>JAKZAN010000004.1:3088570-3736760 GCA_023053545.1 Lepidurus packardi
TCTTGTCCTATTGAGTTGCAATCAGTTTCTCAACATTCCCTCCAGCTTTTTCGACTCATGCTTTCCCAAACTGTTCCTGATCATCCCTTCATGCTATTCGCAGTGTTACACTTGGAAAATGAATTCAAATCGTTTTGTATGTTGAATCCCTGAAAAACAAAAGAAACTTTCCCTAAATGTGAAACAGGAATTTTGAGAAAACAATTATTGTTTGAATATAAGCAAAACATGAAAGAAAATGTTGTCTGTCTCTGTGTGTTGTGCTAATATCTTCCAGCTTTTATCTCAAGCACACTTCGACAGGATCCACGCATACACTCACACCATTTTCATAAAAGGATCAAACCCTCTTTAAACCTCAACTATCCACGTCATAGCCCACCATCAAATTAGATTTCCGTAGCTCGACCATTGGTAAGATGCTACCATTCTCCTAATTTGGGTACAGAAAAGGAAAGAAGAGACATCGATATAACCAAAGGAAAAAAAGGGAGAAAAAATTAGTACATAAAAGGGAGATTTTACTGATAGACGTGACTTACTCCATGAAGGGGCGGTAGGGGAGGAATATCATGGCCTGAGGGCACGTACGTATTGTTGGGTGGCGAGCAGCGCGTGCACGTGCGACGTAAGGCAGGGCGCTGACGCGAGCCGTGGCAACGTAACGCGAATCTCAACTCTTCCGCCATTTCTGAACAGAGCGATTGCTGAAAACAAAAAACAAATATCCAGCTTCATTTACAAGATCAACAGTAGAGTTAAACTGTAAACTGCTAAACTGTAAAGATTTTAAACTGTCAAATTAGCTATCAATTTGTACTTCTAAAGGACCTTTTAGGTAGTTTCAAGACAGAGGGGAGCCTTACGAATTGGCATTAACTTGTGAGAATTTCGCCAAAATTAACTAGTCTTAAAACTAGCTTAAAACAAATTTTGAGATTTCAGTCAAGGGTTCAATGAAGGATTTCAACCGCAGTTTTCGAACGCTGGAGCTAATGCTTACCTTTAGCTCTCGGTACAGTTGAAATACCAAAGGTAACCGTTAGCTCAAGCAAATAATCGCCTTATTGTGTTGATGTACACGTATGCGAAAAAAATGCATAGTAAAACCATAATATCGGCGTGCGACATTCTTGAATTTAATTATGAAATATACAAGGAATAGGTAGTCTGTTAAAAAATGCATTATTAGGAAAAATCATTGTTACCCTGTCAGTTTGAGCGTTGCGTCTTGAGTTCCAGCAGAATTCCAAGATGGCAACCAAGATAGCTAAGGCTAAGCCGCATAGCAGAACTACAAATACTCCCCCTAGAATTCCAAACATGTTTAGCAATCAAAAGCCTTATTTCTTTTCTTGATAAGAAGAAGAAAACGAAATCAAAGGAATTCTTTATAACCTATGTTTTCCACCCCCAAGGCACTGGCTTTCGATTCCTTGTTCTTTTCATCACTTTTACACACGTCGCCCGTGTTCTTCCACCATTTATTGAACAGCAGCTGTATTGTGCCCTTCTCTTGCAATTCCAAAATAGCTAGCGAGATCTTATCGCGCCAAGGTGAGCCTTTGGGCATGGCGATGCCATAACTGTTCGAGTTTAACAGCCCGCCCACTTGCGTCAAATTGCAATTACGCTGGACGATGTACTCCAATGTGGTGGATTCCATCAGATACGCATAATTTTCTTCCAAGACACGTCGAACTCCTTCTTCATACGACGTTACGAACACAGAAGGCTTCTTACTCTCCATAAACCGCCACATCTTCTGATACGTCTCAATTTTGGAATCCTGTTAACATCCACAAACAAAATACAAAACAATTAGAAATAATTTAAGCAAAAACTGAAACGATTTTTGGGGCCCTTTCCTTTGAGTTATTTAGGATTGGAAAGGAAATTGACGACCGATTGCTTGCTGAGCTTATTATGGAGCATGGTTTCAAGAAACTTTCTTTAAATCTTCCTACCCTTATAGCACTAAAGTTTAACGCTATAGAAATAGAAGTATGAAGCCTTAAAGTTTATAATATCTAATAAATCGCCAGTAATCATTTAACGCAAAAATTTATGAACTTAAACAAGGAAAAACTTCATGTGAAAAGAAGTTCTAAAATTGAATTTGTTAAGTTGGACGCTTTTAATTGTTTAAAAAATTATTAGGCATGTTTACCCTAAAGAAAGTCATGGTCGAACCATCGTCTAGAGATCCATAAGCGATATCCGTCTGGGCCGCTAAATCTTCCGCGGACTGAATCGGTGTTATCATTCGTTCGACGGTGAGAAAGGCGGCCAGGTTTGCAGTATACGAAGAAATGATGATTAGCGTGAAGAACCACCAAATCCCGCCCACAATCCTGGTGGACGTTGCCTATAACGTTGACATAAAACAAAACACCACTAATGTCATTCTCCTTTCCATTTCGAAAACATTAAAAAATACTTAAAATCCATGCATTTCAAAGCACGCAAAACGACATAAACTACAAAAAAGTAATAAAAACATGCCGCAGCACCGAGGAAGACAGAGATTTTTGGATCATATTTGGTCCTTTTTGATACCTAAATCTAAAGGGATTCGACTTTGGATAAGAATGAACCCGGATAGAACTCAGAGACACCTTACAGAGCTCCTCCCACACAGGATTGAACCAAAGAGCGAGACGAGCGGATTATATATAATCAAAAATAATCTTTTGATTTTCAAAACAAGTTTTTCTCTATAACAGCGTCGTGGGCGTACTTCCTTTTCCAGGTGGGCGACTTCGTAGGTTTTGGGTTTTCTCTTTCTTTTTATAATCTCGTTATCTTCCATAGTGGCTGCTTATGTAGACACAAGGCTTGGCAGCTTCACAGATGCATGCAAAAGCCATTTGCACAGAGGATTCTCATAGTAATTTTGAGGGCGAAAGTCCGAAATCCAAATGCGTTGCTATAACTAAGAAACTATTTGTGACAAGTGAAGACAATATGCAAGTAAAAAACAGTGTCTACTAGATTACTTAGCTTAAGCAGATTCTCCTATTCTTTTTTTATTGAAAACTTGGATTTTTATATTTTAATATCAAAACTTTTATGTTAAAGCCTATCTAAGTCTTGAGTAGAGGTTTCAAAAGCTCGTACTCCGACTTGTAATCAAAGTACTTCTCTTTAATAGCGCTAGAGTGCTCTGATTTAAGTCACACAGTACAGTATTGTACGTGGCCCTAATTCGTTTTAATTTTAAAATTCGTTAAAAGGAAAACAGCTATAAAATTTACGTGAAAATCTTTTAAACTAATCTCGTAACAAAGATAACCTTTAATCCAAGTGCAAAATATTCTATTGTTTATCCTAATAGCTTTTAGGTCGCGTTTATCACAAATAGTTTCTTAAAGATAAAGTAATGAAAATAAAATTGGAGAGAAAAAAATCCGTATGATGACAAGAAAAAGTTTGAGAAAAAATGAACGAAAAGGGATTCAATGGTGCTAGGAACTATTTTTTTTTTTTAAAGGGGAGGAGCGGGTGGAGTGTGTGTGTGGTTGAGAACTACCTTGGGATTTAGATCGGAGCCTTGCTGCATAAGCGTACCCACTGTGAACCAGAAACTATTTCCGAGCGAAAAGTCGTTTTGTACGACATCATGTCCCATCGTACAAGGACAAAGATGCGGGTTCTTCCACTCGTTGGGCGTGAAACGGGCCACCACCCACAATGTGATGGACACGAGGACGTAGGCTACCAAGACAAAGAACCAAATTTCCATCGCCAGGGGATTCATGAAGGAAAAGAGTCTGGTTGGAGCACTCCGTGGCACCTGACACGACATAAAATTCTTGTTTTGTTTTTGTCTTTTGTTTTCTCACTCTCTCTTTCTCCTTTTAGCAATCTTAACAATTTCCAACAACTCAAAAATCTCTGTCTTTTGTCCTCACGTTGCCTAATATCACGTTGACCAAGCGCAATCAGCGTAGTTTCATACCAGAATAGCGTTACCATAGCTCAAACATTTAAGTTTACGTTCAAATTGGAGGGGAGGGGGTTTGTAAACAGGGGTTTGTAAATGAAATGCGATCGAATGCTTTTAACCTTAGGGTTTAATCCGGAGCCTTGGCGGAGCAAAGTGCCTGTGATGAACCAGAAGCTGTTGGAGATGGAGAATTGGTTTTCCATGATGCCGTTATCCTCCAGGCAGGGATGCGGGTTGTTCCACTCATAGGGCGAGAATCGGGCCATGACGAAGAGCGTAAAGCTGACTAGGACGTACGCGGCGAGTACGTACAACCAAATCTCCACCGCCAACGGGTTCATGAAGGAAAACAGCCGCGTGGGTTGACTATTGGGTTTCTAACATTCGGATTTCCGGGACACAGAACTTCAGTTTTTCTCAAGAAATCTTGTGTGTTTCTTTTCTTTTTTTTTTTTGCTCGAGTTTCTTACACGAATGTAGAAAATCGTCAACTCATCTCTCTCGGGACTTTCTCACCCCTCAAAAGATGCAAGAAATCTCCAATTCTCTTCCCGAGAAAAAGAAAAAAAATGTATCTTTTACCTTGAATAAGATGCTGATTCCCAAATTCATGAAGGGTTTGGTGAAATCTATCACGTGCTCGCGGGCATAATTGATGGTCATCGAACCGATGGCCAAATCCGCTTTCTACAATTAGATTTGAACCCAGCGTTATAATAAACATGGATTTTTTTAAGGGAATAAAGTATATAATATCAAGAGACAAAATATATATATATTTTTTTTTTTTACTTTTTCCATAAGCTGACGAACGATACCATTCCACTCGCCTGTCTTGGGATCCAAAGCACCGTATCGGCGATCAGGTACTATGGTGATGTGGTAATTGAAGCCTACTATCCCCGCCACAGCTTTCAGCAGATCAATAGAGAAACCCTCGTACTGCTGGTTGCCCGTCAAATTTTTGTCTTGAAGAATGGCCACGTACGGCATGTCCTATCGCGTAGCCAAAAAGCCGCAAAATGAGGCAAGAAAGAAAACAAAATGAATCTCAAACCACAAATAAACTCGAACTTATTTTACATTCCAAGTAGATCAGAGCCATCTCTCGAGTCTTTAATTAAGCACTATAATGCAGTACAAGCTTATTTACTTCAATTTTAGCCTTTCTAGGATATATCTAAAATTTCATTTACGTTTACGTCCTGCACACAGAGTAAAGATATATATAGAGATCTATATAAACATAAATATGGAGTGTATATTATCTTTAGTCTATGGTTCTGCACAATGTTAAAAAAGAGATACTAGCGTCACCAATGGAGTCTTAAAGTGAAAAGGAAAGAAACAGGCAAAATCGTAAAGATTATGTCATGAAAAAAATACCCAAAATGAATAATCTTTGTTGAAAACGACTGCGAATATCAAATCATCGTTATTACATAATTTCCTTCAAACTTTATGCATTTTATCTAAATTATTTATAGTGGTCACCTATTTATTTAGTTTCATTAAGCGGCAAGGAAACCTTCGAGGAAAAGAAGTACTACAAATTGCGTAACGAAGCCATACATACGCAAAAAATAAATACTACATGTTCTGTGGTAATCATATGCGTTTAAGAATTGCTTTATTTTACAGTACTTTCGACGTTAGGTAACCTTTAACTCTTTCTAAACCCCAAACACTTCCCTAAATCCTCTCTCTTAAGATAGCGTCCCATCCGAACGCAGCCAAGCAAAGTAATCTTGCAGGAAACTTGACACGAAGCAAAGTGCCTTGGGCTCTGGTGTTTTCCAATACTTCATTGTCATGAGCAAGAAAGGCGCATTCATCACGAGCGGCAAAAGTACTATGTATCAGAACGCAGAGCAGCGTAAACCATCATACGAGGTGTGTATATATATATATATAGAGAGAGAGAGAGGGCCGGTAGACCATCTCTTTACCATTCTCCTCGTCACCTCTTTGCATACATTCTCCTTTAAGAAAGGGTACACCGCTCTGCAGATAATATGCGTGCAAATCCGATTCTTCATTGCTAATGAAGCTCGACAACCTTCTACCCATATTGACAGTTCTAATAAAGCAGCCGTTACCTCATTGAACATGGCGATCAGCGTGATATTGGGTGCGCTGCCCTCATAAAACAGCGACTTGTCCGTAATATTGACGCCCCCTTGTGGCGACCATTCACCCACTTTCCGCAAATGTTCTTTGCGAAGTCGCAGCAAATCCATCCTAAAATGTGCTCGCCGTCCTTCACTGAACCGCACCGGACCTGTCAACCCTTGGAAGTTGACCTGAAAAAGAAAATGCCAAAAATTAAAATCATTTCAATTTTCCTTCATTCCGCTATCAAACTCAAATAAGTAGCACTGCTCAAACAGAACAAAACATAAAGCAGAAACTAAAGATAAAAAAAAAAAAAAAATGGAAATGAAACTAAAAATCAAAGAAAATAGGAAAGAACGGAAACGAAAAAGGGACATAATATAGACCCTGTATATGTGGGCAAGGCGACAGACCATCACACGACATATAATCAAGTCTGTCTGTCTTTGTCTCGCAGACTCTCTGAGACTTTCTAGAACTTCTTCGGGGAGAAGATTTTGGTTTGCGTTTTTACAAAAGCACCCACAATTCTTGTATGTGTGTCTCTTACGATGTCCCCTCAAATACAGAATCCAAAAGTGAAAAGGAGGCTAAGGAAGAGGATTCTTTGAAATACAAAGAGACAGCAGGAAAACAGAAAAGAACTTACGGAATTGATGTAGTTGAATAAAGAAGCTCCATCCGTCCAAGGCAACTCTTCGTCGCAAGAGATATTGGCCATTCGGAGCGCCGTGCCACTATCCAAGGCAGCCAAACCTTGTGCTAAGGCCATCACCGAGTCAAAAACCAACGCTGGCTCAGCCTGGATAAAAAAAAAAATAGAATACATTAAAATAGAAAAAGAGACAAAATTGTAGATGAGGAAAACATGAGCCTTTTCTTTTGCAACATTGAAAGCTTAAAAAAAGAAAAAATAAGAGTATGGGGAAAAAGACAACCCAATGCAATAGAGACACCCATTTGCAACACAAAGACCTCATTAACTTGGAAGTTTGGGGGAAAGAGTTTTGTAAGCCGTTTAGCTCCCGTGGAAGCGGAACTCCTGCAGTCTATCCGATTTTTTCTATAAACAGCTACCGCAAATAAAACATTTGGCTGTGTCGGGTTGTCAACACCGAGGTAATTTCGGAGAGATGTTCTGTTTTAAGTTTACGGCAGAAATCGAAAACAGAGAAAGATCTGTTTTTCTTTTTATTCCATGAAAATGAGCAGAGTTTGAACTGAGCTGATTGAATTAGTAAGGCTCTTCTTACATTTAAGAACTCTATACTCCTATTGTAACTGTTGTACAGTACTGTACTGCCACATATATGTGAAGGTTGAATGTTTTCAAGAACAAAACAGGAATCAAATTAATTTTGGATTATTATTAATATTTTGCTAGTGTTAAAAACCTGTCACGCGTTGTTCATACGTAAGACGGACTCAACGTTGAGTGTTTCGACACATTCTATTAAGGCTCGCGTATTGATGCGAAACCGTCACAGATGGCACTGATGCTTGTTACTGTTTTGTGAAAGCCTTGCTTTGCGTTAGAAAATAAAAAAGAGAGAGATGTCTAATTGTAAGCCAATTTTGTACGCCCAAGGGGTTTGGAACTTGCTTGTAACCGCGTACACCCTGACTAGTCGGTTACAATTTTGTATCTTTGTAACCCAGTAACCTTCTATCCACCCGGAACTCCAAGCTCCCTAACTTTCGTTAGTATAACTGCTCTTTGGTTTAAAAAAAAAGTCTTGGTTCTTATTACTCAGACCTAACTCACTGCATAGTGGCTTTTTCTTCGCACCATGGCCGTAGCTTGCCGCCCTGCCGGCCCGAGACCCGCGCCTCACAGCCCTTGGGCAAGTGTCGGTTCGGCTTAGCAAGCATCCGCGAGCAACGGGTCCGCACGAGGAGGTTCGGACTATGCGACTACTTGGTCCATGGCGTACAGCGTAGCCTGAAAATTACGGCGCGAAGGAAAAGTCACGTTTCTGTGATTGAGCATGTAAATTAATCAAAGCACCCTTAAACTTGTCTGAGCATTAAAAGAAATAACGCTGCCGCTTCTTTATGTTTCACTGTTGAGTAACGTCAAGTAAGGCAGAGTATTGCTACGAGTCCGGCCTTCACAGAATTTATTTTTAAAGGGGGAGTAAGGTGCAATTTGAAAAAAAAAATTGTTATAGAGGAGACCAAACGAAGTGTTCTGGCTGAAGAACCCCTAGGTCAATTATGCATATTACCGAGTAATTAATTATTTAGCGGTTTAACATCCGCCCCTTTCCTCCAAAATTCAAATTGTCAAACAAGAACACTTAATTTACTCTCCTCTATAGCATGTTTTTTTTATTTTTTTCGCACCTTACTCCCTCTTAACTAGTATCAGAATCTACCATACATATCACTATATCAATAGATAACTTTATATCAATACATAACTTTATAACCAGGGTTCTCCGGGGTTTGTAACTCTGTAATATATCAGGGTTACCTGATCCTTTCTCTGTAATATACCAGGGTTACAAACTTTTTTCTAACCTTCGTACACCTGCAAACTAAGTTTCGAAACCTTTGTGTACGCCTGTTCACCATACTTTGCTGTAGTAGACCCCAAACGGTTCCTTTTAACTCCCCAAACTGTGTGAGACAGCTTTACTTCTTTGAGACCTCAAAGTAACACAATTGTAGCCTCACGTGCCCACGTTTGAGGTAGATAATTCAACAGTCTACCTTCTTTTTCTTGGAAAAGCTAAGTAATCACTCACTTTCAAAAGTACACAGTAGTAACAGAAATGGACGCTTAACATATTCTAAACGTATCCTTTCCTTTCCTCGAAAAACAAGAAAGTTAATTAGTGAACTTAATATAAAAATTCTGCTCCAAGTCAAACATAAGTCAACTTTTGGTATACTCCAAAAGACCAAACCCTGGCAAGTTAGCTTAAAGGCCATCAAAGCCCCTGAAAGATCCCAGCTTACTGGTCCAACCCTATCCATGTCGATGTCTGCTTAGTGCTTATTGGCCCCGCAAACAATTGTATGTAAGAGACGCAGCAAGAGCCCTTCAGGGACGTTTCTAAACAAAGAACACTCTCCATAACAAGCGATAGTATAACTCCTCAGGGTTCATCACAGTAGATCTGTTTGTCTTTGTCTGTTTTTAACATCTCTTACCATCCTTACGAACTATACCTTGTATTCCTTATCTGCCCCTATGCCTCATCACACCAGGCTTAGACTAATACAAAGCGAGGCGTTCTTTGATCTTTCTGTCAAATAGAAACTGGCCTTTAATCTTTCTCTGTGCACTAGAAAGCAACAGAAAAAGACAAGAAAAACCTTATCGATGGTCCCTGCCAATTACTAAAAAAAACGCTAATCCCCTAAAGAAGCTCAAGAAACCAAAGAAAAGAAACCCACAGCTTGAAAGCAATACAAAACCACCGACAGGCCAAAGAATTTTCGATTGGGATAGGAAAAAAGTTCAGAAAAAGGCAGGAAAGGTTAAGCGACCAAATGTCCAGCATTGGACAGGAACAAAGTGAAACCAATATCCGCGACACGAAAACCCATCCACAATTCTAAGTTTTCCTTTGACTTTTCTTTTCTTTTCGACCTTTTCTGTGGGTTTACGGAGCCTTGGTAATATAATAGGCCAAAAAAAGGCAACACAGGGTCAAGTCCGTTTCTTGCGTTGCCTTTTTGCTCCTAATTAGCAACAAGCTTAAACAATAAGAGTCTATATTAGAAGGATATAAAAAAATAAAAAATAACTTGACAAAGAGATTGAACATACCTGGACAATTTCATTACGGTGCAAAATGCTGTGACCGATTGGCTGGAATTTCTGCATATCTCGCACAGAAGCCTTGGTTTTGGGATGGTCGGCGTCGACCATCCGGAACGCTGTCATGTTGACTCCATTGTACTTGAAATCTTCCAAGTCCAGCGTCTCGATATCCTGGATATAAAAGCGGAAAAAAGCGATAAAAACTTCCCGCTGCAGCAACTACCCAAAAAATGTTTACCAAGGTCGTAAAAAGGTAATGGTATCGATAGTCGTTCATTTGGAGCTGCAGAATCTGCAATAAAAAAAACGGAACATACGTAAAAAGCGCTCAATGGCCTCTTTTTGTAAGTCTTATTAAGGTTTTACTATAGTGCTGTACTTTCATTGAGTTAGGGTTGGTTTTATGTTCTCTAACGTTTAAGTAACGCACAGAACGCAAGTAAACTATAACGGAAATCGAGATAATTTTTTTTTAATAATTATATTATCAAAATACCGAGTAAACATTTTCTGTGTTTTTGTACTCTACGAATACATTTCGCGGCAATAAGAATGCGCCGAAATATCTCAGAGACTACTGAATGATTTCAAAGATTATAAATTAATATTTATCTAATACAGTGCGTTACTATAACATTAACATATCCATGAAAATCGTGTAAGATTTGTTTTGTCGCCTTTTTGAAGATTCATATTTTCTCAAACTTTTGAGTAACAAGAATAACTCTTCCTTGCAAACAAACTAGAGGAATTTTTTATACGAAAAGAGGGGGTTCTCTCTTTTCTTGGCCCATTTTTGGCATACAAGGTCAACGGGTACAGTAAAGCACAGCACTGATTGTATAAAAAAAAAACATACACTTGACTCAAAAGCTTACCGCTCTGAAGAATTGGGGCATGTTTTCCGACCTCGTATCCACAATGACATTGTAAAAATCCCGTTGCTTAAATTCGCGTAAAATGTGCCGGTACGAGGAGGGCATGGCTTGCCGGATATACACTTCTCCATTCCTCGTGGGCGGGTCCCTCACCAGCTCTTGCAGTTTCACTAAACCTTCCCCAAAGATAAACCAAAATATAATACCTCTATCCTCCACTTCTCTTCTTTTTCATCATGTTCCAAGATGGTCATTTAGAACTTTATTTTCTAAGGGTCACAGGTCTACCAAATTTGTCTGTCTTTTGCACGAAGTTTGCAGAATTCTGCAGAAGTTTAAAATTGCGATTTCTAAACAAAATTTCTGCGAACTTTTTGAAAGTAATAGACCAAATCTCCGTAAAGAGAGCACGGCAATATCATATTACTAATTTTTTACTTAACTAATTTTAAACGTGCAAATGAATGTTTCACCTATGCGAAAAAGGAAAATTGGCAAACTTAGACAATGCCATGCTCTAAACATTATTTTAGTGTAGGTTCACAAAAAAATCACGTACAATGAAAACACGGTTATCAAGTTACAGCGCATCCCGTTGCATGCGCGAAGCCATGCGCGTTCATACACATCCCATACTAAGCATGTTCCGCCACCTAGCGGTACTTTATGAGAAACAATCTAAGCTCTATGGAGAGGCTTAAAGCTTTGAGTAATGGGAAATATAAATTGACCAAAGTCTTCGCCCGATTTATAAAAAAAAAAATTCCAAAAAATGATAAATAAATAAAATCGACCAAATCCTTTTTTCTTTTTTTAATCCCCGAAGTTATATTCCTAGGTTCTCAATTCTCTTCAACCTAAGCCAATAAGATGTTTACCAGGAAATGGAGCTCGTAACTTCCCAACGTTCAAACTTTCGAGGAGTTTAAAAAGAAAAAAAATCCTAAAAGCAGTGTCCTTCCTATTTTCCCCTATGCAAAGCAAGGAAATTGCCACTTACTGGTGGCGACAACCCTTCCAACCCCCAAACTCCCCGTTTTCGGCGCGCCAATAAATAAACTTTGAAAGGCTTTTGCTTTAAAGTAAGAACGAGGGGCCACAAATCCATCTCACGCCAGCGATAAATTTTCTGTGGGGTGTGAAAACCATAGAAAATGTGGCCATAGAACTTTGCATTTAGGTATAGGCGAAAAAAGCCATAAAACGCTTGCAGAGAACATCTCCCTCGAGACGTTCCCATCTCCATTTTTTTCTCCTTCTCCTTGTACGTTTAGATTATTCGCGAGAAATCAAATAATAAAGAACGGACATGTCTTCCCCTTAATTGCCTAGTCGTTTTCGCCGCTCGAGCATCGAGACAGAAAGACATAGAAAAGCTTGTGGTGTGTGGTTCTAGCTATGCAAATAGTTCCATCAGGGGTATACTTGGGTCGTCTTCGCATTGAAAAGAGAGTTGTTACTACACAAGCACACACACACACACACATACATAGAGCATACCAAAGTAGCCATAAAAAAGCGGAAACTTTGAAAGAAGGGGGAGCTGATCCATAAAAAAGCCAAACCGAGATGTTAAAAAAGCAGACAAAAATTCACAAATTTAAATTATGCTAAGTTTGGGAAGGAAAGATTGATGCGACATCATTTTTTTATATACTTATTGGTGTATTAGAACCATTTAATTTCTTTTATTTTACTTAAGGGTCCCGTATACCTTAGCTTATTGATAGGACAGAGTCACAGATGGCACTGATGTTTGTTATTGTTTTGCGAAAGCCTTGCGTAAGAAAGTAAGAAAAGAAATATATAGATAATTGCTGGCAAAGTTTCTACGCTTGCTTTGTTTATGAAAAGTACAGTTTGTCACCATAGTTTGCTGTAGCAACAAAATGTATCAAATCAAGTCGTCAAACTTTCGTAGCAAGATTTCTCGAAAACGGCTTGGCAGATTTGAAAGAAGACTGAAACAAAAGTTTTCTTTTATTAGCAGCTAGTGCACAAGTAAAGGATTTTTAGGTAACGTATTTCCCATAGTTGCAAACTTCATTTGCACATTGCTAATTTGTTACTTACTGGAAAAAATTTTGCATTAGTTGTGCACTACTTGTTAGCAAGCTTAAGATTACTGTCATAGTGTGTTTTTTTTAATTAAACACACTGGTTTTCTCAAAAATTCGTTCCGAATTTCCCCATGCTAACCGCCTGAGCTAAGGGAGAAAGTCTACAATGTGCAAAATGGCTAGTGCAATTTTTTTTACCTGCATCGTCCTCGTAAATGATGGCTACTTTGGTCCAATTGAGAAAACGCATGAGATCTTTGAAGGCGCGGTTCATTTCCATTTGACTTGGATGCAAATTGATGGAGAATTCCCGGCCACCGCTACTGTAGGAAGGAGAAGAGGAGCGAGAGTTGGCGTAGTGCTTGGAAGAGGCGTAATGACCGCCGGTATCAGCCGTCCCGACGTCCAAACGGGCTTCCAAGTGAGGGATATCCAACGCGTCGCAGATGGACTGGATATGAGGGCCCAGAACGGGGTCTGCGGGGCCGAAAATGGCTTGCACCCCATAACTGATTTGCCGACATGCTATTTCAGAAAATGGAAGAAAAATTGAGCTCATACCACAAATAACTTCAGTTACTTTTATTTCTTATTTTAGTTTCTACTCATATAATAACTAAATATATTATACACATAATAGGTGGAACAAAACGTTCTGCCGAGCTTATCTTTTTAAGTAATTCTGCCGTATGTCTTCACTGCTTTCACTATTCTTCAAGTTTCGCAATATCGGGAAACTTCAATGTGTCATTACTATAGGTATTTCTACAAGATTTCTTCAGAAGTTTTTAGGAAGCTTCTTCTGCTATCCGGCAAGGCTTTATCAATGAACGCCTATAACATGTATTCCCATTTCTGCAGGAATTCAAGGTTTGTATAGCATCTTCGTAACCTATTGCATAACTCTGACTGGGACTACAAAGCTCAGTATTGACTTTGAACTTTGAAGACTATCCCCCACTTTTGATTCCCAAATATCTTCTAAAACTATCTGCGGAACTTGCTTAACTGCAATTAACTGTTACCAACCCCTCCTCATTTTTTCAACGATTGGTCGAGCACTTTCTTAATTTAAATCAGAATTATTTTTGCATATAACCAACTGCAATATTTCTGCACTTTTTCAAAGATTCGTCGAGAACTTCGTTAATTTAAATTAGAATTATACATTCAATAATGAAAAAAAATATAACCCACGCGGGCCTGAAGGACTATTTTAAGCCTCCGAACAATGAGGAATCAACACCTTTTCCAATAAAGTAAAAACAAAAAACGAAAAAGTGGGCAAGAAATGCTCCGCTGCAACAAGCAATAGAAGGAATGGATGTTACCCCATTATTCGAGAAACAATTCCATCTATCAGCGTAATTTGTGTGCGGGACCGTGATATGCGCTGTTCTATCGTTCTATCCCCCTCTACGAACCTTATCTATATTGGTGGGAAGATCGATGTATTTGCTTCTTTTGTTTTTCACCGTTTCACAAAAAACGAAAAGAATGAAACAAAACCATTTGGCGTATATAACCAACCCCTCCTAGAACGTCTTTAACTCTCTTTTCTGAAAACCAGGAGGAAAAAAAGATATAATCGTATGCTTGGGGCCGGGGTTTGGTAAGAAGAAAAGGCTATATATAGGTATACACAGTCTAAACAATAGAAATAAGGCATTTTCCTCCAGGAAGAAAGAACGTGTTCGTGTGTTGATTAGTCTCTGATGTGATACGATGCATGCATAAAGACAACCTGGGAAACGCGAGAGGATATATAGAACTCTTTGTAGAATCCGACTGAGTTTTCCTTTTGGCTCAAGCTTAATTTACGCGGGTATTATCGGTGAGAAACGGGTCACATGCCAACAATCAAGCGCTGTAGTTCATGATCTTCCCAGTTCATCTTAGCCACGCCAGACTTGCTTCGCCATTAACGCGCAATAGAAACGTTTCTTTACAGCTATTCCAGTTCCCTTCCCCCCTTTTTTTACAAAGCCGAAGCCAAACGACCTCTGATTCAGTGTGGGATTTCTAATCCCCCCTTAGACAACGAGAGGAATGATCTTTACGCAATTGATCACCCAAGAAAGCTTAATAGCAATATTATAGTTTCATGGGATGTGAGTACAGGAAATGATAGAGGGCACAACTAACATCATCATTCATGCATGAGTGTTCATCCTTGTCAATAATACCTGAAAGATGTTACAACATGGAGACAGAGATTTCTTGGAAATATGGTGTAGGATCCCAGATCTCGGATTTAATTCCGTTGTCAAGTGTTTAAACTTTCACAAATCTAGAAAACCTTTGTCTGGTGACTACTTCAGAACTTTTTTTTTCTTCAAGAAAAACGTATCAGTCTAAGGAATTAATATGCATGGCGAATAGTTTCCCACGATAGAAATGATTCAAGGATGTTGGAGTATTTTAGTTATTGCGAATCCTTTAATTCTTCAGAAGGTGAACTGTTTAAGTGGGTGAAGTGAACCTAAGGTTATATCCAAGGTGAATACTACTGACAATTAATATTTAAGTGTAGAAGTGCTATAATGTCAAGAAATAAGACCGAATCGTGTCAATAATTGTAGTATTTTTTTGAAACATTTAATTTCTGGATATTTCTGAGAACTTTACAAAAGATAGAGAAGCACTAGACACATACAAGACATAAAGAAATATTCTATCAAGTTTCCCAAAACAGAAGAGCAATAATTTCATTTAAAAATAAAGAAAAGTAATCTTAGTTAGCATGGTACGAAGAATCTACGAATACTAGCTCGTATTCCTTACATTCAAAAGAAAAACGTTAAAATACGATTCTTGTTCGTTTCTACACCAAACTAGCGTAATGTTTACGGTTATTGTTAGTAATTTACGTAGTTTTGCATGCACAAAGACTTCCCAGACGTGCAATTCATTACAGATCCATTTCCTTCAAAAAGTCGTCCTTAAATGCTTGAATTTAGAGTTATTTCTTTTGTTTCCAAATCAGGCTAAAGCTGTTACAGCTCAACAATGAATATTTAACAGGCCCTAAACACCCTTCTTCGAATCTGTGCTACCAACAAAGAAAGACCCTCCCTCCCCTCTCAAGCTCGGAACGTCCAACAATGAAATCTCGAGAAAACAGAACAAAGCCCGGAAAGAAATATACGGAAAAGATAACTACAAAATAAGCTAAAAACTAGAGGGCCAGATCTTCGTCACTTTAATCTCACAATGAAACATTTAACTTCTAAAAAAAATAGAAAAAATTATCCCCTTGTATGACTCATTCAAACTTGGAACACCTCCAAATTGCCCAATGTTGCTGATCGCCGGTTTTTCCTGCTGCAGGAGAATTGCTCGCTTATTAAGAAAGCACGTTCTAAAAATACAATAAAAATACAAACGTTTAAATGCAAAAGCTTCCGTATAGCTTTTTGCTTTCAATGGGAAGATACAGCTTGACGAAGGGGAAACAATCTTTGTTACGAGAAGTAGAAGATTTTCACACAAACTTTTAGACAGTAATATAGGTAATACCTTACTGAGTACCAGATATTTTTCACTTTCTACATTTTCGCCTTAGATAATTCGAAAAAGCAAATTCGTACCATCTTTGCGAGAGAAAATGCAAAATGGCAAATCTGAGAATTCTCAATTCGCGGAGAGTTAATTTCTTAAATTTTTCGCAAGAATCTCTAAGCCAAATTGGGTTATATAACTACTGTACATCCCCTATGTGATTGGTATACATTGGGTACACGCAGTGTCATGCGCGTTCATATACACCCATGGTAAAACATGTCCCACCAGCTTGCGATGGTTAGGAATAATCAAGCTACATGCTTTTACGGGATCCCTAACAAATAACAACAAAAAAACTTGAGCTTAAACTAACAGGTTCTGGTCTAATTCCCCCCCCCCCCCCCAACGAAACCCCAAAGAATTGTTTATTATTCTAAAATTGGCAAAAAAAATCACCCACGCACAAGAGAACGTGAGAGGAATTTGTGATCAGTTTCAACAGATCAAGTTGTATTAGTTTCTCCTTTTTGTTCTTAAAAAAACAAAAAAAAAAAAAAGAAACGGCAACATCCCAATCGAGTTAAGGAAGATTAAAGAAGGGGAAAATTCCGGAATTTCTTGGGGAGAAATCAAAGCCAGAAAACCAAGTTAGCCAAGTTCACAATAGGCTTTTACAGAAGGTCGAATGCCAGTCAAACCCCGGAAAAGTTTCGTAGCACGGCTCATCGAACACGTCCGTAGCCTTATTTCTCACTGGGGACTCCAATCACAGTGCTACGTAATCCATTCCATCAGCCCTTTTTTCTCAGTTTCTCTAGCCTGAACTTAAAAAAAAAAAAAAAAAAAAAAAAAAATCCGCCGACCATATGAATTTCGCTTCTGGCACCACGCATATTTCTTTTCTCCTCTTGGAATCCGTAAAATCCCTTACGTTAAAATAATATGAATTAAAAGCCATTATGCTTTTCAGAAAGCAGCCGGTTAAAAAAGGAATTTGGGTATTTTTATTTCCCAAGAAAAACAAGAAACGCAAGAATGTTGAAAACGCTGAAAACTTCCAAAAATTACTGCATTGTTCCAGCTCAACTTCACAGCTTACTTTATGCTAGAAATAAAACGCAAGCGAGAGAAAAGAAAAGAAAGAAATTCCTTGCCAGGGTATAATATCCCAATTTAACCCGTTCGACCTCTTTTGCCTGTATTTTGCTTTTTTTGCTTTCTTGAAGTCTTATTTTCGCTGAACTTTCTTTTCACGGTGGGTGCAGAGCAGTAAAGAAGAGACACTTCTCGCGGTGGTGCAAAAGTGATGCTTCAATGGAAAAGAGGAAGTGGAAAAGGAGCAGTTTTTCTCTTTTTTCTTTGGGGGGTGGGAAGAAAAATTCAGCACCAGACATTTGAGAAGATTCTCAAGACAAGAAGAAGCCGAAGAAACCGTTAAATGATCCGTGGGACATTCTGACTTTGGAGCAGTGGACTTGAAAGTTGAAACACTGAATTGAAAAAGCTCAAAAAACGTTAAGGCGACTGCAATTTTCGGTTCGCCGATCAGGATCGGATTGCTGCATTTCTTTCGAATTCATTAGGCACCCCCCCCCCCCCCACAAAAAAATAGGATTTGTAAGGAGATCGTTTTTCCACTCCTGCAATACTCCCCCTTCTCCCTTGGGGGGTAAGAAAAATAATATGTGAAATAATTCTTTTTTTACCCCACAACGTATATGTAACTAATGCCACAGATCCAACGTCAATTAATGAACTATTTTTTCCTTTTCCCTTAAAAAAATGTCACATGAAACTGTGACCATAAAACATCCTTTCCTTTCAGTCTCCTCTACATGTCACCTTCTCATTAATTTTGCTTAATTACTTTGTAATTTGGCAACTAACGGGGCAATTCTGCATTTTCGCCTAATTATTTGATATTAAGAAAAGTAGGAAAGATAATTAGTATCGTTGACAAATCTAAACCCATAAATCCAAGTAAAATTACAGATGTTGACGGTAGGATGAAACGAAAAATTTAAAAATGTTCATTTTTTGGGCGTGCCAAAGTCTATGTAATGTTACGAAAATATGAAATATGGAAATAACGAGCAATTTAGGGAAAGGGACCGAAATTTACTGTCGTGGTTCTATGTTTTCAAACTGTTATTTGTCCATTATTGGTTGCCAGCGTAACAATTCTGCGGTAATACAAGTAAGGTGATGACGTCAATCTGTCTTCAGATTCCGGGAACTCAAATAGACTCTAATGAGCCCTGTAATCAGACCAAGGTAAACAAAGGTCCACCGATCAATTGAAACGTTTCTTGTTCAAGTATGATTAGGTTTCCGTAGAGTTTACCGCTATGTCGTCTTTAGAAGGCTTTTTCCCAAGTAAGTTTTACGTCATGAAAGCAAAAATGTGCGAATTAAAGGAAAATTAGTTTAATTTTCTAAACTAATGAAAAGCTTTTTGATTAAAACCATAGATAGGAAGTATTAGATCTATCGCGTGTACTTTTCACGAAAATAATACTGTCTAATTAGTAGATAAAAAATATTTAACAGCAATTTTTATTAAAACAAAAAAATAATAGAAAAAGTTAATAGAACATCAAAAAGAAATGCGTAGAAAATTCTTAATGAAGTTAATTGGGTTACTAAAACAGAAAAAAACGTACTTGAGAACGTTACAGAAACAACGTAAAGGAACTAATTACCACGAAACTTTGTTTAAGTATAAAATGAAGTAAATTTCTCAAAGTTCGAGCTTTCTAAAAAAAAAATAGCAGAATATTATTTTCCCATTCAAGTTCGGAGGTTTGGGTTTTCAAACTGAAATAAGATAAAACAAGCTAGAAGACTTTCAAAGAAAAATATTAACCTTTGAAGATTAAAAAAGCTCCCTTCACAACTTATGGCTTTCTGCTTAACTATAGCACGGCGAAGCGAAAAACAATCTCACATGTAAAGTGGAAGATAGTTTAAAAAAAAAAACTTTCTTGACACTGTAGTCAAACTCGTCCAAACTAAAAGTTAGGGATGTTTCTCGCAAGGTCATGCGGTAACTTGTAGCTTTAGTTCGGCTTGTCTTACTAATGGCGCAACGACGCGATAATGAATAATGAAATGGAGCCGAACGAACGTTCCTCCTTATAAATCAATACCGGGCAGACAATTGTATGGGCGAAAAGACTCGATTGTCAGAGTGCAACGATTTTCTAATCTTTAAATTCTTTGACTCCCAGAATCTTTTAATTCCTTGGTTCCATGAATATTCAAATCACTTCGAGCTTCCCGATCATTGAGTCTTTGAGAATGTTATTCTTAGATCTTTGACTTTCCGAATCTTGGATACCTGAACTCACTGATACCCAAACCCTTGAATTCTTTGATTCTTTTGTATCTACAACCTTTGAACTATTGGAGGCTCGAACATGAAACCTCTGATTCTACAATATTTTAAATTATTTAATCCTTTCCCAAATCCTTGAACTCTTCAATTCCCAATTCTGGATTCTTGTTCGTATCTTGAACATTTGAACTATTCAGTCTCGAATCTACTGACCCTTTGATTCTAGTGCTGACCCTTCTAGTGCTGAATAAAAAAATCTTGAATAGAAAGTCCTTAAACCCTAAGAAATTCAAGAACTGTTGATTCTCGAATCTTTGAATTCTTTGATCCATGAGCCTTTCTTCGTTTCAAGGATCAATTACTTGAACGTCAAAACGAGGAACATGGACCAGTTTACCCTTACACAGTCTTGTAAGTGAAAATCTGCTCTAATTCGCAACGAAATAAAAGGGAGAAAAATGAGGGAGAACATTAGAACGCTTCTCACGTCTTGTTTTCGCTCAGGAAGAGAACGTCACACGTCATCTCGGTAAAGGTATCTTATGACAAAATATGCTGATCGACTGCTCATGCCTCGCCTATCAAATCTGCCTAATATCCTACCTCACCAACAAGGCACTTGCCGGAAGATACTTCAGAAACTCCCAAGGAAATACTCAAAACCTTGCCAGAAGGTGATTTGGGAGGGTGCGGTTAAAGCTGACAGCCTATATAACTGAAGAAAAAACTCTCATGGATTCGGCTATTACTGCCTCTCTTTTCTCTTTTAGATTCACCTCCAATGTTGCTAAGAAATAAGAAAAACGTTATTTACGGCTGTCGACACCATTTAACGCCCCCTATAGTGCCACCAGAGAACCTCAAACGGCATTGAAAAAAATCTCCTGCTAACACTAACCCCAACGCAAAGAGCTTTCAAGAAGACTATCCCAGCGCTTAAAAGGGAGAGACAGAACCAACGGCGGCCGCGGAAGTTATAGAGAGCGAACAAAGTACAGTTATAAAACCCGCTTACGCGGGGAAGTTTGAGCCTAAAACGTTATCAAGTTGCTCGGCTTGGTTTCAAAACCAAAATAATCCTTCCTCTATAATCCTCCCTTCCTCTGTGCCAGGCACAATCTGCAGTCCGACCACCCATAACTTCTGGTAAGTCCAGGTAGAATCACTATTAATCCAGGTAGAATCACTGTTTAAAAAAATTCTCCAAAAGCAAAACAAAGGTAAGTTCTTACGAATTACTAATTTGTTTATTCTGCCGGGCAATAGCAATTTTTACTGTTATTACTGCAGAGCTTAAAGTTGATTGGGAAAGCTGAGCCAACTTGATGACAGTTTTTCTTGAGGGGAGAGGGGCAAATATTCTTGTAGAAATAGAAGTAGGTTATTGCTTATCGACTGCCAGATCGCTGTCTAGTGTCTTGAATTCTTACTATTGGGATATCTTTCCCTCTGAATGGAAGATATTAATAAGAGCGAGTGTGCAGACAAGCAAAAAAACATAAAAAAATAATAAAAAAGATCATATTGGGTTGCCATTATTATTAGGCTCGTCTTCTATTTTTTGGGTGCTACAGACTTTTAAAGATGATAACTGTACCTTTCTTGGAGGTCCGAAAACTGTCATCTTTGGGAACATATTGGATGTCATAAACCAAAGAGGTATTGGGCAAGACACTTCGATCTTTGTTGAGGCGGTAAACGGCGTATTTGAATGCCAACTCCACACTCGTGTCCTTTTGTTCCTCTGTGAATAGCGCACCTACGATAAAAAAGTAAAAGAACAGAAATAAAAAAAGGATTAGATTAATAAAAAATTGAGACAGATATTCGTGGAACTAATTCCTTTTCGTGAGCTAACACTTGGATAAAGCTTTGGATACAACAGCTGGATACTAATAATTTATTGCTGCAGTTTTTTAGAATGCTTATTAAAAGAATACAGAGCATAATGCAGTTTTTGCTTTTCGCTTTCTTTTTTTAAATTGCGCATTACTGCAGAAATTTTGGATTATTTCTGCAAGGGGTAATGTTATTTTTGCAGTGATAAGGTTGTTGGAATATGCTCCGTATAAAGATGAAGCTATTACACATTATTGCAGATTTTTTTCGTTATTTCGGAGCAAAATAGAAACTATTTCTGAAGGTTCTGGGTATTCTTACAAAGCTGGTACATTGCTGGGAAGCAAGTTGTATTTCTGCAGGATCCTAAAAGGAGGAAAGATCTCAAGAAATTTTGCAGGAGTTCAGGTCCTTATAAAGACATTTTCTGCTTGAATTTCGAAGTTGTTTTAGCTATATGTATCTCTGCAGTATTCTGGAAATATTTCTGCACAACTATGGGTACTGTAGAGGGCCTGAAGTACTTTAGCATTTTAATACCTTTTATAAGAAAGTTTTGGGTATTATGAGTGGACTGCAATACTTCTGCAGAACGTGTTTTATTTCCTTGTTTAACTACAAGATACTAGGTAGAGGAAGCACATAACTATCCAGAGTATTGTGTAGATTATGCTCTTTCACAGAATTGGGCAGTAACGCAGAAAGTTAAGATACTGCACAGTTTGCTAAAAAACATGAACCGATTTTATAAACTCTGTCTGAATGAAAAGACCGATTTTTATAGAATTAGCACAGGATTTTTAGCAGTCCTATCAAACTTCAAACTATTTCTATAGAGCACTTATTATTACTCCCGAATTTCTTAGAATTTCTGTGAACCTTACGAGCTGCTTCGAAGTTTTGAATGGAACATGATGTACTTCTTGGAACTAATAAGCCATTCTCCAAACTACAGCAGCGCACATTTACATCGATATCTGCCCTAATTTGGGACATTACTGCAGAATTACCTACAATTTCTGCAGAGAGCTTAAGAACCACTACAAAACTTCCAAACTCTTTGGCAAAATTGCACAGGCTTGACGAAACAAACTTAACTGCTATATCGCCCTTCTGCACGTACTTCAAATATTTCTGCTAAAACTTCGAGTATTACTGCCATCAAGCATAAAACCGAACCCTTTCAGAATCCTGAAACCCAATTTGAACCCAATTTTATTCCCAATTTTAACGTAAGTTAACATTTTAAAATTAACTTTTCTATTGCCCTTGCAAGTAATTTTTGCAATACTTACAATCTTTCAGTCGAAACTTTCAACATTACTGCCACACCACCAAGCGTAATACTGAAACCTTTTAGAATCCAAAACTATTACAAAATTTTAACGACAATCGCCGAAATATCATGAACAGGCAATACCTGAAAAAATATTACTACCTGACTGATAGCTTTCTAATACATCAGAAAGCTTCTTGCTGTATTCCTTTTCTTACAATTTTTGGCTTAAATGTAGAGATATCCACAGACAAAAAGCGGATTTCTTGTGCTCCCCTTTTTTATTTCTTATTTTTTTACGACAGCAGCTTTGCTTCCTCTTTTCCATATTACATACATAAATGTGATATGTTCAGCCAAGCTATGCGCGATACAAATCCTCAACAAATCCTCCCACTGAACTTGTTTTACATTACAACAACGTTTACACATTTCTGTATCCGAACCACAAGGCAAAGTCGATCTTAAAAGATATATAATGCCCCAAAAGACCTTCGTCAGCATGAATGCGCTTTTGCATATACATGCCGTTCTGAATCTTTTTGAAAGCCTTGTCTGATACAGATATAAACTATTAAGGCAAAGAGTTTTTTACCCCTTAAATACATATTCCCTTATAAGGGTAAAAGACCAACATTACTTCGCCTGAAAGAACTCGATGTTCAAGACCTTCGCTAGTCCATTTCTTCAACTAAGAAAAAAAGCTGTGGTGCCTCAGCAGTTCGGATGAGTGTGAAGACATGAGTGTATCGACTTTAACGACACTCCACCCCCTACAACCCCTTCCCACCCTAACACTATTTTCTCTATTTTTGTTTGGTTAAAATGAGCTTTTTGGGGGGAAGGGGGGTTATTTTCCATCCCCAAGGGATTAGAACATATTCTTTCATGTAGGCCAGCTACTGGGTTCCCCCTTCCCTAAGACAAAATACTTTTTTTGGAAAGTAATACTGGCCAAGACCGAAGTCATAGCAATGCTGCTCATGGCTCTACTATGGGTCATCCTT
Source organism: Lepidurus packardi (assembly GCA_023053545.1). Classification (NCBI taxonomy): domain Eukaryota; kingdom Metazoa; phylum Arthropoda; class Branchiopoda; order Notostraca; family Triopsidae; genus Lepidurus; species Lepidurus packardi. The sequence goes on from JAKZAN010000004.1 coordinate 3,112,311, forward strand.
GGCTTTTTTCGGACCAGTTCTTTATATTAGAACGTTAGCCAAAAAGCATGGGAGATCTCGTTCCCGTCTGTTGAGTCTCCTAAATAGGCTCAGCGCGTGACGTATCGACTTGAGCCAATTACTGGCCAACTATTCGACGCCCCGAAACCCGCTCTCTTTTTTTCTCGATCTTAATATCTCTCGCCGGTGGAAGGTAAACATTTTCGGATTCTATAGACCTTCAAGTTTTGCCTTCCGCGATTCTTACAGAGAGCAACACAGAAATTAGAAATAGATGCTAGACAGAGAAATTAGAAATATAAATACAAAACGAGGAAAACTAAGAGGACAATAAATTAGAAAAGACAGCGTTCCAAATTTTTTAAAAATAGGAAAACGGAGGGAAAATTCACGGAAGATAAATAAGTAAAGCACGGGAAAATTTTCATAAATGTTACTGCGAAGAAACTGCTTTAAATTTGTATTATGGATCAACGAAAGAACTTCTACCTGTACGTAAAAATTCATCCGAGGTTGTTGAGGAAAAGTAATGTAGACTCTAGATTCTGGATGGGCAGATCGATTTGCAGAAATATCGCGGTGAAGCTTGCACTTCCTTAATGGGTAGTACCAATCATTCTTGGCAAAAGATGAAGAAGTAATTGCTTACTGGACTTAAGGTCTTAATAACGTAAAAGGTAGCTGACAACGAAGGCGTTAGACATAGACAGAATATTTCTGCGACATTGTTATTCGAATGCCGTGAAAGCAATTTGGTTGTAATCTCCAAGTTTGAAACGAAAATGTTCTATACATCAAACTTAACTCACTTGAAGCTATTACTTATACAATATATTGGCAGACATATTACTACAAATTACAGCAAAGGTATATTACTACGACTTTTTAACCTACTAAAGATTCCGACGATAATTCCAAGGATAGAAAGAAAAGTTCAGGTTCGAGATATTGTGAAGCATCATTCACAATATACAGAAATATTACTGAAGAAATTACAGAAATCCTGCAAAATGTGAAAATGTGTACAAAAAGAAAACTGTGCCGGAATACAACCGAAAGGGGAACTTTTGCTTCACAAACCTAGCAGCTCAAAACAACTCTGAAAAAAAAGTTCCAATCTTCAGAAATATGAAGTTAATTTATAAACTAAGCACAAACTGAAACTTCAACTCCCAAAAAAATATTCGTTCCAACTTCTTCAAACTTCAAAAGCGTAGTAAACGGCCATTAAACACGTCTCATCTATCAAAAAAGCTGGCAGAAATATTTTCTTAAAGACAAAAGCATCTCTTCACAGTACTATGCTACTCATGATTTCTTAACCTACCCCAGACAAAAAAGAAGAAGAAAGAAACACACGAAAACATACGAATAAGTGCCCCGTTGGATCAATGCCCGAGATAAATACAGTAGCTAAACAAAAGTATTTTGGCAAAAGCTTAACTTCGGGGTTTGACGAAGGCTACGTATCCTTGGCTGTATTCCCCATATATAACCCCCCGTCACGCCAGATCAAATATAGACAGAGACAAAAAAAAAGAAGAATAGCTCATATTCATATCTACTCCACGTACACACAGAGCCTAGAGGACGGACATAAAACAATTAATTGGTGTCGTTTCCGCGACAAGTTCTTTTGTCCTTTGACCCTCGGAGCGAAAAGTCATCAACTTCTCTCAGCCATGACTTCCTTACACTTTTTCTTCGATTTTTTAAGGAGTATTGGGATACGCACCGTACACAGAAGAAGGTACCAAAAATACTTAAGTTTATAAAAACAATTCCAATTCAATTCTCGTTTGATTGTAAAAATTCTAAAACTAAGCAATTATTTCCAATTAGGATTCTCGTATGTAGCTTAGTTTCGTATGCCACGATAGCACGGGGAACGCAATATAGCAATGGAAGCATTCTTACTTAAAAAATACAAAAAGCTGCAGATTTTTTTTGGCAAAACTTGTTAACAGTAATGTATCTAGTATCAATGAGGAAGGATAGGGACAGTTTTACTTTTTTGTTTTTGACTTGAGTAATTTGCACAATGCAAATTAATTTTTTACCTATGCGAAAAAGAAAACCACGAGAATTTGGAAAGGCTCACGCTCCAGATATTATGTTAATGTGTTTTTAAAACCAAATTGTATTGAGTAGATGTTATCACAAAGAGTAATTATGTGATCACAAATTGTATTTAAGTTGAGTAGATGTTACGTTATTAAAAAACTATCGGGTTTGCCGTTTTATGCGCAAAAGCCATGCGCGTTCATAAACACCCGTGCAAAGCATTGCGCGCCATCTAGTGGTAGCTCGTGTCATGAGCTCAGTTTTCCGCGAGCTCCACTAGAATATATTTGCGTGCTACTAACTAAATATTAATAAAATATTCTAACAAATTGAGTTATAAGTATTCGTACACTTGCAGAATTGCACACTTCTAGACTTCTACAACTATTGTAATTCTTATTTATTTATTTAAATAAAAGATAACTGGATTGCTAAGAATACTAAGACTAACTGGCCTTTCTCGTCTTACGCAATTACAAAATAAGGAGGGGATTTAGGTGCTACATATGCGACTGAAATGGAAAAGACAGTACCAATAAGCCTCACACTCGCAGTTTTAACAAATCAATCACTCAACGAGGCCTTTTTTAGAGGGGAAATAAACTAGAATAGAGGGATATAGATAGGGGAAAATAGACAGTTAAGGAAGACACTTGATCGCTCATTTATCCGAATGGCCGCCAAGCCTACATAAAAGGCTCTGTGCCGATTTCTAACCCAGCAAGTAGCCTGCGGCAAAAAGGCAAGTGTATGCTGGCTCTTATATGGCAGTTAACTTTTCAAGTGAGGCGGGGGGAGGGGGAGGAGCAAACAGTCCAGGAAATCTATATTACCCATGACATAACTCCCCCCAATCACCCCCCAAAAAAGGACCGCAGCTTCACATCCACTGCCAAATGGCTAGCTCTTCCAGAAGTATATAATTTATTTCCCTGTATGTTATCTGCAGAAATTCGGAATTGCCAACACTGGCAGCAATTTTTAGCGTATTTTTAGTGTTACAATAAAAAGCGAAAAGTTGTCGGATGGGTTTTTAGTAATATAGTATTGCCAATCTTGAGCATATCTGCAGAAATTGGTTGCTGCAGCAGCTCTTGACTTTCTGCAGTAACAGGCAAAACTTTCGCAACATTCTGCATGTCCCATAAGAAGAACGTTGGACCATATAAGAATCTTCTTTGTTTCTGTTGTATATGTAAATATTGCCGCAAGGCTATATGCTACTTATTTCTGCAGTAATCTACTTTATTGCTTCAGTAATAACTTTTTCTGCTGAAACACAAGAATCACTTACGGATATAGCTCCAACAACCCACAAAAAGCGAAACATTGCTGCAAAAATAGATTGGTTGAAGATTACGTCTGCAGTAATATAATTTATAGCTTTATCAAGTCTTTTCCGCAATAAGACAGTTTCCGCAGATGTCGCTGAATTTATCTTCCTAGAATAAAGATTTCTCCAAACACATAATTTCTGTGAAATAACGTCTCCAGTAGTAGAAACTATTGCTTATAAAAAAACTTCATTTATGTAAGAAATTTAAGGGTCCTTGAAGTATCCATTGTAAACTCCTATAATATGAAATGAAAGTTTAAAATGCTGCAGAAATATCTTATTGAAACTAATTTTCGCAGTAATATACGTTAGTGCTTTATTTAATGACAACTCTTTTTCTGACAGTCAAAGATTTATAGATTTCTACCCAAATTACCACCGATCTGACATTATTATTACCGTCAAAATTAACTTAATCTCTGTCATCCCTGGAAGTGTTTATCGTCTTAGAAAACTATTAAGGAATTACATATCTTTCTAACAAAAAACAGGCTAACACCAGACTCGCTTAAACATATTAAGCAATTTGCCACCACGAGGACGGTTTGCCATGACGGAATTTCACAATTTCTGCGAAATCGCTTTGACAAAACTCCGGAGAATGTCAGATCGTTTTTGTCCTATGCTTCTTCAACTTCTGCATCTTCGGAGGTAACAACCAGGCTGGGAAATTTTTCTGAATTTCCAATAAATTGCCTCTCGTTGGTTTCTTCCTCCTTTTCTCTCCCCATTTTCTCTTCAACTTGAACCTCAACCTCACTTTAACTTCAACTTCAACATCAACGGCCGAATAAATATATAGGCGAATAACTTGTCCTAACGTCAGGGACAGAAGCTATACCATTTCTACCTCATTCCCTCCCTTCACTCCACGGAAACAGAACCCTTTTGGCTACCGTCTCCTCATTCAAAAGAATGCTTCCTTTTTTATATAAATTTAAGGAATCTTACCCCATTTTTGTATTGACGTCCACACCGATTTTTTTCAATTATGTTCAATCTTTTAAAGAACTTATTTCTAGAAATATCTGTGATTCTTTTCTAAATGAAGAGAATAGCTTCCATACCTATGCGAATGACAGGTGGCAATCCCAAAACGGGTAACACCAGTCCCAGGAATATAAACCAGCAGCATAAAAGGTGAACAGTGTGGATTCCTGTTCTGTTTATGACACGGGCAACTGACTCATTCTGCTGATGAGTTTTATTACTCTTATTTTTATTATTATTCCCGTCTTCATTTGGCTCGTTATCCCAAATTTCCACAGGCACTCTCGTCACTGCCGCAGACGTAGCTTTCCATTTCTCTCGTTTGCGCATCTTCGGCGAACAGTCACACACTTTTTCACCAATTTTAATGAGTTTTAACGAATCCAACGCCGATTTTTTTTGTTCAATTTAAGAAACTGGAAACACTTTTTTCACCCCTTTCAAGGTATCATAATAACTGTAACTGGACTAATTAGCAGTTTACAAATTAGAAAGATAGCAATAATTTCCTAGTCTTAAGATTACAGAGTACACAGTAATAACTTATGGAGGAAATGTTTCTTTTTAAAGAAATTAAACAAAAAAAAGTTTCAGGAGGTAATCACTGTTGTGTGCGGGTTAGTGGGACACCAATGACTGGCAGCAATGTCTTCTTAGACGCTGCCGGGTCCCCAGTGAATGTCCTAAAAACACAGCCCACTATACAAGAGCGACAACTCGCTTGCGCGCGATTCACTTGTGACCATTGACCAAATCAGGTCAGAGCTCAAACCATTTCACCCAGGCATTACCCAGCAATTGGCAATGTTAGTTCATGAAACTTGGCAAAATCGGTGAAAAGGAACAAGATCAACGGCAAAAGCTGGCACATCTCTTTACATGGAATAAGAAATTTATTTTAAAAATTCAAACTTTGGGGCGAATCCTAAGCCAAAAGACATTGAGGTTATATTTGCACAGAAATACTTTTCAATTTCCTGCACAAATACACCAATTTGCTGTCTTAAGTCCCAGGAAAAAAGAGGAAAAACGGCACAAAGGGGAAAAAATAAAAGTACTGTTTGTAAAAATGTAAATATTGAAATTTAAACAAAAAGTCTGCAGATATCGTCGAGTTCAATATCATAACCTTGGGGTATTATCACTTCGCTTTAAACTTAATTAAGTTTAGTATTACCTGCACGAGTTTTTTTAAATAACAGAAAAACGTTCGCAAAGTTGCAGAAATGTTCGCAATTTCTGCAGAAATATTAGCAATTTTTGCAGAAATATACGACATTTTTGCAGTCTTATGTTTATTTGAATTGCATTTCTAATTATTTGAATCTAAAAAACCTTCAATGAAAATTTCAGCAAAGTTGCAGAAATGTTCGCAATTTCTGTCGAAATCTTAGCCCTTTTTGTAGAAATATACGGAATTTCTGCAGTCCTATGTTTATTTGAATTGCACTTCTAATTATTTGAATCTAAAAAACCTTTAATGAAAATTTCAGCAAAGTTGCAGAAATGTCTGCAACGTTTTGCAGTATTACGTTTATTTGAATTGTATATCTGCTTATTTGAATAAAAAATTACTACTGGAAACTTTAGAGAAAATTCCGGCAACTTAACGCAAAAGTAACGACAGTCGAATTTTTAGCAGAAATACGAGTTATTCCTGCAACTTATCGTGGAGTCGAAAAATTTCGCTAAACGTGAAAAAAAGACTTTCAAATTCCGGGCAAAGAGCTGGAAACGAAGGTCGCAGAAATACGTGTAATTTCTGCAAAATGCCCTGTGTAATCTAAAAGTTTCTCTTGAACGTGGAAAAGGGCTTAAGAACGTGAACAAAACGTAATGGAAGCCAAAGTTACAGAAATATTCGTAACTTCAGAAGAAATATAGGATACTTCTGCACTTCGTATTACAATGTACAAGTTTTACTGGAACTTGCTTTGATTAAAAATATACCAAAACTGAAAAGTACAAGTAATACCCAAAGCAATAAACATTCTGCAAAACTTAGTATTTCTGCTGTTACCTCAAAAACTTCCAAACATGCTTACTCAATTTGGTTCTAACAATTTCATTCATTGTACACTATACGAGGTACTAAAAACTCTCCAATCAGCTTGAATTGGTGTGTAGTTCTTTAAAATTTCTTAAAAATCTTACGAAGTAGACTAAATCAAACTGGGCAGAAATTAACTAAGTTAAATAGTAATTGTTCGCTGGGGGAGTAAAATTCTCGTCTGGGATCATGAGTGGAACCTATCAAGACATAGGCGTGTCCCTTTCTTCCTTTTATTTTCAGTCTTTCATCTTTTTTTCATTTTTTTTTTCCAAAGGGAATAGAACCGAAATGGACTAAACGAAAATCGATAAGGATCATTAAGGATCATAAATTGACACAACGGGGAGAATTTGCTCTTCAGGATTACTTGAGGATGCCTTTCGCCGCAGTAATAGTAGCCAACTGGCCATTTCTGTCTTAATAATGCACGATCCAGTACAAGACGTAAAACTGAGCCCATTGGTTTTTGCCGCTCAACGAGTTACAAAAAACAAACATAAAAAATCCCCAAGGCCATAAAACTAGAAAAAGCTTCACAAAAACGTTGACACCTATATTCCCCCAAACACTCCATGCCCATCATTTTTCTAAACAAGCCCAAGTCGATCTCCCAACCATATGGGCGACATGCTTGTCAACAGCCCACGCAAACTTTCCTTATAAAAACAGAAAAAAGGATATTGATGAGTCGACATAGTCTAGTCCATCTTCCTTACTAGCACTTTGTTTCTTTTTTTTCTCCCAGTACTATGACCGTAATGGTATAGGGAAGCTTTCCGTAAAATATGACAGATTTGGATACTTCTATAGACCGTAGACGGGGTTTAGCTACAAAATTAGCTCACAAAACTTGGTAAACTAATCAAATAATCATTGAATGATTGGAAAACTCTTGCCAGAATTAAATTGATTACTATTGTATTGAAGTTAGTAGTCAAATTGCTACAGAAATTTAAGATATTTCGTCCAAAATTTTGCAACTTTTGCCTAGTTCCACTGCGGAAAGTAATCTCTGAAGAAAAGTCTCGATTTTTATTTTGCAGAAATATTCACAGTTCTGCAGAAAATCGAGACATTCTTCAGAGATTACATAACTTTCGCGTAGTTCTCCTATAAAAAAAAACTAAAAGCTAAGTAATCCCTGAAGAAATGTCTCGAAATTCTGCACGAGTTCTGCAGAAATTGAATACGTTTCTTCAGAGATTGTAGAACTTTCGTGTAGTTTTCCCCTACGAAAAGGCTAGATAATATCAGGAGAATCATCTTGAATTTTGGCAGAAACATTTTGAGTTCTGCAGGGACTTAAGGTATATCTTCATAGCTTATAGAGCTTTCCTTTTAGTTTTTCCCTACGAAAACACTAGACAATATTCGAAGCAATATTCTGTATTTTTTCAGAACTATTTCAAGTTCTGCAGAAATTCAATATATTTCTTAAGAGATTATGTTCTTTTCACATCATACGCATGTAAAAAGCTAAAACCAAGTAATTTCGGAAGAAATATCTTGAATTTCTGCAGAAATGTCCGAATTCTGCAGCACAGCCAAATATTTCCAAATTCTGTAGTAAAACAACCTAAAAATCTCTCAGCCAATAATAACTAAAAAAAAATCTCTGAACACTCAGTATAATAAACAAGTAGGCAATATTTGCTACAAGCGTTTTTAAAAACCAGTTATACATTTGCAACCCATTACTAAAACATTTCTAAACTTCTCTAAAAAATGCCTAAAAAAACAGTGACTAGCTTCTTACCCAGAACAAACACTCAGCGACTTACATTCCAAACAAATCATACACGAACAACAGCACAAGAGCACCGCCTACTCACGCTTTCGAAGATCGCAGAAATGAGCTCCAACTGCGTTAAAGATTAAGAAGAACCTACCTTCCAAACACACGCAACAAAAGTACTTCTTCCGTAGAAAGCACGGACACAACCTTTCATTTGCATACAAGGTACCCTATTGTTGTAACCGTTTCCCCACCAAAATTAGTCCCTTCCCCCTCATTTTAATTAAAAAATACAAGAACCAGGCTTTCCAATCAACGCTTTCCACGGGAAAAAAAACAAAACTTGCTTCTTCTCTTGCTTACTGGTACCCACGAAAATTACCCTGTAAAAGGCAATCAGGGATGTAAAGTGATGTTAAAAAGACGTTGGGTGGGGAAAAGAATATGTGGAACGAAGGTTCTCCATCTAACAAGCTCACTTCGTTTTTCTTTACGACCTTTCCTAGCCAAAGTTTTCTCATTAAAACCTGTGCTCACTCGACTTTTACAACATGACTCTTCAGACCAAGTCCAAAGCCAAAGTCTCGGCACTTTTAATCGCTCTGACAGGCACCTTTTATAGCGTCTAGTTTGCATAATGATCGCGATATGTAGCGGGCGCGTCATGTGTACACCATAAAACCGTACCACAGAAAAAAAGAAAGAGGAAGAGACGTCAGCTTGACACCTTTCCAATTAAACCATCACCGTTTCTAACATACCTTGTCTTCCAAGATATTAGCATCCTTTTCTCTTCCCCCTCGCCCGTCAATTGTAAAGGGAAGGGGTGTGTCCTCTCATTTGAACCCATGAAATACTGCCCAAGTATAACTCAGTGAGACAGCGGCCAAATGAGCAGACACACTGTGGCACAAAGGGACTCAAATTAGTCATCTCTCTCCCTCTCTCGCTTCGTAGTTAACCCTCCCCAATTTGGGCGCTAAGCTTATTAGTTTACCTATTTTTAACCTCCCCTTTTCTTCCCTTCTCCATCTTCAGGACCTAAACCCACCTCCCACCCAAATATGTCTATATGTATCACCATTGTTTTATTCCGTCCGTAAGTACTTAACTAGAAATGAAGGGAATAAGGCAACAAGATTACTTAAAACTTTGTGCTTTGGCAGGAGGGGATGAGTATGATAGTTTTTGTTGGAAGTTGGGGGGAAGAGATACTAAAGATGCAAAATCTTAATTAGGTTAAGGAGAGCACGAGACTCGACTCTGCTGCAGCAAAGTAAAGGTCTCAGGAAGGAGCTTTAGTTGTCAAGCAAGCTGCCCGAAAGGGACGTATATACTTAACAGAGGTAAATCGCCTTAAAGGGACTTTATTATAGACCCCTTTAGCGTATCCGTACAGCCCGAACGGAGGCGATATATCTACTTAATATCTACCATATCGCGTAGTCCACCCGAAGTTTTTTTTAGGGGCAAAATGTGTGGCAACAGAAACGAGAAGGGAAGAAAAGAGCCCAAGAAAAGATCAACCATTCCTATAATAGGGAAAATTGGAAGAGGTTGTCATGAGGCGGCTGTTGGACCCTGAAAGAGAGTTACAGGAGTTAAAAAGAAAAAAAAAAGAGGGAGAAAAAATTACCCCTACGATGGAAAATAACTGTTATTCGGTCTACCAACCGTTGCCCGGGCGCATTTTGAAAGGGGAACTCCGCAGCGCCGTTGCAGTAATACAGAAATATCCTAAGGTAGTTTTTTTTTTTTTTCTTTTACTTTTAGTGTTTTTGTGATTCAAGGAAGTCGTACATTGTTTTTAGATTTTAGTTTATTTTTTTGGCGTTTTTTTTTAAAAAAAAAAAAAGAAATTAAGAGACATTTTCAGAAATATTGCAGACATTTCGTTCCTGGAGCCGAACTGATGACACTATTCTGTAGCAATTAGGATTTTGGACAAGAATAGATAGAAATTCAGACAAAAGGGGGGAAATCTGCAGGGCTTGGAAGTAATATAGAAATATTCCAAGGTATTTTTTTTACTTTTTGTGTTTTTGCTCGTCAAAGAACTTGTAGAAATGTCAAATAATTTTTAGATTTTTTTTTCTTTTTTGTGCAGAAATAGAGAGAGAATTTTGTGGAAATAGTGCAGAGATTTTGCTCCTGGGGCAGAAAGAAGACACGATTTAAAAGAAATTAGGACTTTGGACAGAACAGGTAGAGATTCGCAGAAATTTTAATAATTTTCTTAAAACCGACGTAGAACTGTAGATACTCTTTATGTTACTCAGAATATAGCGTTGACGTCTGTGGTTGACATGGTGATGACCATTTTATAAAAATGACTCGGGTACGAGAGTACGGTTGGTAGTTAGGTCGTAGCAATAATAGTTGAATCCAAGACGTTAGACCGAAAATAACCACGCAAACACCATTCAGTGAAGTGCTAATGTAAAATACATTTAGTTATCATTTGGCATTTAGGTTCTCTCCCTCTCTCTTGCAATCCACAACAAAGAAGGCAGGACCTCGAATCTCTATTTTCTCTCGACCAAACATTCGCATTCCTAACAGTGGTAGAAATAAGAGAAGTTTGCATTGTTTCCCATTTTTGTTTAGTTCTTACTCTTGCTCTTTCTTCCATCTATTCCATAAACTGTCAGAAATTCGCGCGAAGGTCTGCAAGGATTTTTACTGTTCGGGGAGAACTTATTAAGTCTGCAATAATTAGGAAGATGTTCATTAAAAGCCAGTGAAATTTGCACACAATCTAAGATTCTGAAAGAATTCGTACACCTTTGCATAAATCCAACGTTTTTCGAGACAGTTCGACAGTTCGAGAATTGGTTACTTTCTGCCATAATTTTTTTCAGAAATAAAAAAGAAATCTAAAGACGCTCAATGCTTTTTGAGATTACGCTTTTCTCACTTGTAAGAGCTTCGTTGAAACTTTTGAAGAATTTGTTCTCATTTTTCAATCCAATTTCTGCAAATGGTTCTGGGTTAATACTTGATTCTGCCCACACGAAGCAATATTAGTACTGCTTTTCAAGTAGGCGAGAACTCGTGCCAAATCCTTCTCTATAACCCAAACCAGAAACCACAGAACATGGTTAATCTAGCCAAAGGGGTAGTCAATCTTAAAAAAAAAAGAAAAAAATATATCACTTCGGGCGGCTTACGGGAAGGGAAACAAACTGACCTGCGGCTAGAAAAGTAACTGACCCCGCCCTCATTACCCTCCTGGGGTTATCTCCTTGGGGTCTCAACCTCAACAACTGTACCACTCCCTCTCATTGTACTCCCCAAACCCATTTCTTTCTCCCAGAAATACTCCTAAACTAGGACTTGCAAACCATTCCTAACATGTGTTACAGATGTTGTTCCAAATACTACATGGAGATTTTAATGTTAAAACATAACCTTTGCATTCTTTGACTGATTTTAATATTGTCGACTTCCACTTTTTTAGAACACTTTATCCGTGTTAGGGAAAAACAGGTTGAAAACGTCCAATGAATTTACCATTCTAAATCACAACAATTTTGATTACATTTTTCGTTCAGGTATTCATCGTTTTTTAATATATATAACCTGTTGAAAAATGAATTTTCAAAATCTACTTTCCATGGCTTCTGAATTTGGCCCCATCGAAATACGAAGAACGTAAAAAAGGCAGGGAAAAACCTACGCGAATACATTTTACTTTAAATAAACCTTAACTATGTTAGTAATTTAACCTTAAGATAACCTAAATACAATCTAAAACGTATTTTTTCCTTCACAGTTTTGGGGATTTTCTTTTTTAATTACAAGGCGTCTTACTCAGGTATTGTTGGTCGCGTACATCAAGAATGTGAATAATTACATAGTTCCAGAGCCGCCGCCTCTTTCTGCCTACCACCAATCTGGCCTGGAATTTACCTGACAAGAGTGAAACCTTGATGAAATACTTCTCACCCTCTCGTCTCCCTTATTCTCTGCTGACATTCATTTTTTATTCCCTTATTTACCCCTTATTTTTTAAAAATCTATTTCCCTTCTATACCTCCCATTTCTATTCCTTTCCTCACAGAATCAAGAGTAGACAATCAAAAATTATTTACTCGCTTCACTCCACACACAAAGAGTGCCGTACTACAGTAGACGCCGCTTATTTGATCACTGTTTATTAGAATCAGCCGCTTAATGAAATCAAATTTTTAAAGGACCTATTCAAAATGCTAAAATTCATAGCATTTTAAGCGGTTATTAAAAACCCACTTTCGGATATTAGAATCAATTTCAACAGAAGCTTCCCAGTACAGTAACGAAACTACAGTAGTGATTGCTACATGGACTTTGAACATTGACCCATGACACTGTTTTTACTCCGTTTTGACCAATCCTCTCATTTCGAGCCTACTAGTACGTTTAGGGAGAAATCCCTTCTAAACTCCCCAGTCAATTAAATGAGCAGATTATTCAACTGAATGATCAGTTCTTTTAATTGACTGGGAAAATTATAAGGGATATCGTGTTGAGAACCCTGCCAAAGCGTAGGACTGGGCTCCTCGTAGGCAATATGTCTTTTGTTAGTCTATTAATCCATTTTTACGTATCGTTCTGCAGATTGGGGCTATTGACAGGGAAGGTAAGGAAGGAAGGAAAAGGGGTAGAAGGAAGGTTAAGGGCATTGACATGGTACGTGCTTTGTCGGCCAAATGTGGCTTAAAAGTTGTCAAGCTAAAACCCCTTATGTGTATTTTTTTAATTTTTTCCCCTTGCCCTTGTACATCAATTTAGCATCTTAATGGCCAACACATTCGAACTTGTTGAAAAATCTGTCTCGAGTGACAATTTGCTAACAATGTCCAAAGTGCGAGACGCCGTCGTAACTCGTTCTTGTGCCCTCCTACCCCCCACCCCTTTCCTCAAAGTGGATTGATTGGGGGGTCCAAGTGCTGGTCATAAGTCTCTCAGTAAATGTGGGGAGAAAAGAGGAAAAAAACCCTAATATTTCCAGTTCTTTGACCTAATAAACTCTGATGATCGCCTTCGGAGCGTCGTTTCAACAACTTAAACTAAATTGGATGGCTTTTTCTTCATTGAAAGCCCCACCATCACCCCTCCGCCAATAAGACCCCCCAAAGAAGAGCCAGAAAGAAGGTTAAAAAAAAAGAAGAAAAATGAAGCTATATTATAATAGCCCCCGTCCAGCGCTCAGCAGCAAGTCAATTGAGCATGGAGCCGTCCGATCCATTATCGTCTTCCTTCCTTTTTTATTTTGTATTTATTAAGCGTTCTCAACACAGTTCCTTTACGAAAATGTTTTAAGGTTTTGCCACTACGGCGACGAAAAGCATTTATTAACCAGCCAAAGAAATAATAATAAAAAAAGAATTAGAAGAAAATTGATCAAGTTTGTGGGGTTTCGTTCCCGTAATGGACATCGCATGGACAAATTCACTGTCCTGTCAAGTGAATCATTTTCGCTGGACGGTTGCTGGGAAGCTAAACAGGTAATCAGTGGAAGAGACAGAGTGGAAAATGGGTCTGTTGTGTATGTGTGTGCGCGCTCGTTTTGCAGTCTACTCACGTTTTAGGGAGGTGAGTGGGTGGGTTGTCAAATAAAAAACCTTAACCGATTTCTACCCAAAAACTACTCGACACAAGACTATAATGAGGCCCTTTATAAAATGGGGCCTGCTGACGTTAGGCAATAGAGTGATGGACGACCTTTTCTCCTTTTTTTTTATTTTTTTCCCCTTAAGTAGATCTTACAAGAAGGGATTCGTCGAAAAGCATCTCTCCAGATTCGGAAGAGACCAAGAGATGTCTCATCTATCTTGGCAAAGTCCAGCATGTTTCAAGTGACTGAAGGAAAACAGGTCTTCGGGGAACAACATCATTCATGTGGCTCTTCAGACGTTTTTTATTTTATTTTTTTAAAGAAAGAGGGGAAAAGGGGGGAACAATCGGTTCTATGAAAAGCGTTTAAGCAAAGACTATTATTCAAACCGTGTCCAAGACTGGAAGCCTGCGAACAATTGCTTTATTATACCACCGTACTAAGATTCGATAGCTCCTAAGACTATTAACCTCACATTATACAAGTGTTATCCATAACCATCGAAATTCGATCAAAATATATAAAAATAAATAAAAGGGCTTCAAAAGATTAGGTAAAATGCCCGACTGAGTGCTTCTCACGATAACTGCATGACTCTAGTTGTATTTAGAGGAAACCTAGTCGTACGTACGAAAAAATTTTCAATGTTACTTAAAATAACCAGAGATCCAGAAATAAAAGGTCAGGAGCTCCATTCACGCTGATATAATGACAAAAAAAAAGAATTCTTTGACAGTAATCTTCAGCTTACTAACAGGTAGTGTACAACCCATGCACAATTCTTACCAATGAGTAATAAATTAGCAATATACAAATGAAGTTTTCAGGTATGAGAAATACGTTACCTAAAAATCTGTCCATTGCTTGCACACTGGCTGCTACTAACATACAACTTTTATTTTATTTTGCTTTCAAATCAGACAAGCCGTTTTTGACAAATCTTGTTCCGAAAGTTGGACGACTTCAATTGGGACATTATGCTGCCACAGCAAACTGTGGTGACAAACTGTACTTTCAGAAGCAAAACAAGCGTAGAAACTTTGCCGGCAATTCGTTATCTATTTCTTTTGTTACTTTCTTACGCAAGGTTTTCCCAAAACAATAACAGACATTAATGCCATCTGTGACTCTTTCCCAGCAATAAGCTAAGGTATACGGGAGCCTTAAGGACTTAAATGATCCAAAAATTAAACTTGTTACACTATTAAAATAGTAAAACGGCACTTAATGGAATGTAACTTGAACTTAAAAGGAAAAGAAAAGGTTTTTGCGTTAAAATAAGCTTGTTTTGGGAACACTGGTTTGAATTTTTTTTCTTCAAATAGGGAGCTTAGGCTTGAAGGCCTAATGCCATCTTATTTACTTGTCCATTATTAAAAATACTCATCGTATCACAAACATTATCCCTAAAAACAATTAAACTTAAGAAAACAGTCGATTAAGTGCAAAACTTTGTAAAAGCGCAAATTTCGACTAACTATTTTGCTAAAAAAAGAAAATTCTAAAGAGAAATTGTAAAGTTCTACTAATTTAGAGTAAATTCCAATATATTAAGTTCGATTTCTTAGAAACATTTTGAATTTCGATTTTGAAAGTATATTCAACTTAACCATAGTACAATCACTGAGAATCCTACAATTGTTTTCCTTGAATAACCGGCGTAGGCTCGCGCCTATTGTGTCAAGCGTAAACAATCCTACAATAAAAGGAGAAACGCGATTTGGAGACATTTCATTTTTTTTACATATAAATACGGCTAGTAGGCTTAACCTGTCGTTTACTTCTTCATATTTCTTCATACAAAGATTGGGTATAAAAATTACAATTTGGACAACGCATGTGACTACTAAAATTTCTACTCATAGGAAAACACATACAATGTGTCTTAAATAGCGTCCCAAGTCAGTCCATTGAAAATATAGCATTTAATTTAAAACTAAAGTTCAAAATTTAAATTTAACAATAAATTAATTTGAAATGTTTAAATTATCTTTTCGGGCAAAGTTTCAGATTCACTTTCCACCGAAGGCTTGTATAGAACACAGTTTGATACATGTACTTATTGGTCCAACAATTCGTGCCAATCGCCGTACTTCCATGTGCAAATTGAAAGTCAATACTGGCGTCGTACCCGAACAGCTCTATTTCTGTCATTCTATCTCTCTATCCGTTTTTCTTTTTATGTATGATTTATTTTTATTATTTGCGAGTTTTAGTCGGGGTATCTTAGCAGTATGAGCCGACAAGTCTAGCGAAAATCAAAAGAGAAGGGCATATATACCATCCACGAAAAGCTGTGTGTCCCCCCACACAGAAAAGCCTTTTGGAAAAGTTGAACACGGCCGGGCGTCATTCACGAGCCAAAGATTCCGTCGTCCTCGTCGACGAAGATCCTCTACCCAAAAGCCGGAAAGACGCGCTTTATGAAGCGTGGTACCATTGCAGGACGCCTGGTATATGTTATGTGTGTATACACCCCACTATTTTTCGCCTTCATTTTTGTGGGCCTCAAGTTCCCCCCCCCATATCCACACCCTCAAAGAATCTCTGGGTTTTATTTCTTAGGAAGCTGAGGCTACCATTTCTGGATGCCTTATATAGCTCGGCAAAGAAAAAAAAGGAAAAAGAGAAAAACAAAACAAATAACATAAAAACACGAGCAGAGAATCTCCCGATATATTATACACAGCCATCAACAAGAACCCGGAGTTGCAGTGTTTCTGGGGTTCGAAGCCTTCGCCAAATATTGGGCAGAACCATAAAAAAAATCCAATGGGTTGAGGTTACGATGCAGTCCCTTTTTTCTCCCCTCCATCCTTCTTAGTAGAGGTGAAAAGAACGCTGATATTTTCTTGCCTGACTAGGGAATCACACTGTAAAAAATCCAAGAAGTCAATTCGTTCAATACTGTTCAATGGTAAAAATGGCCATCGATATGATGAGTAAGCCCCAACACATACCGTCGCATGGATTTTTCCTAGTATCGTGTATGTGTGTATATCGTGTATGTGTGGATACGGTGCGGGGATGGGGTGGGGAAAGTAGGGGGTTGCGGTAGGCACCCTGCCAAAGGAAGGGGGTGGAGCGAAAAAACTCTAAAGAAATTTGTTTGTTTTTTCGAGGTACAGCACAGCAACATGGTTGTTCAGCATAATCAGCGGATCGTTTTGACTCGCATTAGCCACAGCAGCCAGAACAAAATAACAGAGAAGTTGTGTTGAGGGAGAAGGACGGGGAGGATTGTTGGGACGGAATTGTGCATTCGCCATTCAGTGACCCGTAATTAACCCCTTTGCTTTTTTACTGCCTGCAGCGAAAGAGAGGGGGTATACCCATAAAGACTGCTAATGACGGCTGGATTGATGGATGGTACACGAATCTCAACCCAAGCAAAACGATGAGCAAACCTCCTGCCGTTTTGCTGGAAACCTCAGAGCCTTTTTCCAGAGGTTTGAATATCCTTTTTGGGAAAGATTCTACCCCTTTTTGTTCCAAGAAATAGGCTTGTTGTGCCAGTACATCGCTCCCTTCTTTCCTCAAAGCTGGACAAGCGCCCAGACCAAATAAACTACCATTGATTTGAAGTGTGACAAGAGATGCTTGTCACTGCTTCATAAGGGTATTGTTACCCTTTGTAGACATAACGTGCTCATAAACTTTCTAGACATAACATCTCTTGAATAATCTCAGTTCAATTAACCAAATTTGGGAGCAATAGGCTTTCAAGCCTACGCCCGATATTATTAATAATAATATTAAAAAAAAAACTTTGGCTTCAAATTATAGCTTTTGGTCTGCTTGTTAAGGTATAAACTTGAAAAGAGTTTCCTGGTCTTTATGAAGTTTTGAATAAAAGTGGACTGTTGGGTTACTTCAAGTATGACCTTTTTTCTATAAAACGATTATACAGGAGTGTATTGCAGATTTTGGCGCCAGGCCAGTGGAACTGCCACAAATGGCCCCTGGAATGCCCGCAAATGATTCTTTTCAGTGTTTAACGCTCTTCACAGATGGCAGTACCTTAAGAATTTTTTTCAAATTGTGTTTTTAGTTTATTTTAGATCTAATAAATTATAGATGACCGTTTTAACTAGCTGTAATAAAAATAATACTGATTTATCAAGCTTTATTACTAAAAAAAAAAAAAAAAAGCGAATAAGAAATATTTGTAAAAAGAGTGCCGTGACCAGGATTCGAACCTGGGTTACTGCGGCCACAACGCAGGGTCCTAACCACTAGACGATCACGGCTCATACGTAACCTTCTTTAGTAAGGGTAGTGGAACCACATAATGAGAGGCACGGCTACTCATTTTTCAGATATGACAGATGGCAGATAACTAGGTTGTTTTTACTGCAAACTCTACAGGTTAGGGCAATAAAGAGTTTGTATGTACTTAATGATATTGACAGAGACTAATTTTCCTGTTAAACAGTCAGCGAGTCTAGTAATGGGACCCGAATTGTAGTTTACTTTTAAACGTTTTATTAAACACAGTTCAACTTCAAGAAGGAATGGAGCTTACATTGAAAGAATTACGCAATTGAAAGGCACATCCAAGGCAGCTAAGACACTACATCACTAAGAATTTGAAACTATTTAGCGTTAAATACAGAACCACCAACTTAGCGTTCTTTCTTTTCCATGAAACGCGCAAATTCCGTCGACTAACTGGAAGGGCTAGTAACTTCTGCCATCTATTTCCGTAAAATAACAACGGCAATAATAAGAGAATGTGTACACTTACGACTTGGCGCGTTCTATACTGGCTGCACCAGTGAAATATTTTTGGCACCCAGTGTGTCATACATGTATATCATTACGTTATTACGTTTACGCAGTGTAAACACACTGAGTGTACACACACTGAGTGCCAAAAGTATTACACCAGTTCAGCCAGTGGAACGTACAGTACTAGTATGCAGTAGTGCAGAGTTTACACTAAAAAGCGCGGGCAAACACGATCGTGTAATAAAGCAAATAAAAGTGAATTAAAAGTGGGAAAGTGGGACATAATTTTAATTAGGGCTTTCAACAACTGTTCTAACTATCAGAAAGAAAATCGCACAGAAAGATAATAAACTTCACTCCAACATTAAAACTGGTCAGCGACTCATGTCAAGTTGTGAGTAAAAATTTATATTTGCATAATTTCAAAATCTTTTTTCTACAGGCTTAAACTAAATTCAAAAATAAACGGTTGTTGGGCTGAAATATAGGTATATTTCCGACGTAAACGGCCATTGAAGTCAAAGGGCGCGTGCATATTTCGCGTGAATTAATCTAAAAAAATCCGTCTTTTATCGCTTCATTTCACGTTTCGACTCTGGCTAGTTTTCCATAGAATTCGCAGAGGAACTCAATAAGCAAGCAAGTTCAAGTTTGAAGAGGCTGCGGAAAAATCCACTCGGGGAACCTCCCGAAAAGTTTATCGCTTCTTTTTATATCATTCTTTGTGGGAACAAATTGCATCTTCTTTTTCCAGGCCAGGAAGTCCCCCCGAAAAGCTTTCCCCTTTTCCCTTGATCACGCCTTAAAAGTAAGGATAAAACACAAACGGTTTCCTCCCTTGGATTTGGGCCCTTAAAATACTTCGTGTCGTAAAAAAAAATGACAAGATTCACTTCCCAATATACGACTAGCATCGCAGCAAAACTAACCGTAAAGTAACATTTATATTTGTAAATAAAAAAGTCATTTTTATGATTCTCGTCTGGCTTTTCTTGTATGCTTTCCTCAGGAAAACGGAGCTAAGCTTCAAACGAACCCCCCAGAAAAGCAACTTGACGTGCTGTGCAGCTTTGCCAAGTTGTTCTTCAAAGTTTAAGCAGCTTAATTAAGTCTTTGACACTTTTTTCCGCGCTCAAGGCTCACAAGAGCATCGAGATGATGACGGCTTTGCCAAGTAACACTTCAATTTTCTTGCTCCTCTCCTCCGAATAATGGGAAAAATCGTTTGGTACGTGCTTTTCTTCGCAACAAAGTGCCAACGAAGAAATAAGAAAAGAGAAAAAAATGCTAGCAGTCAACTGCTTTTAACGAATTTCCCACGCCTAAGAACTTTGTGATGGAAAGACAAATAGCATCTTTTTTATTCTGTCTCAATCAATATTCTTTTTTTGTAATTTCCCTTAGAGGAAAAGTTTTAAAACGAAAAAAGGGTGGAGAATTACACTCTTCACTTAACGACCCGGGTAAGATAACAAATGTCGCTGGCACAAGTCGTTTATTGCTGGGCGTCTTACAATCATGGCCTTTTTTAAGTCTTTCTTTTATATTGGTATTTTTTTCTTCTCTGGCTGTGCCGAAGGCTCTTGTTACACGAAACGTCCACTTCCAATAACCTATTCTTGCCCACGATATACCTTTTCTCGATTAATCTGCCGTTTCTGGATGCACTTGTCTCTAGGAAGTAAACCATAAACACAATGGCACCATCTTTCGCTCTGAGTAATAGAACGATATTAATGGAGAGGAAGTAATAGGAATTCGGTGTCTTAAGAAACAGAAATCCAATAGCGCTCCGATTCCACGCGACGCGAGCTTTCATCTTCAGACAAACACGCACACGCCCATACATGCATATATACATATCTTCAAACATACGTACGTACTAAAATGCGTAGACAATGACGTAAACGGAAGCTTAATTACACACCTTAATAGGATCTGAAGGTAGCTGCTAAGCAAAAGCTCTGAATATGCTCTTTGGCATTCTTTCCGTTTCTTCTTTTCTTTTCATTTTTTCTTTCTTGTATTACTATTAGAAAACAAAAATCTTATCTGCGTGCTAATTTCTTTTCATTATGTTACTATACTCTATTCAGACAGGTTTTTTATGTCCACACTTTCAATTAGATGTACCGTATTAAGTGCTCCACTACCAGTATGCATTGCTTATTTTTTTTTTCATGTTTTGGCTAACTTAACTTGAATTTGAAACAATAGAGTCTAAATGCACAGAGATTGTCCAAGTAAAACGTTTCGTATGGAAGATAACCATCCAATCAGAGTGCGACTTGGCTTCATTGCTGCTTGTTTGTTGGATTCATTTAATTGTTGTCAGCAATGAAATGCTTTTTATTTTAATACGCTAACTGGCGAAGTCGCACTTTGATTGGGCGGTTTATCTTCCCAATGTAAACGTTCGCTTGAATACTACTGTACCAAAGTACGCATCCATGTAACGTCTCTGGCTGCAGTACAAAGCGATTGGTTAGAATGTGTCATTCATTGTTGCATCGTTGCGCATTAACCAAGTGAGAGTCATCAGACGGGTCCCGGTTAGGAGCAATATTCGCTCGGTTACCTTTCATTATTCATAATTGTGTTATTTTTTAAAAAAAACATAACTTTACGGGTTCTCGCCTGTGATATAGCAAACATCGGTGGCTTTTTTTTAGGTCAAGTTAATTTACGTGTGTATTCAATTTAAGTTAATTTAGTGCTCAAATACAATCGAAGTTAATTTAGAGCTCTAATGCAATTGAAGTTACTTACGTTTCCTAATCAGTCTACATCAATCCAACTTTCCTAATCAGGTTGAACTTAGTTGAAGTATCCATAGACGACCATTTTCTGCGGAATTCAGATAGAAATTCCACAATTTGGCGCCTTTAACTTATAGGTTACGCAGGAATCCGAGTACGCTTGCTTTTGTTGGTGAAGATCTGAAGCTTAGTTATTGTATCCGTTTATATTTCTAGTTCCCTCTCTACGAAAACCTAATAGTGGTCAAGAAGCAGTATCTTGAGTTCTTTTGTTATTTCTTCTCATTCTCGCTCCTCTTCTTCTTCTTTTTGTCTTTTTCTTTTTCTTCCCCATCGCACTATAGGGGTCCCAGAAGTTTGTATCTTACGAAAAACCAAATATGTACGCGAAGCGTTCTGCGTCGTACGCGTCTCTCCAACAAGGCCGTCTCTCTGGGATTCCGCGGAGAGCGACGCTCAGTACGCTGGAAGCTAAGACGGCGTCCGGATCGCCTTACCTCAGATTTACATATAATTCCCCCCCCCTAAAAAAAAGTAAACATCTCAGGCCCACTAAAAAAAGAAGAAGAAAGAAGCGCAGGCGAATAACATTGTTTCGCTTTTGAGAATCTGGACCAAATCGTGAGCAAATTCCAAGGGACTTTGGATTTGGGACTGGGAAGAGGACACAAGAAAGGGAGCTTTATTCGATGCCAATAGATCATACAATCTTCGCGAGCTTTGCATAACAATCACTGGCAGTTTGACAGTTTGAGTGCGGTGAGGTGCGATGCCATGACGTGGTGGATTGTGCGAACGTTTTGGATCTTGGCATGGGTGGTCGTCACGCATAGTTTACCCGCCCGCATACACATTGGTGAGAGAAGTTGGAGGAAATTTGAGAGGGTGGAGATTTTAGCATACTATTAAATCCCTTACACAAACAATTTATTTGGTCATGTACAGTAGAGTTCTTCGTTTCCTTACAAGTCAATTTCGAGTCAGATCAAGCGTGGTTTCCTTGAACTTGCTATTGCCTCCTTTATCCTATTTTAGCATTCTTTTTGGGGCTTCTTAGAAGGGGTTACCGTGGATCTCTCGAGGGAACGACTTTGTCGCTTCGGATTGCGATTCCGAGCTCGTTTCTATTTCAGATAAGATCGTGGGGCTTGTCACTCGTGTCTTACTCCGCTAACCTACTCTATAGGTTTACTCTGTTCACCCTGTTCGCTCGGTTCTTAGAGGAGCTTCAGGTCTCCGGGGAGAGAATGGAGGCTTCTGGACTATTTGAGTTACGACAATGGAAATCGAAGGGAGATTTTTAATGTCGTAAAATTTGTTAAGCTTTTAATGGAGTGTGCAATTATGTTAGAATCAAGTAACAAACTTTAAGTTAGCTTTAAGGAACGGAAAACAAGCATGTTGGACAGATAACCCGCAGTCCTTTTCTCGTTCATGGATTTGGATTTTTCTTCTTTTTTTTTGGTAATCAGTTTGAGAAAATTAGGGAAATTACTAGGAAGATTCTCGTCGCAGTGGAAAGCTTGGTTATAGGCACAAAGTTTCCCCATTAAGAGGAGTAATTTCGGATCAGTCGAATACAGCTTTTCAATAAATAAGAAAAATAGTCAAAGTAAATAATAAAAAAGAAAAGAAATAATTTAAAATATCAAATTACAAAAAATGCTCATTCAATCGACAACACCATCGAGCAAAGTAATAATTGCAACTGTCTCTCCAATTCGAGTGATCCTCTGGAATTTCTGTAATCTACACTTCCTCGTTCCAAAAAGATCAGTATTTAATTCCTATCTAAGACTTAACTCATTCCTACCTAAGATCTTTCACACCAAAAAATCTATTCGTCTTTTAAAACTCTTCACGATAAAGCCCGGACGTGAACCTTCAGCCTTACATCAAAATGTTGCAGTCGTACCTCTACAGCATTTCCTTACCCCTCCTTTGGTCCAAATGGTTTCCTTGTCACTTGAACGTCCCTTTCGATTTTCTTCTCCCTTTTTTCTGTATTTTTTTCTCAATCCGGTGATGGCTGCAGCAAATCTTCTTCCAAGTCTGCATGGCAACATGCAGTATTAACCGCAATATTAAGATGAGCAAACATGCAAATCTGTTCATCCTGGGCAAATATTCACCCACACGAAGAGGTAACTCCCATCTGAACCAAGTTAATGGACTATAAATCCTCCCCAATTTTACCAGAAAAGAAATACAAGAACCTCTTACCTCCTAGGAAACGGAGCTCAGGTTTCCTTTACCGTTCGAAGGAAGCCACTCTTTTTCAGCCTCAAAAACAGCAGAGAAAAAAATAAATTAAAAGAAATAAAGGAAGGGGGCCTTAGCGATGATCTTGTTAAGGAAAATGCAATCCTATAAGGCGAGCCGTGTCCGGCCGAGGTAAAATCCCGAACCCGAAAGGCAAAGAAGTTGTAATAGTACATGGATTTAATGTGACATAATCTATAAAAAGGCAGCAGCCTTATCGCACCCTCGCCATGCCAGTTCATGAAGGAAATAAATACAAGAAAAAAAGGGAGGAAAACCCGATATTTTCTCGCATCCAAAACGTTAGCGTCGACACAATTTTTTTGGGGGGGTTGAGAAAGAAAAAGATGTTATGAGGCCTGCAGAAATGAATTCAATGATCCGTAGGAATACTAAAAGGCTACTTAAGCACACATCTCTTGGCGAGTACGAAGAATATATCGATAAAATATTGAAACGGATGGAATAAAACGTGTAGCACATTTCGCGCAGAAAGCTTTTCTCGAGTGCTGCCAAATAGCCTACCAAAATTTCATTTTTTCATGTATATTTAAACGTATTTTGGCCGTAGGTGTGCATATCGGAAAAGAGCTTTTTTTAAAAAAAATATAATTCTTTTTTGTGTTGCGACGTGGGCTTTTGACATAGAGCCAAAAAATCGGGAAGCAATAAGATAAGGATTAAAAGATTTTTCTCACAAGTTTTGAGACTAGTTCAGCAAAAATTATGTGCGTCATGCACCAAGGCAGTTCCCCCGAAAAGTTATATCCGTTTCCTGGTAAGCTAATGGTGTATGATTTCCTGAGATCTTTATTTCCTTCAGCAATAATTTTTGAGTTTGGATGTTTACCTTTGCTTAGTAATGCGAAAGGGAAATCCGTAGAATTGGAACGTTGAGAAACGGGGGGTAAGGCGTCATAGAGTTTTGTAAGAAATGGGACAGTAAATCTTTAGTGAAAATTGATTGACGATAATAGAAACTTGGTAAGAAATTGGACAAGTAAAGACCGGATGATGGAAGTATCTAAAAGTTCGTAGTTTTCTAACCAAATTCGGGTGAAGACAGACAAAAAGTCATCAGTTTGGAAGAAATAACATTACTTTTTAGCATTACTGTAACTAACTAAACATTACCTTTTGTAAAGAAAGCTAATAAAACTCAGTTATATTTCAACGGTTGTAGTTCTAAGGAAGAATTTCTTTAAAAGTAGTAAACTAGAGATCAATAAAAGCATAATGAGATTCAGCAACAATGGTAACATCTGTAGAAGCTTTTTGAAGAAATATTGTTAATTATTTGTTAGAAATATTAACATTTTTGTAGGCATTTATAAATATGTGTTACTCAACAGCTTCTTTCAAAGCAGTCAGTAACTTGTCTAAAGTTCTATTACTAGCTTATTAACTTCTAAGAAGAGTCTTTTCATTAGGTAATACCTCGTATTCCCATTCGATTTAACCTTAGGTCGTATGGAGGTTCTGGCTGTGCTGCGATGCGTGCGTAGTAAAGGGTGCCGCTAAGGTAGACTTGGCCACAACAATGGTGGCTAATTGTTTTCTTTTTGTTACTGTTTCCTACGTGTGGCTTTCCATTATGTGGTTCAAACAAGGTTACCATGTGAAATAATCGTACAAAAGTGCTTCATCTCGATAGAACAAGAGGTGTTAATTTAATGTTAACCTAAACTTCCATACCTATGTTTTTTCTTAGTAGCATTTTTTTTTATAAAGTAGCAATTAAGCTCCAAAGCACTGAATGGAGCAAGTCTCACTTTCAAAAGTTGATAATGCAGAGAATTCAACAGATTCACCGATGTAATAGAATTAAAAGGTGGGTAAAATAGGAAATTTTCTTATACTTTCGTTACACGGGTTCCAATAAAGAATTTGCTTATAACATAAAAGAATTATGTGGAATGCACGTCTTCCTAGTACAGATTCAAAAAAGCGGTCAGGTTGAGGCCACAACAATGGCCGCTGAGTTCGAGGTTTGTTTCACACACTTATTGCGAATACGATCTAAAGATTTCACAGTCTCTATTAAAAAGCATAAACTCTATTTATTCAACATCTTTTATTAAGTAAAGGATCTTGGATTTGATTTAAATGCCCATGTGTCCTCTTTTTCAAGAACAAGGAAAATTGCTGAAGCAGACAGAACCAATTTTCCAAGGAATTTGACAAATCACTTCCAACAATGAAACATGTCATTTTCCTTCAGAGGAACGACTAATCAATCCTGGGGACTTCTATATAAGTAAAATGGCTACGAAAAGAGACGTCGTAGTGGTCCTCGACAAATTCTCGATATGACCCCCTTCCCCTCCCTAAAAAAATCTCCGATATTTATCTTTTTTTTAAAGAAAAAACAAAGAAAAAAATCCTTTTCTTCTTTGAACAGAAAATCGAAAGCAAAACCGTGCTCATTCGTGTCTTTTTTATTCCCTATAAAAAGTAAAGACATTTAAAAAAATAAACATTTTCTTTTGTATCCCAGGTGCACTTTTCACGGAAGACCAAAAGGACAGTGCCAGCGAATGGGCTTTCAAGTACGCCGTGCATAAAATCAACCACGACCCGGACATCTTGGTCAATACCACCTTAGTCTACGACATCCAATACATTCCGAAAGACGATTCCTTCCATGCGACCAAAAAAGGTATTAGCAGTAAAGAAAAAACTAGCTCTCATTTCCACCTTATATCCTTCCAATATCGTGTTGTTCCTTCTCTCATCCCCACCAGAAAAGCAAAGAAATTTGGATTTCCCCTTGCTCGATGCCATTACAGATTTCTTTGACTTTTTTCTCTTCTCAGAAGCATTATAGAGAAGGGGAAACAAGACAAACCAAAAAGAATAACAACAGCTAATGTTATCCAAGGGGATTTTCCGGATAGAAAAAAGACAGTTTTTCCCCAAGGACAAGGATATTGCCTCTTAATGGGCAATTAGCGCATTTACAGCATGTGGTTATTGTCGACCAAGCGAATTCTGCCCTAAATCTTGTTTTTTTTCTGCCTAGTCGAGAACAAATAGGTCGAAGAATTCTCTTGGCCTGTCTACAGCAAATTACTCTAAATGAAAAACTTGCAAAGAAAATTACAGACAAAGGAGGAGAAGTGAGACGAGAGGAATCGGAAAAGCATGCCAAATGCTGCCGATATTTATTTCCTGTACTTTTTTTTACAACGTATTGTCTCTGTTATTGAGCAAATAAGCCAAAAAAAAGGTGTTCTTTTCTCTTCAGCTGGAATGCTTGGCACGACAACCATCTTGGCTTCTTCTAGTGTTCATTCTCCTGTGCAAAAACAAGAAAAAAAACAAGCTGATCAAAAGGCTTTTCCTCACCCTGCCTTCTCCATCCATCTTCACTTGGATCCGTCACTTTTTTTTAGTTTATATCCTTGTTTTTTTGGTCGAGGGGGAGCTTGTTTGGTGGCATTCAAGGGTAGAAGAGTAAATTAATCGAATCCGAAAGGTCATCAAGATATTGGCTTGTTAAACCCTGAGGGTTATTGTTCTAGGTTTGCTATTATCAAGAGAGGTTAGATGGTTATCATTAAGCAAATAATCCTTTGGATTTTTTTTATTTGAATATTATTGTTTTGTGTTTGTGTGTAGCGAGGTTATGTTTGGAACTAATGTTTGCGTTGTGTTTTAGCGTGCAAACAAGTCCGGATGGGTGTCCAAGCCATTTTCGGACCTTCAGATCCCATTTTGGGATCGTATATTCAATCCGTCTGTGATGCGCTGGATATACCACATTTGGAAGCCCGCATGGATCTAGAACCTTCGGAATGGAAAGAAATTTCCATCAATTTGCATCCTTCACAAGCTCTTCTCAACCAAGCTTTCCAAGATGTCATGGAGTTTCTCAATTGGTCCAAAATTGCCATCGTCTACGAGGAAGATCACGGTAAGTTAATATTGTAAGATTCGTAAAGTTTTTTAACTTTTAATCTTTGATTTTAAGTCTTCAGTTTTTAGTCTTCGATTTTAGGTCTTCCGTTTTTAATCTTCGGTTTTTAATCTTCGACTTTTGTCTTCGAATGGGTGATTATAAAAGTGTGTCACCTTTTTGGACTGCAAAATAACGAATAGGCATTCCTTGCAATAGGGAACTGTGTTTAGATTTCTTGAGAAAATAATGTGCGTAGAATTTATGATTAAATGAAACTAAACTTCGGGTAAAAAAAAACTTGAATTAAATCGCAATTTTCAACTTAATTTTTGGGTAATACGAATACCTCAATAAGAGTAACTTTCCAAGAAAGCATGGTGTAGTTTCTAAGAAAAGCAGAAATAGATATATGACGTCACCTTAGTAATCGTCGATTATGCTTGGGATAATGATCGATATTCAATGAACAATGTTTCATCCGCTTACGGTAAACTATTCTTGACATCTGAATTACATATCATAATCCGAGTCATACTACTTTGTTCCGATTGGAAGCAATATACAGAAATTGTTTTCTCTCTTCCTTTCATTGTGGTTTATTGTTGCTTCTTTCTTAAGTTGTGCCATAGCCAGAGTCTTTGTATCCCGGAAGCCAATTTTTGGTATCGATCGATTCTTCGTTGGCTTCTGGACCCTTTCCCCATCCAAGGAGATAAATTTCGTCGGATTTTTGGCTTACCAACACTTTTTGCAAAAGAAAAACTCGGGTCACTTTCGAGGAGACCCTCTTCCCCCAACCGTGCCTCAAAATTTATGACTTTTTGAATGAATATGCATACATATACTCTTCTTTTAGCATAGAATCTTCAATTGACTTTCCATGAATGGAAAAGTGGGCAGGTTCCTTAATTCCAATATATTAGAAACGCAAGTACATTTGCGTTTGCTCTGTGTGTAAGTTAACGTAATTGTTAATGTTATTTTTTGTTTATTTTTTCGTTTTGGGGGGAAATACAGGATTGTTGAAGATGCAGAATATTATCCAGTCAGCGGGACCTAAAGGCGTTGAATTATTTCTGCGACAAGCCAGTCCTGAGAACTATCGCGAAATTTTGAAAGACATCAAAGGAAGAGACGTCCATAACTTGATTGTTGACACCAGATCTGAAAATATGATCGCCTTTTTGAAAGCAGTAATACTCATTCGGAAAGTTGGAGAAAGCTTAACTTTTTTTTGGCTAACAGATTCTGCAACTACAGATGAACGACTACAAATACCATTATCTGTTTACGACCTTTGATGTGGAACTCTTCAACTTGGAGGACTTTAAGTACAACTTTGTCAACATTACCGCGTTTCGAATTGTGGACTCGGACTATTACAAAGTCATCCAAACACTCAAAGACATGGACAAGTTTCAATCGTACGGCTCTCAAATGCTAAACCGTTCGCGAATCATCCAAGTAAGTTTCCTAGAATTTCCCAAGTTCCTTGTGGCTTTAGCCAATGGAGCAGGCAAGTATTTCTTCGTGAATTACAGTGAAAACCGCTATATGCGAATAATCATTATAACCGCTATAAACAGATATATGCGAAAAATCTAGTCAATCGAAAAACTGTCATGATAACAGAGTTAATATTCAAGTTTATACTCGTACATTGACAGTCTATACATTTTAAAGCACAAATAGTACATTTTAAAGCACAAATAGTACATTTTAAAGCATTTTAATTGACTGTACATGAAAATGCAATGTTTTGAGTGTCAACAGACAAAAGTATTTTGTCGTCCAAAAATATTTTATCGTAACAAAACTATCTTGTCGTTCTTCCGAGACGCGAATTTTATTCGTGTTAAACGGTTTTTGTTTCGTGTTAAAAGGAAACAAGTATATTGAATTACATAGTGTTTTGTCCGGACCGGAATACCATTTTATGTTAACAGATTTTTCGTGTTAAGCGGTTTTCACTGTATTTGAATTGAGTTAATTCCTCTGTGAATTCTTTGAGCCTCCCGGATGAGATTGAGTTGCCTTAGTTTTTTCTTATATCTGTTTGAATTTGCTGACTTCTTCACTGAATCCTTTGGATTCGACGAATTATTCGTTAGTTTATATTTCTTTGGGGATTTTTTAATTCGTAGCCTAATTCGCCGTTTACAAATTTACTGTGTAATTCTGTTTTAATCCTTGCTCCTATTTTTAATTTACTAATTTTAGGCAGAAACTGCGTTGGTGTACGATTCCGTGTACGTGTTTGCGTTAGGCTTGCAGTCATTGGACCGGAGCAGCTCTTTGCGAATCACCAACGTGTCTTGCGAGGATGAAAAACCCTGGAGTGATGGCTCCTCCCTTTTCAATTACATTAACGCGGTAATTACATTCGATTAGAAAAGTCTTCTTTTTTTCTCAGCTTGTAATATTTCCGACGAGATCTACATGTGTTTAATAACTAACACGTACAGAATTCATAAAAGTGCATGATGTTTACGTTTAAGTGTCTTAGCGTGATCAAATTTGGTTAAAAATTATTAGCGATATCAAAGATGTAAACGAATTTCTATTAGAATTTAAATACCTTAGTTCCCTTACAAAAGGCAAGTATTTAGACTTTTATTAGCCTATCAGGTGCTAGGAACAGACTTCACTAGTTTGTATTCCTGACCTTGAAAACAATCGTAAGCCATTTTGAAAATTGCAGTAAAATTCTTACAAAGCTTAGACAATATCAAACTAAAGTTCCAAGAAAAAGTTAGTTTTTAATCTTAGCTAACAGCTTATTTCAGATCTTAGCCACAAGATGTCCTGAATTATGGTCAATTGTTTCGTAACCATTACTCACTTCAATATCTAGAATACTAAGAATAATAAAAAGTAAAGTAAGATATGGATGAATCTGTGCGATCTAACTTGTTGAGTCGAGTCCATTTTTTTTACCATTTTACTGGTTATTTCTGCTATAAAAACAGCATTTTTTTGCATCTTTGTCGTATTTTTTTCGCTAAAACTGTCTAGATAGCAACCTAGATAGTTGACTGCAATGTGACTTCTATCTTTTAGTTTTACGTTCCTTATTCTTTGTAGGTGGAACATCGAGGATTAACGGGTCCTATTCAGTTCAAAGAAGGCAAGCGAACCAATCTGAAACTGGATCTCCTGAAGCTAAAAGCACACGCTTTAGTCAAAGTTGGGGAATGGACCCGAACTTCGCGAGTCAACATCACAGATCCGGCTGCTTTCTATGATGCCGGCACTATGAATGTTACACTTATGGTTATCACCAACTTGGTAAATATATAAATAACTCTAAAGAGTCTCAACAACTTTGTGTGTTGTCCTCACAACTTTCCAGACTGTTTCTATCTCCGTGTGTTTATGAAAGCAAGAAAAGCCTGAATCAATTGTATAGTCTGTTCTTGTTCGTCTCCGACACTCTAGCGACGGAACTGGCCTTTGTTAAGCCCCCTTCTCTTCATTTTACAATAGAAATTGCTCAACCAGAGTTCCCCGAACGGAACAAATCAAGTCAAGGAAGTTCATGATGGGAGGAAAAACGGAAATAGCTTTTGTTTTTTTATAGCTGCAGATCTTAGTTTGAAGATTACAGATGAATCATTATTCTCTACTTTCTTTTAAGCTTTTCCCTGAAATCCTTCTTTAAACTGCTTTTCCCTGAAATTTAAAAATACTTTTGCAACAAATGATTAAGCATATTTGCATAAATCCCAAAAGGCTTATGACTATTTCCCTAGTCTGATCCCTCACTAAGTAAAGCCAATGGGTGCATTAGAGAAGCTAGACAACTTCTACATGTAGTTTTGCACGCTGCACCATAACAGATGAAAAATCTATGGACCCAACAGACAGATCTACTTTTCATTGTTGCTAACAATGAAAACTACTCGACCGAACTTAAGTCATTATTTTCTGAAAAACAGTAGAGCATGTCAATATTGTTAGTGACGCTATCCATTGTTTTATACGTGAAAAAAGCGTAAAACGTTCGATTTCTCTAGAAGCCAAAGGCGCTTAAGTTCTGTAAGCCTTGCTACAGTCTGGAGCGATTATAACTGATACACGGTGCAGCTTGAAGCTATGATTTCTTTACCAATATTTTCTCAAAAATTGGATACTCCCCGAACTCTAGTTAGAAACAAAGTTAAATATTAACCACTTTTTGGTGAGGCCAAGCAGAAAGCTTTTTATTCTGAAGCGCTACACTAAAAATTGAAGTATAATTTGTTATTAAAATCAGCTACTTAATTCTCTATAAATAATTAAGTGCATGCTTATGTTTATCACAACATATTTATGACGCCAAACATCAAATACTATGGTAACGATAATTTTTCCAATACTCGCATTTCATTACTAATTAAAAGATGTATTTGCCTCTTATCACTATATTCTCAATTATCTCAAAGATATTATGCATCTTATAGAAGAGCAACTTTAGAAGAGGGGATGGGGCTTAAAACCAGATCCGTTACTACTGTACGAAGAAATATCCGATCTCAAGGCGACTAGTATAGTTCACTTAATAAAGTATCACTTCGGAATACGAACAAAGGCATGAAAAAGATCAATGGAATATCTGGTTTTATTGTTTTGTTTCTTATCTGGTTCCGTTCTCGTAAATATGCACGGAATGTTAGGAACGTCCATACATAATGTTCCGGCATGGGAAAAATTATACAGGCAACAGTCGTTTCTATGGCTTTTGCGTGGATCTGTTGGATGAAGTGTCGCGCATCGTGGGATTTAATTACATCATGGAATTAAATCAAGACGGCCTGTACGGAATGCCAAATCCCGTCACAGGCGAATGGAATGGCATCGTCAAGCAGCTCATAACGAATGTATTAGCTCTCTATTTTGGTTAAGTTTCAAGAATTTCTGCTTCTTGCATGGCTTTTCGTTTTGTGTGAGAAAAAAAAATTATGCAAAAACATCATGCATATCATTATGCATAAATCTAAGCATGGATGCGTTGATCTTGTTTTTAAAGCAAAGTAAAAGTACAGAGCTAGTACGAGGTATTTTGTGCTAGGAAGTACCTTATGTGATGCTGAGGACAGATGTAGCTAATTTGACGGGTAATCAACGCTTCGAAGGCTTCTGTATCGACATGCTCGAGTACATCGCGCATAGACTGGGCTTCAACTACGTCATCGAGCTTTGTCCGGATGCTAAGTACGGCATTTACAATCCTGCCACCGGCGAATGGAATGGCATCGTCCGCCAACTCATTAACAAAGTACATCATATACTGTCGTAATGCTGTGTAGAGAAAACTTTAGCGCTTGCTTGGGTGGACATACATGCCTTATGTTAATTTGCTTCGTGAGTTCCTTAGGGGCGCTTTTCGTACCGTTAGCAAATGGGGCAGTAAATCGAAATTGTGTTAATGAATATCGTTTATTTCCTTTTATGGAAAACACGATTGCAGAGAGCGGATTTAGCCGTCGGGTCCATGACTATCAATTACGCCCGGGAGAGCGTCATCGACTTTACGAAACCTTTCATGAACCTAGGAATCAGCATTTTATTCAAAGTAAGACTCTATTGCTTTCTGTTTGCTTATTATCAAGGAAAGCCCACTATCGAATTGCATCAGTCCAGATTTCTTACTTCTGTCTCTTATATACAATACACAATACTTATCAACAATAAAGTTGTATTGTGGAAAAGAAGGATTAATGATATGCGTTATACATGTAAAAGATATGTTTATACATATTCTTAATTTTCTTGTGCGGCAGAATCTAAGAAGTTAAAAACAGAATTGTTTTTGGTTTCAGTAACATATTTCAAAGTTTTAATCGCAATATAGCTTTATCGTTATAACACATTAGTTTATCCATAATCGTCGGACAGAACGGAAGACAAGGAATTGGAGTGTTGAAGTTTAAAATCGTAGTGCTTTGTCATTCTAGATCCCTTTAAAGTGAAGCTATAAATCTTGCAAGTCGCAAATCTGTTGTTTTTGTTTTTGCAGGTGCCCAAACGTGAACCTGCACGGCTTTTTTCGTTCATGAATCCACTCACCATCGAGATCTGGTTATGCGTCTTAATCGCGTACGTGCTCGTGTCCATCACGTTGTTTATCGTAGCACGATTCTCGCCATACGAGTGGCACAACCCTCATCCATGCATCAGCACCGTTGGGGTAGTGGAAAACCAATTTTCGCTATCCAATAGCTTCTATTTCACGGTGGGCACACTCATGCAGCAAGGCTCGGATCTCAATCCCAAAGTAACCCCAGGTTTCTTCCTTTTGCTTCATTGTGCCTTTAGCTACCCTTTTCGAACTCATTGTTATGCATGACAGCTGACAAATGATTAGGCGATTCTGGGTAGAATTATGAGCCCAAGTCAATTCTACGTCTTGATAGGCAGCATCGACTCGGATCGTGGGAGGAATGTGGTGGTTCTTTACTTTGATCATCTTCTCGTCTTACACGGCTAACTTGGCTGCCTTCTTCACTGTCGAACGCATGATTACGCCCATAGAATCGGTACAGGATCTGGCGGACCAGAACGAAATAGCCTACGGAATCGCAGATAGTGGATCCACGATGACGTTTTTTACAGTAAGTTCACTAAAATGAAAGAAAGTAAAGGGGGGGAAAGAAAAACATGAAAGGAAAGGAAGACAAATGGGGTTATTTTTTTAATAATTTTCTAACAAATAATCTCTTTTAAAGGATTCCAAAGTAGAGACTTACCAGAAAATGTGGCGATACATGGAAAACAAGAAACCGTCAGTCTTTGCAGCTTCATATGAAGAAGGCGTACGACGAGTTTTGCAAGGCAACTACGCTTTTTTAATGGAGTCACCCATTCTGGACTATTTTGTGCAGCGAAACTGCAATTTAACCCAAGTTGGAAGTCTAATCGACTCAAAAGGCTATGGCATAGCCACACCCAAAGGTAAAAAGAGCTAGTATCAAACTTTTTCTTTCTTTCGCCATTTTTCATATCTTTCGTTTTTTATGAACGTTAGAAGAAAAAGCTTCGGTCTGGCTAGCTCAACTTTATTTTTCTAATTATTATAGGCTTCCTGCTATTACCTAATATTTAAAGCTTTTATTAATATTTTAACCGTTTTATTTTTGTCTTATTTCTTTACTTTACTTCAATGAAAACTGAGAGCATGTAGATTTAAGAAGATATTTTTCTTAAAATTTTGCGCTCCCTAGTAGTGAGTGTTTCGTAATTGAAGCTAATTAGGTCATATAACATGTGACCATAATTCGGCCCGACCTCTGTAGTGAACTAATGACACAAAAAGCAAAGCTAAAGCAACTACCAACTTTGGAATTATGAGGCCCAATAATGTCGAAAACTGCTTCAGACAATTATTTGTTTACTTCCTAATTTTATCTTACAAATTCTCAAATGTGTTCATTATTGATGTTTATTAATTGTTTACGGTTGCTCAGGTTCACCCTGGCGGGATAAAATCTCACTAGCCATATTAGAACTGCAAGAAAAAGGTACCATCCAAGTGCTGTACAATAAATGGTGGCGAACTGGCGATGTTTGCAATCGTCGCGACAAAACCAAAGAGTCCAAAGCCAATGCCTTAGGAGTGGACAATATTGGTACAGTTGATTCTTTATCGTACTTTTATCGATTATTCATGTCATATTCCCCTCTGAAAACGTAGGAGGCGTGTTTGTGGTGCTTCTGTGCGGGCTCGCCTTCGCCGTCTTGATAGCCATCCTGGAGTTTTGTTGGAACTCGAGGCAAAATGCCGTCTCCGAACAAGTAAAATACATAAATAAAAGGAAAATGACTTGAGGAAGACCACAACTTTGGAGATTGTTGACATTTACTGCCGTTTAAATAGCAATCCTTATGCGCGGAGATGAGCGAAGAATTTTGCTTTGCACTCAAGTGTAGCGGATCCCGAACAAGACCGGCTTTCAAACGCAAATGCTCCAAATGCGTCTCAAGTGCTACTTACGTCTCCAATTCGATGGATCTCGGCCCTGTCTCATCTCCTAATGGCTTAGGTAAAAATACTTTTTGATTGAAATTCGGAACAATTAACGAAGTTTGGGCTAATTTCCGAAGATTTTCCAGGAAAATGGGATGATTGGAATGACAATCAAGAAGATGCCATCACGTCAGCGACAAACGTGTAAACTACTTTTGAACTCCATAGCAAAGTTTTCTATGCAAAATAGGGATGAAATAAAAGTCTTGGTTCAAACCTTACACCGGCTGTGTTTATTCTTTCTCTGCATTTTACACCGAAAAAAAGGTCGCCAAATTTTTACAGCAACATTTGAACTCGCACAATAAGAACAAGATACAATTTTTTACTAAATCAAAACAGGGCCGAATTGTGTTTCCAATGGTAGCGGTGACGGATCTTGGTGGTAATAGATTAATATAAAAACTGCTGCAGACCTCTCCTCTTTCTTTGCTAGTCGGTGTAGGTAGAATCAGATCTAAATATAAAAGTAGTGAATTAATGAGAGAAAAATCTGACAGTAAGTTAAAAATTATATTACATCGTCAATATCCTGATCACTTTCATCGCCAGATTCATCCCCGAACTCAATTTCGTCATCCAAACCATCTTCAACGAAGGTGACGGTATCCGTGACTTTAACTACAATAAAAATGAATGCTAGTTACAGAAGCTGAGATGGAGTTTGACCTGTGTACCTGATTCTGGAATTTCACCATAGGATTTCAAATTCCTGGCTTCGTCAGCGTTATATTTCAGGATAACATCAGCCTTGGTGTCTTGGTAGTCTCTTAAACCCACTAGAATAATGTCGCCTTGGTTAATCCACACCTTTTTCCTTAGCTTGCCGCGAATGTGGCACAATCTCTTGATTCCATCAAAGCATAGTGCTTCCAGTCGACCATTACCCAGCATTTTTGTAACTTGGGCATACTCTATGTGCCATCAAAATAATTAAAGTATAGTAGAGTTAAGAAAATAAGTGTTAATTCAATTTAACTTTACCTTGGCCATCTTCCTTGAAGATCAACTCACGCTTCTCAGCCTCATTCTCGTTCTTTCCCCTTCTTCGATTCTTACCTCCCTTACCTAGAATAAATAAATAAGAAACAAGACATTAGTCAAATTTTGACGCTTTATACAGATTTTGCACAAGGTAACGAAGGTTACTTTTGTAGTGAAAGTCTATAAAATGGCCACACTAGACACAACAGTCAAAAGACACAAATTTGACAGCACGCAAGTAACATCAATTAAGCCACACTATCTATAAATGTTGCATATTAGAAGCGAACCAGCCTTACCTTTATTCTTTGGCATAACTGATGGAAAATTTACTCTGAATTTGGCAAATAAATAGAGATTTCACAAGAGAACTTGCACACAAGCCAGCAAGTCGCAACGAAAGCTCTTCTAAAGGACCGAACCTGTGCAATGACTTGAACCGCGTATCACCAGTTCCGTGGAACCAAACCGCGAGGCCCTCTTTCACAATTCGCCCGCTTCAAAGCGTTAAAGGCAATCCGAGCGCTGCATATCGGTTCGCTTCTAAAATAATGCGCCCTTATGTATGTATGGGTGTCTCGTGTTCCAAACGTCCCATTCCGTATGGTAAAGCCTTATTAATGCTACGGAGTGCAATCATCAAGTACAATTCTAGTGCAATAGAGGTCAATCTAGTTTCGTTTAATAAGCGACCGAAGTAGGTAAATTTAGGTTAGGTAAATTTCAATAGGTTAGCATATTTTGGCTACGGATTTTCCGCGACAAGAATTATTTCTCGATTTAACGTATTTCGTCATTCGAATCATTTCCCGGTTTATAAACTCCGCTCATAAAAATGTAAACCGATACCGTACGCGAGGGCTGACCAACTGGCGGCCCCCAGGGCCAGATCCGGCCCCCGAGAGGCCCCCGACCACCGACTACTTCCACAAAAGTATTTGGAAATTTACCCTGTCAAATGTATTACACCTACACTTTTGCCAGCAGTGCTAGCGAAGGAATAAAATAACTTGTGCAGTCGCAGAAAACTTGAAAGGTTTTATTAGAACCTGAGATTATTTTTATTGATTAGCGGCATGTTTACCCGTTTCATCGAATTCCGATTCAGCTTCACTAAGCTCAACTCGCTAGTTTAACAAGCTGTATGAACTTCCCGAGTTCCTGTCGATGACTGGAAAGTTAGTTAATGCTCTTGAAATTTTGCCCATAAATTCCTCCCTCAACTAGAAATTTCTCCCCTGAACAAACTTAAACGGCAAGAGAAGAAAAAGTTCCGTATGTCGGAAACGAATCCTCGAGTTTTATTCCAGATCAGAAACGACAATCCTTGATATGCATCGTGTTTCCAATACGTTTTCCCCCTGTTACACAGTTTAAGACTGATAAGACTTGTTCTGGGTTACGGTAATCTGAAATATAGCAAGTCATTAGAACATTGTACATAAGCCAGGGTCTATATAGGTAAGACGAGTCTCCTGTTATTCGTCGCTGTAATCGGATTATCCATCAAGAAGCCATATAATGGGGAAACATTTCATCCACATGTAGAATAGCGAAGCACAGCAGTCTGAGAAAGTTTCTTCGTGAGGTTGGAACCATGTGTTCAGCTCGCAATCTTTTCGTTTCACTTTTAGCTGTGATAATTGTCTATATACAAGCATTCAAACTAAACGAAGATCTACGTAAATGGTCTAATGTTTTGTTAGACTTAAATTCGCAGGAACGGTTGACCATCCGTGACGGTCATTTTAGTTACAAAGGCCAGAAAGTGTTTTTGTCTGGTATGAATTTGGCCTGGTTCCAAAAAGGTTTGTATAAAAGTGTTTCCTGTACAAGCCAGAGTTTTACTTGGTTCTGATTAGGTAACGACTTTGGAAATGGCCGGTATGAAAATGTGTCTCGACCAGTTTTCAAACAATGGTTGACGGAAATTGCGGAAGCTGGCGGAAATATCGTTAGTAAGGAAATGTCTTTTGCCATTAAGTAAGGGCTATACTATGAAAGTTAATTCGTTTAGGTGTCTGGCTACACGCAGAAGCTCAATACACGCCTCTCTTCGATAAAAACGGTTTTGTACAAGGTACCGATGCAAAAGGCACAATGATTGCGGACATGAAAGCGTTTCTAGACGAAGCCCAAAAAAATAAGCTCTTTGTCAACTTCCTGTTATGGTCAACGGCATTTATTTCCGAGGAATACTACTGGAGAATGTACATGGACGAATCGAAATTACAGTCTTATATCGACAAGGCTCTCAAGGTATGATTAACATCTAGTTATTCACTAATTTGATCTCCTGATTTCCCGATTTGAAATCAAAGCCAATGGTCAAAGCATTAGCTGGACATCCAGCTTTGGCTTCTTGGGAGATTCTACTGGAGCCTGAAGGCGCTGTCATCACTAACTTGACTTCGTCACAACCGTGTTACGATACAACAAACTTGGACCCTCAGGCTGGCTGGACCATTTACAAAGTTCCCATGGAAAAGTAGCATTTATCTTTCTTTAATACAAAATGTTATGGCT
Source organism: Lepidurus packardi (assembly GCA_023053545.1). Lineage (NCBI taxonomy): Eukaryota > Metazoa > Arthropoda > Branchiopoda > Notostraca > Triopsidae > Lepidurus > Lepidurus packardi. The sequence goes on from JAKZAN010000004.1 coordinate 3,151,256, forward strand.
AAATTTGACGTTTGCACTTGCAGTCTCCTTAAATTTATCAATTGGCAAGCAGCTGCCATTCGAAGCGTCGACCCCGCAGCGCTGATTACCGTTAGCTCGCTATCCGAAATGACCCAAACTGATGCCTTCACAACAAGCCGTAATTCCTTCCAAACTCATCTTTTCAGGGTTTTTTTGAGTAATTTCCTTTATTGGTAGGCGATCACTATTCCGACGAATGTTTGGTATCAGCCGGAGGTCGATTATTAGGCACTTTAGACTTTCACAACATGCATACCGCTGTCGTCGATCACATCTTTGCTCCAACTTCTCCCTTCAAAGTAATACGTTAATAAAGTTTTATCTTGACAGATTAGCATTAGCATTCAGTAATGGTACTAGGTAGATGCGTCAGTGTACAACACATCCAAACCCATCGTTATTGGACATGTCCGCGTCAGTTTAGCTGAAGCATTCATGAGCATTCAAGACCTTTTCGAATGGGCTTACTTCCACGGTTACGGGGTAAGACCATTTCATTCATGCAAAAAAAAAGGCTGAAAGAGTGATTCTCTTGTATTATAGGGCGCACTAGGGTTTCAATACAATGGTGAAGGGATTTATTCTGATCCGCCGAAAACACAGCTACCCGGACTAATGGCGCTAATCCGGGCCCAGTCAAAAAGTATTGGCTTAATACGATGGGAACATTAAGAATATCCGACTCTATGTTGTTTTGCTACTGTTTCGTGTATTTCAACGTGCTAACACATTAGCTGCAGCTATTACGAATTAACGTAAATAATTAGTGAACATCAAAACTTGGCCGTCAATAAAGAACACGAGAAGTGAGAGATTATGTCTACCGACTTCTAGTTTTCAGATTCTCAACTTGTCATGCTAACACTTAAGGCAGTGTAACTAATAACTAACTGTGGTTAAAACCCAAACATAAATTGGCTAAACATGTTCGGGATTGATAGCAGTTCATGTATTCTATCCAGTAAACGAGATAGTAAAAAGAGGCTTTGTGATTGCTGGTGAGCTATGTGTACATAGAGTTTACAATTATAAAAGTAATTATGTTATAGCCTACTTATCTCTAAACAAGGTCTTGTGTATCAGTATCAGTCACCGGTTTGCAAAGTCAAACCATCTCTTAATCAGATTCCTCTGCAGAATTGCTGATAAAGGTCAAGTCTGTTCCATCTAAGCTTTCCTTGATCCATGAATCCATACGGCTAGCCAACTCTGCCGAAAAGTGGTTTTTCCAATCACCAACTTCACCTTACCATTCAACAGATAAATAAGATCGTTTGAAGACTATATAAAACTCCAATCTTACCTTTTCTCAAGAACATCTTGTTATGGTTGACTGCTGCATTATCTACTTGGTTTTCGAAACCTACGTACTTGGCAAGTTGCTCAATTTCACTGTCACTATAACTCTTTCCCAAGAATGCTGCCAATTTCTTTAACTCACGAGGTAAGTCCTTGAAAAGTGGGAAAATATTTAGTAAAATTAATAGTTCTTAAGGTTTGTTCCTCTTACTTCTTTCATTTCTTCGAAGAACGCGAACTGTACGTTGGGGTGATTTCTCAATTTCCAGGCTTCCAAGACGTGCGGGAAGAAAGGCGAGTATAACACTGAACAAAATCTTAAGTCAATTTTACGGAAATTGTTTGAGATTAATTCTACCTTCGTCTCTCATGAAATAGTCCACGAAAGTATCAAAATCATTCACATAGCCGTGAACAGGAATCTTTTTATGGTGGTGATAGAAGGAAACAGCCACATCTTTGGGATTCCTAGCTACATAGATGATCTAAAGAAATTAGTTCTATCGTTATGTATGTTTGACATCCACGCAATCTAAACGTTACTTTGCATGTTTCTAGTATTTTATGCGGAAGCAGATGAATTGGAATATGCGTCATGGTAATCCTAGGCGATGGTCGCTCTTCGAATTTCTTAATCATTTGGCCGAAATCTGCCGGGATTGGCGGCATTCCTGTCGTACCAGGTTGTTGGAACTGGGATGGATTAGAAATAAGCAAAGGAACACTGCGAAAACATACAGGATGTGATCAATGTAAATCCCAATAATCAAATGTACTTCAAAATTCCAATTACTCAAAGAATGGTACTCTTTTATCTAGTCCAACTTTGGCTCCTTCATAGTTGCAATCATTGGCAAGCAACCAAGATATTTCCTGCATCCAGTGGGAACCTAATTTTTTGAAAATCAGGACAAGATTACTTCAAATAGAAGATAAATGAATGCAAATAGAAGGGTGGCAATTCTTATTCTCTTAACTTACCGGCCTTGGGAAAGGTTACAACCCATATATCATCTGTGCGAACTGTAATATTATAGATGTCTTCAGCATGTTTGAAATACATTGGAGTCAGGACTAAATTTCCAGGTACTCCTCTCAATAGGCCATGAATATATCCCTTGAAGTCCTTTTTGACAGCTTCTTGCCTATCTTCAGGTAAAGGGGAACCAACCAATTCCAATTCCAAACGCTTCGAATTCGCCATATCTATTATAAAGACACATTCCTTTATTAATGGTAAATATTTTATTTGTTTACTTGCTTATTCTTGTTATTGAAGGCAGAGCATAAAATAAGTACCAAACTATACGGTTCCCGTCCACTGTAAAGAATGCGATAGGCTGAGCACAATAGCCCTATTTATGCATCCGTGTAGAGGATGGGCCCGGCGGCAAAGTCCAAGTTTTCCCCATCTTGCCCCTCTATCACGATGACTTGGCGCGTTTGCGAAGGACGACTTAATATCTTTCCCGTCATCGAGTGCATGTGGTCTACCACAAATGAACAACTAGTTAATAAACTCGCAAAACGCTACTTGGCTTTAATAATGACAAACTTTCAATTACTTTCGTAATCATAATTGTGGGGCTGTGTAAAGTGTAAAGTAGAGCGTTTCTCGTGCAATACGAAAAGTAATATAGCAAATTAGCATACCTTCCGTACAGTGCCTCTCTTCCCCCCATTATATTATACGTATCAACATGTCATTGAATTTAATCTGTTATAACTTGCGTTTAGAATGGTGTTTGCATGTCATTATCATTCCATTCAATGTCAATTTGAATATTCCCAAAGGCCATGAACTCTATGAATATTCATAATATTTGATGGAATGTCTCGCCATCTAACGGCTTTTTCATAACCATATATAACAGTCCTTGAAATGTTTATTTGTATTGAAGCGTATCAGTAATTAATTTGCGTAAAACACATGCTCTTCTATTAAAAGAGCACATGTTGTACGCACGTACCAGAGTTGCAGCGAGCACGATTGCTCGTTTCATTATTTTGCGAGCGCGAACGCAGAGCAATGAGCGGACGCTCGCGATAGTTGCGCCTGCATGCGATGAACATGCATACTACATAGGCTAAGATGAATACAACTACATTACATATGGACGATAACGTGTCCGTTAGATGGCACAGTTTTGACTAAAAAAACACCATTAAATATGGAACGTTGTGACAGCTAAGTAAGAACTGGGACGTGGGAAAAACGAAAATGAGCAACAATTGATAAAGTAATACTCACTCCTTTTTTAATTGAATTTATTTTTTATTTTATATATACATAAAAAACAAACGCGCTCGCTCTTTTTTAAAAATTGCGAGCGGAGTGCGAGCGCGCTTGCCGATTTTGAAACGAGAGTGTGAGTGAGCACGCTCGTTTCAAAACGAGCGATCTGCAGCTCTGGCACATACTATTCTGAAAAAATTTAGACTTTTAACTACTCATTCTATACTAGAAACTAGCAGGTTTGTGAAAAGCTGACCCCTATTGCAAGACTTACTTTGCTAGTTAGAGCTAAGAATTAGTTTTATTTTTCAAAACTTGAAGAAAGTTTTGGTAGGCTTTTTAGTGGCGTCTCTGGAAGGTCGGGAAGATAAGTTATTTTTACGTGTATAGTGAATTATTTTAAAAAGCGTGAAAAATGCTACTGTAGGAACCCCTGCACTGTTTACTGGCTCATGGTAGTATACTAATTATTAATTACAGAATATGCCGCTTATAGTGATGCCACATTTGTCAATTCTGATAACCAATTCTAATACCCTGATTCTAATAACCAGTGATCATAATAAGTGGCCTCTACTATACTTTATTGTAACCGTTATAATACTTTTTAAATAATGAACTTTATCCAACAAACACTATGAATAGGACCAGTTTGCTAAATGTGAAGTAGCACACAGAGGAAACGCTTTTTACGGCAATAGAAGAGAAGAAAAACAGATTTAGGACATTCATCCTTGGGATAGAAATCTGCAGATGAACAGAAACTATTGTATTCCCCATTTGGACACGAAAAGGACCTTATGTCACATGCGCGATTCCCGCCCGGACTTGTACTTCATCATCAATCTTCCCACATCCCTAGCATACTGTATGCTGGGAGGAAAAAGCAAGTTATTGGCGTTAGAAAGGCTTCACAATGTCGTTTATGTCCGAAAGATTTGCTCATTGAGAGACCAAAAGGCGTGTTTATCGATAATGTCCCGCAGATATAGGTGACCCACTTGAAGAACTTTCGCCTTGACATCACGTCATGGTTATCGTTTATCCTTTTAGTGGAGTTCCCACTCCTCGGTGCAGTTTCGTAATCGGTAATTTTGCACAAGTTCCTCCTTCTAAAAAAAAAAAAAAAAAAAAACAGAACATACAATTCAGGTCATTTAATGTGCCTGAGGGCTATAGTCTGCCAAATAGGAGACGTATTTTATTGCCAAGTTTGATGCAAAATGTGACGCATACTAATGGGGCTTTGGGAACTGGAATACCTTGAAAATGGGAAGCGTTGGATAAATTGGTTGGCGTTGAAAAAGACAGTCGACAACTGTTTGTCTAATACGAAAAAGACAGTCGACTAGCTGTTTGTCTAATACCGGTTGACGACGCGGGAGAGACGTATTAGGACTTGTTTTTTGTTTTTTTCGCAGAGAGATCACAGGGAGTACCCGGTTGTTGGATGTTGGTCGTTGGTTGTTCGGCTTTGACGCGACTTTTTAGGTGACCCTAACCCACTTTTTTTGGTCATGGTCATTTCGCTACCTCTCTTTTTCCTATAAATATATAAATCACGTTACAAATAAATCCCCCAACTTTAATAGCATAGGATATCCCTTTATAATCCAATCTTTTCCTCGTCCTTCTTTCTTTTATTATATTATATTCCCATTTCTTTATCAGTGTCTTTATGATTTCTATCTTTCTATTTTCGTACTACTTTTCCTTTACGTTTATTACTTGATTTCGCATTCAATGCAATTTTGCAGTTCAATTCAGTTCATTTAACAAAAGTCAATCGAACCAGAATACAAATTAGTTCCGTCCAGGACATTAGATGTCGCTGAACTTGGATCACACCGGCCATGACCGTAATTCCTTCCAATTCGTAAACAAATACTGTGTTTAGTTAATGTTAGTTCCATTTAAATTCATTATTTACTATAAAAAAATACATAAATCCCATTATTCGAAACTTCTATTTCGACGAGAAATTAAAATATGACTAACAGTTAAACTCTAAATATTGCGTTTTTTTAAATTTCAAACTGTTATGTCTTGTTCTTTAGCTATAAGTTATTTAGAAAGGGGAAAACGTTTTACTACTCTTTTTTCCTCGTTATTAACTGTCTTAGTCAAAAAAGCTAAGAACAAGGTCGGATTCGCAGGCCTAACGAGGGGGGAGCATGTCCTTTTTTTTATGAGCGCAACCCATTGTTGCAGTATATATGTTCTCGCATGTGCCGGTTTTCCATCAAGTGTTCCGCTAATAGCAATTCTTGGAAAAGTTGGGTCATACCAGAAAGACATGGAGCGCTGCTATTAGAACTGTTGTAAGATTCCTTTGGTCTATGCTGTTATGCTGTGTTTGCCAAGCTTGGAAAACTTTTTTCTCATTTACTTCTACTATTTCTTTTCTGGCGTGTGCTTTTCTCCCCCCCCCCCCCCCCCGTCCTCTCTTTTGCCTTTTTTTTGCATAGTGAAATAGGAACCGAGCTAACACAACTCTCTCCTTTCGAAAAGTAGCACTGGATGTGTGTATAGTTCTCCACCAGGTGAGCTGCCATAAATCTTGATCTGTAACATAGTCTGAATTGCTCATGGAAAAGCTAAGAGCATTATGCCATGCTATTTTTAAACTCGCCTGACTAAACCTATTATTTACAGTCTCTTCCTTTAGGAAATTTTTCGCATAAATGGAAATGCTAAGCAGGGGAAAAAAGTAAATTAGACGTAACATTTATTGGGAGATCTAATTCCAAATTTTCTTTGCTTGGTTTGGGTTCGCCTGACCGAAAGCAAAAAAAAAAAATTGTCTTTTCTCTTTGGCTGATTCTTGTGGGTTGTGGCTGAGCATGGTATACACGGTTGGGAGAGCAAAAAAAAAAAAAAAACTTTTAGATTGCATATATACAGTGGCCAAGGTTAGCAGTGCCAAGGTGAGGCCCTTGACCGCCTCTCTTGGTTAACGAACATTTTCAGGCGATCAAATATACGCAGCGAGCCTGACCCTTTCACTGGACTTTTGTTTAGAACCTTAGTCGAGCCTTATAGAGCCTCGATCCGAAAGTTCCAAAGTTTAGAAAACCTTTTACTTTTTTCTTCTTGTGAGCATAGATGTAACCTATATCACGAGCTTGGGATGAATGGGTTTCGCATTGTAAATCGAAATCAGATAACTTTTTTTTCCCTTTCTTACTAAGAAAATGTGGAAAAAAATTAGACTTTGTTTTTAATTTTTTGGTCTAAGTGACTTCAACTGACTTGCTTAAATGTTTCTTTGTCTTAAACTCGCATTTTCATATTTAATAAAAAAAATCTAGAGTATTTCAAAGCGAACATGTTCAAGTGAAAATAAAAAAAAATACTAAACTATTTTTTTAAACTTGAAATCTAAAACAATCTAGAAAATAAGCTGTTAAAGTAAGCTGTTAAATCATAAGTTAGCATAATTTAATTGTAGTTTAGTTTTGGTTTGGCTTTATTTCGTTTAATTTATAGTTTAACTAGATATATTAGTGAATTATTCAGCACAAAATTACAATAAAACAAGAATTATGTAAATGGTTATCGAAATACGATAAAACTTAGCGTATATTTAATATTCGAAAATCATTCTAAAGGTTATACATTGCAGCTTTTACGGCAGTTTTATTACTGAAAATTCTACAATGAAAGACAGTTTTATCAACTCTAAAAAATTCTAATGGAAATAAATTCCATTTTATTTTTGCAATGCTGTCGACATAGAGCAGATCAAATGCTGTGTTTAGGAGGTTGGATGGCCCGTTTTAGTGGTAAAGCAAGTTTTTCTCTTCGCTTTTTGAGGGACTGGTTAGACAACCTTCACCTACTTTCCCAAAAAAGGACTAGAATTCTTTTTTCTTTCATCGCATTAAAATTCTGTCTGAAATTCCGTTGGCCTTATAACTCTCTTTAAAACGCAAACCTTTTTTCCCCTTCCCTCCCTTCCAAAAATAAGATATAAAATAAATAAAGGAGTAAATTCAGTTTTGGGAGAAAATACAAAGACATCCTAAAAATCTCACCTCGAAATAGTTTGAAATTTTCCGCCGAAATAAATGTTTAAGCAATGTGGTAGACGATTTAAAGAAAAGAAAAAACTTACTGTCCCTGGGATTATATTCATGGGGTTGTCTCTTGCCTAATTCCGAGTTTCTTCCCAGAACCAAGACAAGAAGGCGACAGGTGTGTCTTGTGTATGTGTATTATATTGTCTGAACAGAAAAACGAAGCGGCTGGTTAAAACAAGAACCTAACAGAAATAAGGTTGAGGAAGAAGAGAAATAGAAAAAAAAATTGTCGGACCCCAGCAAAAAAAAAAGGTAGAAAACCCGATGTAGAGGGCCATAAAACTCTCATCTCGGTGTCTTGGTTTCTCTCAGGCGTTGTCGTCAACACCTCGCCAGTGTCTCTCGATGCAGCAGCTTTGAGCCTCTAAACTGCGACTAATTCAAATGCTCTTTTGCTCTGCTCTATAGCTTTTTTTAAATTATTTTGGCCCCCGCGAAAGAGATATAGACAGAGGCGCAGTCAAAGAGAGCGAGACACGGGGCGGGGAGAAGTTTGGGTTCGTGGAAATCCCTTAATAAGTTGCTGCCTTGGACCTTTAGTCCGCCATCCCAAGAACGTTGGAATTAACGCGGACTGAAATAATAAGATGAATTCAAGCTGTCTTTGGGACGCCCTGTAGTCGCTTTTTTTGCTCTTACTACTTGTTCTTTTTCAAGGTTTTAAAGCTGAATCTAAATTAAATAGATCAAAGTGAACTGGATTCATTTCGATTACATTAGCATGAAACTAGACTCAAGTTCGTTTTAATTCTTTGACAATTCATGGGATTATTCGGGTGAGAATTGTGGTTCGATTGGAGAGTCACTAAATCAGAGTCAGTTGATAACAACTTTAATGCGATCCGACTCGATTTCGACTGATTTCAGATCGGTTAGGTTTAATTAAAATAAAATCAGATTAGGTTCAAAGAGATCCAATCACGAGCTAACTAAATTGTGTGAAGTCGATTTGGTTTTAGGGATTTATGTTTGCAAATTATAGTCGACGTTGTTTCGAATCAAACTGACGTAGTACACCCCATAAGGTCCCACAAAAAAAAGATAACACAGGAAACCAACATGGGCCAGGCCGTACTCGTAGCATTATTCAGGCCTCGATTTGATAGCTTTACTCCCACCCTTGGATTCGATTCGAGAAATAAAGAATAAAAACAAGCCTTTTCTTTCGGAGTGCCTGGGCTGTGAACCGTCGAACCAGGAGTCCGGGTGCCGGAACAGAGTTAAGAAACCCGGCCAGGTCCCACTCGTTCAGCTCGGTGCATAATTTTTTAATAGTTAAGTGACAGCTAGGCAGACCGGAGTAACGCTACAAGTCCGGGCAGGCTCAATCTGGTTTCCGGCGCTACTTTTCTCGGACCTTATAGCAACATATCTAATTACGAAATGAATTTAATTTAATTAGTAAGTCTGGCTCAGTTACATCCCACCTTAAATCGTTCTTCAGATTGCTTTGATCAATCAGAATCAATTGAATTAATATGACATTAATTAGTTTATAATTAAAATGCAATTCAAAAACCCGAGTCGTCGAATTTTCCCCAAATTTTCACTAAATCACGAAAATCTCCTGAAAGGGTTTAAAAATTACAATTAAAAAAAAATCAAAGGTTTTACTATTGAAACTCGTAAAATTGAAAATGAGTTTGAATCCTGAACGTATTGAAACTTCATTTATTTGGGAAATCTATCCAATATTCCCGTTGTTTGTCTTCATAAAGAAGTGAAAATTGTGGATATTTTGGGGATAGAAACTTTAAAGATCTTCTCTGAGGTGTATAATTGGAAGGATTTCGAAGCAGAAGAAGGGAAAATATAGAGTAGAGCGAAGATTTTTCGGTTCCTTGGCAACTGTTGCGGAATGGAATGCGTACGGGGAACTCTTGCTGATCTGCGTTCTGCCATATGCATTTCCATGGCATTGGGTTAGATTTGAGTCGCATCCAAAAAAACACTTAAAAGTCTAAACTAAAAAAAAATCCCAAAGAAAGGAGGCACTGTTAGACTTAGGTACCAATCTCAGCGTATGGAAATTCGAATGCCAGACACGCAAAGGTATTTGAACATGTCATTTTTTTCTTTTTTTTCTTCTTCTGATATGTGGAGGAGTATGGAGAGTGAAAGAAATAATGGGCATTCTTGAGTTTGTTCAAACCAAATGATGTTGCGAAATACACTGTTAATGGTGTTGAGTGTGTAAATGAGTAGGAAGGGGCATATAGTTCAGTCTCTAGAAAAGCTCAAGTTTGTCAGGTGTAAACCACAGACGGAAAGTTTTATATGGTATAGAATTCTATTTGGGACCTTAAAATTTTAGTTTAAAGACATCTGTCGTGATCAAGTTTTGCTTATTTGGGAACAGTTGGCCGGCTCAAAAGCAAATGTTAATTGAGCTTAGCGGTCGGTCACTGGTGGCCTTGTCATTGCCCTCGCTCTTTTAGTTCTTCTATATCCTTCTGGAAGTCTGGAGATTTCATTCGAGTTCAAGAGAATCGAGGATTTTTTTTCCAGAATGACTTGGGTAAATAGTGATTAAACATTGTAAAAGTTTCTAAGAAAAGCATAACAATTTCATTCCAAGACAAGACCTATTTTTTTCATGCATCATGGTTTGTTATGAACAGTGATGAGTAAAAAATTGTAGAAAAAAGTAGGATTAAGATCTTTAGGATTAGCATCTTTCTAATCTGGAATTCGTTACTCAGTTTTTTAGCTTCACGGGTGATTTCTTGGACTTTATTTTTCTTTAGAAAAACAGTTAATTTGGCTATTTTCGTTTAATTAAACGTATCACGAGACTTATAATTCATTCAACGGTAAACTTTGGCATTTTTTTTTTACTGAGGTCAATAAAACTTGATCGACATTGCTTGGCGGCCAAGCAATACAAGTAACGTTTTTGGTCAAGTCGTTGCTTCCCAACCGATGGAATAATGAATTTTGACCGCAACGAAACTTTACCGATTTTTCCATTTGTGAAATTCTTCGTTTTGAAAAAAAAAGAAAAGCCTTCTGGGCTTCCAGCTTTGGTATAGGTTTGTATAAAATGACGAATTGTGTTGGTTCAATTTGACTGACTTTGCTTAACAGGCAGTTGATTTGCAGTTTTTCAGGTTTTTGCCTTTTTTAAGATTTTTTTTTGTAAGTCCAACTCAGAAAAGCTCGAAATAACCATCCTGTTCTTATCTAAGGGCAAGCCTTTATCACTTTTGTAATTATAACGGTCCTGTTTTTTTTTTTTTTTATTTCTAGAGGTTTCTGAGAAGGAGAAGGAGTAGATAACAGTTGTCCCTCGTCTTTATAACGAGTGCAACATGCTTGGCTGGCGTAGTTTTCTGTTGTCTGTTGAGTTCTATGTGCGAACTTTCGGAAGCTATTTTCAGGCAATTTTTGCTGCTCTCCTAAAGTAAAGGATCAGCGCGTTTTGCACAACTTTTTTTGTTTTGTTTTTCTGGGAAATTTTTGCAAGGCTACAGCTTCATTTCCTTGCTTCGGCTTCTAGCTTAAAATGCCGTGTCCAAGGTTGAATATGATGGGATTAAAATTAAGGATTAATGCTTATTTTGTAAAATTTTGGTATTTTTTTCATTTTTCAATAGAAATCATGAAAAAAATGCAGATTAAAATGAAGTTAAGGAAGAGAAATTTTGTATTGCATTTTTTTTTTCTATGGGAAACGTTTGGGATGACATCATGACGTCACGAGGCTTCGCCAATTTAGTCGAAAGGGAATAATTTTATCAATTCGTTGGACGACAAAGTTTTAATGTGTCTTTGTAAGCCAGATTTAATTTAATAAGGCGTTATTAGATACAAATAATACTAAAAAAGGGGTAGAATTTTGAATGGGGCCTTTTGGGTTTGTTTGACTAATTCAAACTTTGAAATTTCGTGAATTTAACCGTTGAAGTTAAATCAAATTAAATTTTACATTTTTTTAAACTTAAATTTTAATGTTCAGATTGCCCCAGCGTATTAGACAAATTAGCAACCAAAAGTACTGCATAACAACAGAAAAGCGTGGAAAGTATAGGATGACGTCATCATAAGCTCTGGGAATTCCAGAATTAGAATTTGAAACGTATGTTCTTGGGAATCAATACTCTTCGATTTTTTAAAAATCTTATCCTTTTCAAAGGAAGTTATGAAGTCAATTTATTCTTTATTTGTTTTTTATCGCAAATACGGTTCTAATATTAAACTTCGGCCTATATAGCCATAGACCCAAACTTTTGTCAACGAGGTAGAACAATTTAACCTCGATTTGTTTTCAGTACTTGGGAGATGATGTTTAAGATGAACTTAATAACTAAGTAAAAAAAGACAAGTTCTAAGGAAATTACGAACCATAGTAATCAGCGAATCATTAGATAAATCCATCCAATCTTAACTAATATTCTTTTAATATAGACAGTCTAATAGCCAGCTAGGAATATTCATTTATATTTTTTTTTAAATCTAGAAAGTTAACTATCAAATAAGCAAGGATTCTGAAGGTTGCGTAACTTTTAAAAGGGGATTTAACTGGATTGTGAACTTAAATTTAACCTCGAAACTTGAATTGTTACTTCCTAAAACTATCCAAACATTACATTGCTCAAAACGTTCTTTTCAATGCTGAAAAACTCCCAAGGAGAACTTGAATTTTGAAGGCGAAGCGGAATAAAGTTATCTCGCACTTAATACAAAGCATAAGACACACATTGGGAAAACCCATCATCGTCATCATCTTGAAAAGCCTTGAAAGTTGAGGGAGACTGTGGGACCAAAAAGATCCCAAGATGGAAGAAATCTGAATTAAACGGTTATACGTCTCCCTCTTCCTAACTTTCTTTCGCATTCTGAATTAAGTTTCCGCCAAAAAAGGATAGAAAGTTTCAAAAAATTAATTAAAAAAAACAACTGAAAAGCTTTCTATAAACCATTACCCATTAGGGGACCAGCAATGTCCTTTCATATGTGGGTTAGGAGGACCTTGCTAAGCGATGCTGAGGGATATAATCAACCCTTTAAATTCCCAAAAAGAAATCCCAAAAAGGAGATCCAGAGCAACAAAGCGTCATCCTGTTATTACTATGGAAAGTTTGAGCTTCGCATCTTTTAAAGTGTGATTTTTTTTTTCAAGAACTGAGATAAGTATTACTCCAGAGAAAGTCGTGCAAAATCCGCTTTGCCATTTTTGTACTCGCTGTTGAAGCCAATGGGCGTGGCTAAAAGAGAAATTTGCACAGAAACCAGCAAGTTACCAACTCTCATTACCTTCCTACGAATACTTTTTTTTATGTGTCATTTGTCATTTATGTTCTTTTTTCTTTCATTTAATTTGATTTTACCCCAAAAAAGCTTTTTCTATTCCCTTAAAGTAATGAAAAGGGTTCCAGAAGTGAAAGAGGATGGGTGGGTGTTATACACGCAATAGATTCGTTGTTGGGGCATTGTTTCTTCTTTTTTCTTTGGGGGATGGGGGAATTTTTAGGGTTCGTTGGCCTTTGCTATATACTATTTACCCGAAAACCGCCAAAACTAATGGATATATCATGGCGTCTATAATAGAGAACCCGCATGAGAGTTTAAATGGAGTTATTTTTACTCCGCGTGGGGTCCAAGCTAAGCTTGCACGTTCTTAACTTTTTAGCTGTACAAGAAAAAAATCCGATTTTTACAAATTTGATTTGCGATCTTTCTTGCGGGAGGATGGAGTGAAATAGATCATCTGCGACATTATTAGTAAGCTTGTGCGCTTAAATTAGTAATCGCAGGCACTTGCAGAGAAAGCACGTCCGGAATTGTACCAGTCACGACAACAGATGCGCTCTTGTAATGAAAAGAGTTGAGGGACTAGAGAGAAAGGTGAGAAAGAGAGAGAGAGCTTGATTAGATCATTTTTGAAAAAAGTCACGAGGTTTATAACGGGGTATATCCCTTAAAAAGTGTGCCGTGTAGTGACGTTGCAGAAAATTTGTGTAGGTTTTTAAGGATTACGTTGTTAACTGACCGTAATCTGTGAACTAATTTAAAAAGAAGTGTCAAAAAATAGAACTCTGATACTTTTTTGTATTTCTAGATGAAAGACACGCGGTGTTAAATATATCTTCCGCACTTTACACTTTAGATTGTTATGAATGATTACATTAATAAATGAAACAAAATATTGAATTATTGAAATGGCTCCGTTGGAATTATTAATACATTAGTGCATGTCCGGTCTAAAGTAAGTTTCCTGCTTTAACTTTTTTAGTTTTTTAATGTATTTTTTTTTACTAATTTAGTTAAGTGTATACAGTGTCAAAGGCTATCATTATGTTGTAATAAATAAAAACAATTAAAAACGGTTGCAATTGTGTGTTTGTGTCACGGTGGGAGGTTTGGAAATTTCTGGTAATGAGACACACAAGTCGTTTCCATCAACGTTGGGCCCCTTTGGGACCTTCTGTATCGCTCTGGAATGGTTGACATGCTAAGAAGATATAGTTTCAGTTTTTGGACGCAGGGCTTTCTGGCTTTTTGCCCTGATTCTTCATAACGTTTCAAAGACAGGAAAACATTTTCTGGGGAAAATTCCTTGAAAGTTTGAGTTTACATCACATCAGTTATCGCTTTTAGTAATAGGGGTGGTCCCTTTGCGATTCCCTAACAGACTTTCATGTTTTTCTTATGACAGCCAAATGAAGGAGCTATAAGCTTGTAAATTACCTTCAAGGTTTTCTAACAACTTCGAACGACGGAATTTTGAGTCCCAGATGTGAACAAAATTGTGTGCATACTGTCCAGTTCACATGCAACTGGCTGCCAATTTCGTCGTTAAACAGATTATAACCTTTTTCATTGCAGTTTTCAACATCCTGCCAGGAAATTTGTGCACTTTCCACCAGATTACTACAAAAATTGAGGAATTAACTTTTATTGCCTAGAATTTTTGTTCCCAGATTTTCCTGATTTTCATAATGAATTTGCTTTCTACCGATAAGCGAAACTTTACTGTTAAAAGCTTTTTCGGGAAAGGTCTTTTGTTCTGGTGCAGCTTCAGGTTTTTCTCGCTAAGGAAAACATCATGGAAAATAAGATAGCGAATTGACGGTTACGATTTACTGGGGAAGTACAACATAAAAACAAATAAATGACCAAAGTATATAATCCTGATGGTTGTTGACTTTGTGTACACGATGTTCTTTGAACAGTTTAGCTGTTCTTTTTGCGTATGTAAGCGCAAATGACTGCCAATTGTGTCGTTACGCAACTTTCAGGCTGCCAATTGCAGTGTTTAAAACATCCTCACCAGACTTTTGGGCGAGTTCTATTCAATTATGCCCAACAAAAGAGCTTCATACTCGATGAAATCCTTCGAATTAAAATGTTTGGCAAAGTATTTTTAAAAATTTCGTTTGTTATTTACTTTTAAGAGACATTGAAAACTTTACCGTCAAAAGCGCTATTTCAGTTTCTCAAACGAAAATGTATTACAATTCAATTGAAATGAACATTCGCATTGTTAGTGAAAACAAAGAAGTTCAAGGGAAATACCGGCTCCTTTTCTTGTTATTTTGTTGCCAAAACTAACAACAAAGGTCATAATTGTTGCCAATTTCAATGCTCATCATGTCGAACTGTTGAAGTTGCAAAAACTTCCATGCTTGAACTTGCAGTTCTTTGCTGAAATACCCAAATTTTGCATGAAATTAAACCTTTTGTGAACCTTCTAAAACTTTTTAAAAAGCTTCCTAAAAACGTAAGAAACAGTAGCATAACTTTGTATTTCTATAGTTCTAACTGTTAATGTTCATTTCTGTGTATTTCTAATTATTTTTTGTTACAAGTATCCTAACGTAACCCCGAATGTTACTTCCTTCTTCCTTGTACTTTATACATTGCGAACTAAAAAACTCGACATTTCCAAGTACTGTATATAAACTGCGGAATCCCCCTTTCCCTTCCTTCCGTACCTTCCCTGAAAATAGCTCCAATCTGCAAAACGATATCTAAAGGTCAACTAATATAAAGACTGTCAAAAGGCATTTGCCTACGCTGGTTATAATTATAAAAACAAAATAAGAATAAAAAAATCCGTTCGTTTTTGTTAATTAAACTGTATTGTATCTTTATTTATAGATTCATAAAAATTCCATCATTTTTAACGTTTTTCCGTAGTTTGACCTTTGTTACCGTTACATTTTCCCCTATAAAATTCGATGAAAAATTCAATGCAGGAAAAAACGATTGTTTGAAAATAAAAAAAACGTATTTAGAAAAGAAACACCCATAAAGAGAGCAACATATATGTCTAATAGGAATGTGTGAAACCAAGCAGAAAACTACTCTTGTCCTTTGGACTTTTAATTGTCAACATTCTGAAATTATACCAGCTCCGCCTTCCATTCATGCCCCCCCCCAAAAAAAAAAATCTTATTTCAACTTCAATTACCAGAAGAATTGTGTCCCTGTATGTTTTCTGTGGAAGAAAAATTGAACTTTTAAACGTCCAATTACATATCCAGAAACTTTAAAGCGTTTAAATGGGCCTCCTCATGCGCCCTCTACAGGTCAAAGACCTCCAGTAAAAAAAAAAAAAAAAAAAAAAAAAGTCTTACATGTCTGTCTTTAGGGTAACATTGTTTCTCTTGGATGCAAAAGATGTTATAATATAGAGAAGCAGGAATATGATCAAAGTCCTTCAACCTTAATTATTCTAAAAGTAGCATGTTTTGGGGTTTAAAACACGCTTTTCTTCCTCGTGCAGTAAAAAAAACAACAACTGGTTTTCAAAATAAGTGCCATCCTTTTAGCTTTTGTTGCGAAAGGTAAAAGCTTACAGTTACCGGTTGAAACAGACGCTACAATCTGTAGAAGTAATGCGTTTATTGCCTCAAAGAAGAAAAATTAAAACCCGTAAGTTTCCCAATTAACTTCTTGAATTTTTCCAGCTCGAGGGCAAACCTAAAAAAAAAAGAATTAATTAAAAACCCAGTATAACAACAAGTGTCATTCGCCCCTTGTTTTTCGGCTTTTAACGCATTTTCTCGTTATTATTCGATAAGGTAGAGCTGGTTTCCTGGACGTCTGCCGCTCTGTGGGCGTGAAAGTAAGAAGTGAAGTAAAAATGGAAGTAAAAATCAAAGTTGTACAGCGGAAAGTTAGAAACCGAGCTGCAAATCCACTCCAAGTGACAGCCACAGACCATACAGACGCCGTAAAATGCCATCTTTCGTGACGAGATACAGTGCATTAACCTTTCCGTGTTAATAGTTAGCATTTCATTGACGTTACAAGACTTTCCTTGCTGTTTTCAAACTCGGAAAAACACTTTTTCCCAGTTCTACGTCTCTTTATGTTACATTTAGTCTAACTGTAAGTGCAGTTATGAGTGTAAGTAATTGCTAGCAGTAGTGCAGTAATTTCGTGACTGCAAAAGAACGTTCTATTTACTTAACTGTAAGAAAAGTAGAATTTTAAAGCGCTTTATTGCCTAATTTAAGGATTAAAAATATTCATGCAGAAATTTTTGTTTTTATTTTTTATGTTTTTGTATATTTATATTTTTTATTTGTTTTTATGCTTTATAATTTAAGGACTTCAAGAGTTTCATTTGACTGCATTTGGAAGGATTCTTAGTGTTTACATGTTGAGAGGAATTTTTTTAAGTATTTTTTTCCTGTTATGCACGTTTCATTTAATTTACAATAGAACACATGACTGGAATTCAATAATTAACACAAGTTCAGGACTCCCATACGTTTACGCCTTTCTATGCCAAGAGACCATGGGGAAGGGAGATGCACTCTTACTTAATTTTTTACATTAAATTTGTACATCATTTCCTGACAATAAAGTAGCTAGTACTAACATGAAAGGCAAAACAGTTTTACTTTTTCTGTTTGCCTTAATTTATTTCAAACTGCCTATTAATGGTTTTCGCACCTACGCCAAGTAAGCAAATTGTGAATCATGGCAATTGTCACGCCCTAAGCGTTTATTTTGTTGCACTTAGATACATTTCACACAAATTTGAGAATGTGGTTAGAACTTTACCCTGTTTTGTAGTTTTATGCGCAGTTGGTATGCGCGTTCATACACACGCCCTTGCAAAGCACTGCGCGCCTCGTTGTGGTAGCGTCTGTGCAACAAGCGCATAGTCCGGAGGTAAAAGGATTGAAGTGAGGAAAACGTGGATCCCTTTCTATTAAAGCGAAACTTTAGATGTTTCGGAATCACATACATGAATTGTAAATTGTAAATGAAAATACAAAAGTTGAACCAACCAAAGCCATTGTGTTCGGAAGCATGTTTTTCATTATTTTAAAGATTTGGAAATTACGTAGTGTATGAAAAATGGTCTCTTTCTTTAGATTCCAGGTTCACAGGGTTAAAGAAAGGCAAAGGCTCTCGAGGAATTAGCCAATTGAATAATAAAAGCATAAACTGAGAATGTAGAGTTTTTATTTGAACAAAACATTAGTTGATTCAAAGGAGGAAAACAGTGCACTTTCCGGGATAACTTTGCTACTGAGAAATTAAAGAACTGCAACGAGTAATTGGCACTTCTCTTCCAAATTTTATAGGTCTGGGAAAGAGCTTTAAAAGTTGAACTCTGTTATTTGACCTTAAGCATAATTAGCTTCTTAATAACAGGTACATGTTTTTACATGAAGCGTAAATTTTGAGACATAAAATGTGTAGAAAACTTTGACCAAAAACTTGAGTTCTACAATTAGGTAACGCGAAAGCAAAAAAAAAAAACCTTCCTTTTCGTTGGCTTCAGTTACATTAATTTTGCAACAGCTTTCTATCGTCTTGCTTTAGTTTCCTAAAAAAGGCTTATCAAAACTTTCACGCTTAACATGGGTGTTTAATTACCGTCTAATTAGACTCGTCTAATTGCATTTGCTTATGGTTAGAAACAAAGCGAACTTAAATTACTGTTATGAATTCTTACAGTTTTCTTCAACTTCACTTTATAATTTTTCAGAATCAAATCCTGCATTTTGGGGGCAGAGGTTACGGCACTCCTAAAAAAAAACTCTTTGATATTGAAACTTTTTTGTTTGCTTTTTGTACAGGATAAAAATGGATTTATTTTAACTAAATAAGTCAGCTAAACAGGTCCAAGGAAATCTTAAGTTTACTCACCTACAATTAAGACTGTAAGCTAAAAATCGTTTCTAATGAACTAAACTCCGAGAGACCGAAAGAAAAATCCCGAAATTTGTAGTTTGGAGCCGATTTTTTTTTTAAATTATTTATCTTATGGTTTTTGAAACAACATTTGACTTTGAACAGCTCGAAACGGTATACGTACAGTATGCGTACGTACATACATTACCCTACATTGCATTGCTGACAGGGACGTGTCATGAATGACTGCATTATTCATCCTCGTCTGCTGCTGGAAGGCATAACAACACTCCAAGAGCCGTTGAGAATGCATTGCCATGCTCGAAAGAATTTCCTGTAGGAGCAAGGCCTTGTATATGCCTTTTGCCACACCGAGAAAAGAGATCCATACAAGGTCGTTAACACGTGTCGATGAAATAGATAAGGAACGACTTAGGGAAATCTTACATCAGATGGACAAAATTGGGTTTTAAGTTCAGGTTATCATGCCTTCAAGGTGTTTTTCAATCTTCAAATATAATGCCATCAAAACTAGACAGAATTGTGAATACAACTCCAGTGTAATTTTGGTATTTTTCTTTGAGTAAGCGTTTTAAATTGAAACTTCTACATTTTTTAATCTTCCATTTCTGGCAGTTATTTTCAAATAGCATGTCCTCTTATATGGTTACTCCTTTCCATGCCTCATGTCTTGAAACTTTTTCACATCTTTAAAGTGTAAAGTGTATCTTTCATACTTTTTGCAACTTTCCAATACCAAAGTTGACAAACTGTAGCTAGTTTTACACTCTCCTTCAATTCTTGCAACTTTTGTTCAAGCAGAGTTTCTTTAATGTGTTTAAATCCCCTGAGACTCACGAAAATGGCCACCTAACTCTATACTTTTCTGAAATGTTTTAAAAAATAAAATAATACTGAACCAAAATAGCTGCAAGGGTCTCAGTTGACTTTGCACTTTATAGAACTACGCTAAACAGAAAATTATAGGCTTTTCTTGGAAGATTCTCCATGGGTCTAATTCCTTGATCTCCCTTCAGGCTCAAACGAGATAAAAATGGACCTGTAAAATAAATGTGAAAAAAACTAGTTTCTCGAGACAGAATGATCCAGTTTTGCATGGTCTTGCATTGTATTGTCAAGAATGCGTCTTGCGCCTTAATGAAGACGAGAGAGAGAGAGGGATGATCCCAGTGTATAAGGGCAGTGACCTTTTTTTTGCTGGTTTAAAATTCTCAATTTTCCTTGGCAGGCAGAAGTGCAGGGGCTCTCTTACTATGGTCGTTAGGTTTAAATTTTCTTTCCAAAGCAAAACCTCAGCCTGCGGAAAGAGGGAAAGAAAGACTCAAGATAGTTGGAAGGAGAAGAGCATCTTATTCTGTGCGCAAACAACCGAGACGGATGGAGTTGGTTGCTCATTCACCTCATCACCTGTTCCATTTTGGTTCGTAATGGAGAACGTCGATGAGATCTGCAGTAACATCCCTTTTTGCATTTCGATGGGAAAACTTTTCCAACAAGTTCAACCTGTTGGTTCAATAGCTTCATTATTGCTCAAAGACACAACCATAGAACATTCGTATACGATACTTGCGGTTAAGGTCGCCCGGGCTTAGAATACCACTTTCGGTTTTCAAGTACCCATGTACTGTACCGTACTAGACTTCGTGGGAGATGTGTCTAATTATGCGGTGGGGTTAGATTTATTGCGTGCTTCATGAGAGACAAAGAGTTGATCTACAAATCAGAATTCAGTTCCCCCTCTCAAATAATTTTTTTTTTAAGAATGAAGTACAATTTGGTACAATTTGTGAGAATTTCTGTTGAAATAAAAATAACCATTACGTTTATAGATATTTTTAAACATTTCTTTGCATAATTGTAAGCCAATGACGTTTGCAGCAAGTTGAGAGTCTACGAGTTTGGAAATTACTGTCGATGGGCTGAAAACTTTGATACAGTAACTTAAAGGTTAATTAACTTAAAGGCCACCGCGTAACTTTACATAAGATTTTGTGTTAAGATTTTAGAGTAAAAGATGTTTTCTTAAATGTAGCTTAACTTTGAAGAAATCACAGCAATATTGAAATTACTTTGAAGAATCGCAGAAATTTTGGACCTGTAAAGGAATTTCAGAATGTTGAAAGTCCCCTTGCGTTAGTGTACCAATAATGAACGACTTCAATTAATGAAAAATTACAACAGTTAAACCTTGAGTACGAAAGTTACAACAGTGAAAACTATACACTAATAAAAGTCCTAATAGAAGCTTGCCCGTTAACTCAGGTATTTCCTAAATTTTCGCGAAACTCTCGAAAGCTCATCTTTTTAATTAAACTCTCAACTCTTTGCGAAAAGCAATTTAGAGGCCAAAGCTTTATGACAGTTGTCACGGACGAATTGTGGCGTATATTAGCATCAACTGAAGTAATTGGCAAAACTTCACTTGCAGAAGCCCCGCCCGTTCAAGAGCTTGTGCCATATGAGCTCCGCCAAAAAGTCTTTTTCTGCATCACGTAATAAAAACGCAGACTTGGCAGCCACGTTTTAATATGATTTGCAAATGATGACGTGAATGTGCGGTGACCAACCCGAAAGTTGCACAAGGGCTTCCCTTTATTAGCTCAAAGCTTATAACATCACGGCTGGTCTGGCGATGTGTGGGGGTTATGGCATTACACTTTTCTTCAAAGGTTTCACCGTGGTTACAGGTATACCATTCAATTATAGACCAGCTTTAAGCTTCGGGGTCTATATTAAAAAAAATGGGATTCACGTGGAACACGTTGGTCTTTTTCGGACTTTAAATGGCCGTATCATTTAGAATCTTTTGTAGAGTAATGGACAGGGGGGTCTTCATGTCACTGTCAAAGAAAACGACCACTATGTTAGAACATGTTCCACAGTTAATCCAAATATGTCGCTCTGTTTTCGTCACGCTTCTAAGTCTAAAGACACAAATTTCTGTATTATAAGAATAACTCTAAAACTCCTTGGACCGTGTCTGAACAGTTATTAACGTTTTCGTCACAGTACCTGTCTAGTGAATTAAAAGTTCGTAAAAACTACTGTGGAATGATAAGGTTAGAAAATTGACAGAACGCGCTTGCATTCCTTATTCACGGGACGTCTTAGTTCATCCTATAAGTTTAGTTTTACAGAATTTTAAAACTCAGAGGAAGATTTTCTGTATTACTTAATATTCCCTACATTACTGTCAAGAGCATTTTTGGAGATTTGCATATTTTTGGAAAAATTGCGAACGCCATTTAGGGACCATAACATCCATCCCCAACATGCCCAACATTGTCTCTCGCCCTAGGAATTTTTATTGAAGACACTTAAACACAGTATATAAATACTTAATAGTACTTATTAGCTTGACTATGTTACTTTGAGAATCGTTTTTGCGGAAGTTTCATAGTTTTTGCAACATAGCGAACACGATTTATGAACGTGAGTCGCCATGGGCAAGTTTTCTTTCGACATTGCAATTTTTTTTAGAATAATTTTCAGAATTAATAAGATCTTCTCAGAGATTATGTAGTCCCCCACGTTACTGTCACAAGCATTCCGAGATTTTTTGCATTCATTTTTGACAAATCACCCATGTGCATGCTGAAGCGTCCATGCCGCTACGGACGTCACACGTTACAACTTTTCTTTTCTCTTAGAGGACCCTCAGCACGGGATAGTAAAGTCACGAGGCTTAACTTTCTTTGATATCTTAGAACATTTTAAAAACCTCAAATTTGCTTAATTTATGCCCTGGAGAACTGGAAAAAATAATCCGTTTAGTTTGCGTTAGCGACGTTTCGGGTTCGTTCTTTGGCATAGTCTGAGAGGGAAGAAGGGGGACTAAGTTTAGTTCTGTGTTGTATTCCAGCCGAAAAAAATTCGTGAAAAGTTGTGTAAATAAGCCGATTTTGTTGTCTGTTGGGCCAAGTCGGGTGCCTTTGTTGCGAGCTTTAGTAATGGAGTATGAGCATCCATCAAGGCCTGATTTACCTGCAACAGGTGGCAGACCGGCTAACACGACTTTTTATCGCCTTTTGAAAAGTTTCTCCCATTGCGAATGGGAGGCCAGCCAAGCCAGGCTTGAATTCGGATTCTTGGCTTTGCTTATTGACGGTGCACTCACTGTATAGAGGCTCTTTCTCGTCAATTTACCAATGTGTAACCAAGCGTCTCATCGCTAGTTTAGACATATACTTAAAATACATTAAAGGAGGTCATAAAACGGACCTATTTTTCTGTCCAGGGAAATCACAGATTAAACCTAATATACGCGCGTGTGTCAATGTGGTTTTCGGACAAGATGTACCCCAGATATTTGTCACAATCACAAATTGGGAAGAAAATTCTGTAAAATTACAATTAAAAAATGATCAACAAAATTTAACGCCCATTTGACCTGAAATTTCTCATTCAGTTAGGTAACACAGCTAACAGGATTTAATTGTCTTGTTAATTGAAAAGTAAAATTGAAGATTCAAGGCGTTTAACTTAAAGCTTTTGGATTATACGGAATGGATTCATTAAAATGTTTGGTAGGGTTCCAATTATTTAAAAAAAAATTACAAGAGGTGTGCCAGCTAGAGTGTTCTTTTTTCCTAATCCAATGGTAAAATTCAAAAAGTTTTGAATCATAATGTGTTCGATTCCTGCACTTCGTGAGTGGAAAGGAAGTTCATGGTCACGCTGGTTTGAAGAATTACTTGGGTTTGGTTCTCCGCCGTTGCCCCATGGAATTGGGAGGTTTAGAGGAAAGCCTGTGAAGAATGCAAGGACAAACTCAAAAACTGTGCTCGGAAATAAATGGAAATGGAGCGCTGGGGTGATTTCGCAGATTGTTCTTGTGTTTCTTGTGGTGTGGGAGCTCTGTAAAGCAATGCAATCCACCTTGGCATCGGTATAGGACGCGTGAACTCCAAGGCCGATTTGTCCCAGGGTCGCCAAGCTACTAATTCCTGTTGTCATCCATTTTGCAACCACATTTTTCGAATTAGTTTTTCCCTTTCGCGAATTTGAGAAGTAATAAACAAGGAGGGGAATTTTCTTCATTTTTTATCGCGTCGCCAAAAGCTACTGGTGCTTTAGATTCTAGGGTGTTGAAAAACACAGTTATAAAGGTACTAAGAAATAGGAATTAAAACTGTAGTTTTTTTAGTCCTGGTCTTCTACAAATGAGCGCATTTGCGGTCATTAATAAAGCGAACTGGGGGAAATTGGTCCGGCCTTGGGCTGCTCGCAGCTCGCCGGACTTTGTGACCATAGCCCGGCCCGGGAATTCGCTCACTGAGCCGTGCTCCAGGTTCGTTTCCCCGTGCGAACGATTCTGGCCTCCTCTGGTCTGTCCTGGACTACCGCTGTTTTCCAGCAAACGCTAGGGACAGCATGACGTTACTGGCTCAGTCTACGGACAGCCGCCGTTGAGTGCAGAGCTCCTGAGAGTTGAATTTGCTTCTGGCATCAGATAAACTCGCTGTTCCTTTTTTTCACGTAAACAGTTTACCTAACCTCTTCACGCCTATTGGTGTGTTCTTCTACATCGTTCTAAGTGATTTGTGATCGATATTTATAAGCCACATTTTCTCGAAAACCCTTTGGATTACGTGCGTTGTTGAACAAAATCGAACGTTTTCGAAACCGCCCCAAGATTTGGAATAACACAAAATGTTCGCTAGCCTTAACACGCTTGCGCCATGGAAGTTTTGAGTGTTGTCAACAATCGAGTGCGAGTGTTAAATCGTCCTTAGGTTGGTTTCCCGTTAAATTTTGTTAGTGTGTTATACTTCATCGTAGAGCTCTGTTTTTCAAAAGCAAATTTTGTGTTTACAAGTAAAACCTTTGCAAGGAAAAGAACTTTTTTAAGAAAAATAACAATAAGTTTCAGGCTCTAAACCACAACAAACTCAAGGCTTTTGTTTTACAGCTTGATTTATCATTCATGCTGGCCCATGACTATCAAATGAAGAACCTTTTAAGGACCGCGAAAAGGCATACAAGCCTCAGACATTACAAAAACACGCCTCAGGCCAACTCTATAGGTTAATGGACGGCTTTGCCTAATCTTAGAAAACCTTCCAATGAGCACATCTTCAAATTTCGTACCGATTTCCGTCGTATTTTTTCTTTTTCTCTTCGTTTTTTGTATTATTTTCTAGTTTTTAAATGTAAATTTTCTGAACTTTTCCAAGTTGGTATGAGAAAATTCCTTGTATCTCCTGAACCGTGTTTCTTTCAGAATGTCCTAATGTCTTGCATGAAAAATAAGTCATATTTCGCCATCTTTTTATGGGAAAAAAGTAAGAAAAAACAAGGTCAATGCTGTCTTTTTGAGCTCCGCAAGTTATTTGCATATACAAGTGCGTACCGTTTGAACGCGTTACCTTGACGCCGAGCAAAGAAATGAAAAAAGACAAAAAGAAGTCAAAACTGGTATTGTTAAAAGTTGCGTTGTGGGGGTCCCAAGGGCGTTGTCTTGTAGGTCAACAGGTGTTGGAAAGGCCAACGAGAAAATCTTCAATCAAGGGCGCGTAGGCTGGAAATCTTTTTTTTTTCCCTGGATTTCAAGCTTCTTTATCTTTTTAACAAGACTAAAAATTCTGGGAATCTAATTAGTTTCGTTTTTCTCCAAAAAACACGCAGAAAATGTCTTCGTTATTTACATGTCCTAAAATTAAAATATCCTTCAGAAAAAGGTATCTTTGATTAAATATTTTTTTGGCAATTAAGGTTATTTGTGGGCATAATCTTAAGAAAATTAAGATATTCTATGAGGAAAATGTTGCTTCTTTGCATTTGAAAAATTCCTGAAATATTTTTACTCTGATTTAAAAAAAAAAAACACTGACAAAGTAAATATTTTGTTAATATTTTTTATTTTTAATGTAGATTTTTTTTGGCAGGAGGTCTTTTGGTTTGTCCAGTTGATTGGCACCATCTCATCCCACAAATCCCAGTTATTTTGGGCATGAGCAGTGGACATCTTGGAAATTAGTGTCTGTGTGTGGATTTGAATACAATTAAAATCGGGGCATAATTTGCCCAACAAGTTCTAATACGCATTAGTGTGGATTGTCTATTGCTTCACTTCCCCTGCCATAAAGTGCCTTTCATTTGAAAACGTAAAACAAAAAGAAAAAAAAATCAAGAAAAACGACCAAGTGCGAATTTGAGTGAAGAATCGTTTATAACGCATTTCGAGTGTCACAGAACTGGATTATAAACTTTGGAAACATTGGGATTAGACTGCAGTTGCCATTTTGACCGGCCACCCACGCCCAGGTAAGAGAAAATTTCGCGAATCTCTCAGTTTCTCTTTTTGCGTGTGTTCTAAAACTCCAAAATTAGGAACGAAACGAGTCGAACGATAAGTAGGAAATGTTTTAATGAAAACAAAGTGAAAAGAAAATTTCACTTGGGGAAAAAGCCCACACACCAGGCAAAAAGGAGAAAGCCACGATGACAACAATTAGCTGTTTCATTCGTGCTTTTACTATCTTACCTTATGCCACAGTTGGGAGAACTCACGCCACGACAGTTTTCTGGGAATTTTTTTTTTTAAGAAAGAAGCGAGTTCATTACTCCCACTCGCCTCTCTCGCAAGTTTAGATTACTTTGTAAGTTAGTGTGTATAATATAATAATCGTAAAAGTAATAATAATAATAATAATAATAAGCGTGGCAATGAAAAGTTCTAGGAAGCTCTTCTTTACGTAGAGTTTCGAGCGTTGGACGTCATACTTTTGGAGAGGTACTTTTATTTGACACTTTTCCTTGAATTAATTAGTCTAGCGGATTATTTGAGATGAGAATGCAAAGTTGGGATTAAGAGGAAGATGAAAGGAAATTTTGAAGAAAGGATTTTTTTTCTTTTTTGAGACTTTTCCGAGATTTGGAGATTGTTGGGCACGTGGCCAATGCCAAGTCTGTGCCGCACTATTATAAGTTGAGACAGAAATTATGACGACGCCAGATGATCCAACGCCGTCGACGTCGTCGTCGTCAGCATCGTTAGCGAAAAAAAAGGATTTTTTATTTATTATTTTGGTAGAGGAGGCGAAATAGAGAAAGAAACGGAGTTGTTGGCGTTCAAAGACTTTGTCGATGCCGTGAACGTCAAGTCGTGAATCATTCCAGGCGCAGAAACTTGTCAAAACAAGTTTAATAAGCTTATATAGGAGCGCTTTAACAAATTTTGGCGAACATGATCAGCGTGACTGAGGTCAAGGTTGCCGGTTTTGGGGATGCAAATGCGTAGAAATCTGGGTCTTGGTCAATTTAAACTCTTTTCTTTTTTAATTTTTTTCCCGTAAGAACATAAGAGGTGGTCAAGTTTAAACCAGATATGGCTGACCTTAAGCAGTTGAAATGACACTTTTGAGTTCCCAAGATTCTGAAAACTTTGGGAGGGAAGACTCCCAAGGACATATTTTTTGTAATACATATATTACTTTCGGAAAGGAAATTAAGGCTCCGTTTTGTCAATTTTAGGGTTTAAACACAAGTTTCAAATGTTATTCGCGAAACCGAAACACCGTTCTTGTCTGATCGGTAAAAGCGTACAGACCTACACGTACAGTAGATGGGCCTTATTGTGATCAGAATCATGTTAACAGAATCACCCGCTTTACGGAATCAGATTTTAAGGGGCCGATTCGAAATGATAAAATTCTTAGCATTTTAATCGGTTATAAAGATCATACTTTCGGACATTTGAATCAATTTCAAAAGAATTTTCACATGTAACAGTAACGAAACTACAGTAGTGATTCCTACACGAAGTTTGCATATTGACCAACGGCATCGCGTTTACCTTGTTTTGACCAATCCTGTCATTTCCAGCCTACGACTGCGCTGAACGGAAAATCCCTTCTAAACTCCACAGTCAATTAAATGAGCAGGTTAATCAATGGAATGAACAGTTCCTTCAATTGACTGGGAAAATTAGATGGGATATCGTGTTCAGAACCCTACCAAAGCATAGGAGGTAGACTTCAAAGGCGCAGTGTTACTTGTATTTTAGACGTGGTGTTACATAAAAATGCGACGAACAAGAAAATAGTTGTTTTAAATGTAAAAGAGAAGTTGCGACTCATTGAAACTTATGACAAGTTAAATTTAAAAGATTTGCCACAAAGGGAAGCGGCCGTTAAGTTAGGCATCTCTATCAAAACTGTCAAAGATCGTTACGAAATAAACAAATGTGGGCGTAGTGAATCTAGGAGAAGGAAACGTGTAGGAAAATGTCGAAAAGTAGACGATGCTTTGGGATATGTTTCCGATTTTCGGTAATCTTCGCTTAAAAGAATCAGTATTCACTTGACAAACGTGATCACAATAAGCGGCATCTATTGTATATTTTAAAAACTATAGATTTAATCTAGACCTAAATCTCGAAATTTCATGGTTGGCCGAAATGTTAAAAAATTTCGTTGTTGATGAAAAGCTTCACTCATTCATTGTGAGCTAAGGTTTGGAAATTTCATTGAAGATTATAGTTAATCTTTAGTCTGAAAACTCAATTTCATTGTTGGTTAAAAAGTGGGCGACTTCACTGTATAACAAATGTGAACTATTTTTTCCGAAAAACTATGAACTGTGGATTTCATTCCAGTTTCGCGAGCTACAGTTAAAGCAAGACATTAAAGCAAGAAGGTGAGAGCGAAACTTCAAACTTCACAAGTGTGAAAAAAGGAAGAAATGGCGATGGGCGTCTATTTGCGTACGTCATGTTCTCGTTTGACGTTCTATTGGCGTTGCGTAGGCGTCAGAATAACACGAATTCGGATAGGAACACGTGCATTAGGACACGATTGAGGATAACGCTAATACACGGCTGCCAAAAGGACTTTTTTTCCTGTTTTTTGTTTCATTCTTTGGCGTGTTAAACTCGCCAAGTAGGACAAAAAGAACAGAAAAGGCAGGGTTTGGACGTTTCTTTTCGCCAAATAACCAAGACCTCCCCGGCGGATTGTGTATGTTTGCCCTGCCAAAAAAAATGGCTGCTCCGCTGCTAGATATGCAAATTCTCCCTCAAATTAAGGCACTGGCTGCCAAAACTAACACACATAACGCCTCTTGCCTTGGTTTTTAGCCTGCGAGAACCCAAACAGAACTGCGAAAGATCTCGTGACTGACAAGAACACGAAAAAAAAATCTATTTTTTTTCTTCTCTTCCAAGTTCAAATGAAAGCTCAACGAAACGTTAACTAGAAGATCCAAACTTGAGTTACACGTTTTAAAGCAAATGAAGTTAAACTTGAAAATAGGAAGAACTAAAACTCCACGATAATTAAAAGAAAACAATTGAATTGAAATGTACGTTACAAGAAACTCAATTTTAAATTCCCCCGAATTCTCTTACATCATAACTTTGGGTAAAATTGAAATGGGTTTAAAAATACTAAAAAAAAACCATTAGGGGGGGAAGCATAATAAATTCAACGTAAATTGCACTGAAAGCAACGGAGTCCAAGGAAATTCCAAGAAATTTGAGGAAAAATAGGGGAAAATGGAGGGTAGGCTTTAAAATTGGAAACGCTATGTCAAAGTTTGGGTGGGTGAGTTGTAAGGCACGAGTAAAAGGCGACAAGGTGCTGAAGGAGACGAGAGTGTGAGGCGTAGTAGGCTTTCTGAATGGGACTCAGCTTTGGAAGTATGTTATTAAAACTCTACGCATAGTTTTTAGTACAAGACCGAGTTTGAGGGAAGTTCTTAGGCCTACTTCCTATCGCCTTCGCCTTCGCCGGCCGGCCGGCCAAGTTGTATTGAGCAAAGGTATAGATGTATTCTTAGCTTGGAGTTTTCGCGTTGGTGGGATGCGGATGGCTTGTGTGTCTGTGGATATTTGGAGGAGAAGATGAAAGGAAGGGGGACAAAAAAAGCAACTTTAGCATTGGGGAGCCGTTGTTGGATCGTTTGCCTTTCCCTAATGGGCATAGTTGCACCTCCCAAAGGTCTAATAAAACGCAAGCACTTGTGCGTGGCTTAAGATCAGATATACACCACCGCCTTATTATGTGCTTCCACACCTTTTCCCCAGTTCTACGGGAGACTTTTCCCAGGAGTCAGGCGTCGATTTTATGGCTTTTTTTTTGCAGCCGAGCTCAACAAAACGAATGACTTTTTCCCCCTTTCCTTTCGGCTCTGAATGGAAAGTTTCATTTGTAGAAACCGACAATGTGGGAAAAATCCTTTGGCCACGCCCTTATATTTGTTGAAAGGGCTAAAACTACCGTGTCAAATGTTAATTAGCGCTAATTAAGGCGATCCGAGAATTTTACTATGTGAAGTACAAACGCAGAAGTGAAAAATGGCTCAAAATTCGAAATATTCCCAGATTTTTCTGCAAGTTTGAGTTCCTAAATGCAATTCGAGAGAGATGAGACTTGAATATATTCGTCTTTTAATCCTCTTAAGTGACAACACAGTTTGAAACTGTCGTTTAATGCCAATATTCTTACATTTTTTCATATTAAAAAAATACATTAAATAAAAAATAATAAATTTTAAAAAATTTTATACATTTTAAAAAAATCTTAGGATTCTTTCACTTTTATTTCAAGATTAGAATATTTGAAAAATTTTCTAAACAATTTAAGAAGGAACACATAATGAATTGCCAAAAACTGGAAATTCTTATTTGTTTAGCTTCTTCATGGAGTTTGGGCAGCCATTCCAGGGTTTAGACAATGTATGGCATGTTTTTAATACAAATAGACGCTATTTCAACGTTAACTAACGTAATTATACCCCTCACGTTTCAACGTACAGTACAGTTGGCACATGGGACACTTTTGGTCCTTTTCAGTCTTGGATTTGACTTCAATTTTGAAAAGGAATGTCTCCCCACTGTTTTGAAAGCGAGCAGAAGAGTGATGGATGAAGAGGCCCAAAATTGGGAAGCAATTAAGAGGCTTGGAGACATTTTTTTCTTTCCTAAAAAAAATCTCTTCCGTAAGACTCGCGAGGATTTATGGGACGAAGGCTGTATATTAGACGTTCTGGGGTTATATAGTACAGTCTCTTAACCGGAGTCAACAGCCGAAAAAAAAATGTCGAAGTGCTATTTTCGTCCCTCTTTTAGCTTATGCGTAACATAGGAGTTCGTGAATGAATGAATTTTTCTAGACATTTTTCGTAAGAAATTTTCTTTCTGAGGGGAAGGCTGTTGTTTTAATTTAGTCCCATTTCTAATAAACTTCACATGGAAAGTCGTTCCATGTCAGATCAAAGATTCTTTAAGATTCCCGAAAAAAGATTTTCAAAGATTTCTTTTATGCTAAGAAATTTTATACTTTGGACGTGGGCCATTTCTGTGCTGTACTTCTTATTGTGGAATCAAGAAAGCTAAATTCAGATTCGTATTGTTTTATCATTTATTTCGATTGGAATAGTTCCTTGAATTCTGCGTTAAAGGTGACCGGGTCCGACTGGCTCTTTAAACTCGCGTGAATGCGATTTATGATTCGCTTCTGGGGTTCCACAAAAAACTGTCTGCGAGTGTCTTGGACGCGCTTTTGCCATTTTTCCTTTTTTTTCTTGCACGAAATAAAGAACTTTTCCTTATTTTTTGCTGAGAGAAGGGAAGGGGAACAAGAATGAAAAGCAACGACAACAAGAGAAAACAAGGTAACAATATGGATAACTCTGGCCTCGTTTCCTTTGTCGGAAAACTATTCATTTGTCTCAGGCGGCCCGGGCCCCCTTAACCCCCTTTAAACTAAGTACGACACATGTCATTTTTATCCCCCTTCTCTTGTCTTGTGTGGTGTAATAAGTCACTCGGTCACCTAAGAGTTGTGCATAGCAGCAATGGCGTCCCACGTTCTTCGCAACGATACTTTCGGGTTTGTCTAAGACAGACGATCATAATTCTTAAATTTTTAAAAATCATTCTGGTTCCTATTCAAGTTTTTGTTGTTCTCGAGAGGGAAAAAAAGTGAGGAATGGTGTATTAGAATTGGCTTAGAATTATATTTAGAATTACAATTTAATAAGATTCAGAATTAGATTTATAATTAGACTGGAACTAGTATATAAAGCTATAGGGTGTATACCGCGAGAAGAAGATAGAAAGAGATAATTTTTTTTTTTTAAGAGAAGAAGAGTTTGGGTGGAAAAAAGGGGCATATAGGCCCCACTCGAACAGCAACAGGTGAAGGATTTCCCACACGGCGCCATTCGCGTGGCACAATGGGACTTTTGGGGGATCTCTGGTGTCTTCTTTTCTTTTTTTTTATATTTCCTATTTATTTATCGATTGCCAGACCTGCCCAAGTGGAAGACGTTGTTGATTCAAGATTTATCTGTTTGCACACCCCGGAGACTTCTTTTTTATTCCGTTTGTTAGAGAGTTACAGACCCAGCTATCTTTTCTTTATTACGCTGGGGCAAAGTAAAGACAGAACACTGGAGATGAGGTTGTAAAGCTTTTTTCGGGGTCTTTTATAACACTTTGGAGGAGTAGGTGAGAAGTTTCAGAGGGAAGGAAGAGATGTGCAAGTTTATTTCCTTTTTGTTTGTTTTTATCTCAAGAAGAATATGTTAAACTTGGCATGCTCCAGTTTTAGTACACCCTGCGCTAGTAACATGAAGGACTGCTAGTACTTGAGATTAATTAATTGGAAGGATTTCGTCTTAAACAATGGTAAGGCTAAGTCTACAAGAATATTAAAAAAGCAAAGAAGCGAGATACTGGTGTAATTTAGTTTTTATTTCGTTCTTTTAGCTTAAGGCTCCCGTATACCTTAGCTTATTGATGAGAAAGAGTCACAGATGGCACACATGTTTGTTATTGTTTTTGCGAAAACCTTGCGTAAGGTAGCTAATTGTCGGCAAAGTTTCTACGCTTGTTTTGCTTCTGAAAGTACAATTTGTCACCACAGTTTGCTGTAGTAGCACAATGTCCCAAATCAAATCGTTAAACTTTCGGAAATAAGATTTCTCGAAAACGGCGTATCAGATTTGAAAGAAAACTGAAACAAAAGTTTTACTTTATTAGCAGCTAGTGCACAATCAAAGGACAGATCTTTAAGGAACATATTTCTCATATTTGCAAATTTCATTTGAATACAGAAAATGTATTACCCATTGGAAAAAAATTGGGCATTCGTTGTGCACTATCTGTTAGCAAGCTCAAGATTACTATCAAAGAATTTTTTCCTTCTTTCTCAAAAAGTTTTTCCGAAATTCAGAATCTAACTGACTTTACCGAGCTAAAATATACAGGAGCTTTGGAAGTAATGAAAAGTACATTTGGAGAACGAAGCAAAACCAAAAATTCTTATAAAGTTTATTGCTAATTGCCTTCAATATGCGCCCTTGTGGGAATTTTTTCGCTGCAATTTCGCTTTAACTAAACTTCCGAAAAATTTTGCTGGAGATTTTCTTAAAATTTCATTGAAATCAACACATTTTTGCAATTTTCTTTTATTTTGCATTTTTCTTTCATTACTTCATTTTGCTATTTCTTTTCATTATTTTATAAGAATTTTCTACTAGAATACGAAGAAAAGAAAGAAATTATGGAGCAAATAAGAGGAAAATTGTGTTTTATTAGCTTTTATAACCAAATCCGGGTAGTTTTTACAACAGATGAATCGTTTGCGCGTGCGCGAGGGAGAGCTGTTTCTAAGCTCAGCCTTATTTTATTTATTTCGTTCTTTTTCATCGAAAGGACAAGGGCGATGAACGCCATATGAGAGTTTCTGTTTTCATATCTCCGTTTTTTTTTCTTGATTTATTTGATATATTTACATCCGACAAATAGTAATGGTGACTATCTGCTCGCCACGAACGAAAAGTTGATTGATATGTCGATGGCAAATTTCCAGATTGCGACCCACACTTTTGATAACTTCGACGCCGGTCAAAGGCTCCGCGACTGCTCGTTTCTTTCTCCTTTCCTGAGCTGAGCTTTGTGTCTTGCCTAAAAATAACATTTAAAAAACAAAAACCAATTTGCCTCTTTCTTTTTTTTTCCTTTTTTACGAACAAAAAAAATTTGCCTAATTCTTCTTTCCTTTCGGTTTTATACCAAAAAATATGAAGGAAAAGAAAAGAAATTGGCGAAACTTTTGGCGAACCTGTTACTGTAGTTTCTAAAATTTCTAAAGTACCAGGGGGGAGGGGTTCTTCATCTTGATCAAGTTGGATGCGCTGGATATGCTCGGTTACATGCGACACGTCACCTGCGAAATACGTTAACAGGTTTTAAACGTCAAAGTAATGGAAAATGGATGCAACTAGGAGTTTCAAATGAGGGCAACGAGCCAGGCGTTCAATTTTGTTTGCTTTTTTTAATTTCTATATTATTAGTTTAAAAAAAGCGGAAAGATTCTAACGTCAAACCTCTTGCGTCATTGCCAAATACTAGGGTTGGCCCAAGCATGGTAGAGGGCGCCCTTATGACGGAACCGTTCACACCTGTACTGTTAACTCTCCTTATTTCGAAAAGAAAGAGGAAACTTTTTTTCTTTTTTTAAGTTTTGAGGCTTTTTGAACCCAGGGGGAAACAAGACGACGTTTCTTGGACACCTATTAGGAACGCGACATGCTTAACATGATACGGCCTTGTTAGAGCGAGGGTATTTCCAAGAAAATTGGTAGAAAAGTGGATTTTGAGGGTCCTTGTTAGTTCCTTTTGTATTTTCGTTTTTTCATTTGTCCGAGAAGAGTAAGTGGCATTGAGCCTAACTGTTATAAAGCGGCCTTGATATGATGAGGATTTCAGCTTTAGGACACAATCTCCAATCGCCCAAGATCTTGCCAATTCAAAGCTCAATTAAAGAATTGATGCCAAAATGTGTCACTTTTAATTCGACAACCCCCCGAAAAGAAACATCATCAACGAAGAGAAATGATTACGAAAGCTAAGTGACTTAATTCGCTAAAAAAATAATTTAACAAAATCCCCTAATTAGACAATTATCTAAAAAGGTGAAAAAACTGAAAATCATTGAAGCGAATTAATTTAACAATTAAATGAGTACTTTTACAGACAAGAATCCTTCCAAATGGTAAAATAACTCAATAAAATAATCATAGGATTTTTTTAAAAAGAAGTAATAAGCTTTAGAATGATGCATTTAAACCCAATCAATAACCAAGAGAACATGATTAATTTATTTTTTATTCTGATTTTAATTACGACTTTCTTGGAAATCAGTTCTCCGTTTCGCGGAGGATTTATAAATCGTGATTCATATACGCGAATACAGAGTAAAAAGTACCGTTAGTCGTGTTAGAAGGGTTGACGTTTATTGAGTCTACTACAGAGCAATTTGTGTCACTTTTTTCTTTTTATATGAAATCGAGACGAAGTTAAGGAATGTGACCATGAAATATTTCATAAAAAGAAGAAAAAAATGGTAGGTGAGTTGCGTCCCAATTAGGGCGATGCATGACTAATCCGATCCTCGGGACTTAAAAAAAAAAAGAAAAAAAGATGTAAAAATAAACGTGACACGATCATGTGAAAACTCATGAAAACCTGTGGATGGCCTTCAGTTTGAGAAGAAACACAGGGTTTTCCATTCCATTCCACATCGCCCACCAACGAATCCCAAGTCGCTTGGTAGGTAGGCCAAGGTACAAGGTCGTGTTGCCCATATAATGCGTATTGTTTTTTTTTCTTTCTTTTATCCTTTTTTTAACATTGAAATGTTCTTTTTAACGACGACTTTTGGGTCAATCTCAAGGCTACAAAAACCCAACCCGTCTGGGGATTCTAACAAATTCCCCGTTTCGACACCCATATGAGCTAAGACACAACCTAACCCAAGGTGAAAACGCAAAAAATTTTGAAATCGATTCAAAATAATTGCCGTCTTTTTAAACTTTCTATTCTTTGAATTTCTTATTTTTATCTTATCTAATTTCATTATATTTTGTATTATTATCTTTAAATTAATATTTTTTAATGTATTATTTCTAACTAAACTTGTATAGAGCAGTAATTAATAGACTTCAATAGTCTTGGAACAAAATCATGTTGTGCAACTAGCTAGTACAACACGGAAATCACCCTAAACAATCATCCTAAACAAAATCCAATAGATCTAAATAACTTTAAACAGGTTGGGACCTACTCTAATAGCTTTGAAAACCGAGTAATAAGCACAAATAGCCTTAAACTTGACCGAAATAGACATGTTTAATAGACACAGAGATGTTTAAACTCACTTGTAAACCTCAAATTGACTACATTCGTCTTAAAAAGCATGTAAGAGCGAAAGATGTAAGATGAAATGACTAGAACTTGGCCTAAATTAAGCAAGTTTTTTTTCAAAATAAAATTCTCAAAATAAAAGTATACCTAGTAACGGAAATTTACGCCGTTTGCGTCGTGTAAAAACCTCATCGACATCGGTAAGGGCCAAGTTCCACATTTTGTCAAAGGCAGCCACAAATCCGGTACAGGATCCCCGCAGAGAAGCTGCTCCTCGAGTCCATACCTATGAATTAGGGACAGAAAAGAATGAATGCCTCATATAAGGTGACAGGACTGTGTAACTATTTCTGATCGAGAAGAAGAAGGAGGAGGGGAAACGTGAATCTCGGCACAGTCTGACTCGAGTAATTGGGCGGGGAGTCCCAATGGGGCATGTCAGGGGGGGTTTCAGTTCAAGTTATGTTTGCCAAGAGCTCGGAAACGTTCTTTGGCATTGTTAAGGAGAGTTTGAGACTTTCAGTATAGATACCACAGATTTAGAGATGACGCTGACAGATACGGGAAAAAGAAACCTACACTCTGCAATACAAACATACACATATGTCTTTTAAGCAACCCAAAACATCCACAGAACGCTAGAATGAACGTCCAATGGACCTTCCAACGCTCGGCACTCGTATTTTACCGTTGTCTTCGTCGTCTGCCTCGCCTTTCTTAAGATATTCTTTGGAGGGTACTTTTGGCTCGGTCCTGACGCAACACCGACGATAGTCTGTGATGCAATTTTGGGGAGATGAGCAGCGAGAACTATTCCAATCTTTTCCACCGACGTCAAAGTCGTCAATCTTGTCAATTCTATTTCAGTTTGGGAGTCTGGGAGTGTCAGGCGTTTGGGATTTTGCACAAATACTTAAAGGGACGCAGATAGTTCATCCATTCACGCCTGGCGATGACGCAAAGTTTCGGCATTGTTAGAGTGGGAAACAGAATTATGGAACCAAGTACGAGTTGTAATTTTCCGGACCAAAGAAGTTTGGCTAAGAGAACTAAGGTAAAGTTACGATTTATGGAGAAATTAAGAGTGATAAATCCAACTTGCAAACTGCAGTTGGTTGGCGGGACAGTCGAGAGTGTTTATTGCGAAACGATAAATCCCTTGGCTAGTTTTAATAATAGCAAGCCTCCCCCTAACCCCCACTGTGTTAACTTGGTTAACAACAAGCGTTTTTCTGACACTTACGGAAACGAGAGAACAAATAAACCGGTGAGCTTTGGTGACGTCATGGTCTTTTTCATACGTTTGTGCATGTGTATGTGTGTGTGCTTTCAAACAGTATGAAACTGAGCGTTGAAGTCAAGCTTTTCCGTGAATACTCGTAATTTATTCTTAAAGTTTCAGAAACATAAATTCCTTGATTTTTTTTTTTTTTACAAAATTGAAATGTACGGAAATCTGCGTCAAGTCTTACCAGGAACACACTCGTAACTTATTCTTTAAGTTTAGAAACATGAAACTCTAGATTTTTTTTACAAACAATTAGTACTGAGTCTAGCATTCTAAACAATAAGAAGAGGATATGCAGGCCCTATTTGTGGAATACACAGGTGAAATGATGTAAAGCTGTCAGTCTTCTCACGCGAGAATATTTCAAAGTTTTAAGGATTGTCAACTGGAAAAAAGTTATAGTTGGAACACTGTAAGTGTCACGTAACACTGAGTTATACTTCTATAATGAAGGTGATTCAGATTGGATAACTTAAACCATAAAATCAAGTAAAAAAATGGCGGTGCAAGGCAAAAGGACTTGGAAGCTTGCTTGGAATTTCCAATGTTTGACTTTCAATGTTAAAGTCTTTCGCTTCAGCTCATTGACAATCAACAGTGAAACTTTCAATTCAGGCGCTCGAAAACAGAGAACGATTCCTACAATGCATATCCTCCAACAATGAAGTTTCGAACAATGAATGTTTATTTCCAAACGAGTCTTTTAAAAACAAGTCTATCTATTCAGTGAATCTCCTAACAATGAGTGTGTAACAACGATTCTTCCTATGCTGAGTCGTTTAGGAATCCTTACAGTTTGAAGAAAATCTTTCAAACAAAAAACTTTCCCACATTTCCGAACCGGAAATTACCAAAAATCAAGAAAACGTAAAGAAAAAATAGACAAACCTCCAAGCATACGCCCAACAATGAAATTCGCCACGCAACAATATAAAAAAAAGTGACATTCTTGACTGCAGCGACATCTTCTACAACCGCTACAGTTGGCAAACGCGACTACGACGAAAACTTTCCCTAAAAAGTGACTTAAATCAAAAAAAGAACTTTTTTCCCCAAGAAACTGGAATGATTTAGTTGTGCCGAGTATCGTGTTCACCTTACATTACTGCCCTGACAAACACATTAAAAAAATAAGCAAAAAAACTAAGCGTAATTCTATTTCCCGTACGACTCAAAAACTAATACCCTCGCCACACGCAATTACAAGTATCAATTACGTCCCGAAATAAACGAGCTTCTTGACGGAGCCCACTTTTAAACCATGCCCACACTCAACATTCTCTCATTTCTGCCTCCCAAGTCAAACTATTCCACTAAAAAGTTGGAAAAACAAAACTAAACAACCTAAAGATATTCTTACCTATATTTCCCCACTAACCTGAACCTTAAAAAGCGTTGCTGTAATGCATAAACAGTGGACATTCTTTTTTCCATCATCTCCGCATTAGTGCTCAATAGTTCTCCATCTCATAATAACACCCTCGACCCCCCAAACCAAAGTTAAGGTCTCTTCTCGCTGTAACATCCTCCTTCTCCCAAAGTCTGTCAAGTCCACCGACCCCGAGATCCTAACGGTACTTGTTCGGGTTCTGCTTGTGTATAATCTCTCTCTCTCTGACGAGTTCGTTCGCTGTGGTAGAACAGGTGAGCTCAAAATCGAAATAAAGCCCTTCAAACAGATGAGACCCCAAAGAAAGATTGACTTTCAGAGATATGCCCCAGCTTCTCTGTTCTTTCTTTTCATTTTTCTTTGAAAAACCAACAGCTGTTGCTACTAAAAGCCTTGTTTTGCATCCTATTCAAGTTGCATAAGATTTTGTCAGAAAATTAGGCAAACTTGGGTCTCTTACCTTAAAGCATTGTTACCTTAAGGCGTGTCACTAACGACGTTAACCGAATCGACTCGGAGTTACCATAATATTAGACAGATGTCTAATTACTACTGTTACTGTTGTGATCACCTTCAATGTCTTTCTCATAGTTGGCTGAGGAAAGCAACCTTATTTTGATTAATGTAAACTATTTCCATAATTTTTCATGATTTTTCTTATGGTAATCATTATCACTATTTCTGTTCTATGTCACTGTTTCTATTACTATCAATATAACTATTATTGGTAACCATGATCACCATTAGACAGAAGAAGAACAACCATACTCGATTAATGTAAACTATTTCCATCATTTTTCATCATTTTCTTATGGTAATCATTATCACTATTTCTGTTCTATGTCACTGTTTCTATTACTATCAATATAACTATTATTGGTAGCCATGATCACCATTAGACAGAAGAAGAAGAACAACCATACTCGATATAATTTAGAGTTAAAATGAGCCCAAAAAACGAAACTAGAAAAACAACTAATAATACGAAAAAGTAAGACCAACAAACACCAAATAAATTAATTAAAGCACGAATAAGGAACCAAGACGAAAACGCTAAAATGCTCTGTTTCAAATTTTTAAAAGACCACTAAGGAAGCGATGCCACCTGGAATGAACTTGATAGCTTGATAGCTAGACAGATATTGCAAACGTCATCTCTTATCGGCACTCTGCGTGCTCCCAGACAGTTTTCCGAGTTTTTTGGTCTGTAAACTTGTATAAAGTAAAAAAAGTAGACATCCTGGATAAACTTGGGAATGAGGAAGTAAAATGATTTTAAAAAAAGATAGTACGATCTTCTGCGATCAAGCCGTTTGGAGCACACTTTAACAGGGTCGATAACGTTATGTAAGGAAGTTTATCTTACGAGACAGAGCAAGATGGTGAAAGAGACTGAGAGAAAGAAGGAATAAGAGAGAGATAGAGACGTTATAAATGTTGTATAGCTAAAAGAGGCTGTACAAGTCTGGGTAGTAAACAAAAATTGTTGACGGCTCTGGAGGCAGATCGAACAGGTGGTCGATAAAAGGTCTATAAGGGAGTGAAAAGGACGACACACACTTTGTCAAGGGATGTTACGGATTTTCGTTTTCCTTTTAGAGATCCTACTTCTCTTCACCTGCCCTCACCAACTTTATGGATATTGCGCTATGAAGAATAATAGTGAGGCTGTGTGGAAAGGATAATGGGGAATTAGTACAGGGGATTACACCCAACTGACAAAAACGAAGACAGAGAAAAAATGGTGGTGCTAGTTTTTAATTAGTTTAGATCAATTACTTTATTCTTAACTGTAATTACAGACCGTACAAATTATATACTGAATTTGTATTTCATTGCGTATGACGCTTAGTAAGATACAACTTTGAAATGCAGCTCTTTATAGCTCCCATGCACGGTAATCTGAAAGGGGAATTCTTTTGTTAAACACTTTTCTGACTGAAATTGATTTTGATTGCGATTCACGATAGACATGAAACTTTCCGAATAGAGCGAACTTTTAAAATAGAGACATAAGGAAAATGTAGGAATTAACGAGTTTGATTATTGGATTTAGTTGGTAGAGTTCATTTAATTTGATGGAATAGAAAAAAAAA
Source organism: Lepidurus packardi (assembly GCA_023053545.1). Taxonomy (NCBI): domain Eukaryota; kingdom Metazoa; phylum Arthropoda; class Branchiopoda; order Notostraca; family Triopsidae; genus Lepidurus; species Lepidurus packardi. The sequence continues at coordinate 3,191,947 of JAKZAN010000004.1, forward strand.
TTAAGAAAGAGTGTCCACAACGAAAAAAAACGACAAACACGGTAAGCAGAACCCAAATTCGGAGAAATAGGAGCGAAAGATTTGCTTTTGAGATCTGATGGAAGTCTACTAAAAGACTCTGTTTCTAGAGATTTGGGAATCACTGCTGTAAAAGAGAAAAATGGGAACCTGGGAATCATATAAATCAAAACAAGTCAATGTTACCCTTGCGTGTGTTGAAAGAAAAGTTTGTCAAAGTTTCTATAATAACATGCGTAAATTTAGAAGTTTCAATTTCTATTTTTGTGTTTTAACTTAATTATACCCAATTTCGTTCCTTTATTTGCTTATTATATTTTTAGTTTTTAATTCAAACAAATCGTTGTTTCAACTAGTGTAGCGACTGGAAACACAAATAATAACATACGACGGAAATACAGTATCCGATAACAGGCAGAAGCCTACGTCGGCCTAATAAAAAAAATAACATAAGATAACTTGGCAAAATGTAAAATGTTATATGTTAAAAATGTTATTATTTGCTTAATTTTTGCAGCTTATTAAATACCCTTTCTTTAAATCTCGTTCTAACTTGGTCAAACATTCTGATAAGAAATCATCGCGAAAGGATCGTGCTTTAAACAATTAGCTTAAGCGTGGATGACCTCATTGATTGAAGGTATACTCAAGACACAAGATCAACTCGCCTTCGCACGCATGGTAGAATTCTATTACTGAGCTCGTGTATCACGTGGGGCTTTTTGCTTAGCTTTTACTAAGAAGACCAACCAAAAAAGTTGAAAAACGTTCCAATACAAAGTCTTCTTCCTACTTCTCCCCCCCAAAAAAGAAAAGAAAAGAAAAAGGACAAACTTGTCTAAAGAAGTTGCTATGGAAACTGTCGCCTTTTCTGCCAGCTTTTCTCCAAGTTACTTTGCGTTTACCTTCTGGATATTTTACTTAACCAATACCCATCAAAATTTATTTTTTGGAAAAATAAATACAAACAAATTTCTAAAAAGGGGGGAAAAAACGAAATAGTTTCTCACAAAAAAGAAACAAGCAAAACGTGTCGCGTGTCTCTTTTCCAATTCCTTTCGTTTTTTGCGCGTTTGATTTATACTCATTTCGCAACTCTGAAACTACCGAGTTGCTACGACAACCTTAAAAGCATTACTTGCAAACACCATGCAAAACTAACTAATGTTCCCTCGAGGTACCAGCGTGATTTAAAATTCCCGCTTTGAACGATCTTAAGTGATCCTAATTAACTTTTTGTGCTTATAAGTGTAATAAATATACCTTGTTATTATGTATTTACCTTGACACGTGTTCGAGCTTGCATACAACGAGCCAGTACTGCTAGAGGTCCCTCAGTTTCTTGCATGCGAGTAAGGATATTACGACCAGGTCGTCGAGGTGCCGCACGAATCATTTCTGAGGAAAAAAAAGTTAATTAGTCAGACATGCTACTGGGCTAAACGTGTTTGACTGACAATGTGAGAACTTTGTGAATGACTGTTATTAGAAATCTACCTTCCAGGCTTCATTACCTAACTTTCTCACTCACTAAGCTCCTCCCCCATTTGGAAAATCCTACAAAAGAAAAGAAAAAAGACGAGAGTTGTATCGCAAAATTGCGAAAATTCTGCCAGGGGCAATGCCAAAACCTAATGGCTGTGCCAAATCTGGCAAAGTACCGCAATCTTGTTTCGCTCTCTCGGGAGAGTACCGTTAATATGTTAATTACGATTCTTTTTTTCATATGCAACGCTCAAGCAAGTTTGCGCGAATTTCTATGCGTCAAGGATATCCCTTGACCGAGTTTTTGGCTTCTGGGAACAGTTTTGCGTTTAGGGTTAGTAGAGAGGAAATACCGAATCTACTTGACGAATTAACGGTATTTTCGAGTGGGATATTGGCAGTACTGGCAAAACAGCGGTACAATACAAAAGCATGCGTAAATGACGAGCTCTGGCAGGTAAAAGACATAATAGCATTCTGACTTTTGGGAAGGTGATTCACCTCTGTTGACCCACAACCCCAGAATTAGCAAAATAAAGGGGATTTTCATGTTCCCCACGCTTTCTAGTTCTACTCTCTCTCTCCCTCTCTCTGTTCCTCGCTTTTCCTCTCCTTGTTTAGCACGTTTTGTTCCAGTTTTTCTTCATTTTGCACATTCTAGGACATAAGAGTAAATTAGTGGAAGGGAAGAATTACGTTGGTGGGGCAGGAATTTCCGTTCGATGGGCATGCCGGGGTGTTTGGGCTCCTGAAACGAAACAACATTTAAAGAGTTTTAAAACGGTAAACAGTTGTTTGCGAAAAGAAAATGTTCGTAACTAAGATGGAGTCCCCGGAAAAGACGACGTTGGTACAAGAAAGCCTTCTTAAGTGCATTTACAAAACATTATTGTTGTATTCTAAATCTTTTTAAAAACTGGTTCAGCCGTGTTAAAAACCGTGTTTCGAAAACTTACAGATCCAACATGTGACAGGATGCACATTTTTCGAAAAATCGACAAAAAATTTCAACGCACAGGAACAATGCTAAAATATCATTTTAATCCTACAGCCCAATCCTATACGAAGAGTCTTCAAAGTCTCAAGGCACTAATTTCAAAGCCTGTAGGCTTCGGTGGTTAAAATCTATCCTAACTTTCAATTGTTGAAAGTTACCTATGTTTTATGTATGTTGAAAAGTACCTATGTTGTATCTAAACAACATAAAGTTCCATACATTATTTGTAGAAATATATACTACAAAAGTTTTCCGTTAATCTGTCTTTATGTTCTAATCTACAAGAATTTTTAGCGCAAAACTTTCTCAAAGTTTTTCATAATCATGTAATCATTACATGTGGGGAGACCATCAAAGGATAGACTCATTGAAAGTCGTAATTATTTTAGGCAATGCGCTAGCATGGTGCTTTAATTTCAAACGTAAATCATAAATCAAGGTTTATGTTGCTTAATTTTCCAATTTGGGAATTTTCGGTTATTGACAAAAGTAGCTCGAGTTTGGTATCACAAACTAGTGTCTGTAACGCTCACTAGGTGGCGAGGCTTGTCAGTAAGCAGACGAATTGTTGACAAGGGCTTGCTTGCGTTTCTAGAACTCGTTTAAATGTTACCGTACACAATGTAAGTAAATTCTATGGAAATAAGCCCTATTAGAAGTTAATTACCTCCTTTTAAGTTACCTTAACTAATCGCTTCGTGTCCGTGGCCGAAGTGACACGGTTTAACGAGCTAACAAACATTTCCAGATTGTCAAACACTTTGGCTCCTGGATCTGGCACTAAAACGTTCGCAGAACTCAACGCTAATTCAGGATCGAATTCTTCAGAGCTCACGTCCAATTTACGTTCATTAGCACCCAAGTCTGCCATTTCTAACGCTACTCTTTTAAAAGTTTAATTACTTTTCCAGCGCCTTTTAGTACTTGAAAGCTCATAAACAAGAAGATAAACCACGCAGAAAAGAAACAATGCAGGCAGCGCCTCTGCCGGCGAGTTCCTGAACCTGAAATCTAGGCCAGACAGGGATTTAAAAATGCATTCGCTAGTTCCGTTGTTGAGCTTGATAATGAAAGCGAGTAAGGTTTATTGTGTGATATCCTTTTTTTCCAGGCAATTAAAGCAATTACACGTTGAATAACACGCAATACTGGAGAGGCGTTCGGGCTGTTCTGGACCGAAGCACGAGGCGGATGCATGTAAATGTGGGCGGGTCCTTATGATTCATTTTGTAAGGTCGTTAGTCTTCCCCCGCCCACCCTAAGGGCCTATTAAATGCGTTTCATAGTCGGCCTTTTTGGGTGCGACATGCGGAGATTTTCATGTTCACAACATTTTAAAGAGATGGACTGGGAAACGAAAAGAGCAGAGCATTGAACCTCTTATTTTTCTCTCTAAGGTCTTTTTCCCCAACTAACTTCTTATTGCTTTGTTTGTGTTGTCGTGTGATGCAAGCAAGCCTTTTTCGAAATCTTGCGCATGTGCTTGAAAGTTCACAGTTTCGGTATTCCACCTGGAAAACCTACCCTCTCCACAGAAACGTGTCGAAATGAGTTAAAGGTTCCCGACACCTCAACTTGACAGACATTGACATTCGATATTGATGAATTCGCGGTTTGCTGCACGTGTTGTGCGAACCCTTGCTCGGCTTTCAGCCGCTTCTGTTGCTTATTTTCCGAAGAATTGCAAATTTCTAAAATTTTCTAAATTTTTTTGAAGGGTTTAGTTTCATTCCTGCGAGGGTAAGAGACGTGCGCCAACTGTTTCGAACCAAGTTCTATTTATAAATATTATATCTAAGCGACATTCTGTTATCCATTCTTTAAAGTGTGAAAAAGCAGATGGGGAAACTTTAGAACACTTTTAGAAAATTTTCTAAAAGCTCCCGGAAAAGTTTAAAGTAATACTGAATTCAAAACTCTCGAAAAACATGGTTACGTGGAATCGAGTTTCCAAGTAATGAATTCATATTACTCGCAAAAAAAAATGGTGTTGATAAAAAAAATCAATTTGTTTGCTACACAAATCGAATCTGTCGATCTAATCTAAGAGCGGAATTCTTCGAAGATTTTGAGAAAATGTTTCGAGAAGGATAAGAAAAATATTGAGAAATTTCGGATGACCCCTGCGTGCGACGTCAGAGAAACTTTGATTCGTGGAAAGAAACACTAATTCTTAAAAAAGCGTAATTTATGTTCCGAATTTTTATGTTTTATAACACTTTAAAATCTGGAACGGTCGAGGTATAATACATTTAAGTTACTACACAATTTCACTCAATGTGTGTCTTGTTTTTTCCTTATAGGGACCGTACAGCATTTTGCTACATGCATCGTAAACGCCTTCCGCTTTCCGTTGTTTTAGTCACCTCTTCTTGGCTGAATGCGAAGTTTTGGCTCATTACCTAGCCTTGTGAAACGTCCAGATAATCCCTTGTCGTTTCTTGCGGAGGAATTAAAAGGAAGGGAAGATAAATTTCACTCTGTCCCTTGTCCCAATTCGGAGAAGAACAGTTCCAGGATTTCGCCATGCCTTTCATCGACGATGATTTGTTATGGTGTCCGGACAACGACGGGAAAATGGTTGACCTTACTTGCTTGGTAAAATTCTTTACTACTTTTTTTTATTTCTTTAATGCATTTTTTAAAATAAAATTCTTTGATTTTTTATATCGCTATTGTAGTGTTAATTATATATGTATTAATTATACATTATTGCTGATATGTGTTCGAAAAAACTAGTTATTAATTCATCTAAGTTTTTTAATTAATGAAGTTTTTTGTTTAATTTGCTTTATCTTTGAAAGGAATTTCAATTGTTTATAGGATTTTTTTTAGTAAATTTCTGTAGTAATTCCAAAGCAGGTTTTTTTATTATTATTTATGCGGCTTGTGGGCTTAAGCCTGACCGTCTTTTATATTTTTCATAAAAAAAGGGTTGGGGTGAGGAATTGGGTATTAGTAACTTATTTTAGTTGTTTTTCACCATTTTTTTTTAGCAATTTTCATTTGGCGTCTTAATTATTATTTTTGTTAGTGGATGCATTGTAATTACTTTGTGCGTTTCTAGGCTTCGGCCAACAGTGGTCAAAGGATATTGCCGGCTCCTCCTGTTACACACGACTTTTCCGAGTTGACGGAATTGTCTCATGCAGATCTCAATGGATTAGTGGCGGAAATTGAAGGCGAAGATGAGATTTTCAAACAGTTTGGGTCCTTTGAGTTTGAAAATATATTTGCTGATTTGGAAGAAAAGGTAATTTAAAAAACACTTAAAAAAGCAACAAGTTAAATATGGATTTTGAATTTTCCCCTCAAAATTAGGGCCAAGATGTGGATATGAATGCCATTTCAGTACGGGGTAGCATTACATTCAGCAATGGAACCAATCTCACCTCCTTGACCAACTTATCTGCCTTCCCAGCCACGCTCACGGATTTGAATGTCTCGACCGCGCCCATTTCTTCATCTTCGTCGAGTAGTAACCCGCATCACAGTAGTACATCACAGACTTCGGCTTTGGCGCAATCCCATAGCACGTTGAGCAACTTATTGGGCTTACCCAGCCATCATCTACCGGCAAATCCCCTCGGAACCATGACGGTCCATAACGCCAGTCGTTTTTCCTCCTCGAGCATCCTGTCCCGGAGCAAACTTAACGTGGTAGCAGCCAATCCCCTCCTTGCTGGTAAAACTTTACTTTCTTACAAAGTTCCTCTTTACCTCAACTTTTTGAAAGAAATTAAGCTACAAAGCTCAGACAATTTAGAGTCCACATGTTTTGGCAAGTCCAAAACTAGACATTTACCTTGTTTTCAGTAAAAAAAAAAAAAAAAAAAAAAAAAGTTAATGAACATCTTAAGATTTGGGTTAAGATTCTTGAACTTTAACGCTTTTACCTTCGAATCTTCGAACTTTTAACTCGACGAATTGTGAATGAAAAGAAAGATTTTACGAATAATTTGGAATATTTATTATGGTCCAAATGATTGATATGTTCTTTTTGTTTTTCTAGAGAAACTTGCTCAACCAGCAGCTCCATTGCCTCCTACTTCGTGTACCAGCTTAGCACAGAGCTTGGGGTCTGGTTTAGCCTTATCCAGGATCAAAAGTGAACCCAGCAGCCCCACCTGTGGCCATCCATCCAACGTAGGAGGCATGAGCCTACTGTCTCTCCAGCAGCAACTCCAACAGCCGCTTTCCATTAAGATGGAATGCGATTATTCATCCTTGCCTTCGCCAGACAGCAGCAGAGGTAAGCGCATCTTTCAGTTTACCTTGATATGACTAGCTTTTCCCTCCATATCCCCGTATTCCTACCATTTCCGAAAGAATTCCGAGTTTTCTTCGTATTATTCTCCCGCTACTCTTCAGAAGAGTAACCTTAGTGCTCTACTTAAAGAAAGCAAATCTCTTATGGTGGTTTCCCTTAAACTTTTGTTGCATTTTTTGAATTCTCCAAGAGTCCTTAGTTTTCCCGCAATTTTCATCTAATACGTACTGCTATCTGGCGCTGGCGTTCTGAACAAAGTCCAAGACTTCCTTTGACACCACTCAGCGTCATCTACCGGCCTTTTTGGAAAGCTCGGTAGTTTTCGATATGGGCTCTAGGTGGCACTGGAGTCTTTGAAATCGCAACAGTTTTTATTTGAAAACCAGGGAAATTGTTTTCATCAAACAAATCCTTTTCAGATTAGAAGTAGCAATACTTTGCGAGACACTTATGAAATTTTTCAACGCAATTCCAGCCTAATATTTTACCGCACTGCTAGGCTTCTTTTTTTACAAGCATTTAAAAGGCTTGCAGGTCCTTTACCGCAAATTAAAAGGGCTTTTGGTGTCAGTTTCGAAGATGGAATCGGGGCGCGTAGGCGGTAAGACAAGCGTCATCCTAAAGGACTTTTCCTCATTGGAGCGCATAAAAAACAACGAGAAATAAAAGGGACGGCGGAGAATGACGCACGTGAGGTAGCGAAGGTGAATCCAAAACTTCCCTTTCATTTACTCGGTATTTGGTTGCTGAGCAATGGACTTTGCCGTGTGGCGTTCAGCAGCGAACGTCATCGTTCTCGCTCACCTTTCGTGGGCTGGCTCCTGCAATATGAGTGTGCGGGATGCCTCCCTAGCTTCATTAGCCCCACACGTGGAAAACTTAATTGTTAAGGCCTATTTCTTCCTCTTCTCAAGAGAGGAAACTTTGCCGTCTAGGGCGTCTTTCGCTCTCGCTACACCTTTCAAAGCTTCTTGGAGGTTAACAGGGACGGGTGGGCTAATTTGTGTGTGCTCAGCTTTTATGTTATTAACGAGTCGAGTTATTAATTGGCTCACCGAGCCTTGTGGCTTGGCAGCTTTCAGCGGAAAGAGTCAAGAGAGTTGGGAGAGATTGAGAAGGAAATGGGAGACGAGAGGCTGGCAAGACAAGTTATTTGAGCGAAAATGAGTTAGTTGGGGAGAAATCGATTATGAATATGTGACTGCTTGGTGTGACGCGTTGGGGATGAATATGGAGTCAATCAAAGTAGAGAGAGGATAGGTTCGGCTCTGTTGTGTCTAGAATGGGCGAATTGGGAATTGTATAACAAGTCTGGTGTGTAAGTGTTTTAAGGGGTTCGGATTCTTTGGCACTGGCTCAGCAGTTGAAAGAGATGCGAGCGAAAGAGAGAGAGAAAACTGACGAGGAAGAGTGTAGAAACCTTTAACCAATAACCTTTCAAGCGCACCTTTCATGGAATTGTTAGCGCCTTAAGAAGCGAACGAAAGTCTGGACCTTTACCTTCGTAATAACGGACAAATCCAGAGTGGCACCACTTTTTCCCTCATCAGGACACGCCCCATCCTAAGTACAGATTGGGTCGAAACTTGTATAAATCGTTGACAGGGGTTTAACGAACTTTACTTTGACCATGTAATATAACGTTGTCTCGCTTGATTTTGAATCTTACAAATAATTCTATATACAATTCTGGAACTTAATAAATACAAAATAACCTAACTAAGATAAGTGGGTTTCTGAGTTTTTTTTTATTTTTTTAATAATGGGCGTAGGCTTGAAGGCCTGTTGCCAATTTATTTATTTGTCGATTATTTACATGACTTAGTCTTTAAAAACTTAATAACGAATTGGGAGGAGGGGTTAGGGAAAGGGAAGTAAATAAGGTAAATTTTTAATTTACAAAATGGTTAGTAAATTGTGTTTAGCGAATTCCGCGAATTTGATTAGTTTCGCTTTTTAAAAATTTATTTATCTCTTTCGGAGTGCATTTTAGCAGTTTTTATATAAAAAAAAGTATTAGTTCATTTTTTCCCCTAGATTAACTTTTCGATTTTTTTTTATTTCGAAGTTATACTTAGAAAAATTCTTCCTTCTTAGTAAAAAAAATGCCTCGCCATGGCAGATCTAAGGCATTGACGTCATTTCTGTGAATTTTTGCATAAGACTGATGCAACACCTTAATTATGCAAGAATTAACTTATATAACCATCTCGGCAGACCTAAAATTGGCAGCTTTATCTTATGGAAATGAGTTTGGCAAGAAGTAAAGACACTCGCAATGTTTCAGCTTAACTTCCTTTGGGAAAAACAATTTTCTTTTTCGCGTTCTTAAAAGGAAGAGCGGTCTCCATAAGAAGTGACAAAGTACCGTAGATGAGCGAGTTAATGAGCCCATCCTTTCCTCTTGTAATTAGTCATAGGCTCTTGGCCCCTCCTTCCTTAGCCTTGTTTATTTTCTTAACCAAGTGATTCGTTCCTAAACGCGATTTTTTCCTCGGGTTAAGGTGCTTTTTTTTTCTTTCTTTATGATATTCTTGAATAAGAAAAAAGTGAAAGACAGTAATCTTTGGGGACTCATGTTATATGACAGTAATGGCTTATTAATTGCCCGATTCCTTTGCGTGATGCTGATGGTAGATTCTGGGAATCCTTTTCCTTAGTCAATAATTAGCTAGATGTGTGAGAAAAATATCCAAAAGGCCTACACTTCAATTATTAGCGTTCCATCTGATTTCTTCTGTCAAGCTTGCCATTGTTGCTGACAACTGTGCATGGCGAAGTAGAAAGGAGGCGATAGGAAGCCCTAATAATGTGTTGTGCGTGTAGAAAACTCTACATCGAACGTCCGTTTTCCTTTTTGCTTGTCGGTCCCTTGACTTGAGTAAAGTTGATGGTCTCCTTATCGGCCTTCTTTAACAATCTATGAAGGTTCTTGGGGGACAGTCCATGTCCACCTAGAACGATTGATACTCTATACACATGTACCTTTCATCTCCCTGTTGGGAATGAAAGAAAGCTCCAATAAATATGATTTGTCCGGCTTCGTTTGACACAAGGATTGAAACACATGTTGGGTTGGATGGCGTGCAAAGTCCCACGTTTCATGGGATACTTTTTTTTTCCTTTCCAATTAATTTATAAGTCGTATACATTAATTCAATCCTACCTGAGCGGTTTATAGGATCTATTTTTTGGGGGGGTGGATAGTAGAAAAAAAAACAAAGAAAGAAATGCGAGTAATAAAATAATAAATAAATACAAATTATAGAAACAAATAACATAAGTAAATTAAAAATAGAAAAATAATAACAGTAAAATAAATTAAAAAGTAGAAGCAATAGAAAAAGTTAAAAAAAAAAAAATGGGTTTAGATTTTCAAGAAGTGTAAGGTCTCATTCCTTGCGAAAATTAAGAGCTTCTAGTTTTCGAGATGAGTACCAGATGGTTTCCTCCCGTTTATGAGCGCAGGAAATCTAGTTTCCGTATTCATTTCACGGCCGATGCCGTTCGCCATATTCCGGCGCACGTTGTTCGACAAGTTTGGGAGGTCAAAGTTATCCTATTACGCGGATCAACGCCTTAGGAACCGTTAGAATGCGGAACATATTGAAACTCAAATGAGTCTTTTCCGCGTCCAGGAATGGAGTTTTACACTATTGTACCAGATCGCACAGTACAGTACGCTTAGAAAGGCTTGGCTTGAATTGTAGAAGGGAAGAGTTTGAAACTTTCGTCACTTATTCTATGCTATTCTAGAAATTATATACAATTCTTGAAAAAAACTATGTTGGTTGCTGGATTATATCTTTGTCTTGTAAATTGGCTTAATGTTTTTCGGGAAAATTTCATGGGAGACTGGTTGGGGAATCAATACCCAGAACTTCAATACCAACAATGAAACTTTCAAGAACGTTGGGATTTGGGGAAATTAGTAATGCGGGAAGTAAAGGTTTATAGTTGACTTTGTAGACAAGAATGAAACTTTGAAGTGGCAACAACGAAAAGCCGATCTTTGGCTGACAAGCTCTACCTTCGGTCGAAGTATTGCGTGAGCAATGTGCATTCCACTTTGAATTAGTTTCACCATGGAAACTGCCTTTTTTCTTCCATATTGTATATCCAATAAGAAAAATCTTCATTTTTAAGACAAACATATGTAATGTACAGAAATGAATGTAGTGAACACTAATTATACGCATTAGAAAGTAAAACAAATCCGTCCTATCGAGAAAACTTGAATGCAAATCTTAATGTAGAACATTTGCCATATGCAACTTCTAAAATTAAATAGAATAAAATATAATTGGTGATATAGTGGTTGCTTAAAGTAACTCTAACTGGTTAAGAAAAACAAATCATGACTTAGTCATGATTACGTGAATACCAATAAATCTATAAATAGCTGATGGAATGCTGAAGGGACATAATCCATTTTGGAGTCGATTGAAAGCTAAAAGGGGATGCGACAGCAAATTGGCGGTCAGGTTAAACACGCAATAGCCAGAGCTTGTCAGCGGGGGGTAAAAAGGGGGGAGTACTTAAAATAGCTTCAAGGGCGGAGCCTAATCAGATGGGCCAGCTTGTCAGTCGGTTGTGTGGGGCTCTTTTAAAGGGGGAGTAAGGTACGAAAAAATAAAAAAATATGTTATAGAGGAGACCAAAATAAGTGTTCTGGCTGAAGAACCCCTATGTCAATTATGCATATTAACCGAGTAATTAATTATTTAGCGGTTTAAGCTCCGCCCCTTTCCGCCAAATTTCAAATTTTCCTATCCTTATAACATTGGCGGACAGTTGGCCGGAGGCCTAGCGACTTTACCTGTGAGCGCATTCAAAATCGATCCCAGATCTCATAGGGACCGTACCGTGACCTTTCTTTTGAATGCTTAAGCAGTTTTTTACGCGCTTTGGTTACTTCACAAACTTAATCACAAAAAACCACTTTTTCTTCGCGCCACGACGGGAATGTTCCGTTCTGTGGCTCAACGAACGTCAACGCCGCGAGCGTGGAGCTCACAACCTGTGTCAGGATAGCCTGCCGGACTAACCGAAGAATCCGAAGAATCGCTTGAAACACTATCGTTATCACTCATTTTAATTCAAAGCTTATGAAGACACAAACTAATAAACTAAACAAGCGAATAGTCAGCACGTATACAAGACCACGCTTTGGAATGTCGACTTTGGATAACACGCGTTCCAAGGCTTCTTAGCCTAGCTCTCCCCAATATGTTAGTCCGGCAGGCTATCCTGACACAGGTTGTGAGCTCCACGCTCGCGGCGTTGACGTTCGTTGAGCCACAGAACGGAACATTCCCGTCGTGGCGCGAAGAAAAAGTGGTTTTTTGTGATTAAGTTTGTGAAGTAACCAAAGCGCGTAAAAAACTGCTTAAGCATTCAAAAGAAAGGTCACGGTACGGTCCCTATGAGATCTGGGATCGATTTTGAATGCGCTCACAGGTAAAGTCGCTAGGCCTCCGGCCAACTGTCCGCCAATGTTATAAGGATAGGAAAATTTGAAATTTGGCGGAAAGGGGCGGAGCTTAAACCGCTAAATAATTAATTACTCGGTTAATATGCATAATTGACATAGGGGTTCTTCAGCCAGAACACTTATTTTGGTCTCCTCTATAACATATTTTTTTATTTTTTCGTACCTTACTCCCCCTTTAAAGCGTTCAAATGTTACAACAGTTTTACAAGTCCAGGGTCAAGAACATGAAGAAGCAGCAAACGACACACAAAGTCGTCAGAAGCTGTTGCATCTCCTTGTCCCTGACGTCTATGCTGGAGACCCAATGCTTTATTTCCACATGCGTTTCTCCCCCCAAACTTTTCATGTCGACTGTCCCTCATTCTATAGTTCTATTTTCAAAATTGTCTATAATGGTTTGGGAGCCACGTGCACTTTGAAAAGCCCTGCGTGGCCTTTCGAGGCCTAATGTAAGGTGACAAAATGCTCTTTGCCTTTCAAACCTTCATATTTTCAACGTTCTCTGACAACGTCTCCCACATTTCGCAAGCCGTGATCCATTTTTCAACTGCGAAGCTCGAGCTTTTCAACTACTCCGGCATGGAATGTTCCAGATAGTAATTTTAGTCCTACAAACTAATAGTTCGTATGTCATTAGTAATTTAACAAGGAACAAAAGTAACCTGAACTTTAATCTGGAACTCTAGTTGGGTTTAAACTGTGATTTGTTAATTATTTCTATAGAATATCAATATTTTTACGTGATATTCATCTCTAGAACATTAGCTTAGAAGAGTTTCTCTTTTTTGGTAAAATCATGTTTGGAACTTATTGCTAAGCAGTACAGATGACTTTTTAGCATTAAAATCCATAATTGTACTTCAGTGTATGCTGGTAGTATATTATTCAAGAGTAATGAGCTTTGTTCCAATTTTTTTTTCCTTATTAAACAGCCGTGCATGAGTGACTGACATACAAATGTGTGTTATGACGTCACTGACGTATCATGGCAAGCTTACGGCGCTTGTTACCATGTTTGAAACAGCAAACTAGGACCTCGGGGACGAAGGATACCGATACGGATACGGAATCGTCTCTTGCGTTCAGGAATCACGTGACTTTTTTTCCTTAATAAGTGAATTACTGCGTCACGCATGATGGGAAAGAACATGTATCTATAAAAACTCAATTGTGTGCTCTTTTTTTACTAGACTAAGTTAAACTTTAGTGCCGACTGTCCTTTTAAATAATATGTTGCTTACCCAGCCCAGGATGTTCGTTGAGAATGTTAGGAATCTAGAAATGAACCGGGGGGTAAGGGTGACTGCGATGTGGGAACACCTGGTTATATTATGTAATTTGGGTAAAAGTTTGGGGGGGTTTTAGTACTCGGTGAAGCTGGAATTAGATTCTATACCTAGAGCAAAGTATATTGACTCATTTGGTGGATAAAAGTAGAAATTGACTGACATAATGAAGACTTGATGATGGACACTGGCGCCTGCTGACGTTTGCTGTTTCACTTTTTTTCTCCGCAAGTTTTTTTTTTTTTTGGGGGGGGGGGAGGTCGGAACAAGTTAGAATAGGAGATTTCTTAGTTTCTGGCTATCTTGTATGTGTTTATTATTGAACTTGGGAAGTCTCGATGAGGTCTGCCGCTGTCTGTCTTCCCAAGTTATTTTGTCTTCATTTTTCTTTCTTTTGTATTTCATTCTTTTTTTCCCCAAGAAAGGAAAGATTTGAGTAGCCAAAAGTGGTTATTGGTCAGCGGAACCCAAGTTATTCTTTTCTCATGTGACGGGTATTACTTATTCTGGGTGTCAACATTAGTTTCTTGAAGGAAGTTCTCTCAAAGCAGTAGTCATATCCGCATATTCGACGCCTCATTAACATTGTAGAGCATTAATTACTTTGACACAGACCCTAGGAAAAAATGCTTTTTATTTCCACTGCAATTTTTATTTTTGTCGTAACGACGTTGGATTCCATGGAATTCCTGCTGTTAGCCTGGGGGACTATGACTGCAGCTTAGATACTGACGTCATAGGTACATGGGTTTTTAAGCGGTTGCAGAATAAGCGTGTGCGGATTCTTCGGATTTTTCAAGAGTTTTTATTGTAGTTGAGTTGGCGAGGGGGTGGACATAGAATGCTTCAAAGTCAAGTATTGTTGGAAAGAATTTTGGGAGCCCTGTTGATCTTGGCGGACAGGCTTGATCTAACGTTGCGTTAGGCTTTAAAAGGGGGAAAGAAAAAGTAGTGCTTCAGCACCACTCGTGTGGGCTATAAAATCTTGCGCTGTTGGGAGGATTAAACTGTGTAAATATTGCTTTGGGGGAGCTCTGAGGGCTCTTTTCACATTCTTGGGTTTATTTTCAAACGATATGTAGGGAATCCAAGCCATTCTTATATTGCGTTGCGCGCTTTTTTTTTTGGCAAAGAGTGCTGTTATTTCCCCCCACTACAGCATGGACTACGGTCCCCCCCTCCCCCCTTTAAAGCATGTGGCTTTGGGTAAACTAATAGAACAGCGCAGGTTTTTTATTACTTTTTTCTAACAAAGAAAAGTCAAACAGTCTCCAGGCAGTAAAGTTGCTAATACACAAGGAAACAGTACCCTGAAAGATATTGTTGAAAATTCTCCAATGGGAATTTGCAACTAGCAGTTTAATACAATTGTACATTGTAACGTAAAGGTAATAAGTGCTAAATTTGGCAGAAAATCACCCTATTATCAGCGAATCTCACGGTTGGTTATTGTTAGACAATTCGTGTGTAGATAAGAGCGACCAAAACTTGCATAAGTACTTTATCGCTAAGGGATATTGCGAAACCTCGCAATTTGGGTAAATAAATTCGCGAACATAAGAATAAAGGCAGTTATGGTAAGTAGATGTTCCGGGATTCGAAGAAATAAATTTCTCAAGCACGGCAAATTCACGGAAAAAATAGATTAAAGAAGTTCGCATAACTTTTAAATAGAAGGAATTCACCAAAATTGGACTAAATATGCAAATATTGAGATAAAGCAAAGCAGAAAATTGCCACACATAATCTCGCACGAATAATCAAGCACTCGCGAAAACTCGAATATGAAAATTCGCAAAATCCTCCAAAAATGGATAAAGAAATCCGTAAAAACATTTGAATAAAGGAAATTCGCCAAAGTTGGGCAAATGAATATACAGATACGGGGATAAAGAAAACTAGAAATGCTCACAAATCTTGCAAGCATTCGCGAAAACTCGACAATAAAAATTCGTAAAACTCCCCAAAACCGATTAAATAAATTCGTCAAACATTTGAATAAAGAGAATGTGTCAAAGTTGGGAAGCAAATATGCAGATACTGGGATAAAGAAAACGTCCGAATTCTCAACCAATACATCTCGCAAACATTCGCTGAAACTCGAATATGAAAAGTCGCGAAAACTCGAGTGGAAGCAAATTCACGGAAATGCATGGAAAGAAAACTTCCCCGGAGTGTAACGAAAGGGAAATTCAAAGAAATTTCCATCGTAAATAGAGGAAAGATTGCAAAGGTTAGAAATCCTTCCATTTTGTGAAAGACGAAAGTTAGCGAGTTTGAGACATTAAGGTTCATGTGCGCGAGGAGCGATTTCAATGTTCTCGTGCCAAAATGGTGTTGATAGCGTCTTCGCTAAACTATGCATGGAAAATAAAACCATTTTTTTGCTCTCTCTCATTTTGTTCTTTCCCTTCTTTTTTTAATAATAACCATTTGGCGCATTTGGACCCTCCACAATCCCTAAAAAAGGGTCTCCCGGCTTGGCGCCAAAACATTGCACACTTGAGCAACTTTTTTCCTCGTGATCTTCTCAACCGGCTCTGGCCCCTCAGTTGTACTACATGAAGACAAGGTGTCACGCTAATTTGCAATACAACTTCCCGTCTAACTATTTTTTTCGTACCTGGGAAAAACAAAACATCTCCAGAAAAAAAGTTGAGCAGGAAAGCAACTACACAAAAATTCATTTAAAAAAAGTCGTCTAATCCGCGCCCTCAGGAGCAATAAGAAACAGAGAATGAGTTGGTAGGGCATTCCAGCGTCTTGACAGTTCGCTAAGACAGATTCGTTTTTAAGCGCATAACAAAAAATAGAGCACTTCAAAAACTCCCAGACGAGACAGTTTTTCAAATGTTCGAAAATAAAGAAAAAGGAATTTAAGAACCCCCCCCCCAAAAAAAGGGAAATTAGCATACGAAAGTGTAAGCTCGGTTAATGATTTAGAGCTTCATTAAATCCCCTTTGCGAGTTCTTGTGTTGGCTCCCAATTGAAAACCGCGTTGAAAGGTTTAAAACGCCGGGCCGGTACTTGTGATGACGTCACACGGAAGTAATATCATGCCTCAAAGTTGTTCTTTTTTTTTGGCTCCCCGACACTTGCGCGAAATCAGCATTCTGACGCACATTACAATGGTAATGGATTTATAGCAAAGTGGAAGAGAGAAGAGAGTGAGAGAAAAGATATGGAAAGGGAAGCAATTGTGTGGCCGACTGCCTAGCTACGCCCCTTAAATAGCTATCTTAACGCGTGCCAATTACGATCTTGGCTTGGCTTTTTGGCCCATTTTTCTTTTCCTTCCGTCTTTTTTTCTTTTTTCTTCTTTGGAACTAAAATGGAAGAGATTCTTGCGAGTCTCGTATTTATTTATAGGCCAAATGTCACATGTGTTCGCGCTACTGGGTCCAATTAATGGCCGCTATCTGTCTTCATCGGGAAATGTGCTCTAATGCGCAAATTTTCTTTGCCTCTTTGGTTTTTCTTTTCGGTTTTTCAGTTTTCCTACTCCTTTGCCCTCGACTTGGACAAACGCGTAAACCATAGAGCAAAAATTCCAGACATGAAAAAAGAAAAATAAACTTCCAAGGAATTGCCGTTCATTAACGTTTTTGCACGAGGAGGGAGCAAGTTGCAGTTATGGTTTGGACTTTGGGGAGGGGAAAAAGGGGGTGTGTAAGGTATTACTAGGCAGAATAGCCTTAGGCAAGTTGCGCAAGCTGGTCCATTAGCAAGTCATCAGGAGTCGTTTACCCAAGTTTTCGACTCAAAGTGATCCTTCTTTTTCTTGGCGGAGGGGGGGCAAAGAAGATTTGGGGGGGTTAGTTGGAGAGGAGGTTAAATATGAAGGCGAAAGAGACTTATTTTCGGGAGGCCCAGTTATCGGTCGGCGACAAGGGAGTTGTGTAGCCCGCGACAAATGATGTGCTCTTCTTATCACCCGGCAACCGTGCCCCCTTACTCCTCCGGTTGGAAAGAGTAGGGATTTTTTTTTTTCTTTTCTGTAGCAGTTTTTCTTAAGCGAAAAATTTCGACTGTCTTTGGATTAGGAAGATTTTTTTGGATCCATGTCAAAATGTCACTCGTAATGAGCTAAAACTTCGACTGGGGGAAGCCACGCCCTCTTGCAAGAAATGCGTTCTCTAAGAAAAAGATGAGAGAGGGGAAAATTAAAAGGGTCAGTTTTGTTGCCACCATGAAAGCTGAAGACGTCATCGTGATTGACATTTTACCTTTTTTGTGCCATATTTTTATTTGAAGAAATTTTTAAAGCTAATAAAACAAAAAACTCTAAAAGAAAATTATTGGAACTTGCAATAATATACTACGCGTTTCCAATGACTTTTTTAGAAGTCCTATGTAATGAAAAAATGAAATTCCATTGATATTCTAGCAAAAATTAATTGGGATATTTTATTAAAATAAGCTAGGTAACTTTTGAAAAAATAACGAAATTGGACATTTATTTTAATTATTATTTATTATATTTATATTTTAGTTATTATTTATTATATTTATATTTTAGTTATTATTTATTATATTTAATTGATATTTTAATTATTCATAGAAATTGGAAATTGATTTGAAATAAATTGCTGGAAAGTTTACACAGAGAATTTTTTGTTGCTTTTTCTTAAATAAGCCAAAAAAAGAAAGTGGTGTTTATAGAAAGTTCGACATGCCAATTCTGAAAAAATGAAAACTCAATCTTTCTTGAAAATTCCAGAAATGTTCAGCAGAAAAATACACTGACGAAAAGATGAAAAAAAGAGAAAATTAATTGACCACTGGAAAGTTTTCTCAACAGGTCACTGTAATTTCTTAGAGGGAATTTATATGTTTCTTGGTTAATTATTTCCCCATTCAATTGATTCCATAGTAATTATTTTATTCATAATTTTATTATAATTTTATTGTATAGCCTTATTTTTTTCATCAAGATTGATGTATAGGCATAAGCCTGTTGCCAGTAGTTTATTTTATTTCAAGTCATGTCAATCCAAAGGATTTGGAAGTATACAATATTGTTAAGTATTTCAAGTTCATTAGCACATTCCATAAAAAAAGGTTCTAAATTTAACTGTCTTTCAGGTAAGATAAAAATTCCGAAATTAAATACCATTGAGCATTTAATTCATAGACAATTAAACGTGAAAAATCGTCCTTGGAATTGTTGGCTCACCCAAACCTGGAAATCGTTAACTCGCCAATAGCAAAACAACCAAACAAGTCTCTCAACTAACTTTCCCTCACGCAGTTACGCAAAGCGCGTACTCTAAAATGGCTGCCAAGGCCATATATCCCCCTCCAAAAAATATACATATTTTTTTTTAATAAAAAAAAATCAGAAAAACATTTTTTTTTTCCTTTTTTGGACTTTCCCCACACACTCTGTAGGAAGCAACCTGTGTATTCAAAATTTTTACCCTTGAAAAAAAGGGGAAGGCTGAGGCCTGAGAAATGTTTACCTATTATAGCGCTTAGGATTGCGTAAAAAAGCAACACGCGAGGTTAAAAAACAAATTGGAAGAAATGGAAATGGTCAACAGGAAAAGCCCATCGCATTGCAAGACCCTGTCCTACATAAATGTGGGGTTGACGATGGTTAAAACAACCAATAATCTAGCAAACTTGAAGGCCAGCAGTACAAAACCTTTTTTTAGCTTTATGTAACTTTTTTCTTATTGTTTAAGATAGAGAGAAATAACTCATGATCCTTTTGTGTGTGAAATTGGAACCGCTCCTTAGCCTTGGGAAAGTCAAATAGCGTGATTTTTTTGTGAAGGAAAGAAAAAGACTTACATTGTCGTAAGCCGGTTTTCACTCTGAAAAAAAACAACTGAATTCGATTCCGGCTGCGATTCACCGAAAGTAGGACAGCGTATAGTGGTGTTTTGCATAACGGGGCCAGCATCTTGTCGTACTTAACCAACTTTATATAGAGAGGGAAAGCGAAAGTGAGACGTGCATGAAACCACGCCCTTTTGATGTATATTCGCTTCTTATTTTTTATTCTTCGTATTTTTTAGTTGGACGCCTTGGGAAGTGGAAAGAAATTAGAACAAGTTATCTCTGTTTGTGTAGGAAGGCGAGGGTTTGTATTCATGTATTTGGGGTTTAACACGCTTTTACTATTGGTTAGTGACGTTTCCAAATTCGAGGTGGAAACGGTAATTAGTGGAATTTCAAGATTGGGATAGGGAAGACGGAGGAAAACCTGTTCTTTTTTCTTAACTTTTTTTCTTGTTTGTGTTGTGGGTTTTCGGGGAAGGATAGAAGGATGAAGAAGTGGAAGTATGTCAAGGCTTTTAGTAGTGTAATAGTATGGAGTCTAGCGTAGATGGGAAGTTGCGGGGAGTTTGTAAGCAAGGTGCCGAACATTATATGGCATTGGAGTGGGTTGTTTTGAAAATGAACAGCGACGGATCAGACAAGAAGTATATTGTTGAGCGAAAGAAAGAAAGAAGAAGGAAAACATGCCGTTCTGGGAGGCCTTATTGTGTTTGCGTGAGCCTTATCAAAGACGGAAACGAAAAGAGACGCAGGCCAATGTGCGTTATGTCGGGTTTACTATAAAGAGTCACCCGAAGCCAAGATTTCTATAGACCGATTATGGGGTTCGTTTTGGGAGTTGATGGCATCGTCATCGTGTTGATGCAAGAGAGGATGTAGAAGCTCAGGACTTTTCCCCACCACAAAACTTGGGAGATGAAACTCTGTTGACGATATGTTTCCTGTATAAAAAGTTGGGAAGGAGGATAAAGGCGTGGCTTACAAACTAGTCCAGAGATTGTCACTTTATTTCCATTGAATACTTAAAAGATTCTTATTATCTAGAGTTCAGCACTTTCTTTTCTTGGTTTTGTAATCTTTTTTCTGGAATATTTTCAATGTTCAAAGATTGTTTCTCTGAAGAGAGAATTGTTTGATTGTTTTCTTTTAGAAAAAGTAGAGTTTCTTTAATTACGGAAAAGGGGACCTGAGTATGTTACGGTCGAGAAAACCCTATATGAGGAAGGGGATTAATTGGGAGAGATAATGTTGCGCTGCAGGGGCTAAAAAAATAGTAGAAGCTATCAAGTTGCACTTTCGGGGCAGTGCAAGTGTAGCTGAACTGTTTGGAGAGGAATTGAGTTGAATTGGACTTGTAAACCGTAAGCCGAGCTCTAAGATAGTGGGTTTTCCTGGTCCTGAACTTTGTCACTTACGGTTCACAAACGCCACTTGTCTTATCGTTTTGAGCTGTATATTTCAGTGTTTTGTGTACACAAACACACACACACAGTAAGACATATTGATACTTTGAAGCTGACGGTGCACATGCACGAAAAAAGTTCTTCCTGGATTGGAATGGATGGAGTCAATTCAAGTTCTTAGTTCAACTCACTTCCTGGTTTACATTAAGATAACGAAAGCTTCAAGGGGAAAAGTATATAAAATTATAGGAAAAAATCTCCCTATGTAATATTCCTTATCTGTCTTTCATTCTTTTTTTGAAATCCCATTAGTAAAAGTGCTACTGTACTGTGCGTATGAACATGCCCTTTGACTTGCATCACGTGATCCTTTTTCCGAGCATCTTTGCTGGGTAGCACGATTGGGTTTCCTGTGCCGTTCGTTGACGTAATCCACCAACTCTTTCCTCGATTCATAGTTTTGTTTTTTCGTTATTCAGACTGAATTATTTAAGTTTAAACTTGTGATTAAAGTAAAGTTCCCTTGTACTTTAATTGCTTAAAAAGCAGTGTCGTTGTCCTTATATTGTTCTAGCATTCTACTGCATTTAGTTGTACAGTACTTTATTGGTTCAAAAGTACCCTTGTTCCATGATCACTTTCATTGGTCAATCAGACAATCGCATTATCCCCTCCTAAAAGAAAGCCACCGACCAGGAGTCAGGCCAAGCCGAACTTGCGCTATGGACCCGGGTAGTAAAGTCAACCATGCGACCAAGGAGAAATGTTGTTCAGATTCACTGTTGAGTCATGTATGCATTTCCCAGACAGGCAGGCCGGAGTAACGCTACGAACCCCGGGGTAAAGCCAACCGTGCGACCGGGTAGAAATGTCTGCGTCATTCATGCATTTCCCAGGCAGGTCGGTGTAACGCTACGAGTCCCGCGGCTGGCCTAATAAGAAAACGTCGATAGCTTTTTGTGGGGGGAAAAGAAAGTTGGACTTAAATTCTATCTTAAATGTTAAATTGTAGTTACATTTAATTAGTCTGTGCTTAAAAGTTGTACGCAATTCTCCTTGAATGTGTCCACCTACCGTGTGCCTTGAAGTTCCAACGGGATTTTCTTCAAAAAAGGGGGAAAAAAGGGAAAAGGAGTTTGCCCAAGTTTGGCACGTGAGTAAAATTTCGATTTTCTTCGCCAAATGTAGGACAAGCCGAGACTTTCTGACCCAGAGAGTTACGGTAGAAAGAAAAACGGACACGGTGGAAAAAACTTACGACCTTGTCTTCTCTTATAAGGGTTTGCACTCTGGTTTGTACCGCGAATGTTTGATCAAACTTTGAAAGCATAAAATGAACTAAATTTGAAACCTTTTCTTTGATCTATTGGATTTACCCATTTGTTTTCTGAAATTATTTAATTTGAAAGAAAAGATGATGAATGTAAGAATGAAAAAGAAATCATGTAAATCAAGCGATTTACACACAACCTGAGCCCAATTTATTGACCCAACCGACAACTTATTAGCCAAAGACTTTCGGCTTTCTCATCACAGATTAGGACCGGAGGAGGCTCCTTAAAACTGCTGAATTCATTTGCATGAGGTGGAAAGTGAAGTGAAGAGAAGACAGGTTCCTGCAAAGGGGGAATGGGAGGGAATGGGGGACTCTTCTACGTCATGAAGCATGTGTGTGTATGTGTATCCAAAAAATGAAATTGGAAAAGAAAAATGGAGAGGAAGAGGTGGCTTATATGGTGTGCCACTGCGTGTTGGAGATTATAATTGAGGGGCAAAGGGAAACGAGGAGGAGAAGAGAACCTAATGGGGAAAAAAAGAGGTTGGTTATAGTGGTGACCTACTTGAATGCAGGATTAGGAAACGAGACCTAAACCAGAAAGGCGCCCTAAAAAAGGATGCTTGATTATTAGCACGCATAGATTGCAGAGCCATGGAGCAAGGAACACTTTTACTTTCTGGTTTCCCTGGACCCTAAAAAGCGTCCCAGTTCCGTATGGGATCAAATCCATTGAAATAGTTTAGGATCCGTCCTTTTCGAAGAGATCCCTTACTCATTTCGTCCATAATTCCAGGGAATTAATAAAACGGTTCCTAATTTTTGGGGTAATTTCTTTTATGAAAACTTTTCAAATTTTGAACTCACAAAACTGAACTAATAAAATTATCTCGTCTGCTGGAGTTCCTACTGACTGTCCAGTTCAACTCTTTTGGAGGGTACAAATTAACAACTTAGAATAATTAATACATTACAAAAATTTGGGAGAAATGAAATTTTTTTTCAAAGTTTCTCAATTCCTTGCAGTGCGTTTCGAAATTTGGGAAAGATATGTTAACTTTTGGAGTTAATTGGGGTTCGTGGAGCAGTTCATATGCCCCAGTTCTTGTTTAAACTTTGCTGGACTTAAGAGAAGGTTTGTGTTATCGTTTTAAAATAGATTTTTTTTTTGTTTTTCGATAAGTTTAATAAGCTTGATAATTTCAACTGATTGAGTAAGCGTGCGATTGATTCAAAACTAAGATAATATGTGGGTTCCTATTTAAAGCTTTGACATTAAACTCGTTTTTCTGGTTCGCAAACGGCACTGGTTTTAAGATCAAATTGTTCTAAAGGATTTATAACATGAAAAGTAGGACAAGTCGCAAGCCAGGAACAGAAAGAGAGAGCTGCGTTGGTTCTCTGTGCTTCGCTGTCTGCATTACATTATCGGGATGCAGAAATGGTTATTTCCTTTCGTTTTCTTTTTTCCATATACTTTTCTGTTAAAAAAATCCCCGTTTGTACACTTCCTAAGTAAAGTATATAACTATGGTGGCCTCACAGATCTTTAGGGCAGACGTTGACCTATTTCTTATCTTTCTTAGAAATAAAAATTAAAAAAACTAAAAAAAAAAAAAGTTCCCAGACGTTTTTGATTGCAGTTTCGCTTTCTGGTCTGCAATTCCAAGTGCGTGATAAGCTTCCGAAAGATTCTCTCTCTCTCTGTATGTGTATGTGTATAAATGTGTTCTCAAGTTTTCTTCCCCCAAAGTAGGTCATATTTCTCAATCGCAAGACTTTACAAGGGTTACGTCTTCAGCCAAGAAAGATTTTCGCTTGCGGTGCTTAAAGGGTTAGGTGTTGGGCTCGGAAAGAAAAGATACGGGTTTTTGTCGTGATGAGGTTATGGGGAGGCCTTGCACGCACGCTGATTTGCATAATAGCCACTATGTTGTATGCGAGTGTGCGGTTATGAACGTACATGTGTGTGTGTGCGCAGACGGCAAAGATTCGGTGGACATACACTTTCTGTAGAGCTAGAGGTCCTTTGAGAAGAAGTGAAAGGGAGATGATGGGAGCCAGAAAAGAACGAGAGCCCGTTGCCATATTGGGAAAGTGGAGTTATGGGTCAGCATTTTTTTTTTTTTTTTTTTTTTTTTTTTTTTTTTTTTTTTTTTTTTTTTATGCTTTGCTGGGAGGTTAGGGGGTGGAGGAAAAGGGCTCGGGGTTAAGAAGGTAAGAGGTATACGACTAAAAGCGCCAAGTGCAGGAATGTGACATTGTGCGAAGCTTAAAAGACGTCGTCGCATTTCCATATTGATGAGACATTTTTGGGGGTAAAAGCGGAGAGGGGATTTTGACCAGGAAGACGAGTTTTAACCTCAAGAGGTCAACCACTTACTTATAGGAACCATTCTCTCTATCGTCATGCAGCATCCCCCAGCTGCTGAGGGAAATGTCATCTTCTTATTTAACCCCCTTACTTTTACGCTGGGCAAGTGAGCTATTGATATGTAAGGAAGGAAAAGGAAGATTTTTTTCTTGATTTATAGAAGTACGAGCTAGTAGAGGAAGCGTTTTTGGGGAGTTTTTTTCTGGGGGGGTACCCTAGAGAAGAGGAGTTGGAGAGTGTGTGGAACATAAGAAAAGCATTTGCTCAAGCTGGATTAGATGTGTAAGGATATGGAGGCGGAAATGTGACTTTTTCTTTTTCAAATGTCCAGCGACAAGGAAACTGCTATTCTATGATTCTCTCTTTTCTCTAAGCGTGAAGGGCATACATAAAAAAAAATCTCAATGCTTTTAACGTTTGGGTTTCGTTTGGATCGTTTGGGGAGTTTAGGCATGTTGGAGTTATTCAAGTTTTTGTAGGGAAACCGTGCAGAATTGGTCAGAGTCGGACTGATAAAAGGTTTGTTCGAAGTATTGGGGGTTTAACAAATGATAAAACTGACCCAAGCGATGCAATAATAAGAATCGTATGATGTCAGGATGTTGTTACGTTAATTTCGTAATTAGATGACGCCGAGTTACGGAGTAAAAGAGTTTAAAAACGAATCAAGGAGTTTCAGGTAATGCTATTGTTGATCCTAGCGTGGTTGACTTTTGAGTGAAGATGATTTGGTCATGTTTAGTCATTGAAGGATTGATTCGGAAGATTTGGAGAGAAGGCCTTAAAAGGGAAGGAGTTAAGGTTTAGTGGAGAAATTGACGAGATTTCGTGGGGTTTACTGCAATGTTTTAAAGCTGCTCCATTGAATGACGTCAATGTAGCGTGTTAGAACTTGGAATCAAGATGCCTTGAGTACATAGTAACGAAGTAATGAGCTATGTATGGTGTTTCGATGTCGCTTTAGTGTATCGCTTGGCTGGAGTGGATATGGAATTCTTTAAATTTTAAACGCTTTCGACAAAATCTTAAAGAGCTTAAAAATCATCAAATTTAAGGAGAAATTGCAACATCGAAGAAGATTCGTAGTACACAGCATCCAAATGAACACTAATAACATCTAGCCTCTTCCTTACATAGAGCAACCATTATCCAAAATTAAAACGTAATTCAAAGTATAATCTTTATGAATTAAAATTATAAGTTCAAAGGAAAAAGACATTGAAAGCACTGATAGCGTAACCTGCTTGCAGCGAAGACGGAAAAGGTTCCGAAAAATATATACAATGACTTTCACGTCACACGCCTCCTAAAAAAATTAGACGTATAATAATCGTATTCTAATAAATATTAGGATATTTTTTTAATTTTTATTTATTGCAAAGAGGCTAAAGGGGCTAAAAAGTATTAGAAGTATACTAGAAATAATTTTATTGTATTATATAATGTTATTTTTTTCACTTTTATTAATGGTAAAGAGGCGAAAAAAGGGCTGAGAAATAAATTGAGAGTTTGGGGAGTTTGCGTATTGTCATTTCCCTCCTTGTCATATCCGCGTCCTCCTCTTGCTTTAAAAAGGGGAAGTGGTGGGAAGGAATCGCGTTGTTTCGATGGGCATGAGGTGTTTGTGTGGCAACTGGTAATGAGGTTACGTGATGGTTTCGAGTCTCTGCAGGGAAATGGTAACGGTAGCGAAAGGGAAAAGGTGTGTTGTGTGTATGTGTGCGGGTTGGTTGTCTTGCCACTTTAATGGGAGTGAAAACTTGGGACTTACTCCATGGCCTTGGCTTCTATAACCAGATAGCACAGTTCTGCGTGTGCAGGAAAAGTAGAAGGAAGGAAGAAAAAAAGGGGGCCACCATCTTTTACCTCAGAACTAGCTCAGGAAGTCTTGCTGGCTTCTCCTTCCTTTATATTGCAACAGCTCCGGCTTTTATTATCGACTAGCAAATCGCTTCAGGTGAAAACGTGGAAAAGGAAGACGGACGATTTCACTTTTTGCGCCTTTGGGAGTTCGTTTTTTTCTTTTTTTTTCTTTTTTTTTTTTTTGGCTTAACCGTTTCACATTTCTAGACTTCCCCTAGTGCCCTGTAAGAGAAGAAAAGGGAATGAGAGAAGTAGTAAGGGAGTCGGAGAGGAAAGAAAGAAAGGAGAATAAGTAGAAATGCAGATGATTTGGGAGGGAAATTGGCGGTTAATTGCTCTGAATTTGGTTACGTTTTGTTCATTTAGACAGTTTTATAGGCGGAGAGTGATGGTAGACAATGATTATGTTTCGTTAGTAGTATTGGTCGTAGCCAAGGGAGTCGAAGACTGAAGGGAAGATGTTTTCGGGAAATATTTCGTACATTTTTTGACGGTTTTTGAGAGAAATTAAGAAGTACAGAGCCAAATTTCGTTTGAAATGCAGTTTTGTAGGTTGTATTGTCCAGTATTTTATTGAGTTGCGACCAAGCTTCGACCAGGTGTGAGTTTTGAACATGTTTAACTTGAATGAATACAAATAATAATAAGAAAAAAACGACATGCAGAACTAGGAAAGAGCGGGGTTTAAATAAGGAGCAAGGATATTTTGGGCTAAAAGTTGGTCATTTGGGGAAGAATTGGAGGAGGGAACATGGGAAAAGGGATTGGAGTGATTAAAGGTCATGGAGTATGTTTTCTGGGAAGACGCGCTTCCAATTGAATGAAGGGTCACGCGAAATGAGCTGAAAGTCGCAATTTTGTGTTGTGGAATTGCAAGTCCAAAATGTTTTTTTACAGAAGTATAGGAGAAAGTATAAAAAGTCGAATTTTCGATAATTTTTGTACAGAAGATTGGCTTTTTAGTATACAGATTTGGTCATTGTTTGTAAGATTTTGAAGGATATTAAAGAACTTGACGAATACAGACCCAGTTGGAAGTGAATCTTTGGATTCGGAAGGGAATTGCAAGTTTAATTGCCCAGTTTTTTTTAAAGTTTGGTCGTCGACTAAGGGTTAGATAATGAGCGGAACAGGCAGGGGGGAGTAAGTTTTGTTGGAGAGGCAAGCCACGTGCCTTATTTCTTCTAAAAATTTTCGAATGGAAAAGAAGGTGTATAACTTTGAAGCGAGCGAAAGAGTTACACACGTGCAAGCATGTATACGAATGCAAGGTGAGGTAGGGACAAGAAATAAAGACTGTTGGGTGGTTTTTGTTAGGATGCTGATGTCGTCGCAGGCAGAGGAAAACGTTGTGCAAAAAATAGACCGAGAAGAAAGACCGAAAACAGGTGCCGCTTCTTACAGCTTCTAAACTTGCTCTTTGATCACATGCAATTAACGTAATTGCATTTCACACCGTACCCTGTGTCGAGCTTTTTCGTCCGAAATGTAGACTTGGCAAAGAAAAATAAAAACAAATAATAAGAAGAAAAAGAAACGACATGCAGAATCAAACTTAGTATTTTTTTTGTTTTGCGAGTATTTTTTGGGTTCCTTTGATGATTTTAGCAAAAAATTGAACGGCAAAGAAGATAATGGTCAGATTGTGCGACGCTGTACTGAAAAAAGACATTCCTTCGATTTCGTAATTAAAAAGATAATGAGTTTTAATAATCCTGTATGCCAATGAGAAATGTTGGGATTACAATTGTAACCGTAATAATGCGGATGTAAATAGTCATATAATAGAAATACGTAGACATACATAAAAAGAAATCGTAGAAATCTACAAATAAATAATCTGTAATACTAAAAAAGTGTCGGAAATTTTACTGTGTGGAATGGAATCAGAAGCGAAAATTTCTGGCACAATTTGACATGAATTTTCAAGAAGATTTTCCTAGAGTTTGAATCAATGCTGAACTTCACGTTGGGTATAATCTATGCTTGGGAGTAAAAGTGGAAAAGCTTTCTGTGAAGTTCCCTGACAGTAATATCGGCAGTTTTATTAATTAACTTTCATACTTACTTATTTTTGCGTTAAGAAATTTGCAATAATATGCCGATTAGTCCTCAATTTCTTTCATTTTCCGCCAAAACAGTTAAAAGCTTTCTGCAATTTTCAGCGGCAGTAATTTGTCTACTCTTTTGGCAAGACAACTAAAGTGCCAAAAAAAAAATCGTTTCGCTATATCAGCGGCTTTCAGTTTTAATGGATGAGTGTCCCATCTGAGACCAATTTTATCCATTTGCCCTGGCAAAACAGTCTGTGAAAAGTGGCAGTAATATCGCTAATCCTATCGTTGCTCCCACTTCTCAAATCTTCCCACACGGAAGGTAAAACTGTTCCGTGTTTAATAAAAAACTCTCAAAATCCGAACTAAAAAAAATGCATGTTATATATCTGATGGTAATTTTGCAAGTAATTCGCTGGGGAATTTCAGAAATAAAGTGATCATGGTAACTCTCCAACATTTCCTGGAAATGGTTCTAAAACTTGGGATCTCACGAATTATGGAACGTGAGTCCTATGAATCCTAAAATCTTATGAATTCTATAAATCTTCTGATTCTTATGGATTTCTGTACGACAAGAAAAAAATTTTCGCCGATTTTTGACCCAAATTAACGCCATCTATCGAGTAAATCAGTGGCGTCTTAAACTCCTTACCGTTGGTGAAGAAAATGAAAAGAAAAACGATATGTCTTTGCGGGTTTCGTATGGGAAGGTCAGGTTTGGGTTTGTGGGTTAGCGCTGTCCCTTTTTTTCGTTTAAGAAGTCGTTTTTGGTGGTTTATTTTTTTACTACTGATGGCTGCTTTCCTGCGTCAAGGAATCAAGGAGTCAAGGAAAGCCGGACTTGTGCGATGAAGACAAAAAGGGGTGGAGTTTCTGGTCCTAGCCAGTCTTAGTCCGGGAGTGAGTTCCCCCCTCCACAACCGCCACACAAGTCCCCAGGCCCGAGGCCCCTCCACTCCAGTCCAGTCTGATTCTGAACTGCGGGTCGGTTGTACGTATAGCCTCACGCGTATAGCCATCGCATATCCGCAGCGTGCGGGGACGTTAGTAGGCCAGTAGGAACTAGGAAGGCAACCGCTCGAGACGTTTTCACAAACTCCCCACACCTCTCTCCTTTGCAAGCCAAGTGTTACACGGAAGATCTCGTCACTTTCGTTTCCAGTGTGTCTAACTCGTGTGTGTTTCGTTCGTATTTGGACCGATAAAAGTTCCTTGATTTCGGATGTGTTGGATTTATCCGAGATTCAACGTTGTTTCTGGTTAATTTGTTCCGAAAGACATAAGAAATGGGACTATTTCTGGAAGAAAACTAAGTGTGCGAAGAAGCAAGACAGTGTGGTTTTATTTGGAAGTTTTTAACATTGTTGGCAGTCAATTTTGGTGGGCTGAAGTCAAAATAGAAAGTTTTCAGATCAAAACAAAAAACAGTAGAAGATGAGGAATACAAGCTTGGCAGTCGCATCCCAGCCACTCGGGCCGGTGGATTGCGGCGAGTTACAGCCTTTGGACTTGAGTTGCAATTCGCGACGAAACGAACCGCGGTTGGCGGGAGATGACGCGGTTCCGCGCGCTAGCGTCCCAGTCGAGGGCGAAGCCGAAGAAGAAGGAGTAGTGGAAGGCGAGGACGAGAATGAAGCGTTCCGGAGGAGCAAAAGCAGTGTGAATGAGTTGCGGAGAAGCGCGTCGAGTTCTCCTCTGCCACTGCGCTATTCGACCGGCGAGTCGGGACTTGTGCGAAAGCCCTATGAGGACGAGTACCACGAAAACGTTCGCTTGACGCGACTGCGTTTAGACCGCTACTCGTGCGGCGATGGGGACCTGGAGTTGCTCCGGTCGGCCCGGCGTCGCCATTACCACGCGACGCTGCAAGTCGTCGACTATTTAAATGACGACCACTTTTACCTCCGCGAGCGGGACAGTAGCAGTAGTCCCGCCATGGATTCCTCGGACGATTCCGACAGCCAGCCCATGGATTTGGGAGTCAATCCCAAAGCTTACAAGAAATCGCTCATGAAACGTTACCGTAAGTTTCTCACTTGGTTCTTAACCCTTTTCCACCGAAAAAGAAAGAAAGGGCACATCTCGCGGCTTCTCCCCGGAATTCCTGTTCCAGATTCCCAATTTTCACTACCAAAAATGACGAAAGTTCTGAGAGGCCTTTAATCATAAAATGTTGTGCGCGGTTTGAAGAGGGAATTGAAAGATTGGAGGCAAGGTAATAGAAAGTAGGTCGTCTGGGGAAGTTTTTCGGTTTGAGGGTCAGGCGGAAAGCGATGAAAAACGAAAGGGAAAGTTGCTTCAGTGGCTTGTGTATGTCTCAAGCAAAAACCGGATTTAGGACAAACATCCTTATGACTTGACTGGACGTTACGAATCACAGTCAGTCGCCTTGGAATGCTGCCCGAGGCGAAGGAAAAACTGGGAAGGGGGAGCGTGCACAGGCCAACCCATACAGGCTTTTTTGTTGGAATTTACGCCTGATTTGATTGCAAAAACAATTCCAATTTTTTAGGTTTGGGGGGGAGGGGATGGATGGGAGATTTTAGAGGTTTTTAGGAAAGGGAAATGGATTGGTTTTCAACGTAAATTTTCCGGTCGGGTGCAAAAGTGACCGTAGGCGTCTTTATGGAGGTTAGTACAACCTGTAAAAACCTTTAATTGCAATTTAATCAGGTTTTTGGAGCGTGTATGAGTGGGTCAGTAAAGTGAGGTCAATTTTGGTTGAAGTTTGGGGGTAGAAGGGATGGGGCCATTAGCGTTGTGGTTCGGAAGTTTCGCGAATTTAGGAAAGGAAAGACCAGTTTGGGATAGGTACTAGCATTGCGTAAGGTCCGTGGGGTTGGAAACCCTTCCTAAGCGGTTGCTTGACCTCTCCTATAAAGAGTCGAAATTCACTTGAAGGAGGGACATTTGCAATTGTCGGAATTTTCTTTTTTTCATGCGGAATTTCCAATCCAAAGGAAATTGAGAGTTGGAGGTATAAGTTTCGATAGTTTTTTCCTAATTATAACGTATATTTACAGTTCTTTTGATATAGTTTTACAAGTGTAAAGCTTAAGTTTTAAATCGACTCAATCGACTATTACCGGAGTGTTCTTGGATTTTTTTCACGCGGAAATTTCCCACATTCGATCATTATTGTGTAGTAAATGTTGCATTGCAACTGTGCAACATGGAAATGTTCAGTTTGGCCAGCGTTTAGGTAATTTTTATGAGGAAAGAAAGGTTCGCGGTACTGGGCGATTTGAGGATCTTTTTGTGAGGTAATATTTTTAGATTAGCCAAGGTAATGGTCAACATGCATAAAAGGTCCAAGTCTTGACGTCGCATTGGATGTGAGTATCTCGTGCCATGATCGCCAACCTGTACAAGAATTTCGAGAAGTTTCGTTCCTTCCGGTTTTTCCTAAACCAGAAGGCTAAATGAACCCGAACAGAGCGGAGTGTGGCGTTCCTTTCGCTGCTTCTTAAGTACGGGACAAAGGAAAAGAACTCGATGTTGGTATACTTGCCTTCCCAGAATCTTATAATCCCAATCGATTCCCTTATTTTGGGGGGCCTCTGAGGGACTTGAAAAGCCTCCCAACTTCCCCGCAATGTGCAAATTTTTCCTAATTATCTTTGTCAATTTCTCCTTGTCTTCCTTTTTTGTCCTTATGCTCTTCCGGAAATCTGGTAGAAAGCCAATTATCTTAAAAATTTCCCCTAATTAACTTCCAATTACAACACGATTTCCCATGTTTGAAAGGTAATTTCTCTCCTCCCCCTCCGAAAAAAAGAAATAGAAAGAAATTGCAGAACTTTCAGGGAAGAATGGGGGGATTGAGAGGCTCCGATATCTAGTTTTATGGACGGATTTGGGCAGATTTTGGGTATGTTCTAGAACAACTAGGAAGTGATGGCAATCGCTAATTTGATATACGTCTATAGCGAGTCACCTGGGGACAATGAAGTTAAAGCTATTTCTTTTGTGTCCCCGAATGGCACAAACCAAACTTTTTGGGTATCCTACAGCACTGGAAAACGCGAAAGAGTAGATTTCACCCGCTGTGAAATCCGTGAATGAGATAAGCTTCGTTCTCGTGTTTACTCTCGTTTTTTATATCTCCCCGCGGAGTTGCCCATGCCGGAAGGACGGGAAGTGCGCAAGAGATGAGAGAGAATTTTTTTTTTAAAGGGAAGGTGCAAGAGTTTGCTCCACGTGCCGACAAGATTTCTTCCTTATAAAAGCCCACCAGAAAAGGAGATTTTTTTTTTTTTTTTTTTACTTTTCCGGGAGCTTTCATGTTCTTCAGAGAGAATGGGAAGAGCGTGAGTCGGGTTTCCATTGATCGGCCTCGAAAGCTACGGACGTCATCGGCGTCGTCCCGCGCGTCACCAGCACCCACTTGGAGCTACTCTTTTGCTTGGATTTTCTTCCTCGTTTTTAATGAAAGGAGGAAAACTTTTCTGTTACACGCGCTGGTTAGAGCTAATGACCACATATGTAACAATAGCACACACGTAAAAGAGTAGCCGAGCCTTTATATAAACCCCCCATTACTACCGCAGAAATGGGTGGAAGGGAAAGATTCTGCTCTTTCCACATTTTATATTATTTTATTTTTTTATACGGGAAAATTCCTGAGCCAAGGGTTGGTCATAACTTTTTTTCGGAAAAAAAGAAAAGGTTATTTTTTGAGAGCAGGAATTGACGAATGGGTTGGGCAAGAGAAAGAGGATGTATTGAACTGTGGCATGTTTAGGTGATGTTACGAAATCCTTCAAATGTGGGAGATTTGGGACAGAAAGATGACCTAATAAGTGAAATTTAATCCTGCATAAATGAAACTATGTAGAAACTATATGGAGTTTCGGAATTGAGGTCAAGCCTGGGAAAAGATCCGATATATGTGTGGCTGCGTAGTGGAAAGAGGATTGGGATTGGAGTCTCTGTCTCTTTAACCAAGAGATTTTGGTATCGGTTTTTTTGGACGCCACTTCCGCTTCAGCTTGGAAATTCAAATTGACCTAAATTAACCAGGACGACTCGGTAACCGGTACTAGACAGGTATTGTCTGAGTTGACTTTGAACAATAGTCTATTACTTCATGGGATGGAAGGAGAGGGAGTCCCGGACTAGCTAAAAATCGTTGAGTATATTGATTTGCCTAGTGAAGCTGTTAGAGTGATTTGGAAGCGTTGAACCTTTGAAGGGGATGATTTTAGGCCTTTTTTTTAATGAAATGTAGAAACTAAAACACCTTATTAAGATGTCTTGGTTAAGTTGAGGAAGTAAGGAATTGTTGAGCAATGCGATCTTGAGTGATTTGAGTGATTTTGCGTGGTTGAGAATGATAAGAGTTTTAAATGATTTTAACTACCCTAAAGCGAGTTGAAGTTGGGCCTTTAGGCTCCTTGAAGATGAGTGCGGAATCTTTGGTGGTAGTGATTCTTGTGATCCTGGGGTAATTGGTAGATGCTAGTCAAGTTCACTGGTTCATTTTCGAGAGTTGAGTTAAGTCGAGTCTAGTTAATTCAGTTGAGATCTGAATTTGTCACCAAATCTTGATTCTGATGATTCTGAGAGATCTTGTTGATTCCGATGCAATTAACTTGCTCCCTATGAGGCCCAGATCGCAGCTGGAAGCTAAAGGTTGATCTGTGAAGGGAGTGATCTGAGTCATTTAGATGATTCCTAACTGATTTCCATGATCCTCGTGATTGCTACTGCACGATAGTATCAAGATTCCCAATAGATACTATCTATTTTTTAACTTCTAGGGGTTAAGAGCTAAAGCTCAAGCTATCATTTAGAATCTTTGATAGCATTGATTCTTGATTCAAGACATGAAATTACCTCTCCATCCTAGCATAACCAAGTAGTAGTAGCCCCAAGAATTTTGTTCTTGATAGCAAGAATCGTTAAAATCATTGAGCGGTTACTCCGGACGATTCTTCGAAAGTAGCGAGTGAAGAGTGAGGGGGGGGGGGTTATTTGGTGTGGTATAGTACGGGAGCGTGTGATGAGGTGTATTAAAGGGCAGCTAAAGTTAGATTGGGTCGCATGCCATTGGGTCGGAAATAGTCTGCGCTACGCTGGACATATATAGCTTAGCTTGTATCAGGAACGGGGTGGAAATGCAAAGGCTAAGGGCACACAGGAGCACAAGTGGCAGCGGTTATTTAGGCGAGGTACGAGGAAAACTCACGCACACACACAAACCTGCGTGCGGAGTTTCATATGTGTGTGCCCTCTTGCTGGGGCTGTGTTAATCCTTTTGGGCTATTTTCTTTTTTTCTTATTTTCTTGGGGGGTTGCGTTTCGGCGTCCGTTGACGTCGGTCGGGGGAGCGTCGGACCCAGTCCCGGGGAGGAGGAATCGTTAGGTTTGGCCATGTTGTATAGCAACTTGGGATCTCGCTCGTTTGACGTCAAGTGGGAGTTTTGGGGGCTGGGGAGGAGGCCCAACCCCCCACCCGTGTTGCTCAGGCGACGCCACCGACGCCATTCACGCGCCCCGTAACCTACCCGCCAGATATTTGCTCCTTTACAGATCGACGAGGATCGGGTCGACAAGGAGGGAAATTAACTCCATTGACACTTTTGTCTGTCTCTTTTTCGTTTTTTTTTCTGCGATGCTTTTTGGTGATAGGAAAAATGAATCCAAATAAAAAAAAAGATGTAGGTAACCGAAGTAACCGAGAGCAGTAGTGTGACGTCAGAGGGAGGAAAGGAAGAAGGCAATAAAACGGCGCGAGGGAGCTTAAAAGTTCTGAGGATTTTTTTTTATTTTTGCGGTTTTTGAAAAATGTTGGTCGAGGCCATCAGTTTTGACGGACTCTTTTGAAGGACTCCTTTTGGAGGTATATGTATTCCCTGGATGCTTGTTGTCAAGGCTAAGCGGGTATTGTTGCGGCCAAGCCACACCCTTTCACTTTCACCTGTGCCACTAACCCACTTGTTTTACCTGTCTGGTGGACTGGATTGGTAGCACAAGAAGCGTCAATGCCACTTTACCTGGACGTAACACATACACATATTGTTCCTTGTTTTTGACCTTTTCTGGCAAACTGATTGCCTTATGACTTGAATCGCGAACGTCGTATACCTTTCGTTTTTCATACTTTTCATATTGAACACATTGTCTGAATGTTTCAAAAGTTAGATTGATTCACAATTTATAGACAATTATTCACAATAATATTATATATATTTTTTGGATAATTTTCACAATTATTAGACTATTTCACAGATTTGGGGTGTAATTCTATAAAGTTAACTTCCCTAGCTCATCAGTGAGGCGATTGAGACAACTGAACCGCTATATTGCAAAAGCAACGGTAGTTTATTGTAACTTTTCAAGAATTGACATTGTAGGGTAATTATTGATTCTGAAGGTGACTTTCTATTGATTTAAAACTAGAACGTCTTAATTCTGGTTTTTCTGTTATTTATTTTCGATTGTATATTCTTAATGTCTAGTATTCTTAGGAAATGTTGGCATTCAGGTGGAATTGAAATGTTTACTTGTGAAATTACGCGAAAAAAAAATGAAGTAGCATATATTACGGATTCTTTGGTAGGAACTTCAGTTTTCCTCATGCCTGCATCTTTGTTAAAAAAGGCTGTGTGCGAGAAATAGTATTACGCATAAGAGGCAAAAGGAACGTGTCACGAACATATCAGCTTGTGCCAGATGCCACACGTGTGGTATGCAGGAGAACATTGGCATGGCCCAGCTTCCCACCTGAGACAACACTTATTTAAAGATACACGGGATAGGATGGTATGGGAAAAGATCTCAAGATCCAGAAAACCGTTTCCTGCCCCGTTTCGTGGCGTTATTGCTTTGGTCTTGCCCAGTGCCCAACCTCGTATTATGATCCTGTTAAAAAGACGTAAAATTTGAGGGAAGTTTTGAGCTATTTTTCGCTTGGGCTTTTCCCAGCGTCTGCGCCTTTTTTTTCTCCTATCTTTCTCAACTTATTTCTTGCTTCACCTTTAATCACCTCCCAAAGGTTTTAGCTTTTAAAAAATTGTACATTTTTGGGTACATTTTTCAAGAGAAATACTAAGCAGACATAATGTAGGCCTTTTTTCAAGGAATTTAGTTTATCCGTTCAACACTTTTTGTCGTGTGTGGGCGTGTGTTTTGGGGGTTGGGAGAGAAAAAAAATAAAGCAACGTATACGTGAGACAATTCCATAGTGCATTTCCGCGTGCCAACGAAACTGAATTGGACGCAGAGAAGCAATTTTGGACCCCGCGACGCCATTCTCGTTTCTCCGGTATAATCCAGCAAATAAAGTAGGCCGTCAAGGTGTCCCAGAGAGAGACAGTGACAGGTTTGATGGTGGTCCTTCAACACCTTGGAAAAGGTTGCTTGAAGTTGTGGTCAATCGCGTGGGATCTAGGACAAGGTTTCCCTTTCTTTTCAATTTTCAATTTATTTTTATTTCACCATTCCTTGCCCCCCCCCCCCCCCTCCCCCCAGTAGGATTGCTAGGTAATGATTGAAGTTACCGTAATGATTCAAGTTACGTCTTTTAATTTTTGTTATAATGTAAACCGATTTTAATGGTATTATTTTTTTATTTTATTTTTATTTTATAGTGGACACGGCCGTGGAACCTGGGCGAGGTGCCAATGGTCGTCTTTATATGCCAAGAAGTTTGATGCAGCCTGCCGAAGCAGCTCAGTCACCTTCATCAGCATCATCGTCTATCAGTAGACACGCCCCTTCTTTACTGAGTACGTCGTCGTCTGCATCGGCGGCATGTACGCCCAACCACCTGGCGCAAGAACCGCCCCGTACCTTACTACGAGGCATCCTGAGTCAGCAGCCGGTCATGCAGCAACCACCTCACTTGGTTCATCAGCTCAACTTGCAAGCCTTGCACCCCGGCCATCCCGCGCTCAGACACGTCCAACTCCCTGTTCACCCAGGTAAAATTTCTACTTTATTTTGTCATGAAATTTTTTACTCCTACTGCCTAAAATGTTCGAATTTCTGTCATCTTTCCACTTTTTCTAAATTCTAAAATTGGCCTCAGTTTTATCCCTTTCCTGAATTTTTATTAAGTTAATAATTTTAACATGATAAGTTATAAATTACAAGGTAGTAATTTTAACATTTTATTTATAATTTAAATGAATAATAATTTCCCAAAAAAAAGGGAGATAAAGCTTTTAAAGTGACATCTTTTTCTCCTGGCTCTGATTCGTTGGACGTGAAGAAGCTTCCGGATCAAGGAGAAAAAGTTTGGGATAGGCCCATTATGTAAATACATTTAAAAGGAAGAAAGTCAACAGAAGACTTTGGGGGGACTATGGGCACAGGCTTCTGCAGAGCAGTTTTGGGGAAAGAAGAGGAGGAGAATTCTTATGGTAATTCCGAAGCCGTGTCAGGCGTTGGGAGATACCTTTCCCGTGTTGACGAGTAAATGTG
This sequence comes from Lepidurus packardi, assembly GCA_023053545.1. NCBI lineage: Eukaryota > Metazoa > Arthropoda > Branchiopoda > Notostraca > Triopsidae > Lepidurus > Lepidurus packardi. The sequence goes on from JAKZAN010000004.1 coordinate 3,229,687, forward strand.
CTGGAACTCGAGTCCTTTAATTATTTTTTAGTATTTCTTTGAACATCGTCTTTTTTCCTGAGTCCAGTTTAGGATTTGGCGAGAGAGTTATACTTTTGTACACAGAATTTGAGTGTTAAAATTCAATTTAGTACGCGAATTCGTGGAAATAGGAAGTTTTTATCTCGTCGAAGGATGTTGGACCCCCCAGAACGGGCCGGTACTTATGGCACAAGGGCAATAATGCCACCTCATTTATCTCCATCTGTCCTACATGGAACTGACCAGAAAGGGGGAAGGACCTCACACATTCATACACGTTCTCTATTGTGCATATTGGAAAATTAAAATATTGTGAAAATAATTAGCAAACACACAAAAAAAATCCAAAAATTTTCTCGTACCAAAAATGTAATTCAAATGCAATTAGCATAGAAGATGAAATTTCATAGCTAATTGTTCAAAGATTGTAAAAAATTATAAGTTTTTTTGAGAGTTCAATATTCAAAAGGTTCAATATTCAAAATAAATGGAAAAAATCATTAGTAGTATACTTTCTAATAACGTGAGATATTGAGATAATCTTGAGATATTGAAATTGAGTTCTTCGAAGGAATGTGAAGATTTGAAGGTTAAAGGAAGAGTCTCTTATGGACGCTTATGTTGAAACGCTATAGGAAAACCGTTGGGTTATTTTTAGGTGGAGAAAAGCAAAGGGCACATACGCGGAATTCGGGAACGCAGCGTCTTTTTCCGCCTTTTTCTTTTTTTTCTTCCTCGCACTCTTCGGGAACTCTTTTGGAGCTCTACTGGCTTTCCCCGAGAAGGGACGAGTCGAGTTTTGAGATGATGATGAGGGAAGATGTGAGTGACAGACATATGTGTGACCTAGATTGACCCAAGTGAAGGCGACCAACATCTCCATTCTCACGACCTTTTCTCCCTTTTTCGGAAAAGTCGTTTGACGCTCATGACCTTATAAATTGACTACTTCTGGAATGGTGGCGGGAGAAAAAGTCCGAAGAAGCCTCACGAGGACTGTTTAGTGATAGTGATTTTGGAGCTTCCCCCCACCAGTTCTCTTAATTAGGGTTTTTGCAGTTAACCGTGTCCAGAAAGAGGATGTTTACTTGAATAAAACCCAAAAGCCTTTAAGGATGGATAGTTTACTTTTGGACGAGAGTTGCCCGGTTCCTTGAGGGATTTTTAAACATACCGCGGAGAAGAAGAGAAAAACAGGAAATTCCGCCAAGTCTGCTCTGCTACCGCTTTTTTCTTTTGGTCTATCTCTTGATGTTGAGAGGGAATCCTGTCTTTAATTGTGCTATTATCACACCCAGAAAAGTCGTTGTGAGAAATACTGGCGAAGAAAACATCTTGCCAAGCCTTATTACACTTGTTTCATGGCTTTGGGAAACCGGAAATACCATTAGTTTTTTTGTTTTTTTTTTCACTGACGAGTTAATGCGAATGCTCTTTCCCGAGAGCAGGAAGTCATAATTCGATGCGAGGTGCTTGGAAGTGACCGTATAGTCTAGTTTTATCTTGTTTTGCTAACGTTAATCTTTTCCTGGAAGAAATGTTTCTTCTAATTTCGTTTTTTTGGGGGGTTGTTAATGAAATGTTGTGTTCATTTCTGTCAGGTTCATTACCTCCTTCGCCAGCAGATTCCGGCGTTTCGGATGTGGATAGCAGTAGTGGGCATACCAGCTGCAGTAATGAAGACATCAAGCCCCGCCTCCTTTCCAACAGTGGTAAGTTTTGCGGGGGAGCCTTTTTTGAGGACTTTTGTGGAGCATTTTATCATCAATTTACAAAAAGGGGACAATTAACCAACGGAATTTTTCTTTCTATCTTCTCTTTCCTTTTCTCTCCTCTTCTTTCTCTCTTATGTTTGCCTGTTCATCTCTACATGGGGCGTGGTCAACTGCCATTCCCTTAAAAAAACAAAAAGGTTTCTATGGGGAGAAGCCACCGTCGCCTGAGTCGCCTCCTCCGCTGCTACCGTTAACCACTACGGCATATGCACAGTTCACGCCTTTCCTGCAGCCCTTTTATGCAGCGGCGGCGGCGGCGGCTGCCGTGGCGGCTTTCAATAACGAGGCATCTGCTCGTAGTCTCGACCACGCCCATTTCTCGCCCCGCCTTCACGGTAGGGCTCTTTTAACTCTCTTTTAACCCCCCTCCCTCCCAAAAACTAACCTTTTTAATTTTATTTTAATGCAGCAAAAATCTTTTTTAACGCTACATTTAAAATTAAGAAATTGGATTAAGTCTCTTGAGTGTACTAGCTCGTCACGTCCTATGCAAAAGCTGCCGAGTGTAGTAAGACCAAGCCGGAGTTGTGCGACGAGTCCGGGGTAGTGGAGTCGCGACAGCCGGCGAATTTTTAGCTTGCCATTGACTTTCACGGGTTTACGGGTTGCGTAACCCGGAATAGACGCGACAAGTCGGGTCTGGTCTTACGGAAAATGTCGGTAAAGCTTGTGTATGGGCGGAACAGAGCAAACTTTCCCTACTTTTAACTGCTGTACCATATTAAAGGGGGAAAATGACTCGGAAGCGTAGTGAGACGAAGCCGGAGTTGCGCTAGGAGTCCCGGGACAGCGGGCAAAGGTAGTGTGTCATTGACCTTCATTGGTTGCGTAGGTTGCGCAAGCCGGAGTAGACGCTTCGGAGTAGACGGAGTAGACGTTTCGGCCGGGATAGGGCAAGCGTTCCCTACTTTAAACTACTCGACCGTAATAAGGAAAAAAAAGGACTTCGCACGTCAATAATTGAAATGCAAAGGGAAGGGAGGGCAATGTTGACTATAAGTAGAGTCTCGTGTATATCTCTCCCCTGCTGGCTTTGTTTAACTTACGGGACCCGAGTAAGACGGTCAATAAGGAAATGAGTGTTTGTTGTGCGCTTAATTGCTCGTTTTATGAAAGTTAAGAGGGCGTGACCTTGAAAAGTTGGCGAAGCTGCTATTTTTATAGTTTTTTTGTCTTCTTTTCCTTGCTCGCTTTTCCTCGTGTAAAAAATGAAACAAAAGCTTTTTTCCCTTGCACTTGAAACTTACGAGAGAAGCTTTGATTAGCATAGGTGAACGTATTTCCCCTTCCGCTTATTTTCTTTGTCTTCCTCTTTCTTTTTTTTTAAATGAAAAAATAAAAAAATAATGCTAATGAGAATTGAGTGGGTGGGGGAGGGAAGGAAAGAAGAGGGGAGACAGGATTTTTATTTGTTCGCGAATATTTCTGCAAGGCCGGATGTGCTGTTGTTTACTCTGCATTCCACCTTTTGCACCCTGCTTTCTTTCTTTTCCTTTTTTTTCGAGCCTCAAAGGGTATGGCTGTTATATTTTTCCTGTTTACAAATCCGGGGTTATGTGTGTAGTGTAGAGCTCGTAGGGTGCATCTGGGAATGGGTATAGGGTCTTTTTCCTGTTTACGACAACTTGATCCAACCCTGGGTCCTGTTAGTCTTTTTCCTCTCTTGTGCTGCTCCTTTTACCCTTTTTGCCCAAGCAAAAGAGAGAGAGCCTAGGGAAGCGGAAAAGATTGACAGACTTGAAAAAATAAGGACCCGAGCATCGGTTATCGGAAGAATAGGCTTGGGAAACAGGTCAAGAAGGGGTTTGACCCTGTTTTTGTGCACACATTTTTGGTAAACAAGGCTAAAGAGATGGCGGAGCTTCGGCAAACAGCAGACCGTGCAGAATTTTTTTCCCCCCCGCTCTTTGCTTCCACTAAACGAGGCTAACGATTTTTTTTTATTTTTACTTTTTCGCCGGAGTTTTATGATCTGTTTGGTAGTAATCGCTCGGTTAGCCTTGAGTAAGAGAACTCAAAGTTGTTTAAGTATATTAAGGAACTGAGAGTATTTTCCGAGAGTATAACTTGTTTTAGTTTGGAATAAATTTAAAGCTTTTAAGATTATTGAATCATTTAACTATAATTCAATTATCATTTAACTAGCATTAATATCAATAACACTATCACTATTTAGTTTAATTGTGAAAGTATGAATGAATAATGGTATACGAATAGTTTTAAAAAGATGGTAATGTAAGAACAACGGAATAACGTAAAGGCAATAGATTAATTATACGAATTCAAAGCATTTAATTGAGTTAACAATGATCATTAAAAACGTTGCCAAAAGCATATTTTAACTTATAGGAGGAGGAGGAAAACCTTGTAAAACAAGATAAAATAGTCATTCAATCTTTTTTTAAAGGAAATTTTTACTAGAAAAAGAAACAAGTAGAACTTTGGGAGCCAATTGGAAGTTTTTGGGACATTTTATTGGAGGAGTTTCACTTTTCATCGTATGGGTGTGAGAAAAGGAAGAAAGAGGAAACAAGTCGACTCAATGACTATTGAACCGCATCCTCTTGCCCCATCCGGGATATGTTAGCTGGAACTAAGTGGTATAGGGCACATGTCGAATTATGCAAGGAAAAGGCAAAGACTTGTTTTTATTATATTTTTATTTTTCCAAGCTGTGAATACGTATCTCGCATCCAGGAAGCTCTGCTGTGGCTGCATGATTGCTATAGAAATGCTAATGCAGCACATCTGAGATGTGAGTGACCGGTCCAAGGGCATTTACTTTTTCCCACTTTTTTCCTCCTTTTCCCTTTTTCTTACTATCCTTTTACGCAAACGCTGAGCTAAGCGTTACCACCCCGAGAAAAAAGTGTATAAAATTACTTGGTATCCAAGTCACTGTTAAGCGCTCGAATATATAACAAAAAGGCAAATCTTGCTCGAGCTGACTTTATGTAGAAAGAAATCATTTATATAAAACATTCTCATATTTTCTAGTCTTAGTTTGTAAGAGTGGAGATGATTAAGAAAGGGAGTAATAGGACACGTTACTTATGAAATAAACAAACAAAAAGCCGGATTTAATTAAGAAATGTATTTCACCAGAAATGCTTTCATCAGAGTACTGAACTATCATCTGAGCTGACTATGCTGGAAACGACGTAGAAAGGATTAAAACCACTTCCTGAGCTATGAAAAGCGTGCGACCAGGAAGTCAAAGTATTGGAAAGGGGATTCTGTTTTTGTAAGTCGAGTCTGACCTTGACAGACACAAGTAACCGTGCAGGCTTCTTTTTTTTCTTCTCATTACAGATTCAGCGAAATTTTTTAGCAAAGCTTTAATCAAACTTGTGCTCATACAGACTTAAGTCTGAGTTTTAGTCTATTGTTCGGATTAATAACGGAGTTGTTGTGGTTTACGAGAGGAATTTGGAAGCGAGTTTGGGGGTTCGGGGAAAATGATGTGGTAATTTCAGCGGCAGCGTTTATTCTTGATCCTGGCGTGCCTTTTGGTTGTGCAAGCCGGGGCGCCGGGGTTCAGGTGTGGATGGATGACTTGTTCTTCCCTTTTTTCCTCCCTCTTTTGTCTTGCTTATGGCGTCAGATTTGCTTCTAGTTTCAATGTAGCACCACTCGAAAGACCGGCCTTGAACCTGTACACCTTTTCCGGCCGCGCTCCGTTTTCTTTTTCCCAAGAAAAAACCCTTCTGAACAGTTTCTAGCCACTTCCTGTTACCAATTCTGACATGTTAAAATTAAAGCTCGTAAACAACCTTGTAAACATAAATATAAACACGCGGAGATTTTGTGCGTGCATTAAACGTCGTGCCACGTAGATACTCTTTACTTAATTTCATAAATATCAGCTCTCGGGTTTCTAAGCATTTTGCGATTACATTCATTTTTGTGAATCAGAGCTAGTGTCCCAATGTCGCCAGGGGCGCGAAAACCCTTCCTTTTTTAATAGGCTTAAGATCATACATTTAACAGCATTTATTTAGCATAAATATGTGTTTTGATGACTGAGAATTTGAAAGCAGGTTCTCATTAAATAGCTCCTTTTCTTTTGTAAAAAAAAATTGGGGAGGAATTTTTGGATTGAAAATTCGAATTATTGTAGAAAAGTTTTAGTGAATTGTGGGATTTATAAATTTGTTATTAAAAGTAATATTTGTTATTAAAATTATTTGTTATTAATTTGTTATTAAAAGTATTATTAAGAGTAATAAAAGTTATTGAATCTATATGTTAACTGAGAAGGAACGAATGTATAGTAAACGTTCTTGTTTGTCTGTTAATTACAGGTGATAATTACAGAGCGTTCCAGCCTCCCGGCTCAGCCCACGCCTATGTCGCAAGCCACTCCCTCCAGAACGCCGTACACGGGCCTTACGGAATGGGCGGTCATGTGCAACATCGCCCCGCCCCTTTGACGCTAACCAGTTCGACGTCTTCTTCCATGCCAGACTCGCCTACTAACGGGCACTATGTGAACACGCCCACCACCCCTGGCCACATTGGGCTTTCTTCAGCCAGCGTGCCCACGTCAGTAATCCAAGCACCGACAGCCACCGCCAGCCCGACGTCGAGTTCCAGCTCGCCCACAGCTGGAGCGGCGGAAGATGCACTCTATTTGACGGAAATGAGCTTATACGGCTTGGGAACGCTCGGTTTCCCTCACGGCTCCGGCTTAGACAGTCCTCAACGAAGGAAGAAAATGAGGAAATCCAAAAGTCCAGGCCCTGAAGGCTGTCCTAGCAAACGCAAAAGCCGAGAAGGTAAAAATGGAAGGAAAAAAATGAAATTTGAAAATAATTTCCTTCTCTCTTTTTCGATTAGCTGGCTCTACAACGTATTTGTGGGAGTTTTTACTGAAATTGTTGCAAGACAAAGAATGTTGTCCGCGGTATATCAAGTGGACCAATCGAGAAAAAGGCGTGTTTAAGTTGGTGGACTCGAAAGCCGTTTCACGCTTATGGGGTTTGCATAAAAACAAGCCTGATATGAACTACGAAACAATGGGCAGAGCACTCAGGTATAATATAACTGTTTGGTTAATAATATTCGAGTTTATTTTATTCGAAAATTCATTTTTCTAATTTATTTATTTTGGTTTTTCTTTTTAGATATTATTACCAGAGAGGAATCCTCGCTAAAGTGGATGGTCAGAGATTGGTGTATCAGTTTGTGGACGTTCCCAAAGATATCGTGGAAATTGACTGCACTAGCGCATGATTGGTTGAAAACCCTACCTAAAGAAGTTGAAAACACATTATTTGATCGCAAGTGCCTTTGGAGATTTAAACAAAAAATGTACGCTGACAACCGTCCTTGTCTCTTTTTTTCTGTTGTATGAAAGACAAACAAAAAAATCACGGTGCTCCAGGGGGAAAGTAATGTTGATGGGGTTATGGTTCGTGTTTGTGATTTGACGTGAAGAAAATGGAGAAAGCAGAAGCAACTTTTCAAGACTGTGATGATGGACAAGTTTAAAAAATGCCCAAGTTTTATCAGACTTTTCCCTTTGATTCAAAGTGTCAAGCGTCAAACCCTTTTATACAGTGTACAGAATTTATTGGCCATGGCAAAGTGCAGTCCTAGCCTAATTTATTTGAAAAGAAGAAAACTTATTGCTCTTTTTTCCTCATTCTTTTTATTGTATTTTTTTGTCCTGTTTAACTTTAAAGAGAGAATTATGGAGTGAGACAATAGTGGTGGCAACAGAGGTCCCTGGCACGATTAGTTTTGTACTTCACTACGTACAGTTACGTACCTTAAAATATGTTAAAAGAAGACAAAAGAAAAAATCCGACACCACAAATGCTACCGATCTCAGCTTGGCATAACTTTTTTGTTTAGTTTACTTTGGATTCAACCCGTGAGACGTTTTAAGAATCGAAGCGTTTCTTTGCAATGAGCAGAGATGCGTTGAATATTAGTTCATTTCTGACACATTTGTTTAACGGAAAGAAGAAGAAAGAAGTTCGTGCGTGGTTCAGTTTTACTCCATGTCTCGTAGTAAAAACATACATAAACTAAGGGATTCGATAAGGGCTATTTGGTTAAAAGCATTATTATTTGTGCCAACCCTGAATTTGCCGAGTTGTTACTTTTGGACATAAAAAAGCACACTGATGTGTGTAAGATGTAAAATTATGTATTCTTTTGGGCCAGAAGTGCGTGAAAACATGTAGCCAGTTGTTGGTGGGTCTGATAAGAAAAGGCAGGGCATAGTGGAGCACAGAAACTCGATTTGGATTGAAAAACGTGCTTGTACATATACAAATACTGACGATATGAAAACTGTCTATTTATTTTTGCTATTTCTTTAAACTGTAACAAGAATAATAAACAATTGTATTTCCAGATGCAACCCTAAAGCTTAACGTTTTCAGTAGATTTCGTTTCGAAATTCTCAACCGTCTTATGCCTGCATGCCGGATTGGGAAGCTAGGTCATAGGCGGGAAATTGGAAAACCCTTAGGGTCAATAGCTCTACGCATAGCCCTTTCGAGTTGCTTGGCAGTAGCCAAGCGTCAGTAAAGTACGGTGCATGCGTACGTGAGTCAGGTTGATTAATTCATTCGTTGCGCTCTATGGGGATCGTCAACACAGGTAATGTTTCCGTGGATTAATTAAGCTACTTATTCTTTTCTTTAAATTGTATTAGTTTGAGTCTAATAATAGCTTGTTTTTGAGAGAACTCACCAGCATAATTTTTGAGTCAAATTGTTACGAAATCGAAGATAACGAATGAGGAAACTAGGATTGATGGAAATTAGAGCCTTTTTTGGCCTTTCGTATTTTGTTGATAGCAATTTTCGTATTTTTATCTTTTGTTTATGTCTGTGTGAATGGTGTAATAGATTAGAGGCTCAGAGGTTCGTGTTAGGACTTTTTCATATGTTGCACGAACACGGACTGTTTCAGTAAGCCTTATTTCATGTACTCTCTAGGTTCCAGAATCTTAGCTGTTAGTTCCTGCATCTTTCTTGCCCAACGTTCAGTTATGGTGAGTGTCGTTTTCAAAATGTTGTAGAATATTTTTCGTAATTTAAACCTATTTTCTTGTGCTCTCTACAGGCAGCTGGAGCTAAAGGGAATGCGGATTATAAGTCAGCTACTTCGATCTATGATTTCACAGCTACAGACATCGATGGCAATGAAGTGTCGTTAGATAAATATAGGTAACATCCTGACCGTAAAGAAAGCTTTAAGGAATTTGTAACGTTTGTTTTCATTCACAGGGGTCATGTGTGCATTATTGCTAACGTGGCCTCTAAATGAGGCAAGACTCGTGTCAACTACACTCAGCTTGTGCAACTCTATGATAAGTACGCTGAAAGCAAAGGTCTTCGCATCTTAGCCTTTCCTTGCAATCAGTTTGGATCTCAAGAACCAGGATCTAACCAAGAAGTCAAAGAGTTTGCTGCGGGCTATAACGTGAAGTTTGACATGTTTGCCAAGATTAACGTGAATGGAGATTCTGCTCATCCTTTGTTTAATTATTTAAAGAACAAGCAAGGAGGAACCCTCGGAAAGTAAGTTTCCCCTTTCAAATTTAGTTGTTAATTCACGTTGACTTAAACCTGACCGATTTTCTAGTTTTATTAAATGGAATTTCACCAAGTTTATCATTGACAAAGACGGCCAGCCTGTAGCCCGTTTTGCACCTACGGTCGATCCTTTGGTAAGAGAAAGAGAGTCTGCTTTATTTGGAAAGTTAATTAATCATGTATTGTTCTTTTTTGTCTAGGATATGGAAAAGGAACTTATGAGGTATATGTAAGCCTGTCGAACTGCAGTATGCGGGATTCTGGTAAAATCTTTCGTATGAAAGGCTCTTTGTAAACCTAGTAATGGGATCGAGAGCCTGGATGAATTTTGAAAGATGTACCATGATGATGGTTTAATGCAAGTTTCTTGGTTCACCGCCTTGTTATGTTTTAGGTAGTACAAATACATGCCAATGCATAATCAAACCATCTTTGGAGACGTAATATAGTATAGTACTAATTCAAATTATTACTATAGTGGTAAGATTTTATAGTGTAATGTATTTCGAAATCAAATTGAAAAAGTATAAAACGTTCGGTGGACACTTTACACCACTTGTTTTGTATTAAAAATCCCCGCGTCGGCTTATACCAGTTCATGATCCGCAGTTTGGATTGGAACAAAACTGGTTGATAATGATACGCAGAAATGCAGCTTGTGAATCTGTCAATTTTTGAAAGTTTTCTCAATAAAAATATTCAAAATGTGGAACAATCGAATGATATCACATCGATCGAATGAAAAAATATAATATTTAGTTTAAAATGTCTGGTTCATGGTTCAAAAATTAGACCTTCCTATTCGGCGTCGGTTCGCTTTTCAGTGGCAAACGCGAATACCGCGAACGCGTGGTTTGTTTTTGTGAGTGATTTTTTTCAATTTTCGTGGCTTTATTCCAGTTACAATCATGGCGGTAACTTGTCATTATGTTTTATATAATACCTTCACTTAGAAAAATCTTATTCAGTCTGTCGGTTTGGCTGCGTCAAAGGTACAGGAAGTACGAGAATTCACTCGCATAGAACGCATTGGTGCTCATTCCCATATTCGCGGGCTTGGTTTGGATGATGCATTGGAACCTCGGCCTGTATGATACTAAATATTAAGAAATATTAAAATCTAAGTAGTTTTTCTGTACTTTTAATAGATTTCTCAAGGCATGGTGGGCCAAGTTTCAGCCAGAAGAGCAGCAGGAGTTGTTTTGGAGATGATAAAAGAAGGCAAAATTGCGGGACGTGCCATTTTGATTGCTGGCCAACCTGGTACTGGTAAAACTGCCATTGCAATGGGCATGGCACAAGCATTAGGAGCTGATACTCCCTTTACATCCATGGCTGGCTCGGAAATCTATAGTCTGGAAATGAGCAAAACCGAGGCGTTAACTCAGGCGTTCAGGAAGTCTATTGGTGTTAGAATCAAGTAAAACCTTGCGAATTTGTTTTTATTTTTGTGCATTTTTGCCTAACATGTGTATGTCTCTGGAAGGGAAGAGACAGAAATCATTGAAGGAGAAGTGGTAGAAATCCAGATTGATCGCCCAGCGACTGGCACAGGTGCCAAAGTTGGCAAGTTGACATTGAAGACTACGGAAATGGAAACCGTCTACGATTTGGGCACCAAAATGATTGAATGCCTCACGAAAGAAAAAGTGCAAGCTGGCGATGTCGTGTCCATTGACAAGGCCACTGGCAAGATAACCAAACTAGGCCGATCATTTACCCGAGCACGCGATTATGACGCCACAGGACCTCAGACCCGTTTTGTGCAGTGTCCTGATGGAGAACTGCAAAAGAGGAAAGAAGTAGTCCATACAGTTAGCCTCCATGAAGTTGACGTCATTAACAGCCGGACGCAAGGCTTTTTAGCCCTATTTTCCGGTAAGAAAACCTATAATTGAAGAACAAGGATTTCATTATTTAAATATATTTTTATTTGTTTTAAATTATTTACTTATAAGGTGACACCGGAGAGATTAAATCGGAAGTGAGGGATCAGATTAACGCCAAAGTCCATGAATGGAGGGAAGAAGGCAAGGCTGAGATTGTCCCCGGTGTGCTATTCATTGACGAAGTATGTTTGTTTTCTTTTTTAAGTAATTTTTGTTAATTAACCCATCTTTTGGGGGTATTTATAGGTGCATATGTTGGATATGGAGTGTTTCTCGTTCTTAAACAGGGCACTGGAAGATGATATGGCGCCCGTGGTAATCATGGCCACGAATCGTGGTATAACTCGTATTCGAGGAACAAATTACCAATCTCCCCATGGGATTCCCATCGATCTCCTTGATCGTTTGGTTATCATCTCAACTCAGCCTTATGAGGAAAAGGAGCTGCGCGAAATCCTCAAAATCAGGTACTACATAAGCCATTACTACTATTGTCTCAGTTGATTCGAATAAATTAATTTTAATGAATTCATAAGTTGTATTAATTATTGATTCGTTATCTTAGTTGTAATCGTATTATCTTAGATGTGAAGAAGAGGATTGTGCCATGAATGAAGACGCTCTGACAGTCCTAACTCGGATTGCGTTGGAGACAAGCTTGCGTTATGGTATCCAGCTAATTACTGTAGCGACACTGGTTTCTCGTAAACGCAAAGCAGTCGAGGTCAGTTTATAAAATGAGCAAACTTTACTCGTAATTTCTCTCAAAATTTCTTTCAAAAAGCCTTGGCATATTCTTAGACTATGTTAGTGAGGTGTTAATTAATTTTCTGTCATTTGTAGGTGGGATTAGAAGATGTCAAACGAGTTTATTCCCTTTTCTTTGATGAACACCGTTCTACCCAATTCTTGAAGGAATACCAGGATGAGTTCATGTTTAATGAAACTAGTAAGTTGAATTATTTTTGTATATATACTTTTGAAAACAATTTGGAAAGCAACTTTTTGTCCTTAGAACCTGCTGCAGATTCCATGGAAGCGTAATTATTATTCCAAGTGTGCACTTTCAATTTTAACTGGCTCATTTCCCATGTGAAATAAAAAACAACTTTGTCCTCAATGCTCGTACATTACTTATGTTTAAGCTAATGATTTCTCAGTTTCCAGAAGTCTATACGCTGAATAGTTGAATAACGTCCCAGAAGCTTTGCCAAACAATGCAGCAAAAGAAAAACTGACGCCTTGTCAAAAAAATCTTTTAAAACAAGAAATAACCCTCTAAATCAAATTTATTACACCTATCCTTTCAGTTTGCTTCTTTACACAACGCTTAATTTTTTTTTAACCTTGTCATCACAACGCAAAAGAATAGAAATACCCATTGATTCACCAGGATACGTGCTTTTGCTTTTAATCAGCTGCAAACCGTATAACATTTTAATACACAAAAAAAAACTTATTCCTTGTAAGATTGCTTTAATGAAGTGAAGCTTAAGAAAAATCTTCACACTTTGCGATTGGTTTTCCCTTTCTTATTTACCGCTTTCTTTGGTTTAGCCCTAACCAAACTCGAACGAAGAAGATTCTGGCGTAGAGACGAATACCGGGGTCTCCATTTGTTGAATACTTCAGTAACAGTTAGCACAGTGTCTCCTATTTCAATAAACTCATTAAACCAACCAAAATGTGACAAACAAGAGAAGTACAACCTACCGATAGGCTTGGACGAATAAGGTTTGCTCGAAAATGTGAAAGGCCTTTCAACTTTGTTAAAAGCCAAACTACGGAACTCGGTACGATTCAGAGCAGTCCCGTTTTCAATACACTTTTCCATTTGTTGTAAGAAAATAAGCCAGCGAGGCGAATAGTAATCCGCTACAAGCCCAGCCCATTGTTTCGTCGCGTAATCCAAAATTTCTCCATTAGGACCCCACAAGGTGACTTGATTCCTCGCGTTGTACTCGTACTGTTCCTCTTCCTGCCCAAATCCAAAGGTAATTAGAATCTTACACATGATCTAAGCGTTAAACAATCTTCCCAAACTTGCCTCTACATTCACCGCCCAGGATTTCGCATCTTCAATCCAAGATCCGAGTAGAAAATTCGGACTCGTCAACAACACCCGATCTAAATCTTGCAGCAATTCCAACATAAAGTTGGCGTTCGCTCTACAAACCGATACAAAGTTAAATAAGTTCAAAAACAAAAATTCCAAGTAACCTTTTACCTAAAAGTTGTAACATTCTTTCGTTTGTAGGAATCCATAGCAGCTTCATAGTACATTAAAAATATATCCTGCAACGCTTGGCGAGTCACATCGACCAAATCGTGCTGGAAAGTCGCACTTGCAGTAACTCCCAACTCCGTAGCGAAAATAAAGTCATCCCAGGCTGAAACCACGTCTTCGATATTATACCATAGCTGAATAAATCACGAATCCATATTAGCACATGCCTTGAAATTAAACTTTCCGACAAAAAAATATATAGAAAAAGCGGATTTGTCTTAGAATAAAAGCTTACGGTTGCATCCAAATTTACATCAGGACGTTTAGTATAAAGGAAGAGGCCATGGAAAGGACTCCGACTAGTGGAACCATATACGGAAGTCTACGCATGCATAAAAAAGGGGGATTTAATGAAGACAAACATGTCAAAGCGCCATGCAAACAAGCAGACATATGAACTAATTGACTTCCGCTAATTAGAACTGCCCTACCAAGAAATTATAATTAAGCTGCGGCGATCGGCTCAAAACGGTTCTTCCTCTGTACCTTAATTGAGCGCTAGCATTATAAACGCTGCGCTGTGAAAAGTAATTATTCCGAAAAATAAAAATATACCATTAAAAACACTAAGAAAATTACAGACTAATTAATTTTATTCTAAATTATAGAAACCGTAATTTACCTGCAAGGATCTCCACGCACGGGACAAATGAGAGCTTTCTGCAATCCCGTAACGCTTTTGCCAATATCCATCCACCCTACCGATCAAATTAATCCATTAAATTAATTAGTGAAATGAAAGTAATAATAGTAAAATTTCAGCAACCGTTACTAAAGCAAAAATAGAATAATAATTAAACTAAATATAAGTAGTAATTTCTTAAATAATTAATTATATAACAAATAATTATGAATTAAAATGTTACCATGAATTGAGATCAACACCACTATCACGATATCCCATTTCTAGCATAAGTTCGTAAACGACGTAATTCTGAAAAATGCCTTCCATGGTCAGTCCAGTCCCTACCAAAGTTGAATTCTTCCTCGCATTTAAAACACCCTATTTGGTGAGAAAATTATAAAATTAATTTACTTTAAATCAGAACACCGTAAGCAACAATGAAACTTTCTGGGAACAAGACGAAAGTTGCTGATATCAGCAAAAATTCCTGTGGAAATTCTTGTGAAAAAATTCGGAATTTTTTTACTTTATCAAAATTTCTTAAAAAACTTCAAAATTACCGGTGCAATGAGGGGAAGAGTTCCATACATGCCTTTGGTACCCCCAAAATTGTGCAAGAGGCAATAAATATACGGTTGACCATAAAATGATTCTAATCTAACGTACTGGGGGTTCAACTCAGCTTGTAAGTCCAATACGAGCATACGCCCCTGAAAATTTAAAGAAAAAAACACATTAACTTTCAACTAAAAACAAGAAAATGTTAATTTTTACAATTGGTACAGAGGTTAGCAACGCTTTGGATCTTTCAGAGCTCCAGAAACTCTGATCACTGTAGAACAGCCAGCCTTGCATCATCCTGGATTTAAAAAATATCTTTAATTTAAATTCCAAGAAAATTATAAGCAAATCATCGATTTACCAAACAGCATTAGGGTCAGCTTGGGTCATCGCACTGAACACAGCTTGTCCCACTTGGTTGATGTACTCTGGAGTAGAATTCAGTGGTCGCATCTCGTTAAACATATCGCAGTTATAGATATGGTCCGTACCATTAAATTCTTTAGCCATCTAAAGACGAAAAACGCAAATGAAACCACAAAATTTTAGCATAACGAGTTAAAAAGTCGCCAGAGAGAGAAAAAAATGCGAGTTAAAGAAGCCTCAAACCTCGTTGATAAAAGCAGTACCAAGAGTAGTAAAGAGAGGGTCAGTGGGTTGCAAAAAACCTGGGCTAAAACACAAATATTAGTACTAGCTTAACCCAACATCTACGAACTAAGAAATCACAGCTTTCCTTAACATAGAAATCTACCACATGAAACAATATTTAAAAAAAATAAACACAGTATATCTAATTACCACGCATAAGGCTCTTGAAAATTATTCCATGGAGTTAAAGTAGTAACATCAGCATCGGGAAACAGTCTGGAAGGCAAAAGGTAATTAATTTTACGTTAATTAGAATTATTATCAACATGGTTTGTATTAAATAGAACGATTACCTGGTAATATTGCGAGGTACGTGGCCAGCAAAGGCAGGCAGTACAGGAATCATGCCGAATTCTCTCATCCGCTTCAAAATACTGTGCTGTAAAGCCAATTGCTGCGAAAGCCAATTCTCACTTAAAGCTCCACCCCAACCTCGCATGTTTCCCATTCTTTCCCTTTGGAAACCCAGTTGAAATTTAAAATTCCCTTCCGAGTTTCTAAAATTTTCCATTTTACCATGCAAAGAAAGCCGGCCCAGTGAAATGCTCGTTTAATTCTTCTCGGGTCAAACCCAGGGAGAGAAAGATCCGTTGCCAAATTGCTTCCTGAGCAGTGAAAGCCAAAGGCATGTTGATGCCTTGCATGGCCATCCAATCAATCTCTCGTTCCCAACGAGGCCATTGCCACCACACTGAGCTGTAACTGACTGTGCAAACATTCTGATAATAACGAAATCTAAAAAAAGAAATAAAATCTGTTATCTCTGCCTTAATCAGGTACTATCCAAAAATACTTGTCTAATGAGCGGATTGTAAGGTTAGCTGAAGGTAGAATGTCAGGCAAGTGTATCTGGTCTGCGTCCCATGAAATATGACAGCCACAGAACTCTTTTAAGTAGTAATGAAAACCCCATGCTGCTACAACGCCTCCAGTTCCATAAATTTCGACTTTATCGCCAGTACTGATAATCTATAAGGCAGAAATTCCTTTAAAAATTACAGAAATGAGAACAAGAAACCTTAAAACGAAACTTACGGTAAAGGAATCTGAACCCTGCAATGGTTCAACAACAACCTGAAACTTGGCAGCATGTTGGGGAACCAAACGTGAGATCAAACCCAGAACAGCCTCCTCCTGAACGTTTTGAGCAGTTTCGGAGCGTAGCAGATCCAGATGTGGATAAGAAGCACCTTCTAAACAGTAAAGTGGGGAAAGTAGTGTCGAATTAAATCAATATCTATACGGTTACGATACCTTGTGGATTTGCAACGGAAAGAGAAAGTGTGGCAGTGAACAACAACCAGTAAATACTACCCAAGTGGGTCATTGCTATTAGCTGGAATTTTTAATATACGCGTCGAAAAGAACCACACCTTAAATAACGGACTCAAGAACTAGAGCAGAGAGCTACAATCTAGCAGTTGACAACAAAATCGAGTAAAAAGGCAGCGCCATTGATAAAAACAGAACCACGTGACACCCGAAAGGACAAAAACAACGCAATTCTCAGTACAAGCATGTCAGGACAGTCGCACTCTGACAATCTACCTGTAAAATATGAGGATTTTGTTAACATAAAAGCACGAATTGCAGAAAAAGAAGAAATATTACGACAACTTAAATTAGTAAAATCCTACAAGGAAAAGGTATTAATTTTTTATATTCCTATAAATATACCATATGGTGAAATTTTAAATTGTAGATTCTCGTAAAGCTATTTTTAGTATAATAACATATGTACTAGTTTAGGAGACTCTTGTTCATATATTTTTACAAATTTAATGGACAAATTTACTCCAAGAAAATAACTAAGGTAACATTATAAGGTAACATTATTAAGGTAACAAATAACATTAGGCTATCATACTAGTCGGAAGAGGCTTCGGTGGTACGCATTTCCTACCTGAAACTACGATTATGCTATGGTTATAAATAAAGTCAACGATATTAAGGCGTAGGCGCCCAATGTTTTTTTTTTATTTTTTAAATATAATAATGCCATTTGTATTTTTGCCGATTGGCCATGCTTATCTAAGGGACTATGGAATTAAGTATTGAACAAAAATATAATGTAATCAGTCAATGTTACGTAACTATTATATTTTTTATTCAAAATTTAGCACAGCATAGAAAGTTTGGTGGCTTTGAAGCAGCGTTGGAAAGCAATTTGTCAGGAACTTCTACCGGACCTTCTCTTCAGATTAAACGAAAAGAATACCACAGACATTAAGTTAACTATGGAGGGATTACTAAAACACCTGGATATACCACCTGAACATGTAAGCTATAATGCCGATGATGAATGCTTCGAATAAATTTATTCCAGTCCCCTTTAATTGTTGAAATTTTTTAACACCTGGGTTTCAAACGACTTGTTTGACTATTTCATTTTCAAATGTATTGTCTCGATCTATTATGTTCTTTTTGGACCCCTTGTGCGAGTCCTTGTATGACTATATTATCCTTGTTTTCCACATGTTGCCAATTTCCGCAGAAGTGGTCGAGATACGTAATGCACTGAGTGCGAAAGTTTTCAGTGTCATACGAACTTGACCCGAATTTCTGTCCTTTTGCCAATAAACACAAACACGAGAAAATACTAAGGATGTCGCACGTGCGTTGTTTGTCAGGATTTGTCTTAATAAAAAAGCTGTAGAGCTTTCCAGGTGTATCCTGTTCATGCTACGTTAGATTGTTGTTTACGAGTGTAATACGAAACAATAGACCCCTTTTGGAAACGTGACAACCACTTGTCACCGTATAGAGGGATTTAATTAGGTTGCTACAGATTAACCTCGTTCGTTCCTTTGTCTAACTTTCAGAAGAACAAAAGATGGAACAAGGAAACCCTTTGAGCTGCATTGTCTTCATATCGAAAAGGAGAATAAGATCTTCTTTTCGATATGAAGACAATGCACATTATTAAATGCATAAGTTAAGAGGAAATACTTGGCCATATGTATGTTTACATGAAAGGAAGAACAACTTTAAAAGAGGCAAACAGGCTGCATTTCGACCGAAAGGAAGGAGTAATTCAGAATCTTGGTCAGAGTTACAACTCTGAACATGGCCCAAGACGATCTGACTGGCCATATTATTGGCGGAATTGTCAGTGTTTCTATTGGGCTTTGGTGGATGTGTAATGCACTGAGACAGTAAGTTTTCAAGTAAAAAAAGCTAAATCAAACATTCGCGATTGTAGTAGTTAACGAGAATCTTTTCACCGGAAACAGATACTATCTAGCCAAACTATTGCAAAGCCCCAAATACAAGTACCGGAATACGGCTACGTACCCTTGCCCGTGTGCTCCAACCAAACAAATCGAAGGATGGATCAAAGCGTTGCTGTCCTTTGTTGGAATTTTCAGTAATGTGCTTATTTCTTTCCTTTCATTAACTGTACAAGGTATATACGGGGTACTACAAGCTTATGTGAAAGGTATACGTTCTGTGAAACTGTGTCAATCACTGCTTTCAAACTATAGTATCGCGTGACAAATTATGTTAGATTCCGGTCATTTTCATGAAATACCAGGCATTTTCTACTTTTTGGTTGCTTTTGGAATCCATTTTGCAGGTGCCCTCATTCAACCGTTATCACGTTCAACCGTTATCACGCTATTAGCTTGGTTTGCTTGTACTCTACTTACAAAAGCTCCCTCATCACTATGGATATACGCAACAAAGAATCCCTTTTTCTTTCAATTCTTCCTTGTTAAGTATAGCATACCTATTGAGTTGACACTTGTAGTAGCCGGAAGTAATATATCATATTCAAAGAGGTCAGTCCAAGGTCAGTATGGCTAAATAGAATCTGAAAATGAAAATCCAGTTTGTGTCAGCGAGATTTACGTAAGAAGATACTCTTGTAAGTTTTATGTAAAGTTCACATATCAATTATAATTTAGCATTATATGGCTGGATTTTTTGGTTATTTTCAAGGAAACAACTTTTCCATGACTTTTGTTGGGTTTAAATGAGATGGAGTGGAACTAATAGTTCGATTTCATTGATTTACAGACGAGCTCAACTGGGACGATCCGAACCATATCCTGACTGGCAAACACGTCCAGCACTCAATGCTCTGGACTTTCTTTTGTTTCAGTGGAGTCGTCGATATTCTAACTCACCATTTCCCTCGCATGATACCCCAAAACTTGGACGACATCTCGCTAGCCTTAGCCATTTTTATGAAGTATTGGATTTTTACCAATCATACGCATGGCAAGGACATTTTCCAAAACTCGGTACGATAAGCCTTCAGTTCTACGTCTTTTAGTCAACATAAATGATAAAGATATGGGATTCTAATTGACATATTATTGCAGATTCATGGATTTTTACTGCCATTAGATCTTGGTGCTGCCGCAGCCACGTTATTGGGAATTGCGTGGAAAGATTCAGTGATACCACCGCTTATACGAGGTGTCATGTTCATAGTAGCTGGTACTTGGGTTGCACAAGTAGGCTGGATCCTGTACCCTCCTTCTGGAGTCATGACTTGGGACCGTAACGATCACGATCAGTTAATGCTCGTAGCAGGACTTTTTACCTTGCATTTCGCGTTTGCCCTTTTCTTTTCCTTGCTGGTACTCGTTTTCACATACTGGCGAATGAACACGATTGATAAAGGATTATCCTTGTCTGTCGTTATTGGTGGACTGGATCCGAATTTGGTGGAAACGCGAATTGAAAACGGGTTTGACAAATCCACTGCCTCAGCTATACTAGCTAAAATGCAACATATAAATTAATCGTGTTTCAATAGTTGTAAGCAAATTTAGTTTCATACGAGTAATCTGTACACTTATTACCTGTTTTTAATAAGATATTTTAAAATGGAGAACAGTATATAACACCATTCCAGATGTGAACCATTTTTTCTGAATTTGATACAAATATATTTATATTCCGATAATCAACTTTATTTCTTTAAACTATTCTTTAAACCTATATAGTTTTTAAGTAGATTGATTATTTTAAACTACAGGTAAAATTCCTTAGCCGATAACTCTCATCTTTCAGCAACCTCAAATTAATTCTTTCGTACCTGAGAGCATCAATGGGAGAAGAGAGACTTTCAGCTTTGGCTTTACTAAGTATTGAATGTGAAGAAACGGAGGCGATGAATTTCGATGCGGTTATTGACAAGTTTGCTTCACAAATATTAAGAAAGTTACATTACAGAAATGATTTTCTTACCTTTGAAATGTTCGGTAATTATACTATTCTATAAGTTTTAAAAGCTATATGCACTTATGCGTCACGCCTTGTATCGGCAATCAAATTCTGTCTACGGGCCTTTTTTAGCCTCTGTTTAGCCGGTGATAACTCATGGAAACCATGAAGATGCACGTTAGTGTAATCGTTTTCAACGACCAAAATGTTGTGATAACAATGTATGGCAATGTGATCAATTAAAGTTACGTATGAATCATAAGCAACTTTATGATTCATAGTCACAGTACTATTAATCATAGTCACATAGGAACCATCACAATGTATGATGGTTCCTATGTGACTAAGTTATGCTGATAATCATAATTACAACGTGATTGCCATTCAATTTACTTGTACTTTTCTTCCTAGAACCTACGTAATAGGAATTTATTACACCCACGAGTGTTTCATCGCCTTTTACAATGTATAGAAGTTAATATGATCCTTGCGTTCCGATTTCTCGTTTTTTTTTCTTTTTTAAGGGGAGGGGGTGGGGGCGCCTTTTTTTCATTTGCCCTGGGCACCATTTAGCCTCTTTACGCCACTGCTCGTAATACAGCATATTTCATTGAATTACTATGGTACAGAATCCTTGAGATACAGCAATGCTTGTATTTCAAAACTTTTCATTTAAGCATAAGGAACAGTTACAATGAGTATTGACAGAATAAGTTGAAATTGACCAAAGTTGAGGTGGTTCGATTGGGTTCCAGCCTGCAGAATACCCTTTAGCGTCCATAGCCAGAAGACGAGCCGCCTCCAACATATACAGGAGCGGAATAGGTAGGGACTGGAACTGCTGCACCATACGAATTACCGCTACCGCCGTGTCCGCCACTTCCATATCCACCTCCGACAGCTCCGCCATATCCGCCACCGACAGATCCTCCATGGCCGCCGCTTCCATATCCACCTCCAACAGAGCCACCATAACCGCCGGCATGGCCGCCGCCGACAGCTCCACCATAACCGCCTCCAACAGCTCCGCCATGACCGCCTCCTACAGCTCCACCATAGCCGCCTCCAACAGCTCCGCCATGGCCGCCTCCAACAGCTCCGCCGTAACCGCCTCCGACGGCTCCGCCATATCCGCCGCCTCCGGAGGAGCCGCCATATCCGCCTCCAACAGATCCGCCATGACCGCCTCCAACAGCTCCGCCGTAACCACCTCCGACGGCTCCGCCATATCCGCCGCCTCCGGAGGAGCCGCCATATCCGCCTCCAACAGCTCCGCCATGGCCGCCTCCAACAGCTCCACTATAACCGCCTCCTACGGCTCCGCCATATCCGCCCCCTCCGGAGGAGCCACCGTATCCACTGCCTCCGGAAGAACCGCCATATCCGCCACCTCCGGAGGAGCCACCATACCCGCCACCTCCGGAAGAGCCGCCATATCCGCCTCCATGGCCGCCTCCGACAGCTCCACCATAACCGCCGCCTTGAGAAGATCCACCATAACCAGCAGATCCTTTACCACCGTGACCGCCTCCTATTCCAGCACCTCCATAGGCAGGGGCATAACTGCTGCCTCCAGCATGGGACGCTCCCCCACCGTAACTTCCTCCACTAGCTCCACCGCCGTAGCCACCCACTCCGGCTCCAGCGTCATAGCCATCCCCTCCACCTCCATAACTAGCTGTTAAAAAAAAATAAATAAAAATTAAAGTAATGTACTTGTTCAACATGGGTTTAACCAACCAAATAACTTACGAGAACGTTTGCCTGCTTTGTCCGCCGAGCTTTGTCCAAGGAAGACACAAAGCACCAATACAGATGCTACCTGTAAAGGATTCGAAGATGTTCAATTATATATGCATTATATAATGAAATATAGTGAAATTGTATATACATTAATTATATGTACATTATATAATTATATATTAAATATAAATTTTCTTCCATTCAAGAATTTGTGCGAAAAAAAGTATAAAAATTCTTACCTGAAATGCCTTCATTGTGGAATGCCTTTTCTAAGGATTCAATGAAATACACAGAAATATAAACAGGACTTTAAATAGTTTGAATTGCTCAAGCTAATGTTTGCTGTTGGATTGCTGAGGCTGTTCTGGCTTGCAATTCTCTTGCGGTAAGCCTCTTTTATACCAAGAATACTGGCCAGCTCCAAGATGGAGAAGGTAGGAGAGAAAGTGAAGAACTAGAAGAAGTACCTTTTCACTAATGTTTTCTTGTGGCGAAACGAAGGTGCGGAAGCAGGGGAATACCTTGTTTTTGTTACAGATGGACGCGCACGTTCAAAATAGATTCAAAATTGTGCCTTGTGTTACGATTCGCCTAGTCACGCCGGTCGCTTTCGGTTATGAAAAGGTTTCTACTTATTCCCGGAGGCTTCCGCAAATAATCGTGCCCATCACCAGACCGAAGATAATATGGGTAACGGTGCTTCTAGGCCTTTTTTGTTCTCACCTTTTCATCTCCCTTCTACATTTTACTTCTACTTACTTTTGTGCTAAACACGAAGGTAATTTCGCACACAAACCCCAACAAAAAGCGATTGATTCCTAGAAGTTGCAAGGAAGCGTCTCTTTTTTATTTTCCCAGACCGACATGTTGCAAAAATATGGGTCAGTTTGGCATTTCCTGTTGCAAAGTCAGAACGTTCAAGTTTTCCGGCTAGTTGTTCAGCCGTTTCTAATATGCTCCACACTTTCGTCTTGGTTCACGAGATGATTATCACGTTTTTAGACTATAGTCATAGAAAAGCCTTGAACCTCGCATTTGGACTAACAAAATAAAGGAGCCAAGTATAACAAATGGAGCAGTTCAAGTGTACAAGGAAGAGAAAATCCCACTGCATGCGACATCGTCACTTTGTTATTTAACTAGTGAGCGAAGATTTGGAAATCAAAAAGCAAAACGTCGGAATTCGATTGCGTGGTGAAAGTTGATGCAATATTCTATAACCTGAAAACTATATCAGAGTATAAGGAAAAAGCGGAAATGATAAACAAGTATTATACCGGTTTTAGTTATTCCATTTGACGAGAATTAAGCAACAAGAAAATTGTGTTTGCATGAAGAGCTGCAGTATGGGAACTATGATACTAAGTACAATAATTTTAATTAATAATTGCAAACATTTCCTCAGAATGGGTTGCTGAGTAGTGTCTGTCTTCCTAGTAATTTGACTACTAATTCAGCGTGAAATACTGAAGCAACAAAAGGAAGGATATTTTTTTTTCTTCTTATCCTTGATAGTTCCTTACTAAAGTGCCACGCGACAGCTGCAAATGCTTGTAAATTATTTTTCTGTTTATCAACTTAATGATAAATCTGGTTGCCAGCCTTCTCAGTGCAGCATAAGAACTGGTCGCATTAGAAAGTTTGGAACATCTATCTAAAAAGTTCTTTGGCTCTTATACGACTATAGTGTCCCTCAGGAACTTTCATTTTCACGCCCAGTTACAAGTGCAAGTATTATCTTCAATCGAGAACACATTCATTTGAAATTTATATACAAACTTTAAGGAATTTCTTCAAGTCTTTCGCGCTTTAATTAAACACATCAAAAATGAAACTCTGAGGTGTAACCCTCGTTCAAAGCAGATTTCTCCGAATTTAATTATGACGCAATCTGATCGGTCTTTAAGGCTTCGGTACCTTTTTCCTCGGCTTTTGGCGAATATTTGGTGCTTTATGAAGGTCCATGATAGTTTCCATAACACCCTAAAGGATCCTTATATTTCTGAATTTAGTTCTGAAAAAGTTCGGTACCTTTGCAATCTGTTATATCTGTTCTAAACGCTAAAAATATCCATCGTAAAGTAATAACTAAAGTAGTTTTAGTAGCTTAGTTTGCTGTACTAGGATATCATGGGGAAAGGCGAAATATTCTTACCTAAGTACTACAATAGATTCGTACAGAGTTATACAGAATTTTGACAGTAATTTAGCTAATGACAGTAAGCAGGCAACGACGGTCTTTCTTTTTAAGATTTACCGTCACTAATTTGAATAAAGCACATAAATTTTTCCTCTACGCAAAAAAGCAAAATCGCAAATTTGGAAGAAGACATGCGTAGACATTAATTTTTATTTTTTGGAAGATTTAACACAAAAGAGGAAGCGATAATAACAGTATTCCATTTGTCCTTTTATGCGCAGAAGCAACGTGCATTGTTTCATAGACACCAACGTAATGCACTGCCCGCTCGCTAGACGTAGCGTGGGTGCAAAAGGCTAAGCTGATAAGCTATACGGGAGCCTGAAAGTTATTTGATTGTACATTTATGACGAGTGCAAAAATGCCGTGTACAGTATTAAATTATACCTGTTGGATTCTTGTATTCACAAGCAAAATCAAAATGATGGTTGAACTAACACTTTCTTGTTTTTTTAGATACTCTCTTGCCAAGTCATTTAACAATCCAAAATACCGCTACAGAAATACTCCTACCTATTAGTGTCATTGTTTTCCTACGAAACCAATCAAAGGATGGATAAAAGCAGTAGTTGAATTTACTGACAGCATTAGTAATCTTTCAATTTGAAACATACTTTCCCAAATGATTTTCTTTCAAATTAAACGTAGATGAGCTCAACTGGCGTGATCCTGATGATCATGGAGTTTTTACCCGGAAAGCTACCGAACATGCTCTTATGTGGGTTTTCTTCGGATTCAGCGGATTGATAGACCTACTAACGCACTATTTCCCTCACATAACGCCTTGCAACTTGGATCACATATCTTTAGCCGTATGCTTCTTTATGAAGTATTGGTTCTTGGGTAACCACAAGCACGGCAAAGATATGTTAAACATTGCTGTATTGATTTCATACCTCTTTTCACTCTGTTGATCCTTCTTTAATAGAGCCCTTTTACAGGTTCACGGATTCTTACAAACATTAGACCTCGCTGAACTCGTAGCCACGTTATCAGAGATTTTCTGGAGTGCATCAGTGGTACCAGCTTTGATTCGTGGCGCATTTGCTGCCGTACTGGGTACCTAGTTTGTGAATATAGGCTTGATTCTGTACCCGTCCTCTGGAATCATTACTAGGGATGATTCAGACCTTGACCAACTAATGTTAGTAGCTAGTCTATTTGGGTTCCACTTCATTCTAGCTCTATTGTGCACTCTGATACTAATGTTCATTGTTCACTACCGCATGCAATCACTTGTCAGAAAATTGGACCTTAAAGCTGCCTACAATGAATACCTCGAGCCTTATATGATTTTTTTGCAAAGTGAAGCTGACGAAACAATTGGGAAGGAAACGAAATGTATATAATAGGTCGTACTCTCTCTATTGTTTTGTGAATACACGTTTAGCACCTGTTTTTGTGCTTAAAGAGTACAGCATGTGTAGTATCATCAAATTTATTATATTTTCTTTTGTTTACAAGATTATATATGGATAGGGAGCTTATATGCATTTCTGTTTTTTAAATAATTATACTTATGTAAAAATTTAACTAGTTCCCTAATTGACCAATATGCTGCAAAAGTAGTACAAGGGATCAATCTATATTGCCGCGGTGTGGCTATAATCGAGGCTAAATAACTTTAATTTTAGAAGGCTATTCAAATTTAGTTTAGTTTAGATTGGGATAACGTGTATCAGTTTTGTATAAAAAGGAAAAGAAGAGAAAGTGAAGTGAAGACGACGACGAATTAAGAGTACACTGGGAAGAAGAATATAAGGATACAAGCCAAGGAATCTCATATGAAGTCGGCAGTTTTGCCAAGAAATACAATAAGCCAGACTTTTATTTCGTTTAATTACAGGAATTGGACAGAAAGACTTGGAAACGTAGTGCTCCTTATTACAATGAGAGAAGGCAAGCGTTTCCTATACCTGTAGGAAACTTTGATTAATGTAATCAAATACGTTGCTGCATTGTTAGTTTTCAAATATAAAATACATCTTTTGCCGACTGTTTAACTTACTTGTACTTTCGGTTTATGTATTTCGTCTACCTGTAGTGACACTTGAGATGTCCTGCAAGTAATAATTCTATAACTTAAAGTAACTAAAGCATGTAGTCTACTTATTGTAGAGGAAGACATTGTAACGTTTGGACTTCGGTTGCAGCTGGTTTAATTTTGAAATTTTAAGTTTTACTGTAACTACGAATATGGGCCGGTTGAAAAGAGGACAATGCTTGCTTCTTAGCATACCAACAGTAGGTTTGTTTGTTTTTTACAGAATGGTTTCGTTGAGGTCATCTGGAAGTCTTTCAGTGATCCACAGTCCGGTTAATTGCACACTAGGTAAGTGGTCAAATACAACAGTTAATTTAAATGGAGTTTATATGGAGTTTAAACAAGAGTACATAAATACCGGGAAAGTGAGCCAAGACGACGAATGCTTGCTAAAAATAATCCGAACCCAATTCGTTTACCCACCCAGTAAAGAACAACTGACGTTAACGAATCCGAAAACCCTTTTCAATTCGCAAGGGGGGCAAGTGAAACGAATATTAAGAATTTTGAACAACAAAGTAACATAAATAGAAAGTTAATTGCATTTACTTGGAACTAAACGTATTCTTGATGCAGAAGAACGGATTCTTTATCGAATCTGGCGCATTCAATGGCGAATTTTATTCCAATACGTTGTACTTGGAAAGATTTTTAAATTGGCAAGGGATCCTGATCGAACCTATTCCAAAGCAGTGGCGTAAAATACTCTCGAAAAATCGTAAAGCTTGGGTTGTAGCTGCTGGGTTAAGTTCAACACCATTTCCTCAAAAAGTATGCCTGGATACACAGCATATTATGCATTTTATGGAGTCCCATTTTACTTGCAGTTGCGGTTCCGGGACCAGCACGTTTTAAGCCAAATCTTAAAAGGAAACGAGCCGAAATCACACTTTTCCGAAGTAGAAGTGCAATGTTTCCCATTATATTCAATACTATTAGCCTTGGGTATGCAAAATACGAAAATTGACTACTTTAGCTTAGACGTAGAAGGTGCCGAATTCGACATCTTACGCTCTACACCTTGGGATAAAATCGATGTCAAAGTAGAGCCTTGTTTTAACCTCAAATTTCATAGCTTAATGTGTAATTTTCTTTAAAGACCTTGACAGTGGAATATGGATTAAACTCGGATGTAGGGCAACCAGATGCCATGAGAAAGTTTATGGAAGACAACCGTTACCATGTGAGTGAACTCATTACGGGACAACATGTAGTACAAGATTTCGTGTTTGTAAAAGATGTAGATTACGCATGTATATTTCCTTTTTGGTTTGTATGCAAAATCAGTAGAAAATAAGTTGATTAAAAATACTGATGTAAATGTACAGTAGTGTACCAGTAAAAGTATACATAGGAAGATGCCCGAGTTTTAAACCAAGTTTGACTTGACACACGGGCTCCGTACAAGTATCGATGGAGTCATAAGAAGTAATATTGGGATATAATACCCAGTTTGTGCTCGCTGAACCGGGAAAATTCGTCCCACAAACGCACTGCATTGAAGTCTTTCTTTGGCCTGATAAAAAAATACCTTGAATTTCCTACCCATCCTATAATAATATTGTACAGGTTTTACCCCTGTATGCGAAGTAGGCCTCCCCAGCCACCGTGCATCTTGCACGTGCCTGATCCAACGCAATCCCGCAAAACAATCCAGAGTGAGCCACGTTGACCGTCTTGGTAAAACACTGTTGGGTAGCATTGTAAGCGAAAGATGCGCAAGACTGAGCCCGGCATAAAACGGCGCATTCCATTGCAGAAGTTCGCGAAGATTGCGTCACCATGCTGACACTATTCATAAGGCTTTCCAAGCCAGGCGGACGACCCACATTAGAAAAGCATTGAAATCCGATGGTCTGAGCTGATGGAGCGGAGCCACGGTTTCCATATTAGTAATAGAAGGTTAGGACAGAATTCAATCTAAAACTAGTAGTTTTTGAGTCTTCTTTCCAACTTTATTAGTGTGAAGCAGAACGTAATAGCGCAGTATAGTAGGCACGCTGAGTTCCAAGTCTCTGGATTTTGTAATCTGAAGGTTGACCGTGCCTTGCTGCAGGGAAACCGTTTAAATTTTTCGTACGAGTAATGGTATATACAGAATAATGATACTGCAAGTAATCGGTAAGCCGTTGTTCAACATAAACGCTCATTATCGGAAATCCGTATCAGGGTTGCAAACCTTCGTACACCTAGAATTTTAGTTTCGAACCCCATTTTGTAAACGAATTAATTAATTGATAATTCACAGTTAGAGCTATTTGGTACCTCTCGGAAGGAATTACAGCGATCAAGGATGACCTTCGCCTATATACATGTTTTGGGCGAGAATCTTACTATAGAAAGGATGATATGAACGGACTTGAACGTAACGGAAAGTAAAAGCTATGCCTTGGAAAACAGTCGCCCTTCCTTAAGGCGAACTGGAAGCGAAGGCGAAGTATCGAAGGTGCTCCAATTCCATCTTAAAATCAAGGTATAAAAGCGAGCTCCGTTGTTCAGTCAAATCAGTTCAGTCTTCATTCTCTGATACTTCCAAAACAACAATGAAATTCTTCTTGATCGCCGCTTTCTTGGCTGCTGCCTCCGCAGCTGCAGTGTACCCGAGCTACACCAAACACCCGGAGATCACCATCGTGAGCCAAAGCGATGTCCGCAACCCAGACGGAAGCAGCCAATGGAGGTAAAACGTCTATTACAAATCATCTTTGTGGTCGAATCCATCGATCTTTTATTCCTTTAATTCCTAGCTACGCTGGATCTGACGAAACGACCCGCGAAGAATCTCAAGTCCAGAAGCAGATCGGTTACGAATCTGGCAACACCAACCGTGGATCTTCCTACTGGGTATCCCCTGAAGGCCAGCGTTTCACTTTGACCTGGGCTGCCGACGAGAATGGCTTCCAGCCCAAGGGTGACCACTTGCCCGTTGCCCCTGAACACACCCCAGAAGTAGCTGCCGTCTGGGCCACCGTCCGTACCCCAACCTACTCTGCCCCAGCTTATGCTGCCCCCGCTGCCTACCCTGCACCCGCTGCCTATCCTGCACCCGCTGCCTACCCTGCCCCCGCCGCCTACCGCGCCCCCGCTGCCTACCCTACTCCTGCCCGTTATTAAACTGCAATGAAAAAAGATTCCTATATATAAGGAATTTATTTATTAATACATATTTCAACCGCAAAATTACTCCATGTGTGAATTAATTTACTTCAAAACTATATACATTTGAGTTTCAGTTTTATCTTATTTAATTTCAAATTAAATAAGGTAAAACTGAATTACTCGAAGTAATACATGAAAGTGAGCTAAAAAAAATGAACGCAAAATGCGAATTAGAAATACGTAAAAATTAAAGTACAAGAAACAAGTAGGTTTAAGAAAACAAGCGGTATCCAGTGTCAGAATGCAAAATTAGGATTTTTTGCGATTTTGGACCGGGCTCGGATCAAAATTTTTGCCGTAGCAACCTGTGGGAAACGGCGTCCCTCATAACGAACGCCGTCCTGGAACGGACTGCGTTCGTCATGTGAGGCACAGCTGTATAATCAAGTTGAACTACAATACACGAATAAAGAAAAATTTGAATTTAAAAAATAAAATATCAAGTAACTAACGAATTAACATTAGAAGTGAATAAAGTGGAACAGGGAAAAATAAATCAAACGCAATGCCATCAAGGGATATATTTATTGGAATCCACTAAGTACGTTTCGTTACCCCTGTATTTGAGAACTTTTGCATGTATACAAGTTAAATCTTCTTTTCTCCCAATCGCAAGTTTCCGTATCTCTGAGGCGTCAATATCATTTTTTTTTCTTTTTATCTTCAAGATCGTTTTCTGTTTCCGATTCTTTTTCTCTCTTATATCTTCGAAAGTTAATGCCTCAACCAGGAAAAGTAAACCACACACTGAAATTGCGGCTACGTGCCGCCTTTTTCAGCTCGGGAACATGGTCTTATAAGTCTAGATAACTACAATGATTCACCTCGCTCTTCTCTCTTTCTTGTTACTCTGAACGACTAAAAGTAATGCCATGAAACAGGTGGTTCAATCTTTTTTGTTGTTGCATATCCATGTCACAGACGAGTTATTGTCAATTTCGGGTTATAAAATGGATTACGAATAAACGTTTGCTCGCTTTTTTCTTAAGGAAAAAAACAAAACATAATAAGACCCGAAATGTTTTTCTTAAAGGGGGGTAAAGGGGAGGGAGGAGATTGAAAAAAAAGCAAGGGAAGAAGTTTCGGATCAGACGAGGAATACACTGATATGCTGACGTTTTTCTTCCTTTTGTTGTGGCGGTTTCAAACAAACTTTAAATCCATCTTCACTTCATTGGCGACTAGACCCGCAAAGCGTTGATTTCTGGGATCTTTCCCTTTTTTGTCTCTCTTCTCTTCTTAATCATTTTCCTTTCCATTCCACTGTTTTTCTTACAAGTCAAGAGTTTCCATTTGCTCTATAAAGGCCCGAAATAAATCAACAAGAAAAGAAGAATATCCCAGACTTTGGCCATAAAGAATAATAATAATAAAAAAATGGTGGGTCGGCCACAAAAGCCTAGCTGCCCTCCTTTTTCTTAAGTTTCTCAGACTTGTTCTTTAGCTTTCTTGAACCCACGAGTTCCATCAGGACCCCGTGGCTGACGAACTACGGTCAAACGAGGGCCATCGTCCATAGACATGGCTCTCAAACGGACTTGTAAGCGTTCTGGACGTGGTGTTGGCACTTGGCTTTCCCTACAACACAAGTACCATTAATATGTATCTTATTTGGGTAAAAAAGTCTCAAAAAAATAAGGAACAAGAAAGTGGGTAACTTACACTTTAACTACATTGACAGCCGAAGATTTGCCAGTACGATGGTTGCTTAGAATGATAAATTCAACGGTATCTCCTGGCTGTAAAGCCACGTGGTCCTTCACTTCAGAGACGTGGAAGAAAAGCTTCTTTCCTTCTTCCACTTCGTAGTTCAAGAACCCGTACTGACCTAAAAAAGCAAAGCAAAGATCAAAACAACGTTAAACCATAGAAATTAAAACACCAATACTTATATTATAATGTAACACGTATGAAACAAATTGGAAGTATATCCCTAAATCTGAAGTATAGCCATTTTGACTTTCTTCCACTCTTAGCTTAAAACTTCTTAGCTCAGCGTTAGACCTCGTTTATAGCACATAAGTACCAATTTACCAATGGTCTTAAGGCTCCCGTATAAGTTTGCTTATTGATGGGGAAGTCACAGATGGCACTGATCTTTGTAAGTTTTTTGCGAAAGCCTTGCGTAAAAAAATAGATAGCTTATTGCCGGCAAAAGTTTCTACGCTTGTTTTGCTGGTGCAAAGTACAATTTGTAACCACAGTTTGCTGTCGCAGCAGAAGTTCCCAAATCCAAGTCGTCAAACTTTCGAAACAAGATTACTCGAAAACGGCTTGTCAGATTTGAAAGAAATCTAAACCAAAAGTTTTCTTTTATTAGTACATAGTGCACAACCAAAGGACATTTTTTTTGGTAAGCTATTTCTCGTAGTTGCAAACTTCATTTGCATATTGCTAGTTTACTACTCGCCGGAAAAAATGTGCATTGGTTGTGCACTAATTGTTAGCAAACTAAAGCTTACTGCCAACTGTTTTTTTCATGAAATGCACTGGTTTTCTCAAAAAGTTGCTCCGAAATGACCGAGCTAAGATATACAGGAGGCTTAAAACTACTTTGATCAGTCAGACCTCGTTCGTAACACAAAAGTAACGTAGCACAAAATTAACGTCTTGTCAACTCATGTTGATTTGGAGTATGGTAGGGCTAGTTTAAAATATCAATCATTAATCATATCGATCATCAAAATTTCTGTTCTAAATTCTGTACGTTAATAAGCACTTACTAAGATGTCGTATTATTAGTAACATAACGTACTTGTTTGAAAAGTAAGAATGGATCTCTTTGACAACTCAATTCAAAATGCAAGCATTCCTAGGGCGATATTCAAAAAATATATATACAACATACCCTTAACGGCGTCAACTTGGGCTTTCAACGTTGGGCGAATGGGACGAATTGCAGTGGCGCGCGCAACTTTGTTCTCCTGATCTGGATAATCCTCGAGTTTGAAATGCACTGCGTCCCCTTTCTGTAAAAACTCTCTTTTGTTCTCCAACGAAGTGATGCCAAATTCATACGTAGGACCGTCTCCATCAACTAAAACACGCAAGAACACCAAATTAAACCAAAACCATAATTACATTCTACCTAAAGTTTAAAATCAACTGTAGAAGAATCTTGAACAGTCCAAGAAAAATCCAAAAAGTACACAAAACAATGTTTGTGAAAGAAATGGCAAAATTAAGGGGAATAAATTACCGTCTTGGCCCTGACGGACAATGCCAGGGTAGCCAGTAACGTCCTGATTAACGGCTCTCAGAGGACGCACAATTACTCCCTCGAGAAGAGCATTCTGTACTTGACCTTTAGGCAAACTGTTCTTTGGCAAGATTCGCACATTCTCTGCAGATAGTTTGCCTTGCGGTTGACCTTTGGTGGTGACAATATACTCTACTTCCATCCCCAAATCCAAGTCATCGATATCGCCATCGAATTGGGAGTAATGAAAGAAGATTTCACGGTCATGGGACTCGGTTTCCACGAAGCCAAAACTTTCTTTAAGAGCCGCGATATAACCTCGGCAAAGTATCCCGTCTCCATTAATTTTCTTGTCTTTCTTGACTTCTTCGC
This sequence comes from Lepidurus packardi, assembly GCA_023053545.1. Taxonomy (NCBI): domain Eukaryota; kingdom Metazoa; phylum Arthropoda; class Branchiopoda; order Notostraca; family Triopsidae; genus Lepidurus; species Lepidurus packardi. Next base: position 3,262,947 of record JAKZAN010000004.1, read on the forward strand.
TTTCGAGGGATTCTTCTGACTTTTTGGCCGAGGAAGTAGGCGAGGCTTTATTTATCACGCGCAAGTTGAGCGCGTTGAAATCTTTATTACGTTTAATTTGCGCCAAATCGAATTCCACCTAAAAAATAGGACTTTAGAAAAATTTCTGAAAAATAGACTTTAAAATCTCGAAACATTTAAAACAAAATTCAAGCAAACCATACCTCGTCCCCTAAACGAGGGCAATTACGTATGTCGCATTCACGGGGATGAAATGGAATGTGCTCCGTACTGTTATTCTGGATAAACGACACCAATCCCAGCTCATCGCCATGTTTCTCACCATTCAACTAAATTAGCACGGAAAATGAATTATTATTTTTCTAAAAAACAACACTAATAAACTTTCAACGAAAACCAAAGCTAAAAATGCTTACAATTTCAACTCGAGACTAAAAACATAACAAAAAAGAGTTCAATGATAATAATACTTTTTAAAAAAATATTAAAAAATAGATAGCGAATGAGCTTACTTTGGACGGACTGCGATGCGTCCAGCTATTAGCCGGTTCTCTGGTTACTGTTCCCACCATACTACGTTGAGTTATCACTTCAAACTGCACCGTACCTGTTGACAAGGTTTTGATTCGGGTGGCACTTTGCTTATTAGGCGGTGTTTGATCCTAAAACACAAAAAAGGGAGAAAATAAGGTCTTACATTTTTCTTCCCATTAGCCTTTTAATTAAGAAACTTTACTAATTACGAACCTGCACAGTTGTAAATTCGACTTCGGTTCCCAAACCGACTTCTTGATCAGGATCCAAGAGCTCAGAGAAATGGAAAAAGAGTCGAGCTTCACGATCAGCACAGCGAATGAACCCAAACCCTTCTTTCAAGGAGCAAACCACGCCCATTTCTCGTTTTTCGCCCGAGACGGCAAACGACTCTTCCAGCAACTCGATATTTGTAGCTCGTTGCAACTTATCGCGCCGATCTACTGCGACATTGAATTGCACCCAATCGCCATGCCTTTTTTAAAAAAAATAAATAAATAAGAATAACAAAACAAATAAAATAAGAAAACCCCAAATTATACACTTATATAAAACGAGTGAATCAACCTTGTGATTTAGTAATTTTTCCAAATTACAATCTTTAAAGACGAGTGGAATTAAAGTTAGCGTTAAGAGTTAACATGGAAATTTAAAATAAGGTCTTTTATAATTGGGATTTCTGAGAAAAATCAAATTTTTCTGAAATTAAACTTACTTCAGAGTATAATCACCCTTTTGATCCTTATCCCCGAAGGGAATTTCTACTTCGGAACGATCTTTGCCACGGTAGCGCAAGCGCCCTGATAAGGGATCAGCATTGGCGTTGCCAGGGGAGCCAGGAATATGCTTCTCCAAGGGTTTCAACACTTGGCCTTTGGTAATTTCCGAAGAAACGTCCTCAAATATCACACTTCCTGGGTCCAAACGAGTGATTTGCACCGCCACTTCTTTTCCCTGTGAGAAAGAGAACAAATTTTCATTTAGATTCCAACAAACTTCTCTAAATTCATCATTTTTCAAGTTGGCTAAGTACTCACATTGCGAGTTTGGATGGAAAACTCCACATCATCACCTAATTGCAGATCTTCAGGCAATCCTTTGGCTTCGGAAAAGTGGAAAAAGATCTCGCGGACCACATCGCCACGTTCTATGAAACCAAACGAGTCTTTCAGGGAACAAACCACGCCTTGATAACGCACTGGCTGGGCGGGGTCTTCCAACCTGATGTACCTGGCTGCCAGATTGCCGCTCCTACTAAAATATGAAAATCGCGAGATTATAATTCGTTCAGAAAAAGAAAGAAAAGGAAAATTACAAAGCGTAGCTGAATATGTTTTAAAAATACATAACTAACCAATAGATTAATATCACATTAATCAATTAACAAAAATTTCACTTTTAAATAAATCATAATAAATGCACTTAAAAAGTGTTAGGCTAAAGCTACCTTTGATTGGTGGCAATTTGGAAGCTGACTTTGTCTCCTGTACGCAAGCTGACATTGCCCTCTACGTCGTCTTTATTGTAGGGCAAGAAGAAGCACTCTCCGCGGTTCTCATAGGAAATCCTGCCCTGGTTTTGCCCAGGGCCCAATTCCGTCGTAACGGTCCCAGTGACACGTTCTTCCGACAGGACCACTTCGGGCGCTATTTTGCTTACGATGGAAGCTATGGGTTTTCCGTTACGTTTGTCGTAAGTGACTTCGAATTCCACCGGATCGCCAATTTTCAGGTGTTCGATATTCCCATCAAATTGCGAGAAATGGAAGAAGAGGCGTGCCTGACGTTCGCAGCATTGAATAAACCCATAGGAATGCTAAAAAAATAACAAAAAAAACAATCACGTAAAATTCTAAATTTAATTACGAAAAAGCTAAATGAATGTTACTATAAATAGATTATGAATAATATTTAAAATGCTTACAAGGAGTTTCTCAATAATGCCAGTTTCACGACTGCTCATACTGTTGGGCGAGGTCGAGTTCGCAAATTGGGCGACAGGAGGGGGCGGGTCTCTATGGAAACTCGACTTGGATGAGTTCGAATCATCTCCATTGAGATTGTTGGCATTGAAGGTCCCAATCGAAAACGAACTCATGTCGTTGTTAACCGGCGGAGGACGAATAGTGGGCGGGGCCGATGTCAAACCATTGTTGACGGGGCGAGCGGCATTGTAGTAGTTGGAGCTGGTCGCCGCATTGTTACTGGTACTTCCAGCTGCCATTCGCGACGTGGAGAAAGTATTGAAGCCCAAACTGGAGTTGGCAGAGCTGGAGGGCGTGGCTCCGCTGTAGGGATATGAGAGGAAACTAGGCGTGGCCACCGAAGGCGTAGGTTTGGCGAAGAAGTTGGGAGTAGCAGCAGAGGGCATAGGATTCCACGGATTCGACATTTTTTTATTTATTTTTTTTTACTATTTTTTATATTTTACACCAAAAACTTAAATTATTCTTTGTGGGAGTTTTTTTTATAAAGCGTTGTAGGAACCTTTTTGTCGCTTTTAACTTGTTCACATGCACACCAGACTCACACTCAGCACTCTTTGTAGTCGAATTCTGAATTCTTTGCTTTTTCCCAGCAGTCTTTTGTTTTTCGCAGGCAATATTTAAAAACGTGGCTTACAAAAAGACAATATCACAGATAAGGCAACAATGTAAGCTTCTTTTTAATTATTCGTATGAGTTTCTTGCTCGAAAAGTTTTAATTTTTTCTTCCTTCTATTTTTTTCTTGTAATGGAATTATTTTTTTCTTCGTTTTGAGTTTTCGTAATCTAACTAGCAAAACTTTCCTTGTTCCTTTTACAATTGGCAGGCCCAAGTTTCTGAAAGCCTTTTGCTTTTTTTACTATAGGGAGTTCACAAATTGTTCTGTTTCTGCGACAAAACCAAATAACTAATTCACCTGAGCCTTTCCTGGTTCAATGTCAAGGAGATATTGGCGCAAATATATATATATTTTTTTTACTTTTCTTTTTTTTACTCTGGGAGATGGCTAGGGTGAAATGCACGTTTTTTTTGTTTATGTCGTTCTAGGAGAAGGAAAATATATGAAAAAAAAAATAATTTGGACAACAGGACGACAGGCTGTTTAAGATTTGTAGAGTTTGATGAAGGAAGATTGACAAGTTGCAATTGAGGTAATTCAGTTCCAAAAAGATCCGTTGAAGCAGAAGTTTAGATTTGCTTGGATACTAAAGCAAGTATTTTTTTAGGGGAGAGTTTTAGGCTAGTTACAGTCCTGTTTTTTTTTTTTATTTATTAAGGGTGGATTTTTTTTTTTGCGCGTAGCGTCGTTGGTTATCTTTTTGGAGGAGAGAAAGAATAGAATATGAGCAAATTAAGGTGCAAACTAGTCTTCCGGCTTAAAGAACCAATCAACAAACCAGCCACGGAAGTCGGAACTTGAAGTGAAAATACGTTTCTTTCTTCGTAATTAACGTTGTTTTGTTTGTTTTCTTTAGGTTGCGGTTGGTGACTATTAACGGTACAAAATCTCGTAGTTTTTGATGGTTGGAGAAGTTTCGTGAACTGCAGACTGTGAACAACACAAAAGAACAAACGTTATTAGCAAGTTCAGTTCACCAGAAACGTGGTCGGATCTTGCACAAACTCCCAGGCTGTACACAAAAGAAGCCCTCCAGCATAGCTTAGGCAAAGCCAGGCATGGTCACAACGTTTTTAAGTGGGATAATTTGTGTAATAATGCAAGGAGGGGGTCAAAAATGAACTTTAAATTACAAGGGTTAAATAAAGTATATTACCGGTTGTGGATGGTGTCTTAAAAGAACAATCTGGGTAGGAAATACAGCACTTATTCCTTCACTACGCGGCAGTAACCTTCCGCCATTTTGTTCCCGTAAAAGTAAAGTGGAGTTGACTTCGCAGTGCAGCTTGTGGTACCCCCTGGTTGATGACTTCCCAGCAAGCTTTCAAGGCGACTTCCACAGCCATCTAGAAACAACTTTTAAGCCGACTCGCAGTACCCTCCAAAGCTGACTTAATAGCCGACTTGTACAGTGACTATAGCATGGGTTCTCAAATTTTTTCGTTCGCGACACATTAACTGTATCCCCAATTCGCCGTAGGGCCCCTCGGAACATAGCCCCAGCTTGCGCGGCGCCCCTTAGAACATGGGCCTATATAATTGCTCTATCTATGCAATTATAGGAATCTTTCGCGACACTCCTTCAAGCCTACCGCGGTGCACCAGAGCGCCGCGGCGCATAGTTTGAGAACCGCTGGACTATAGGAATGTTCTAAGTTCACTCTGTAGTGTTATAGGCTAAATTTATTCGATAAATTAGTATTATAGTTCTACTATAGTTCAGATAACTTAGTAGGTACTAAATAATCTTTTCTATAAGATTTGCACTACTTTGATTTACAATGCATAATGACTCTATGCGATACTTTGTAGCGTAATTTACCCAAATTTATTTCAAAATGGAATTACAGTTATAAACAATCTTATTTGCTGACTTTTTTTTTAGAAAACAGTTACAACATTTTTTTTGTGCCTAAATACTTTAGCGAAAATCGCTTTTAGAATATATTTTCTACACTTTTGCGTTTTGGGGCTAACTTTAGAAGTCAAATTCAAACACATGTGTTTTCAATGAGAATTTTTGAAGAAAAGTGTATTTTCAAGGCATAAAATCCGTGAAAAATTTGCAAAGATTCCGACAATAACAATGAAGAAAAAATTGGCTGGTTAGTGCACCGGATGGAATCTGTTTGTTTTTTTATGGAAGTTAACAAGAGGAGAAACGTGCTCCTGGCAGTACAGTGGTTTTCTACAAGTCCACGCCTATCACAGTATTCAAATGGACCGGTTTTTAGACCTTCTCAACGTTTAAGCAGCCAGTAGAAGTTCTTTAAAATTCCAAACGGAAAATTTTTTTTAAAAAAAGACAAACAAAAAGCGCTCGGAGGAAGGCACTAATGCAATAACCACGCCTTCCTTTTAACTTTTCTCTCCTCTCTGATAATTTATTCTTTAACGTAACTCTGATCTTCAGAAAAGCTTCTCTGCAATAAAAAGCTATATCATTTGGGTTCTTTTCTTACATAATAAAAAATATTTCACCGCCTACCACCCAAACAATTCGGTTATTATAACACACTGGAAAGGTAAATTGTAGAAAAGGGGAGGAACATGATCGGTTAGTGCTACTATGCAATTATAACTTCGTGCCCCAAAACTGTGAACAGACCGCAAAATTCTTGCAATTGGTATTTGTTTCCTAAGCAGTAAAATTAGCTCATCCAAGATCTATTCTTTAATGTGGCCAGCATAGACAGAGTGTTTAACTCCAAAAGTATGGGCAGGACTACGTTCCATGGTGATCTGTAGCAAAATGCAAGAAAAAAAAATTAATAAAAAAAAAAAAACTTCGTGCGTAAATTGCCAGAAATTCTTGTCTCGGTCAGAAAAAAAATTACTTTCTCCGGTGAATGTGCTCCAGGACCAGGTTTCTGGGTATGATCCGAAGGAATATTAGTACGCGCACTAATGGAAAACGAGGGAGATTTCACAGCTTTGTATTTCTCGGGCGAAGCTGTGTCGTATCGGCCTGGTCCAGGATTATGGATACGTTCGTCCGAAGGACTCTTCCCGCGCCCAGCAAGAGAGTACGCTGGCGCTTGACCCGCGCCCATCGCCGCAGGCAACGAATACTGGTTTGGAGCTAGAATCGATGGAAAATAACCCCAAATTTCCATATTGTAATGTATACAAGATATGAGGTTCGGTTAGCTTTCTTACCAGGTGTATTATCAGACTTGTTATTATTCAACTTGACCCCAAAAGAAAAGGCTGGAGCTCCTTCCACCACTAATTTTTCGCCCTTTTCAGGGTTGTAAGAGCCTGGTGCAGGGGTAATGTCCAATTTAGGATCCTTCGGCCGTCCACTAATGGTTGGTGCTGGAGTTTCGTCTTTGCCTTTATTGTGAACAAGGTAAAAGCGATCATAAAACGTTTATTGACCAACTCCAATTCGGGGTGCTGAGTATATATGTGTACAAGCTTTTTTTTTGTATGTTGCTTTATAATACCTTTATTGTTGAGCTTGGCAACATTGTACTGGCCGGGACCGGGTCCGGGACTATCAGTCTTATTGTCGTGCCTAGAAATTTCCAGAGAGAAATCGAAAAACAATCCATCAGTCATTTTTGTTCCAAATTGGTTTTCGTCACGCGATTATATATAGCTGCACTTTACAATATCGCTATGAAATCTAATTTCACAAGTTTCCGCATTTTATGACGTGTGGTAGACAAAGTAAAATTACTTCCGACTAACTTTATTTAAAGAGAACTCCGAAGCTATAATTTCATTGCTTGCTACTGCGTTTTAGAGGAAGTTTACATATAAAAAAGTGTAAAATATGTCACTTGACACTTTGGACAGTCAACAACTGCACTATGACACGAAATTCGTGTCAAAACGTTCTCCAAAAATTTAGAACTACAGTATTTAACATCTTTAAGGTACTACGTTCCCATTCTTTTCCAAATATACTTCCTTAAGTTACGTTTACTTTTAAGTTAATGCCAATTGCTGGTTCGTTAATTTGAGACTCCAACTTAAGTAACTAATTAAACTTTATTTTTCTAATTACTTGGTTAACTTATACTGACAAGGATTTGTTTTTAAAGAAGTTCCGTAATTATTCTTTTGAGTTATTTTGTTTTCAAAAGGTTGTGAGGCAACTACAAATCAGGACGCAGACCACGTGGTTTACGACATTCGACGAATAAGAAACAGCCGTTTTCTTCGAAACTTTTTAAAATGCCATTATTTAAAAAAAAAAATCAAGTATAAATAAGTATTCCAGTATTTAATAAGTATAAACTTACAAAATATACAAAACGCCTTCCAGAAATTAAATTCTCGTGTTTTTGCTTGTGTTAAAAAGTAGATTATTAAATATACAAACTTTGGTAAAACTTACTTGACTCCAAAGCTAAATGCTGGCGCACGCCCTCGATCCAACGTTCCCGAGCCTTCACGAAATAAAACAAAACAAAACAAAATAAACTTCATGTGAGTAAAATTTAACTTATTAAACATGCAGGTCCAGTTTCTGGTCCATGGGGCGCTAAAATAAATGATTACCTGAGCTCCTTATTGCTCTACAACCTTGCTAACCATATAAGGTCAAAACCGCCCTTAAAACTTGCTCTTTTTTCTTCTTCCTCAAAAGGCCCTCTAAACTTTTATTTTTTTGTTATTTTTGTTTCCTTTGAAGCGTCCCAAAGACGGCTTTTTTACCAGATGGGCGTCGTCCCAGCAGCTTTTAAGAGAGAAACCCCTGTGCTACAGTGTGAATATGTGACTCATCATACTCTAAAGTTTTGGTGTGGAGTTGGCTTTAAACAGAAAACGCCCATTTTCTTGAGGATAAGCGATGTAAGGGGTCAATCCGGCTCCTCTGGAAACTTGTCATGCAAATTTAACTTTCAAGGAAGCCTAGATTTCTTGACCATAATAAGCCACGAAACGAAATTCATTGACTCTTTCATTGGTAAAACAAAAATGACGAAAAAACTAACCAATCGTAGATGGTAGAATTACAGCAGCTGGTCCAGGCGTTTGGAATTCTGCAGCAATCGGTCCACGTCGCTTCGTAGGAGTCCATGTTCCTGTGCTTAATCCTCCCACTGGTCAAAACACGAAAAGGAAGAGAGAGCAAAAAAAAAATCAAAATATGAACGTAAAATCCGAAAACCCGCAAGAAAACCTCAAATGTAAATCCGGTTAACAAAAAAGTGACAGAAGTAAGTAAAACGAGAGAGTATATAAGAAAAGGTACTGTACGAGGGTGTGCAAGGCACCGAGGCATTGATCAATATGCGCAGGATTAGCCCTATCTATTACGTGTGTAAATGTAAAAGATCTCTCCCCCCTCGACGGAATTTGTGGCGAACTCGAACGTTCAACTCCCAGACAGTTATTAACTTCCCCTTGACCCATTTCCTCACCATAAAAGGAATCCAAAACGATTCCAAACAATGGCCTTGCCTTGGGTCCCATGTTAATCAGGAGAAAGTAAAAAAATCCCATGCTTCTATATTCATAAAAAAGGCGACAATAAAATAAAACAAAAGGTAAAAACTTACTTATTTCTTATTGTATGGGAAAGGCAAATAGGTCCAGAAAAGGAAAATCCGTCGAGGATAAAGTAGTTTCCACACGAAGAAACGTTTGTTCGAGCGTTTTGTATTTGACAAGCTCGTTCACGGAAAACCGGCAAAACTGGACACTTTGTAAGGGCTGGTATTAGGTAGATCAATGATGAGCGTGTGTGGAAGAATCCGATGTTGCCAAGACACTGAGCTGGAGCGTGAAGGACTCCACTTCACAAGAACTTTACTTTGGCCATGGCAGGTGAGCGGTTTTTACCTGGACGCGGACACCACCATACATGGCCATGTGGCAGCGAACAAGCGAAAGCCCTCAGTCCAGCAAGCTTTTCATTTTTGACTTCCTTCTGAAAAACCAGTTAGGTTTTTTAGCTTTATTTGGCAATACTTTGCGTGCTTCCCATCTCAATAAGCTTGGATTTCCTCTCCGTTGCGTGCAAACGCTCTCGCTTTTTCATTTGTTTATATAACATTGCGGAGATTTTTTTCTTACTCCCTCATTCTATTCTTCGAATGGAGTGGCAGGCAATGATACGTCCAGAAAAGATGAGGAATAGTTGTGTATTCATGGACGATGATTCAGATTCTGGGCCAGATAATACATGTCATTCCTCTCATTCGCCCACGACAGTGGGGAATATATGGATCACCTTATAAGGAAAAAGATTTTTAAGATACTGTTCAATAATAAGAGGCTGAATATATATAAACGAAAGTTTCAAATTATTTTTAGTAATCTTAGAGTTTACCTTCATCTTGATAGACGAGATGGCCTTTGTATTTGAACGTGTGAGGAATTGTCGTTCGTATTTGGCGTGACGTTATCGAGGTTCGTGATCAGTTATCTCAATTATTAGGATGTTATGAGATTTCTCCGTCTTTTCCTCATGTTGGGATATACTTAGTTGGATATCCTTGTCCCCAGGGCGATTTGGAAGAGCCAGGGGAGGGAAAATGACGTGATCAGCTGCTAATGGGAAAGAGATAAAACAGCTTGATTATACCCGAGGGTAGATCGCTCATGCTTAGGTGTCATCATCCAGCTAGTAATTTCGGTTCGGTCAACACATCGGCAACATTGCTATAGGGGATGTCATTCACACTAATCGTGCCCATGAAATGCAAACCGGTAAGGATGAAAGATATTATTAGTTTTGCGTCATTTGTTATACGGTGTATAAATTGCCGTTCACGTTTCAAGGGGAAGTTTTCGGTCCTAATTTTCCTTGTATTTGCCGCTTGATACGGTATTATAATGTATTTTATTACCAGTCAAATTGGCAAACGGTGAATTTGAGATATTCATAATTTTATATTCATAATTACCGATTTATGAATCTATGCATGGCAATTATCGTATGTTACAGTACACAACAATCAAGTTATATTTTTCAATCCGTTTCGAATTTCAAGAACTTCTCCCAATGTTTACATTGCGCCAACTTCGCGGATTTTAGCCTGTTTTATGAAGCTGACAGTCCTTGCTCTTTAAGTTTGAAAAAAAATAAGAATAGTTTTGAATGATTTGGTTTGTTTTAAGGTGACGAAATTTCTTGTCGAGTAGCGAGCGTAATTTTATTAAGGCCACAAGAAGGGGGCACTGATGTCATACCAAGAGATTCGAAACACAGTTTCTAGGTGTACGAAGGTTACAAAAAAGTTTGTAACCCTGATATATTGCAGTTACAAACCCCGGAGAACCCCGTTTACAAAGTTGTTTATTGATATATAGTTATATAGTGATATATATTGTAGATTCTGATACTAGTTAAAAATAAATTCTGTGAAGGCCGGACTTGCAGCAATACTCCGCCTTACTTGACGTTACTCAACAATAAAACATACAGAAGTATCTAAAGAAGTGGCAGCGTTATACTTTTTGAACGCTCAAACAAGTCTGAGGGTGCTTTGGTTACTTTACACGCTCAATCACAGAAAATGGACTTTTCCTTCGCGCCGTGATTTTCAAGCTACGCTGTAGTCCATGGACCAAGTAGCCGCATAGTCCGAACCTCCTCGTGCGGATGCTTGCTAAGCCGATACTTGCCCAAAGGCTGTGTGGCGCGGGTCTCGGCCCGGCAGGACGGCAAGCTACGACCATCGCGCGATAGCGCGAAGAAAAAGCCACTATGTAGTGAGTTAGGTCTGAGTAATAAGAACCAAGACCTTTTTTTAAAAAACCACAGAGCAGGTATATTGACGAAAGTTAGGAGCTTGGAGTATCGGGTGGAAGGAAGGTTACTGGGTTACAAAATACCGCTACAAAGCTACAAAGTATGGTTGCAAAGGTTACAAAGATACAAAATTGTAACCGAGTAGTCAGGGTGTAAGAAGTTACAATCAAGTTTCGAACCCCTTGTGCTCTTTCTCAATGACATTTCGTAAACTTTTAACAATAAATTAAAAGAAACAGAAGGAGGTAATCGACAAATTAGTTTTCTAAAAATGTCGTGATATAGGATACCTACTTAGCTAAGTTTGTAGAATTTTGATATATGATTTATTTAAATATTCTTAACTTGGAAGACTTATAAAAATTTACGCAAAAAATATTAAAAAAGATTAACTTATCCGTGCTGTAGCGCCATGAGGGGTTCCACTACACAGTGGGTGAACTTTTTCACCATGACACGATCTACAGTTATAAACGAAGAATTTAATTTTCCAAAAATACATGATTTAAAATTAGTTGAGGATTGGTGAGCTCTTCCTCTGTGGAAGCTTTATAGTAGAATTATTGCGAGAATCGAATCAGGCTACAATTATTCCCTTGCTCAAATACTGCTTAGCCAAACGTATCGGAGAATACGAGCGGTTTGGTAAGTGGTGCTTGTCGCATTAGGCTTCGAAATGACTGCCGCCATATTGGAAAGGGCTAAGAGAAGATCAAAACAGACAAAAACCGGAGAAAATTTTTGTCGCGTAACAAAAATCGAAATATGCCTTTGTCTTGCTCGTGTTATACTTTTTACAATAAGACGTTGTTGAGGTTAAAGCTAAAGGAATTCACTTTTCCTGGTAAATTTAATTTATTTGATTGTATATCTTAATTGCTATATGATAAATATTATTTTTGCAGCATTCCTAAAAATCATGAGACACGCAGACGGAAAGCATGGGTGTTGACCTTCAGACGCGATAAATTCCTGCTTGGAAAGTCTTCAAAAATCTGCTCAGCTCACTTCCATGTTTCAAGTATCCGTGCTTGACCGGTCGTGTAAGAGTAAGACTAAGAGTGCGTGAAGATGCAGTACCAACAAAGTTTGACTTGCCAGAGAGTCTACAGAAGGTAAATAACTTGGGTAAGTAAATAAACAATAAACCTCTGATCCCAATATGTGATGTTTTAGTAGAAAGTTCGGATAAGAGAGCCATCTAAAGAACAGCTGCCAATGCCACCGAAAGCCAAACGACAACGTATTTCCGCACCAACTAATTTAGTAAAAAAGCAGACATTGACGCAAACAGTGAACACCGAAAAGACAGAAGAACGAAATTTAAAGTATGATGGTTTCTCTATTTTTTTTACCCTAAAGTTTAATAATCAGTGGTAACTTTGTATCTACAATCCGTCGGATCTCAGGCAATATCGTCAGAATCTCAGATATCTACGACTTCTTTGAAGCGGCCTTGCGCTTCGGTATTGTCGAGCGTTTTTTCCAAGCAATGGAAACAGTCAATATCTGCAAGGTAGGTTCAAGATGCGAATTCCAGGTCCTTCGAGCAAATCTATTGTCTGTGGCACAAGAAATCATCCGGGAACTTTCAACCGCAGAGGTAACATAATAAATAGTATAAAATTTTGTAACTGTTTGGTCTATCTTTTTTTTACTCTAGACTACGTTTAGAATAATTTTTTGGATGAAAATAACCGTGAGGGTCAAAGGTGTTGGCAAATCATCATCGGTATCCCACTACCGGATCACTTGCTGTTACGCCTATTAGCTGTACTTCCTCAAATAGTGACCATAGCTATTATGAACATTTTGTCCAAGAGTACCACATATCAACGACTGGACAGATATCATCAAGAAACTCGAACATACGTTGGACAAGCTTATTCTCGTTCTGCTTCTGTTCTCGTTCTTTCGTGCTCATTCTGTATTAGAGAAAGGCGAAGCTACATTAAACACATAATGGAAGTATTGTGAGCAAACAAGTGTTTTTAAAAGTGGTGTGGTTGCTTTAGAGCAAGCACTGCAAGAAATACCGAAGGAGAAATGGCAAAAAGTTGTTTACAAGCAGTCACTCAGTAATAATAAGCAACATCCTTCTGCACTTCGCCATTTGGCTGTGACGTTGTCTTTAGCTCACCCAGAAATACGCCGTTAAAAAATATTATCATCTGTAAATATGTAAAACCAAAAAAAACAGCGATAACGTGGGTATCGAAAAATTTCTGAAACGCTTACACTTGATGTTGATGTACACCATCAAAACTAATGGGATGAATTATAACAGTTACGAAATTTCAATAAAGAAAAATGAAAAGTTTTTTTTCTATCTTTTAAATCCACTTACTTCTTTCTGATCAATTCAAGCTTTTATTAACATACCAAAATACCCAGAGTGCTCCAAGAAATACCCAAATACGTAATGCGCTGAAATACCCAAAGCGCCAAAATACCCAGGGAAAACTTGCCTTCCTACAAGCTTCTTAACATTCCCGTCAAACCGCTAGGGGTCATTCTCTAGTGATCCATGGTGTGACACGTTAGGTGCGGGAAAGTTTCCGAGTAGAACTTACATCAAGTTAGGTAAAATTACAACTATAATATTATAATTTACAGGTCATAACCACAAAACATGCGATTCTGTATTACTGCCAACATCTGTCAATTGTATTATCTAATTAATTCAGTAAAACCCTCCGTTTCCAGCTGGTGTGTTCTCAATTTCCGTTCCCATGCAACAGCATATAATTTATAACTTTTAGTATTTTACTAAAGGAATTTTATTTTTCCTATTCGTATACTCTGAACAGATTTTGTTCTTTTATTTGCAGGCCGAAGAAGGGCTATGCCAGTACACCTCCAACCAAAATCACCCTGCCCTAATTTGGTTCAACTAAACTCCCATTTAGAAACCTACAGCTACATCGCCGGATATTCGATAGGTCGTCAAGATTGGCTGACTTTCCAATCCATCAAAGAAGACTCATCTGTCCAGCTTCCTTTCAAAAGTTTACCCCATCTGAGTCGCTGGTTCGCACATCTTAACCAAATTCCCCAAGTAAAACTTATATTGCTAAACGAATAATTTGTCTAAAAAAAACCCCAAAAAAATTCAAAACCTTCTTACATTTCAGGATCCAAGCGTTAACATGACGGCAGATGCTATCAACAACGACCAACCCAACACGTTAACATGGGAAGAGAAAAAAGCTCTAATTTCTCGTAACTTGCAAGAAGTTTTGGGAGAAGATCGACTAATAGAAGTATTGAAACAACGCGATGTGAAGCTATACTGGGGCACAGCCACAACTGGCAGACCCCATGTGGCTTACTTCTTGCCCATGAGCAAAATTGCTGACTTTCTGAAAGCTGGCTGCGAGGTATACTAACAGTCTTATGGAAGTCCTTCAAAATCTATTAAATCTGTGTTTTTTGAATCCTAGGTGACTATTCTATTTGCTGACTTGCACGCCTACTTGGATAACATGAAGGCGCCTTGGGAGCTACTGCAATTGCGAACCGAGTATTATGAACATGTAATCAAAGCCATGCTCACTGCCCTTAACGTGCCTTTAGAAAAGCTGAAATTCGTTCGTGGCACAGATTACGAGCTTTCTAGGTGAGTAACAACGTCATAAATCGTTTTCTTTTCATTTATTTGCTTATAATTGCTCCATAGAGAGTATACGTTAGACGTGTACAGATTGTCGTCCCTTGTAACTGAACATGATGCAAAAAAGGCAGGAGCTGAAGTGGTCAAGCAAGTTGACCATCCATTGCTTTCTGGATTACTTTATCCTGGTAAATTAACTTGAAATTTATTTTTGCTAAATTTCTCTTCTCTAAATAGCATGGGTACAGGAAGAAAATAAAATTGAAAATCTTATTCAGGTTTACAAGCCTTGGATGAAGAGTATTTGAAAGTAGATGCGCAATTTGGGGGCGTGGACCAACGCAAGATTTTCACGTTTGCTGAAAAGTATTTGCCTCAGTTAGGCTACGCTAAACGAATCCATCTTATGAACCCCATGAGTAAGCATATTCTTAAGATTTTTGCTAAGAAATAAAAAAATAAGGACACTACTTTTATTTTTGCCTTTATATAGTTCCTGGCCTGACTGGCGCAAAGATGTCTTCTTCGGAAGAAGAAAGTAAAATTGATTTATTGGACACTGCTGCAGCCGTGAAGAAGAAAATCAAGAAAGCTTTCTGCGAACCAGGAAATATTGCCGAAAATGGTGTTTTAGCGTTTGTTAGATACGTCATATTCCCTCTTCTGAAGGACGAAAGTAAATTTCTTCCTTGTATAATTATAATAACCTCGGATTTAGAATTTGGATCCTTTGATTTGATGATTTTTCTTGATTTCTGCTTTAGAATTCAAGATTTCAAGATCTCCGGAAAATGGTGGTGACGTCAGCTTCGCTAATTACGAAGAATTGGAAACTTATTTTAAAGAAGAAAAGCTTCATCCTGCAGACTTCAAAGCTGCTGTAGAGCCACACTTAAACAATTTACTTGAACCTGTCAGGAAGATTTTCCAAGAACCCAAATTGAAAAAATTGGCTGAAGCTGCTTATCCGCCTCCTCCCAAGCAAAGTAAGATTAATCATTCTAACGAAACTTTTCTGCTGACTTTTTTATCTTTTCTAAAAAATAAATCATATTTCAGAGCATGCAGCCAAAGCTGCTCCAGTTGTGGACGAAACATCACCAGCGTGTTTGGATATTCGAGTGGGAAGAATCGTGGAAGTTTCGCGTCATCCAGATGCGGATGCTTTGTACGTCGAAAAGATCGATTTAGGTAAATTTCCCCAAACTTGAGAGTTCAATTATGGTTTAAGAGGATAAATAACGACTTTTTTTTGTTCTTTCTTTAGGTGAGGCCACGCCTAGGACCATTGTGAGCGGATTAGTGCAATACGTTCCTCAAGCTGAAATGGAAAATCGTTTAGTGGCTGTTCTGTGTAACTTGAAACCAGCCAAAATGCGAGGAATTGAGTCTGCTGGCATGGTTTTGTGTGCTTCTAAGTATAAAAAACAGATTTTTCTTTTATATTTTTATGTATATTTGCGTTTTCACTTCGGTTTTCCTTGAAGGGAGGAGCCTAAAGAGGTTGAGCCTTTGCTGATTCCTGAAGGAAGCCAACCAGGTGACCGGATCTTCGTTAAAGACCACGAGGATGGACAACCAGAAACTGTTTTGAATCCAAAGAAGAAAATTTGGGAAAAACTCCAAGCTGATTTAAGGGTCAATAGCTCCGGAGCGGCTGTATGGAAAGATTTACCTTTATTAACGAAACTTGGACCCATTCAAGCTCGTGTGGTCCTCAATGCCCCAATTAAATAAACTTTGTAACTTTGTATTTCTTTTTTTACAAGAAAGGAAAGTAAAAAAAAAATCGTTCCTGTCAATCTTATTTCAGTGCAAAATGCAAGTTTGAGCATGTGAAACTCTCGGCTGGTGACGGAAAAAGGTCTCAATAGAGCATTACTATATAAAAAATAAAAGTGTTGTTTTTGTATTTACTTCCGTAAACAAAATGAAAATTCGACTGAGTTACAGAGAAGTTAAAATGGATTAAAATGAAGATTAATATTTGCCTAGTCTCTAGCTTATCCTTTTATTTTTGTTGGGATACCCTTACCTTCGTCTTATGTAATATGTATCCAACCGTCACATGTCGTAACGCAAATAAGAAGTTTATCATTGGTCGACCCTTTAAAGAAAATTTAAAGAAATCCTTTAAGAAAACAAGTAATAATAATAACTTTCTTGTCCAATAAGGTGGAGGACTGAAGTTAAAGCTGCCAGGTCGCCGTACGTTTTCGGTCCTTTCGGTTTGGGACTTCGCAAATGTGTTGGAATGCGATTTGCACTAGGAGAACTGAAAATGGTACTTTACATCATCGTTAAGGAGTTTCGTTTTTTCGAAGTTAATGAAACACCTGTAAGCTGACTTGAATTGATAGTTGGACTGCATTCTTTACTTGAATTTAATACTCACTTTTTACTTTTCTTATTTCTTTTACATAGGAAAAGTTGGAAAACTATCCTGGCTACAGTCTCATCATTCAACCTTTAAATGTAGTCGTGGGCATTGAAGAAAGAGTGTAGCAGCAGCTTCCGTCAATGAGACAAGACATTTGAAGATCATTGAAGGAAAGCTCGCAATAAGCTCTGGAAACGATTTACATCTTTTTTATTTCGTACACTGTAATGTCTGTATAATCTCTGCAGCAGAGACGCATACAACCATTGCCTCTTCTACCCATTTCAATGACTTTTGTTAGTTGACTTTCAAGATTCTTCCGTATGCCCGTCAATGACTCATTCCTCTAACCTTATCTTCCCCAACGTTTGGATGCCCTTACGCATGCGCGGAATTCCTGACGTCGCACGCATCTGCTTCCCTGAACCCGGACTTCCCAAATGACACCATCTAGGGGTACGGATTTGGAATGAAAATCCGAAGTTGGGTGACCCAAGGATAATCTTTTATATGACTCAAGTTCATATTATTTGATCCGCCACTGAACACATTTGACACAGTAATCCTTACCCAGATGTATTTGACACAGTAATCCTTACCCAGATGTATTTTTAGGATACAATTAAAATCAAATGCGGCTTCATTTACTTTAAAATTCATTTTCTATTTCTATAAATCGTTTTATAGTGGTTCCCACAGTATAAAGGTTTCACAGTATGGTAACTGGGGGTATCTTCCAATGTAAAGGGATTAACACGATTTTCTCGGTCCCAAGAGGATGTGAGGGTACGAAGGCTTATATGGGGGATGGATTCCCAGACTGTGCCATGTACCCCCATGTAGGCATTCCTAATCTACTAGAAAAAGGGTTCGAGAAGAGAAGAAAACATTCTCAAAACGGGGGACTGGTGACCTTTCTCTCGGGCACTCTAGGGAGTTTTGGGCTGACGTAGGATCCTGCCGGCAACGCGCGCATTTGAAAGTGTTTTTGGAAAAAAACAGTTGATTATTTTTTTAATTTGTTCGTTCGAGTTAGGATTTACTATACACTTAAAGAAGAAAATTTAGCTGTAGCAGAAAGAGCCGTAGTTAAATGTGTTAAGCAAAATACTAAACTTGCAAAAGTTAGTAACATTTAGGAATAGTTGTAAAGTACCAATGTAATGGATAACTCGTATATAGACATAAATAGTCATAACAACACATATAGACATTAATATACATGGGTATTTTATAGTATATGGGGTTAAACCTGTATACTATAAAACACCTATGTATGGGTTGCAAAATAGACTGCCTCCTCGTGGTGCAACCTGGGTAACGCGAAATAGTCTATAATGTGTATACGTGTTGTGCTTTGACCTAGTTCATTCATCTTTTATTTTAAGCTCACATAGTTTAAAGCAATAGATTTAAATTACGCGCTTTGTAAACCGTCGTGACCTTTTTTGAACTGCACTGGGAGGTTTGCGAATGTACCCTTTCATTTTCTGGCCTTTTACCTGAATATTACTCTGGGGACCGAGAAGGTCGTCAGAAAACCTTAACATTGGAAGATAGCCCTGTTAGCATACTGTGAAACCTCTATACTGTGGTGGTTCCCATTGTTCTGTAATCCATGACTAATGTCCCTTCACAAATCTTCTTGGTTATTAAACAATATTTTTTTATAGTGTGTTATCAGCACGGTGTTTGTATCATCACATATCTCGTGACCTTGTCACGAGTAGTAGTTCAATCTTATCTCTATTGCCACAAAAAATGCCTGGTCATCCCGAGTATTAGAGTACTTTATAACATACGTGCTATGTAGAATGTGCCAAAAGAAGACGACGAACAGTTTGACAAGTTGGTTGTTCATCGAAACTGGCTAGGAAACCGAAGTTAAAAACACGCCATCATGAATTGGGCGTTGAACGACTGGAATTCGCCTATTACATGGCTATTGGGTAGTGTGTCCTTTTTAACTTTGTTTTACAGGTAAAGTATGCAATCTATCGAAGAGTTTCTACTAACCTGCGTTCTTAAATTTGTGGGTTAGGTACGTGACATCGGATCACGATTACTTCAGCAAGCAGAATATTCGGGGTCCCAAGCCAATCCCCGTAATAGGCAATTTATGGGGAGTATGGAAAAAGGTAAATTGCAATAGCGTGACGCTTTCCAGTATGTGTTTCTTTGCAAAGATAATAGCGGAACGATTTACTTTATCATGTACGCCAATGAAACGATTATAACTTAAATTTCAGGGTTAAAAAAATAGGGAAAATATTGGAAATATCCATCGCTTTTCTTTTTTTTTAGAAAATCATTATGATTATAGAATAATTCACTAATAATTATTTGATAATTCAGCTAAACTCACCTAAATGCACCTAAAATTCACCTAAATTAAAAGATTAATTCAGAGAAGATCAATTAGATTTCAGAAAAAATTTTCTTTAAGGCCCCAGTATACCTTAGTTATAGGTATAGGCCGTTGCCATGGGGAGTTCCGGAACAACTTCTTACAAAAACCAGTGCATTTCATACAAAAATGCACACACAGGAAAGTTAAGCATACTAATTGCTAGTGCGCAACTCTTAAATATTTTTTTTCATACAAATAAATTAGTACTAGTAGTATGCAAATTAAGTTTCAACCACGCGAAATACGTGGACCAAGAAAATTTCCTTTGGTTGTGCATTTGGTATTAAAAGAAAAAAGATTTACGGCATAAACTGATTTCAAATAAGACAAGGGGGTTTTCGAGAAATCTTACGAAATCCCAAAACTCATACGATTTGATTTGAGAAATTGTGCTACAGCAAAGTGTAGTGATAAATTTTGTGTTTTTCAAAAGCAAGACAAGCGTAGAAAATTTGCAGGCAATTTCATATTTTTTTGCTTTCTTATGCAAGAATTTCTCAAAACAATAAAAAGTATCAGTGCCATCTGTGGGTGTTTCACATAGGCTAAGGAAGAAAGGAGAGGTTATGTTTTCTTTCGGACGAACTTTAAAGAATTTTCTTTTAATTCAGGACATGCAAGAGCACGATATGGGATTGGTCAAGAAATATGGCAAACTGTTCGGTAGTTTTGATGGTTTTATACCCAATTTATTTATTTCCGATCCCGAGTTGATTAAGCAAGTCTTTATTAAAGACTTCGAGAGCTTTATCAACCGACGCGTAAGAAACTTTTAAAATCAAAATATCAAAACACTTCGTTAGAAAATTTCATTACTGCAAATAGGATTTTTTTAACGGCGACAAATATCTCCGAATGTTCATGAGTCTTATGAAAGACCAAGAATGGAAAGATGTTCGCTCTTCTGTGAGCCCAACGTTCACCTCGGGCAAAATCAAGCGAGTAAGAAACAGTCATACATTAATTTTCACTTTATTTTTCTCTTAAAAATTTTCTCTTAATAATAGATGTCGAAGCTAATTAATAAGTGCGCTCTTCAATTTGTGGAAAAATTCCGCGTGGTGGCTAAAACCAAAGGAAAACTTAACGCCAAACAGTAAAATTCGATTTGCTTTTATTTGAAAGGCTAAAGTTGATCGA
Source organism: Lepidurus packardi (assembly GCA_023053545.1). NCBI lineage: Eukaryota > Metazoa > Arthropoda > Branchiopoda > Notostraca > Triopsidae > Lepidurus > Lepidurus packardi. Next base: position 3,283,342 of record JAKZAN010000004.1, read on the forward strand.
CAGGGAGTTCAGCAACTTAACAATGGATATCATTGCTACTTGCGGATTTGGCATGAAAATCCAAAGTTTGGGCGATAAAGACGATCCTTTTATGAGTCGAGCTCGCGTACTATTCGATCCGCCAATAAATCGCACGCCTTTAGTCCTCATACCTTGTAAGACAATAAAAAATTAGATGCAATGAATAATGAAGATATTTTACTATTTCTTAAATTTAGTTGTATTTCCTCGCTTAGCCGCAATGCTTAGCGATACCTTCTTATCCCTCAAAATGTTCAACTTCTTTTTCGGTATTGTCAATAACGTCATACAGGAGCGCAAGAAAATCGGAGAAGTAACAAACTAAACCTATGCACTCCTCTCAAACTAATCCAACTATTTCTTAAGAAATACGACGATTTTATTGACCTAATGCTCGAATCCGTGGAGGAAGTATCAAAAGCCAATTCCTCCAACGGAGGACGAGTTTGGAACCAGGACGAGATAGAAGAAATTATCGTAGCTCAAGTAAAGAACTATAAATTAGTGATGGTAAAACCAATCAATGGTAACTTTTGCCTCTTTAGTCAGTTTTGTTCCTATTGGCCGGATATGATACCACGGCAACCACACTTAATAACTGCATCTTCTTTTTGGCAAAAAATCCGGATTTACAAGAGAAGCTTTACAACGACATACAAGAACAGCTTGAAACCTTCGTAATTTTAAATTATTTTGAATTTCGACCTTATCTTAATCGATTTTACGTAAAACTCGTATGTTTAAGGGAGAAGTCACTCACGAGTGTATACAAAATCTTCCGTACGCAGATAATTTTATTCATGAAGTACTGCGTCTAGCTCCGCCAGCTATTCGGTAAGTTATACGATAACAATTTATTGGAAAAGTTAACAATCTGTAAATTGATGGGTTTTACAGTTTGGAACGCTTATGCAACAAGGACACACAATATGGAGACATTTTTATCAGAAAAGGCACTATTGTAACCGCACCCATGTACACCATTCACCACAGTGCAGAGCATTACCCTGAACCTGAACGTTTCGATCCTGATAGGTACAATAATTTTCTCTAACCTATGTAAGATAACTGTCAATAATGCCAAATTTCTTGTCCTATTAGGTGGACAAACGAAGTTAAAGCTACCAGATCACCCTACGTTTTCGCTCCGTTTGGTTTAGGACCACGAAATTGTGTTGGAATGCGATTTGCTCTGGAAGAACTTAAAATGGTACTTTGTATCATGGTTAAGGAATTCCGCTTCTTCGAAGTGGACGAAACACCCGTAAGTTTACACTGACATTTAATAATTATACTTTATTTGCATTCAGTTCTTAATTCAAACCTTAAAATTTTTAATAATATAGGAAAAGTTGAAAATTAAACCCGGTTTCAATTTCCTGACGCAACCAACGAGCATTATTGTAGGTATCGAAGAAAGAGCTTAATAGCTTAGATACACGATTGACAGCCTTGTCTACGATTTTCAAAATAATATTTAGTGTATAAGAGACACCTACAATGATAACGCATTTGTAACGAGCTAAGTACATGAAGTTAACCTTAACAGTCCTTTGTTCTAATGCCCATTTAGGAGATAAGTTATGAAAATGAAAGTTTAGCTGGAAGGAAACTCTGTTTGTACAGCTTAAACGAAATGTACAAACTATGCAAGTTTGCAGTGCTAATGTAATGGAAAAGAGCCTACGTGTTTTTCTCTGAACTCTTCTTTCTTATCAACTCCTCCTATAATGTGTTCTACAAGTGCATACGAGCTCCACGTTCATACATTAATCGTTAGATTTGGGCCAGATTAGGTTAGACATGCGCCGAATTCCTGATGTCGCGTAGCATCTGCTTCCCTGAACCCAGACTTCCCAAATGACCTCACCTACGAAAGGCAAGAGTGATTGGTATTTTACATGGAGTTTTGCTCGCTACTTGGGGATTTGGGATGAAAACCCGGAGTTGGGTGAAAAAGAAACAAATGTATGGAATTACAGTGTTTTGTCCGGACCGGAATACCCTTTTATGTTAACCGATTTTTCGTGTTAAGCCGTTTTCTAATTTTTGGGTAATTCTGGTTTTCTGTTGGCTGCAGCTACGATACTGGTTACGATACCACAGCTATAACTCTCAATAACTCAATATTATATCTGGACAAGAATCCTTAAATGTCTAAACCCGCCCGGATTGTGGTACGTGAGATCCTTGGGCTTGTTTATATCAATAAAAGGGAATAATACAATAATTTAGAGCCCATGTGACACGCAATACAGGAACGTATTAATTAAGAATGGCATTATTTGTAAGGTAACCCTGCCCACTTACGTCCTTCATCGCAGTGCAGAATACTATCCTGAACGATTCTATCCAGAAAGGTATAAAGCTGCTTTTACTAGAAGACAATAAAAAATCAGACAATAACGGTAGTTATTATCTTTTTTCCTAAAGGGGTGGACCACGGAAGCTAAAGCTGCCAGATCGCCATATGTTTTCGCTCCTTTTGGTTTAGGCCCCTGCAAGTGCGTTGCTATGCGATTTGCGTTAGAAGAACTGAAAATAGTTCTTTGTATCATGGTTAAAGAGCTGCTCTTCTTTGAAGTGGACGAAAACGCCTGTAAGTTCGGATTCAAACTTACTAACCCGAACTTTATTCTAACCTAATTTTGTAGGACAAACTTAAGTTCAAAACCTGCTTTAATTTTGTGTCACAGCCGATTGACGAGGTTGTGGTCACAGTATGAAGGTTTACACAGTATAAACCTTTATACTCTGGTTGTGGGCATTGAAGACAAATCTTAGGTTCATTACGCAACCTGAGTACATAGCCGCTTCATTCCTTCTTTCTGAACACAGTACAGCTTGAAGCGAAAAAAGGGAAAACAGATGCCCATAATTACAAAATAAAATACCTACATTAAAACATAGTGGTTCGTGGCATTTCAGTACTACTTCAGTACCATACATTTGACTATTACGAAAGACGGGTCTTTAAGTAACTATAGTAGTTACATATCGTTACCCAGGTAAGTGTGTAGTACGAAACCTTGTTGTTATTTAGATTCGAAGTGTGTAGAAAGCTTTTGAATATAATTATTAAATTTTAAACGAAAAAGGACATACATAATTATGTGACGACATTCTGCATTGTTTAGTTATTACGTCACTCATCGTAAAAAATATACGTCGAAATGTGGAACATCTGCGGAAAAGTAAAACGGGTAACATGCCTTTCTTTCGATGAGCTACGTGGCTACTGACTAGTGAGAAGTCATCCGATGAGCACGGAGCAGTACAGTTTACCCTGTTCTTAAAGAAATTATCGTTAAAAAACTAGGTTAAAAGAGTACCAATAATGAATTTAGTGCTGTACGACTGGAATTCTTCCTTAACATGGCTCTTGGCCAGTGTTGGACTCTTAACTTTATTTTATAGGTAAAAAAATGAGTTTTTAAACAATTAAATATCCATGTTTTCGGATATAGGTACATAACTTCGGGTTACGATTATTTTACAAAGCAAAACATTGGAGGGCCTAAGCCACGCCTCCTAGTGGGCAATTTGTGGGGGTTATGGAAAATGGTATCGAACATTAATTTCCTTATAAAATATTCCAATGAGTGGAAAAAAAATCCTACAATGTTCAAGATAGAAAAATTTTTCTACCATAACATTTAACAAAATACGTAAAAAAATGTACAAAATAGAAACAAATTTCAAATTTGTTTTTAAAAAATTTTTAAAAATTTTCAAGAATGTAATTTTTTTTTTTTACAAATGTCAAAACTTTACAAATTTTTAAAACTATAAACTTGTTGAAAATATTTCAAAATTTCCGAAAGTGTATTTTTTTAAATTCTACAAAAGGATATCCCAGAGCATGATATGCAATTGGTAAAGAAATACGGGAAAGTAATCGGCACATTTGATGGATTCAATCCCAATTTGTTCATTGTTGATCCTGAGCTGATTAAGCAAGTGTTCATTAAGGATTCTGACAACTTCATTAACAGACGCGTAAGTGTTCCCTTGACTACATCTCTGGATTTCCGCTCTTTAAAGAAAATAATAGCTCAAGTTTAATTGCATAGGATTTCTATATAGAAGACAAATATCTGCGAATGTTCGTGAACCTTATGAAAGACCAGGAATGGAGAGACGTTCGCTCAGCCGTGAGTCCAACGTTCACCTCTGTCAAAATTAAAAAAGTGATATTTTCACTTTTTCATTATTTATTTTGTTTTAAATAAATGTGATTTCGTAGATGACGACACTAATTAATAAATGCACTATCCAATTTGTGGATAGATTTCGCGAAGTAGCGAAAAAGAAAGGAAAACTGGACTCCAAAGAGTTGAGCTAAATCTGAAATGGTTAACTTTCGATTTCAAGTTGCTAAAAATTAGTAATTTTTAGAGAGTTTAGCCAGCTGACTATGGATATTATTGCAACGTGCGCCTTTGGAATGAAGATTCACAGTTTAAGCGATAAAGACAACCCGTTCATGAGTAAAGCTCGTTTGGTTGTCGATCCGGCGATCAATCGCTCACCCGCATTAATTATACCCTGTAAGGTAAAAAACACACAAACAAAAAAGCGAGTTGAATTTCTTTTTACCTGCAGTTATATTTCCGAAGCTTTCCGCTAAACTTAGTCAAGTCTTATATCCTATCACGATTTTCGACTTCTTTATTCAAGTGGCCAAAGACGCATTGCACGAGCGAAAGATCAGCGGAAAAGTAGCAACTCATCACAGCAGAATTTATTTAAAATTAACATAAAATCTCACCTACCTAGAAATATGATGACTTTATCGATTTAGTGGTCGAGACCATAGCGGAAGTTTCTAAAGACAACTCTTCCAATGGAGGACGAGTTTGGAACCCGGAAGAAATGGAAGAAATCGCTGTAGCTCAAGTAGGAATTACAAAATCCCAAATCGCCAAGAATGAACTAAGCTTCTTTAAATTTTCAGTCAGTTTTGTTCTTATTAGCTGGATACGATACCACAGCTACGACTCTCAACAACTCAATGTATTATTTAGCCAAAAATCCAGACATTCAAGAAAAACTGTACAACGACATCCAGGAGCAATTTGAGACCCATGTAAGTATACTGCAGATTTTAGGTTTGAAGATGATCCTAACTTAAGATTGGATGTCTTAGGGTGAAATCACTCACGAGTTTGTACAAAACGTTCCATATGCAGATCATTTTATCCACGAAGTCCTTCGACTGCATCCGCCAGTAATTCGGTGCGTAATTCTAAATTAATTCCTAATAAACTAAATTTCTTGAATTAGATTGGAGCGCATGTGTAACAAAGATACGCAATACGGAGACATTTTTATTAAGGAAGGTTGCATGATAACGCTTCCCGTGTACGCTCTTCATCACAGTGCGGAACATTACCCGGATCCTGAACGGTTTGATCCAAACAGGTATGAAACCTCTCCCAATTTACAAAACTGCTAAAAATTGTGAATTACTTGTTCTCAAAGGTGGACAACTGAAGCTAGAGCTACCAGGTCGCCTTATGTTTACGCTCCTTTTGGCTTAGGCCCTCGTATTTGCGTAGGCATGAGATTTGCATTAGAAGAACTAAAAATGGTACTTTGTATCATGGTCAAGGAGTTTCGTTTCTATCCAGTAGATGACACACCTGTAAGTTTTGTTTCGAGGAGATTATCCAAATGAAGGAAGCATGAAACTATAGTACTGTATTTTAGGAAAAAATTAAAGTCAAAACTGGGTTCCTGTTTTTGACTCAAGCAACAAACATGAGTGTAGGCATTGAAGAAAGATAGAACAAGATAGCAAGTAGCACTTTTCCATAACAACTCTTGCTACTTTCCGTCGGTGCACCTTACTGTGAAGATTTTGTAGCTTTACTTTCGGAAAATAGTGCGGCTTAAGTGATCTAATAATGAAATTTAAGCCCAATACTAATACAAGTGCATTTTAAAGCCTCATTTAAAGTAGTTAACCATTTCATCCGAATATGTCTGTTAAAACTATTCGAAAGTTTAACAATCAAATTTGCTATATATTTGAATGTGACTTTTAAAACTCTAATGGTACAAATGAGCGTAATGGTACAAATTCTAATGGTAGAAATGAGCGTAATACACAAAGAATCCCCGTCTCCCTCTCAGGCGTTTAGCCAATGGGAAGGGGTTGTAGAGCCTTAGAAACAACCCCGACTTCCAAGTTCATTTTTTTTTTGTCTTCCTCACCCCAACAGTTTGCGGGCAGTCAAAACATTTCATTTTTATGTTACAGTCTGTTCTTGAACTCAGAGACGTGTGTCCGACTTGGTGAACTCCCTCTTTAGTGAAAAAAAATCGTAAATTTAGAAGTGTATCTTCCTTATCGGTGCAATGGCAGAAAACTTGGGGCGTAAACAAAGCGCTATTTCGCTTAAAGTGAAAATGGAGCTGCTTAAGGCAGTAGACGAAAAACACAATCGAAAACTGACATCTGTAGAAAGTTCGGAATCCCTAACTCTACGTTGTCAACAATTAAAGAACAGAGTCCAAATTACAACACTGTTTGAGCGCAGTACCTTCGCGCCAGAAAGGGAACGAATGAGATTGGCCAAATAGGAAGATTTTGAGGCTGCATTGCTTGTTTGGTTCAAACAAGCAATGCAGCCTCAAAAGTGTTTGCCTCGCAAATGGAAATTGATTTTTTGCGAGTCCAGGCTGGTCGGAACGCTTCAAGAAAAGAAACAGCATAACTTTTAAACATGTTTGCGATGAAGCTAATAAAGTTTCACCGAGTATGACATCGGATTGGCTGCAGTCTACATTGCCTTCCGTGCTTGAAGAATATGGCGAGAGATATGTCCGTAACGCCGATGAAAGTGGCTTTTTCTATCGCTGCTTACCCGAAAAAACTCTTATCGCTTAAAGGGCAACAGTGTTTAGGGAGCAAAAAGTCAAAAGAGAGGATAACTGTGATGCTCGCATGCAATTCGGACGGCTCCGAAAAGCTGCCCTTATTCGTTATTGGGGAAAAGTATAAAACCGCGATGTTTTAAAGATGTAAAAACATTACCGGTCAAATATACGGCGAACAAAAAAGTGTGGATGGTGTCCACTATGTTCACCGATTGGCTTTTAAACTTAGACAAGCGTTTCTTGTGCAAAAAGCGTCAAGTTGCTATCATCATTGATAATTGTCCAGCTCACCCTAATGTTAAATTAAAAGCTATAAAGCTTATATTCTTGCCTTCAAACACCACAAGCATTCTAAAGCCTTGTGATCATGGCATAATACAAAATTTGAAATTACTATTGAAAGCAATTACTTAGGAAATATTTGATCGCCATTGAAGCAAAGGAGGATTTTTCCATCAACATATTGGATGCGTTGCATATGTTGCGCAAATCGTGGAATTTTGTTACACTAGAAACATTCAAAAATTGTTTTCGTCATGCGGGATTTTCCAACAAGACAGATTCAATACCAACTCAAGAGTCAATAGGTTACGAAGCTGAACCGACATTTAGTGAAATATTTGGGCGTGTTTCAAATTGTATACAATGTAAAGTATCATTGGATGAATTTGTTGCAGTTGATGACAATGTATGTACAGAGCCAATTTTGACAGAACGAAATTTTGGATGTCGTATAGGCTTCAAAAGTGATCGCACTGGTGAAAATAGTGATGATGATATAGACAATGATGTCGATTTTCCAGTTCCTGCTCCCACTGCACCAGAAATGCGAAAATGTATGAACAGTATAGATATTTGGAAATAAAATAATTGATAAAATAATGTCTCTTTGATTTCATGTTAAGCAGTTTTCACTGTATTTTAAAAAAGTGGGAAGCGGGTCTCCTAAAGTTGAGGTTGGCCTCGATATATGTGAATGTTGCGTCAAGGTGAGTTATGCCCTTGGGAAGAAAGGAGTCTTCTGGTGGACACAGACGAGTGTAGTTCACTTTCTTCAAGTCACGTTCAAACTTGTGTGTCAACAATGAATTTAGCGTTGAATGACTGGAATTCGCCTACTACATGGCTCGTGGGTAGTGTGGCCCTTTTAACTTTGCTTTATATGTAGGCTAAACCTATTCAATTTGTCTTAGTGTATTTCCTAACCTCCCCTGTTAAATTTGTCGGTTAGGTACGTGACATCGGATTATGAATACTTCAGCAAGCAGAACATTCGGGGTCCTAAGCCACTCCCCGTAATAGGTAATTTATGGGGAGTATGGAAAAAGGTAAATTGCAATACCGCGCGAAGTTTTCCATTAGCTATATTTCAAAGTAACTAAAGACAGTGGATCGATTAACTTTATGGCATACACTACTGAAACAATTATACTTTCATTTTCGGAGTTAAAAAATATGAAAAATATTGAAAATATCTATTAGGGTCTTTTTTAGAAAGTTTATATTATTATATGAATAATTTGCTAATAATAATTTGACAATTCATCTAAATAAACTCGTAATTAAGAACAGTTCAGAAAAGATCATTAAATTTTTCAGATACAATTTTGATTTCAGATACTTTCTCTTTAAGAGAGGAAAGCATTCCTTATGAGACGGAAAGAATGAGGAAACTTTTTACTTCGGAAGCGCTTCAAAAACCTTTCTTTTTAATACAGGACATGCAAGAGCACGATATGGGACTGGTCAAGAAATATGGCAAACTGTTCGGTAGTTTTGATGGTTTTATACCCAATTTATTTATTTCGGATCCCGAGTTGATTAAGCAAGTCTTTATTAAAGATTTCGAGAGCTTTATCAACCGACGCGTAAGAAATTTTTAAAATCAAAATATCAAAACACTTCGTTAGCAAATTTCATTAATGCAAATAGGATTTTTTTAACGACGACAAATATCTCCGAATGTTCATGAGTCTTATGAAAGACCAAGAATGGAAAGATGTTCGCTCTTCTGTGAGCCCAACGTTCACCTCGGGCAAAATCAAGCGAGTAAGAAACAGTCATACATTAATTTTCACTTTATTTTTCTCTTAAAAATTTTCTCTTAATAATAGATGTCGAAGCTAATTAATAAGTGCGCTCTTCAATTTGTGGAAAAATTCCGCGTGGTGGCTAAAACCAAAGGAAAACTTAACGCCAAACAGTAAAATTCGATTTGCTTTTATTTGAAAGGCTAAATTTGATCGACAGGGAGTTCAGCAACTTAACAATGGATATCATTGCTACTTGCGGATTTGGCATGAAAATCCAAAGTTTGGGCGATAAAGACGATCCTTTTATGAGTCGAGCTCGCGTACTATTCGATCCGCCAATAAATCGCACGCCTTTAGTCCTCATACCTTGTAAGACAATAAAAAATTAGTTGCAATGAATAATAAAGATATTTTACTATTTCTTAAATTTAGTTGTATTTCCTCGCTTAGCCGCAATGCTTAGCAATACCTTCTTATCCCTCAAAATGTTCAACTTCTTTTTCGATATTGTCAATAACGTCATACAGGAGCGCAAGAAAATCGGAGAAGTAACTAACTAAACCTATGCACTCCTATCAATTAAATCCAACTATTTTCTTAAGAAATACGACGATTTTATTGACCTAATGCTCGAATCCGTGGAGGAAGTATCAAAAGCCAATTCCTCCAACGGAGGACGAGTTTGGAACCAGGACGAGATAGAAGAAATTATCGTAGCTCAAGTAAAGAATTATAAATTAGTGATGGTAAAACCAATTAGTGGTAACTTTCGCCTCTTCAGTCAGTTTTGTTCCTATTGGCCGGATATGATACCACGGCAACCACACTTAATAACTGCATCTTCTTTTTGGCAAAAAATCCGGATTTACAAGAGAAGCTTTACAACGACATACAAGAACAGCTTGAAACCTTCGTAATTTTAAATTATTTTGAATTTCGACCTTATCTTAATTGACTTCACGTAAAACTTGTATGTTTAAGGGAGAAGTCACTCATGAGTGTATACAAAATCTTCCGTACGCAGATAATTTCATTAATGAAGTATTGCGTATTGCTCCACCAGTTATGCGGTACGTTATACGATGATAATTTATAGAATTTAATAGAAAAATTAACAATCTGTACATTGACGGATATTATAGTTTGGAACGCTTATGCAACAAGGACACCCAATACGGAGATATTTTTATCAGGAAAGGTACTATTGTATCCGCACCCATGTACACCATTCACCACAGTGCAGAGCATTACCCTGATCCTGAACGTTTCGATCCAGACAGGTACACTCTTTTTCTCGAACCACTATAAGAAACCCGGTAATATTGCGAAATGTCATGTTCTACTAGGTGGACAAACGATGCTAAAGCTGCCAGATCACCTTATGTTTTCGCTCCTTTTGGCTTAGGGCCTCGCAATTGTGTTGGAATGCGATTTGCCATTGAAGAACTCAAAATGGTACTCTGCATCATGGTTAAGGAATTCCGCTTCTTCGAAGTGGACGAAACACCCGTAAGTTTACTCTGAAACTTAATAATAAAATTGTATTTGCATTCAGTACTTAATTCAACCTTAACATTTTATACAATATAGGAAAAGTTGAAAATTAAACCCGGTTTCAATTTCCTGACTCAACCAACGAATATCGTTGTGGGCATCGAAGAAAGAGCTTAATAGTTTCGGTAAACGTTTTACTAGGTTTATAATAATACTTAGTATCTTAGAGACACATAAATTTACTTGTAACGAGCTTAATAATACAGGACGCAACAAGAATATTCCTTTGATCTAACGTCTTTGTAGGATAATTGGTAAAAAGAAAAATTCAGTTGGAATTGCTTGAAAACACTGTTTCTTCAACCCAAACGTAATCTGTAAACTCTACATGTTTGCGATTTTTGCGTAGTGGAAAAGAGCCCACTTGTTTTTCTACTACCTTTTCTTTCTTATCAACTGTTCTTATAATGTGTTCTACAAGAGCATACGAGCTCCACTTCTACGTGTATACCGTTGAATTTGGGCCAAACTTACACTGTTCTGGAAAGAACCAAGAAAGGAAGAGTGATAAGAAGATGAAAATTGGTGGAATGGACCATTATGGCTAAGTAATGATGAAGCATATTGGCCAAAAAAGGAAAATTTTGTAACGTTACAAGAATTGGAAATAGAAAAGGAAGCTCGATGTCTATCAGCTATCAGTAAAATCGAAGAAAGGATAATCGACGTACACAAATTTAGTTCGTACTCGAAACTAGTACGTTTCGTCGTAAAGCTTTTTCGCATTAAGGACATCTGGTGTAACAAAACGAAGTACACCGGACCGCTAGAAGCTGAGGAGTTCGAAAACGCAAGAACATTCCTTATTAAACAAGAACAGCTATTATCGTTTCAAGAAGACATTAGGAGATTCAAGGAAGGTAAAGAACCAAAAAGTGATTCCCGGTTAAAAAGTTTCACGTCGTTCTTGGATAATAAGGGAATTCTAAGAACTGGAGGAAGAATAGAAGAAGCAGACGTACCGTATGGTACAAAACATCCTAACCTACTTCCAAAAAGTCATTTTTCAACGTTGATTGCACGTTACTATCACGTAACGAAATTGCACGCTGGTGTAAATGAAATACTCAGCGCCTTACGGGAAGAATTCTGGATTCTTCAAGGGAGACAATTGATCAAAAGGTTAGTAAAGTCATACATTATATGCAGACGAAATTTGTCACAACCTTACCAGCAGAAAATGGCTCCTTTACCCATGGACCGTTTGAGAAGAGCTTTTCCGTTTGAAAAGGTTGGTTTGGATTTTGCAGGACCATTATTTGTATCCCAAAATGATAGAAAACAAGAAAAGGGATACATATGCATTTTTACCTGCACAGTTGTTCGAGCCGTCCATCTGGAACTTTGTTCCTCAATGGACACGGAATCATTTTGGATGGCGTTCAAACGTTTCATAGCCGTAAGAGGAAGGTGTACAGTTATCTATTCTGATAACGCACGTACATTTAAGAGAGCGAATAAGGAGCTTCAAGAACTTTGGAAAGAACTCCAGAAGCTTCAAGAGAAAGAAGAGTTCCGAACGTACTTGGGTTTGCAGAAAATCCATTGGAAATTTATAGTTGAGCGAGCCCCATGGTGGGGAGGAATGTATGAACGACTAGTACGGAGTGTGAAAGTCCCTTTGCGCAAAACTCTCGGAAAATCTAGCCTAAATTGGAAACAATTGAACACCGCCTTAAAAGAAGTTGAGGCGATGATAAACTCGAGACCACTCACGTACTTAAGAGACGACCCTAATGAACCCGAAGTTATTACAACAGCACACTTCCTAATAGGTCACTCTATGGATGGACTGCCGGAAGAACAAACCCTCACTCACACAGAAATTAACGAAAGTAAGGCAGCAAAGATCTCAAGAATGTTGAAGCACAGACAACAATTGATCGACATATTATGGGTCAAGTGGAGTAAAGAGTATCTTGTGGAACTTAATAACACGAAGAAATGGCGTAAAACTGCTAAAGAAATTAAAATAGGAGACGTAGTTCTCGTAATGGATAAGAACAAAACACGACAGTTGTGGAAGACTGGGATTATAAACGCAGTATTCATAGGACGAGATGGAAAGATAAGAGCAGCGGAAGTACGAACGACTTCGGGAAATCTACGCAGAGCTGTTCAATGCCTTTGCCCTCTCGAAATGAATGTGGATGACGAAAACCTAGTACCTGAATTAGACGAAAACGGATCTAATTCGCAAGAGGAAATTATAGAAGTACAAGAAGATCCGGAAATACTCGCCGATCGAGAAGACATGAGAGAAAGTGAGGATTTTACGATTCCTCACGGTGGGGAGTGTGTTCTGGAAAGAACCAAGAAAGGAAGAGTGATAAGAAGACCCATTAGATATAGATGCTAATGTAGATTGTTTTACCCTATTTCATATGAATGTTTGAAATTCCCGCGATACGTTCCATATGTTAAAGGCATAAAAAGGCAGAATTCTTGGAACTGGGTCGGACGGGGTACGGTCGTTGTCACTCGTAGAAGTTACTGTTTGTTCCCTCTCAAAATAATTGTGCAAAATATATACGGAAATAAATTGCTATATTCACATTCGTGATTACAATCCTGTTATCCAGAATATACACCATATATTGAAAAGATTTAAAAAGCGATCGAATAACAAAATTTAAGCCCATTACCAATACAAGTGCATTCTAAAGTCTCATTTCAAATAGCTTGGTACCTAATACTGTAAACAGTTCATCCAAATGTATCTGTTAGAACTATTAGAAAGTTTAGCAATCAAATTTGCAGTATTGGTGAAGATACAATTCCTTTGAAATGTGACTTTTAAAATTACAATCGTAAAAATATGAGTGTAATGTAATGAAGAGTACGTTAGAATACAATAAATCTTATATTCTCTACGTTATTTAATTCTGTTTTTGTTTTTTACCCCAAGATAACAAGTGTAACTTAAAAAGCGTGACGCGCCTCTTGGTACTATCTTCTATGATGTAAACTTGACGTTGACCCCGAAACACGTAAACGCTGCGTCGTGGTGAGCTTTACCGTTGGGAAGAAGGGAGTCTTCCGGTGGACATAGACGAGTGTAGTTTAACATTCTCCGTACCTCGTTCAAGCCTTGTGCGTGCGTCAAGAATGAATTTAGCGTTGAATAACTGGAATTCGCCCGCAACATGGCTTGTGGGCAGCGCAGGCGCCCTGGTTTTGATATACAGGTATATTGTTTTCGGTGTCTTCAAGCAAGTTTAGTTAAATTTCCCAAAAATTTAGGTATACGACTTCGGGTTATGACTATTTCACAAAGCAAAATATTGTGGGACCTAAGCCACGCCCCATTGTGGGTAATTTATGGGGAATGTGGAGAGAGGTAATCAAAGATCAGTTTTCTTATAATATGGTTTCGAATTTTAATTATAACATACTTTTGTCCTCACTAATGCTACATGAAGTGGGCTTCATGTTGTGTGCTTATCTTGTGACCTTGACAAGAAATAGTGAAAAAGGAAATACTGATTAAGGTTGAATTGATATTTCCTTATTAACTGTAAGAGATTGTGACAACAACTTTTCTTCGGTTGGCGTGCCATTAGGGCAAAATGCCAACCTACATTGGTCGTACGTGATGTCCCCATAAGCTTACTCGGAAGAAAACTTCATTTACCACAGAGTAGTTCGTCATTCTAGCGCGATGGATGCTGCTCTAACGGCGTTTCTCGTTATGAACACAAACAATTACCTCTAACCGAACCTGGTGTTCTGGAGCTGGACTGTTTTTTCCCCTCGAGTCGAAGGGCAAACACAAACGACTCATTCAACCATACAGAAGGGTTTGACTAATGATAAAAAACAAATAATCTAGTGTAGAAATATAGAAAGCTACACTTGAAGAAATATTCTGAAAAGGTCCTATTTTGCTTCAAAAGGAAATGCCCGAGCACGACATGCGATTGACAAAGGAATACGGGAAACTATTCGGCGTTTTTGACGGAACGGTGCCTAATTTGTTCATTATGGATCCAGAGCTCATTAAACAAGTGTTCATTAAAGACTTCGAAAGCTTCATAAACAGACGCGTGAGTGTTAGCTTGATAAATCTTGATTTCATAGAATTTCAAACCAAAATCATAATTCACGAAATTGTGTAGGATTTCTATTTTGATACCTTCGTATGTTTTTGTCCCTTATGAAAGACCAAGCTTGGAAAGATGTACGCTCTTCCGTGAGTCCAACTTTCACTTCAGGAAAGATTAAACGAGTATGAACTTCTTTTATTGGTCATTCAGTTACTTTAGACGAGAATGTTTTTATAGATGTCAAAACTAATTAATAAATGCGCTCTTCAATTTGTGGAAAAATTCCGTGAAGTGGCTAAAACCAAAGGAAAAATCGACGCCAAACAGTAAATTTGAAATAACACCTACTGAATTCCTAATCTTAGATTTATTTTTCAGAGAGTTTAGCAACTTAACCATGGATATCATTGCTACTTGCGCTTTCGGAATGAAGATTCAGAGTTTGGGGGAAAAAGATGACCCTTTCATGGCTAAAGCTCGCGTACTTTTCGATCCGCCCATAGGTCGCACACCTGGAATACTTGTACCTTGTAACAAACAAAACAAAACATAAAAACACACGTCACAACCGCTTTTTTTCTCATTGCAGTTATATTCCCAATCATTTCGACTAAACTTAGTCAAATTTTCTTTTCATCCAAACTTTTCGGATTTTTTACTGAAATCGTCAAAGACGTACTTGACGAACGGAAGAAAAGCGGAGAAGTAACAGTTCATCTAATAATGCATTTTAAACATATTCGCCAATTATTTCTCCTTAGAAATATGACGATTTCATCGATTTAGTTTTGGAGTCTGTAGCGGAAGTGTCCAAAGCTAATTCCATTAACGGAGGTCGAGTCTGGAACCAAGACGATATCGAAGAAATCGCTGTGGCTCAAGTAAAAAAATGGCAAAAATCAAAACTGTATCTAAATCTTCTTCGTTTCTTTCCAGTCAGTTTTGTTCTTATTGGCTGGCTATGATACCACTGCTACGACTCTTAACAATTCAATGTTTTATTTAGCCAAAAATCCAGATATTCAAGAAAAGCTCTATAACGACATACAAGAGCAGCTCGAAACTTGCGTAACTATTATTACATAGTTTTATTTTGCCCCTATTTGAACCTAACTTTAACGTTTAAATGTATTATAGGGTGATATCACTCACGAATTTTTACAACGCATTCCATATGCAGACCAGTTCATTCAAGAAGTCCTTCGTTTACACCCACCACTATTACGGTGTGTAATTTCGGGTAAAAAATCACAATAATCAAATCTAAACGGGTTAATTAGATTGGAGCGCGCGTGTAACAAAGATGCACAATATGGGGACATTTTTATCAAGAAAGGGAGTATAGTAACACTGCCCGTTTATGCTCTTCACCGCAGTGCAGAACACTTCCCCGATCCTGAACGATTCGACCCCGACAGGTATAAACTTTCTCCAAATGCTTCTAAAGGATAGTAATGATAGATTTTGTCTTGTACTAAAAAAGGTGGACAACTCATGCTAAAGCTGCCCGATCGCCTTACGTTTACGCTCCTTTTGGTTTGGGCCCTCGCAATTGCGTTGGCATGCGATTTGCACAAGAAGAACTCAAAATGGTACTTTGTATCATGATTAAAAGCTTCCGATTCTTTGAAGTAGACGAAACACCTGTAAGTTAATTCAACTAAACAAAGAATAGTGATGAACTAATCGAACTGTTTATGGTAGGAGAGGATTAAAGTCAAAACCGGAATGAACTTAATATCCCAACCCATGAGCATGGTTGTGGGCATTGAAGAAAGGTCATAATTTCGATGAAAAAAAATACTATTTGCCCATTTCCATACTATGTTTTCTACATTTTCACTCTATCTACATACTACATTTTCATACTATCTATTTGCTCATTTCCATACTTGCTATAAGCCATTGTGGTGGGTATTTTTACTGTAGTACACGGCATTACGTAGACTGATTGTACGAAAATGGGCTTCCACACCATCTTTATTAAACATCGTTTGAAAATTCCTAGAAATTTTTCATTTGTGGTGCTAAATCATCAAATTAAAGCGTCGTTCAAGTATTGACAACTTGCAATTAAAAAAACACAAACACACACTTCCTAACGTTAAAAACCAGAATTTTATAAATAATTGTTTCGCGTACATGTAATTATTTTTAGTAATACAGTGGTACCTCGACATACTTGTTTAATTCGTTCCGCAACCTTGCTCGTATCTTGAATTACTCGTATCTCGAAGCTAACTGATTCACTGACCGTGGTGGGCGGTGCCGCGCACGCGCGCTACCAGCCGACCTGCTAGACCGAACTCGTATCTCGAATTTCGCTCGTAACTCAAAGCAAAAAATCACTCGCTCGCCGGCTCGTATCTCGAAAAACTCGTATGTTGGGGCACTCGTATGTCGAGGTACCACTGTAAACCTATTCAAAATTTATTTGAATAGGAGTTGAGTTATGTAGCACGTGAAGAGTATTTAGCAGTAGCTACACTAATACAATAAAATATCGGCAACTTAACATCAGAGGATATGTAATGAGTAGATAATCGCCAAGCATTGATAAGCGCTATATTTTGCTCAAGTAAAATTTAAAATTATTAATTCTTTGATAGATCACGAATGAAAAAAAAGAATTATTTAATTATCCGCTCACAAGACTTGATTTCAATGTCACACTCCAAAATTATCTCAACTTATTATAGTTTTTAGTATGAAGAAGCCACAATTTTGGTAATTTCCGAGATCGAATGTGCCATATTTCATGTACCATCCAAAGTTATATATTGTAAGGAGCAGAATTGGTACTTGGATACATTTAAATTTTAATGACAGTGTAATACGAGGAGTTGATTGAAATAACAATAACCATAGGTAAAACTAATCTAATCATAACGCTAACCACAAGTAACTAACCTAAATGGGGCAAGTCAACGGTCCTCTCGTGCCGGGGTCGGAAGACCTCGAGGATTACCTATGCCTAGCTACGAATAGCCTTACCGATACAAGCGCCGAAACCCTACTTGTAACCACAGCCTAATAGTTACAGCTGCATAGCTCACAGCTACAAAGGACAGGCACCAGAAGAAGTGTAGCTCCACCGGATGTCAAGAATAAAAAGCCGAAACAACAACAATGAGGCCGGCCTGTAAGTACCGATTCTACCAAGACAGAAGCGGTCAGTCAGTAGCCAGTCATCAGCAGGCACTAGCCAGCCGTCAGTCGTCAATTCTACAGTAGTGCCAGTACTTACGAAACCAAGTCGGAGTAGCCGCTTTTCTCCCGGTACCCTATCGGCCGACGTAGTCGCCAACGGCGTCTACCGTCCCATAGCCCGTGTTCGCGACCGTTGTGTCTGTGAGCTTCCCAGAGAACCTTTAACTCCCGTCTACCCCCACTGCACCAGTCCAGACGGTAGTTAGATTTCAATACACAATTCTAAATGACTATGACTATACGCTTACAATTGGACTACCCAACAATCGTTTACCAAGAATGTAAGCGTTGGACATTCTGGATTTGTATGTGGAATTGCTGTGGATCATGTACGAGAGAA
This sequence comes from Lepidurus packardi, assembly GCA_023053545.1. Classification (NCBI taxonomy): domain Eukaryota; kingdom Metazoa; phylum Arthropoda; class Branchiopoda; order Notostraca; family Triopsidae; genus Lepidurus; species Lepidurus packardi. Next base: position 3,301,431 of record JAKZAN010000004.1, read on the forward strand.
ATTTAAAAGTTCTGGGGACGTATTTGTGACCTATGGCGGTATAAACGATGACAATTCCTTAGTTTTAACTTAAGCTTGAAAAGTGTAATTAAACCATGGATTCTTCCAGGAATAAGTAGTACGCCTTTTCCCCGACTCTATTTCGTATTCGATTGTCAGTTAATTAAGCCTCATACGCAATCAAAGAATTTAAATGTAATGTTTTTCTCTTGTCAGTTTTCAATGAAATTTTCATCTCTCCATAAAAGGAGGACAATGTTTACTAACATAGACCCTGTAGATATCCTTATAATACAAACGCTTTTATTATTCTTACTTGCTTTTAATATGAGTAAAAACTTAGATTACAGCCATGGAAAACGAGTTACAATTATTGGTTACCAGTCCCTGAAAAGTGAGAAACCAGTAAACAGCACTTAAACACACATAAAGGAAGTGGTTTCACCGCCATTTAGAACTAAAAAGTCACGTACGACGGTGGCCTCTTACCCTCACTGTTACTTGCTAGATGGCAAACGCTGTCGAATGGTCGAGTCCATTTATATACCAGTAATATCGCAATATTTGTTACTAGATGGCAAAACTTGTGTCGAAGCTAACGAAGAAATTCGTTCATGTGAGTCTCGTTAACGGCGTCAATTGTTGGGTAAGAACTCAACTAATCTTAATTTTATTTTCGATTACCTATGCATAATAATGACTACTGAAAACTACCAGCAGCTACTATGGAACAAAGCAGTAGTCTTCCGTCGCAATTGTGCCGTAATTTGAAGAATATTTTGGAAAAAAATGTGGATAATCCAGCTGGACTTGTAAGCGATTGGAATTCCTGCTTCGAATCAGATTTTGATTCTTCAGTACAAGCTCCCATAATAGATAACGAAGTTATAGAGCTTTTAGCATCTCGTATTAAAGTAAACAAGCTCATATATTTCTAACGAATGCAGTGCGTATAGACTATCGTCACGAAATTATCTTTCTCTAGAAACGAAACTGGAGTAAGCCAAGTCGTCAGGAGGAACGTTCTGTCGTTTTACAAATGCTTTATTACATTTTCATTCACTACGAAGTAAGCTAAATAACCCTTACGAATACAGTAATTTACTACGGAATAACGCTTTTCGTATAATAGGTTGCACAGGTTACATTAGATGAATGTTCGCGACAAATCTTTGAACTTTTCCCGTATTTGATCTTGCCAGTCGTCGACGTTATGAAGTCAATGGAAAACCTAGTGCTAAATGAACAGTTGTCCACTTTCTCTGCTGTTATCGCCTTGTTTGAAGTAGTAATTTTTTAATTCAACTCCGATTAACAATGCTTAAATGAAATCATTTCCCATTTTTAGTCAATCTGCACAGCCAGCGAGTTTTATGCAGAGAGTTCTTTGACCAATGGGATTCTTCAGTGGATCATTGCCGACTGGATCTTAAACGCAGACATAATTCCTACATGTAGAGCGACTTTTGTTCAACTTGTGATAGAAATTTCCCGTCTCTCTAGAGACGTTTCCGAAGTTCTAATCCACTACGGGTAAAATAATAAGTTTGCTAATACTTTTCTAAACATTTCCCCTGCATCTTAAACTTTCCCTTCTAGCGTCCAGTTGGCCAAGGTAGCCACTTTTCCGTGCGTTTTACTCCAATTTCACATGGTTCACCTCCTTCGAAGCGTAATATCAGATCCCTCGTTGCTTATTCAGAAATCCGAAGAATGGTTCCCGCAAAACTCGCACCTCTTTGCTAACATCGCCTCCCTACAAGTATACAATTTCAAATGCCCATTTTACTTCCACGAGTTTTGTACTCAAATCATATTTTTATTTGTTTAAACTATTTTAGGATAACCTGGACTTCGTGCACTCCATCAATAAGCACATTATTCCTAATCGCCAAGTCATGTCGTACGTTTGCGAAGCCGTATTTCTGTCACGTTTGGACCAACAGTTCAACTTTAGCCCTCCGGCAGTAAGAGCACAAGTTTTATTTAGAATTTACACTTTAAAAAAGATCCTTTCAAAGTCTTTTCAGAAAATATGGGTGGATTTCATGCTGGATATGAAATATCTAGGGTTTTTCTTCAAACCTGTGTCGAAACAAAATCCCCAAGTGTGGGACAATCCCGACCTATTTCCGTACTTGTTATTAACAGATCAGATCGTTGAACGTGCCGAGTTCGAGCAGATTGAATGCCCTGAAAGCCAAGAAAAATTCCTGGACTTGACTCTGATCCTCGAAATGCCCATTAGACGTTTCATAGACGCCCCCACTCCAGAACCTAAAGCAAACATTCTCACCATTCGGTTCAAATACGACCCTGCCATTGTCGATGTCATCAGAGCCACATTTAATGCCACGGTAGTTTCTTAATTTCGTCAAATTTAATATTTTTCTTATTTTCTTGGAGATAAAGGCCTTAAAGAACTTTGGAGCCTTTTTTTCCTTACATCCCTTTACATTAAGCGAAACCACTTCTGGTTCAGACATGGAAAAGGAACAAACAGCCACATCAACTAATGAAACTCCAGATTCAGTGTACTTAGCAGGAAATGTGGGACTTAGATCAACTTTGTCTAACGCCAAGCTAAGCCACACCCCCGACCCACGCCCACGTGGTAGTTGGAAGATTTCTGGTTCAGACGTGGAAAAGGAACAAACAGCCACATCAACTAATGAAACTCCAGGTTCAGTGTACTTAGCAGGAAATGTGGGACTTAGATCAACTTTGTCTAACGCCAAGCTAAGCCACACCCCCGACCCACGCCCACGTGGTAGTTGGAAGATTTCTGGTCCAGAAGCGGGAGTGGGACATACAGCCACGTTAGCTAGCAAAACTCCAGGTTCATTTTACTGTGGAGAAAATGTGGTCCGTCACTCAACTTCGTCTAACGACGACCTAAGCCACTCTTCCGATCTACGTCCACGTGATAAGGGAATTCCTTCTAGGTGGCAAACTGGTCTGAGAGGGTCAAAAGTTTTTGATGATGGATTAAAACGAAGAATGTTCGTCTCAGAAGCGAACGGAGCAGAAATGAAACAAGTTAGCCCAGAAGAAAAGCAAAAGAGGAAAGGAGAAAAAAAAGAAGGAGAATTTTGGTACTTGGAGATACCTTCACCTCCACCTTGGCCAAGATTTATAGGACAGCCAATGCGAGGTTATGGGAAAGTTGAAGCTAGTCCTGACAATGATGAAGAAATGGAAGACGAAACAGAAGATGAAGAACCCAGGAACCAATTATTCGACAAATTGGAATCCACTCATTTAAATCTAACAGCTTTGTTTATCGAGAACGGAGGAAGAAAGTGGGCACAAGTTTTCCGTCAACAGATGGAAAAACAACGTAGAACAATTGGAAGCGGCGACGCTACCGAGTAAATGAAAATAGAGTTGGAAAATTATAATGGTTGATTGTTTGTTTTCCCTGAGTTTCAGAGCGGTGAAGACATTTCGGAAAATCTTTCGGAAATTGGAAAAATTGGAAGTGGATAAGTTTTTCAAAGAGAATGAGTCTAGAGATTCAAGCGAAAGAAGCAAAGCGTGAGCATCCGACACATTTTCTTCGAAAAAAAAAGAAAGTTTAATTATGTATTTCTTTCTATTAGGGTGAACCTGATCCAGATGTTTTCTAAAGTAAAGGCTGAAGGAAAAGAATTCCTGTAATTATAACTACTTCTCCAAAGGAAATGTGGATCAGAAATTCTTTCTACATTCTTTGGTTATTTTAAAGAATATAAGATTGTTTTTGATTCTTCATCCAGGTATGTAATTCTTGTTCAACTGCTTTGCGAAACGTTCCATTCAACCTCAGATAATCTTAAGTTCAATTTCTGCCATAAAACTAGTAACAGAATTATCATTTCTCTGGTGTTCTTGCTTTTTATTCTAAGCAAATTGAATGAGCCTAAACTTTTCAAAAGATTTAATTGATTTAAAGTATATACGTTAATTACTCGAGTTATATAAGGTTGCACTAATTATACTTTGACACGTTCGTAACTTGTTCAATTTTCAATAAAGGCGTTTTGGAATACTTCTTGCAATTTTGCTTTTTATTGTATTTCACAATTTTGGTTAATCTTACTAATATTAAGGACAAATAGTTTACCGAATCCTCTCAATTTTGCAAATATAAGTGGGTCCATAATTGTTGGGCAAAAAAGGAAGCACAAGCTGACCATAGCGTAGAGTACTCGGATCTGTAAATCGGTACATGAACTCGAGTGGTTTAAAAGCATTTTCCAAATTTCTATGAACCATTAAAATTGAAAAAAGTAAGTAACCTTATTACTATTTAAAATAAAATAACAAAATATTAATATACCTTATTCCTCCGACGATTCCAAATTCGGCTGCTGCACGTTTCAACGCCATGTGTACAACTCCATCATTCTGAATGGGCGAAAGACTACATGTAGAGTAGACGACAGTTCCTCCTGGTTTGACAGCTTGCATTGCTGACCTGCAAGTTTTGAAATCTGAAGGTAAAAACGACAGAACAACTTAGCGAGAAAAGAACGTACGTCAGTAAAGCTGCCTGTAGTTCCGGGAGATTGATCCTTTCTCGCATGCGTGTAGGTTTAAACATGTTATTATCGTCTTCCATGAGCGAGTGTCTGTCACTAGTGCAGGGAGCATCGACCAGTACCTTTAGAAATAGTCTATATTACCAGTTTGTCTATTTTGCGAAAAATTTTAAAGCATATCTACCTTGTCAAATGCGTTCTTCTGGCTCCACAGGACTCCACTGCTGGAAGAAACACGCACTGTGTCTTTAACTGCCTTCGAGCTGCCAAAATACTGCTGAAACACCCTATGGATGCGTTTAACTCGCGAATCGCCAGTATCGTTGCAAATGAGACGCCCTGAATAGGAAAAAAAATAGTTCATTAAATTAATGCAGAAAACGCGTAATTTAATACCAAGAAGCAAAGTTTGCAGCATGGCTAAGGATTTCCCACCCGGAGCAGCACACAGATCCAAAACGTGATCTCCAGGTTGTAAATTTAATGCCAACACAGGCAGGATTGACCCTGCATCCATGAGATAATAGCCTGGAAACGAAACTAAGGTTAGTTTAACCATACTAAAAAATTGAGGTAACTTAAGCGAATTTAAGCAAACTTAACAGAAATGCAACTTAATATTAATGTAAACTAGTTTTAAGGTATTCTAAAGACGGACGTACACATGGGAAGTTTTAGCGCAAAATGTTTCCGGGAACGTCTTCCCGGTTGAAATTCCAACGTGTAAGCGTTTAGGCATTTTGTGCCTCTGAGACCCTAATCACTTAGGCAAGGGAGCGCTTCTAGAAGCCATTTTACTTTTGAACAGAACGGGCTAAAAGTGAAGGTCGATTCTGATTGGCTGACGATTTAGAAAACTTCCTAGTAGATGGGAAAGTTACGCGTACACATCGCAAGTTGCCCCAGCGACCAAAAACTTCCAATGTAATGATAAAATACTTTTATCTGCGAGGAAGCTCCAGAGGGAGCGCTTTTCCCTAATCATCACAGTGCGTACACATTGGAATTTCAATCGGGAACGAAGCTTCGGTAAGGAGCTTGAGCTAAAATTTCCAATGTGTACGAACGACTTAAGGAAATACGTAGCAATTAAGCTAGACTAATCGAGTTTAAGAGAATTTTAGGCTAATTAGATTAATTCTAAGCTAACGCAAGCGAAACGTAAGTTATTTTTTTTAAGCCAGGCTAACAAATTTCACGAAATAAACGACGTATTAAGGTACTAAACAATTTAAGTTTTAAAAAATCTGGAATTTTGGTGTTCTTTTACCAAGAGTTTGTGCTACTCCAGCTTTAGGAGGGGGGAAACGTGTTACATCTCCTCTCCCGAACGCAAAGACGCGGAGATGAGCTGGAAACTCCAAGGGCCCGTCTTCTAATGAAGGAACTTCAAATTCCCCACTTGTGTCGTAATACTTGAGCTGGTCTGACTCTTCAACCCAATCTTCCATGCCCTGCAAGAGAATGATAACAATACAAAGTGCATCGGAAGAAAACTAAATATCAAATACAGTCAAAGGTATACCTTGAGTTGACTGGCAGGCACGAAGTCGTGTAAAAGTGTTTCGTTTAAACTGCCAGCCGAATCGGAAGGTAGTATAACTCTATTGCTGAAGTCTGGATCCAATTGAGCTTCTTCAATAGTAACGGGAGTTATTGAGTCATTCGTTGAAGCTACTGTCTCAAACACAGGGCGTTTGATATTAGCCAACGGATTTTGTTTCTGCCAATTGTGGAGTTCATCTTGAAATGTCTCTCGGATGTCAATACAACCCATATTCTAGTTACGGCGATAGTTATTGTGTTGAGAAACTTTAGATGTGGTTTTCACTTGTAAGTCTTTAATATTTTCTTCGTAATCCCCAAAGAAGTTGACAACAGCACAGTATTTGGATTGGTTCAGGAGAGCAAGGCGTATGGAAGGCCACGACGTTCCAAATATATTCTTATAGAACTCATCGAAATGTTCCAAGGCTCTGTCAGTAGGCGTTGCTTTCTTAAGATTCACCTGTATTTGAAAAAGACCAATAAATAACATGGAATAAAAAAATCAAGAAGAATCAAGAACATAAATGTAATTTTAATTTTTTACCCAATGATTTTTCTTTTGACTTTTGAATCGCAATTGTATAGAAGCTATGCCATCTAAGCTTCTTCTTAAGTGCTTTAAGTAGCAATAGGATAACATACTTCGCTTAATCCAGCGAAATGTAACTAAAACCCCCGAGTGACTGAATTTTCTCGTAATGCAGCTGAAGCGGTAAATGCGAGCACGTGTACTTTGTTTTGTAGGAAAATCAAGCCTGCCAGGAAGAGTATTCTCTGTTGTCGTGACTCGTATTCCTTCCATTTTCACAGCCGAAAATGAAGTACGTTTACCAATTTTTATTCTCGATTATCTTAAGCATCCTTGACTTTATAGAGTTTATCGGTGCCAAATATCATTATTCCTAAATGTCTATTATGTCAATGTATGTGTCTTATTTTTCAGGATCTCCCTGTGTCATTACAGTGGGTACAAAATTTACCCTGGTCATGGGAAGACCCTGGTTAAGGTCGACGGCAAGGTAGGTTTAGTGATGTAAATCTTAACATTTGACTCAGTAGTAATGTGCTGAAAATTTGTGTAGACCTTCCAGTTCTTGAATTCCAAATGTGAGCGTGCTCATTTGATGAAGAGGAATCCTCGTAAGATCACATGGACTGTCCTCTATAGACGCAAGCACAGGAAGGGAATTGAGGAAGAGCAAGCCAAGAAAAAGACCAGGAAGACCCAAAAGTTCCAGAGAGCTATTGTTGGCGCTTCTTTGTCTGATATTTTGGCTAAACGTAACCAAAAGCCCGAAGTCCGCAAAGCTCAGCGTGAACAAGCCATCCGGTAACGTATCCATTCACATTTCTCTATACTAAACTCGTCAGAAAGCAATGATGTACTGTTCAATCTGTCAATCCAATGAAATTTGTGATTTCAAACTTTCGAACCTGAGCTTATCTCAAATTCCATACTAAAATAATTTGAATATGCCACTCTGTGGTATTTACCCATTTGTAACGGTGTCTTGTTAATTTTGTAGGGCTGCCAAGGAGAAGACGAAGGCTACCAAGGCTGCGAAGAAGGCAACCGCTCCTCCAGCGAAATCCTCCACGAAGCAAGCACCTAAACCCAAAGCTGCTCGTCCTCAAGCTAAAGCAGCACCACGAGTGGGAGGCAAGCGCTAAAGAGTATTTTCCTCTGTAACATCCGAGGTTCTTAAATACACAACTATATGGTTGTACTTTTCGTTTTGTTGTACAGTTTGTTTACATATTTGTACAGAATTTTGCACTTCACAACTTTAATTTCATACAGGTCTAAGATCTAAGGGGACTACTAGTTCCCATGTCGTTCCCATTGATCCCAGTATTCTATAGTCTGCATTTGATGCAGCCGTGACAAGGTGCGGTCCGAGGCAAATACTTCTTCCTCGCCTGTAAAGATACTAGCTACTTCTCCACTCTTCTGCGAGTTTACATTCAAATCGTCCATTAGCACTCGCTGCTCGTCTCTAAATGTACGCTGACACGATTCTGTTAGGCGAAACAGTTCCCGTAACGGAACATCAGCTGTTATAACGACTCGTACCTATTAAAAAAAGAAAATCGAAAAAAATCAGAAAAACGATTAAGAGCAAACTTCTTAACGGTAAAATGCTTTTGTTCAGGTAGCATAAAACACAAACATTATTATATACACAATACACAATATTAGAACAAAGTTATTGTTTGCCTTCCATTATTTAAGTTTACCTTGAAGCTCTCCTAAAAACGAGCACCTGAAAATTAACTTAAGAACTGAAAAAAAGGTTAAAAACTCACTCTGTGGTCGTAGAACGTATCAATCAAAGTTATAAACCTTCTCGCTTGCGATTTAAGTTCCAAATTTAGCTGAGGAATATCCCGAATGAAGACGGTATGAAACATCTGCGACACTTGCAGATAATCACCAGCTCCAAGAGGCTAAAATGAACCAAAAATGTTACCAATTAATGAACCAATTAATGCACGCATAAAAGTAGTTTACTCGATCGCACAATTCTTCGAAAGTGCAATAAGCTACTCTCCCACACGTAGAACTCAAAGAAACGTTACGTCCTTGCACCCTGAAGACCTTAGGACGCACAATATCGTTCTCCTCTGCGCAAAGCGTTTTGAAAATAGCCTTCTCTTGCTGGTCAGCTTCAGCATCCGATTTCCTAAGTAATCCAAAACAAAACTATTCATAAAAAATAGGGAATTCTTAGTTCTTGATTTGTAACAAGAAAGACTACACGAAATAAAAGCGTTCTTTTCCATTCCCTCCTCGCTGGCGGTAATCGACGCCCGAATCCAGACACATGATATGACAGTGACTCTTCAAAATGGGTATAAAAGGCAAGAAATTGGACCGCTGAAGACCGTTTTTGTACAAATCATCTGGAGGACGATTGCTCGTAGCTACAATCACTGCTCCCAGCCGAAAAAGCTCAGTAAAGAGTCGTTTTAAAATCATTGCATCTCCAATATCAGTTACCTATGATACCAAATCCCGGACAAGAAAACAAAATTATAGATAAATGACATACATTTCGTTCTTTTCTCTAAAATGTCTGACTTACTTGGAACTCATCGAAGCAAATGAGCCAACTTTCGGCAGTAATACTTTGAGCTACGGGGGGAATTGGATCGTAGCTAGCTGGTTTTTGGACGCCTGGATGAGTTTCAGCTAAGGCGTTTTTCACTCGATGGATTCGCTTATGAACGTCGAGCATAAATGCGTTGAAATGGACTCGACGTTTGCTTTCAACCGGGCAAGCGTCATGGAAAAGGTCCATGAGCATAGTTTTGCCTCCGCCTACAGCTCCATACAAGTAAAGTCCTTTGGGGGCATTGCTTTGGCTAGTACTTTCCTCTAAAGATGAAGGTTTAGCCCAACTGAAAAATTTAGTCCATAAATTGCTCTGCTCGGCTGGTTGGTAATGGAGAACATGGGAGTGGATTCCTTGAAGCTTTTCAGCCACTTGCAGCTGGAAACTGTCTTCAACTAATTGCCCAGCTTGTACTCTGTGTTTATAGAGAGCTAAAGGTCCTGCTGGGTCGCTGGAATCAGGGCCATCAAGGTCGGCAACCTTGAGAGCTTCTGCATGGATTTGTTTTGTGTATTTGAATACATACAGGTCAAAAATCCGCGACCTCTTAGGGAAAAATTCTAACAGCCGTCCTAGCATGGTTTTCTCTTTCAAATTTCCATTTTAATCTAGAAAATAATTAATACAAAATAGAGTAAACAGAAGTTAATGAAACCACTTACAGTTGATTTTAAAAATATACATAATCACCTCAGCTAGCGCTCTCTGATGGCGTGAATCTCTAATTAATAACTGACGAGTTTAGGACAACAATAGATGACGTTAAACGCAACACGCCCTTCGCAGTTCGTACGCATAACCTCTGCGACTTGTTTTACTTCGTTTGGCCGGTAAAGTGCAACTGATACGTCGTGGATTCAGTCTTTGGAAAATATGTGTAATTTTGTGAAGGCTAGCCTAAAATTAACTTTACTACATTTCTCTAGCAAAAGCACGAAAAAGGGAAAGCTTTCTAGTACCGAAGGCTTCTGGTTTTATTTTATTTGTTTGCATACATTCTTCACTCTAGCGACCCCCAAATTCGCTTATAATTTCGCACTTATGTAAGCTTTTAATGCATGATTTTAAGGTGCAATTTAGGTTAAAATTCAGCCAGTCAATTTTTAATTCACGTTAAAATTGAAGTATTGTGTGTGCCATTACCAGAGCTGGAACGAGCACGTTCTATTTATAACGCCATCTAGCGGGAAAATTCTAAACTATGTGAGCAATTTGGAACCATTATTTCGTTTAAGTAATTTTCACACTCACGTTTCATAACTGTTTACACTCTACGGTGATTTTGTAATTTTTGTCCAGCTAAATTTTGGACAGCCAACATAATAAAGGTAGAAAGTTCCGTTTCATTATTGAAAGTTGTAGTTCTTCCAATAGATGGGGTTTCAAAACCAGAGCGCGAGCCGCACTTTTTTTTAGAACTTCGAGCAAATGAGCGATTCGCTCGCGAAAATATGCGACGAGCGAAAGATTGAACGCGCTCGAAAAAAGACGAGCGATCTGTAGCTCTGGCCATTACTTGATATTGCATAATTATAGATTTCAATTGAAAATGTGTCTACAGTATGCAATTTCAAATTTCGCAATAAAAAAAATATTGAAATACCGGCGGTTTTCGCTACTACCTAGTGACTTGATTATAAAAAACAATTCTACCGGAGCATTTCAGTAGATCTTCGACACGAGTTCTCTAATTAGCTTGACAGAATAGAACCATTAGCTTTTTCGCACCTCATTTCCGTAGATTTGTTCGTTTCATCGATCTTAACATCTTACAGTTTCTTATTTAGAGAGGAAATTGAGACTCTTGCTCTGGCATCATATCAAAGACAAGCGTGACAAGACAAGATAAACGAGAGGCTGGATGCGGATGTATGATATAATGCAAGAGAATGAGCTTTATAAATTGGATTCTTGATGGAAGAGCCTGTTCTTCTCGATTTCCGTTGTGGAGCAAAAGGAAACGTGATCAACTTCCATCCCGTAAGTACTTGTTAAAAGCATACCCAAACTCTTAAGTGCCATGGCCTCCTACATGCGCAGTATGAAATCTGTCTAGAGCGACGTCTCCAACCCAAATCTAAAGCCACGCAAAACTGCAACAAAACGCAGGTTTGCCATCGTCACCGTCTTTCCTCAACGTTCCGTTCTCGTTCGTCGTCTTGATGCCTTCCAAGTAACTCGTACAATCGCTCAAACACTTTCCGGGTCTCCATGTAAGAACAAATTAACCTTCATATTACCCCTAGCTTCTTAGACAAACCAACAAAAGTCTGCTACTATGAAAATGAGCAGCGCCAACCGCCAGAAAATTGTTAAAATTGAGTGAAGGCAATATTTGTGTACCATGACTAGTGATCTTGCCACAACCTTGACTCGTTTCCTCCCAAAGTGCTAATTAGTGACGAATTAAGCTCCGGAACTTCTAATATTCCTTAAATCTTCAACAGGATGACTTTAGACAGATAGTCTGTGGGAAAAAAGTAATTACACCCAATTGTGATGAATTAAGAAGTGTTATAAGGTAAGAATAAAAAACGCATTTCTGTTTCTGGACTTCTTTTCTTAAGAATTATTGTGCAGTTTGTTTACATTGAAATAAAAACGGAAAATTTGCTGTTGGCAAGCCATTGAAAGATATTCGACTCGTTTGGGTCATTAAAAGAAACCACAACGACGAGTCTCCCTAACCTTAACCTGAGCAAAAAAAAAAGAAAATTGGCCTTAGGTTCAGCCACGCCCCTCGACATCCGACAAATTCCGGCTGGCTCTCTCTTTCTCATTCTCATCTCATTCCCAAGAAGTTTCCGGTACCCGCTTCTTCTCCCCCGCACACACACATATATATAAACACTACCATATTCCCTCCCCCTTCCTCGCTCTAGAACTCCTTGACGTCCGAAGCACAAGCAAAAGACCAGCAACGCGGAGCATCGCCGCGTTCGTCTCGCGCCTGTATCGATTTTCGACTGGGCTTTACGTACACTGCCACGGTTTCCAGCGAGGAGAAGCTAGATAGAACAAGAACTGCATTACGGATGTTTGCTCTACACCCACAGCCATTTTTACTCTTACATAACCCCCAAGACAAGAACAGAATTAGAAGAAGTTAGAAAACGGGATGAAAAACACAAAAAAGAAAATCTTCTCCCCCTCTTATTAACCGTTACCAAGCGTATAAGTTCTGAATTACTGACGTTCTTAGAGATGATACATCTTTTAGATTGGTATACTCATCCGTTTAGCAAAGGTGTATCGTAAAAGCGACAAAAAGCAACCTAATGTGAGTTAAACAAGTGCGTAAAAGCCTGCCCGGGATACATTTTTGTATCATCAAGAACTCTTCCGATGAAATTGCTGCTCTTTGCTTCTTAGAAGTTCCATATAGATATACGCCAGTCCCGTTTCCCGTTTGACGCAAAATTCATTGATCTTGGGGGGGATATAGGCGCTTTAGCTGTAGCAGCAAACATAAACAACACTTTCGCCTCCTTTTCCATCCCGAAAATGCTGCTGAAAAGAGCATCTTCCTCTCCTTGTTAGCCCAAGAGGAAATTTCTTTTGACTCGGATTCGGCCAACTCTATTTTTATGATTTGCTCCGGAACCTGGGACATGTCCAGAGGGTCCTTAAATAAAATGCAGCCAACGTTGTACTCCCTGCAAAAATGTCAAAAAAGCACTTGCTTGGCTCGCTTTGGATCAATTGGCTTTCAAACCGTTACCCCAGAAACAAAATTTTAAGGGGGACGAAAAAAGAAAATATGAAGAAGAATTGATGCCGTATATGGAAGCTGCCAAAGCTAACAAAGTGCACTAGAAGTATTTGACCACATTCGATAAGACTAGAGGGGGAGTTCTTTTGGGAAGATGGATGGAAGGGAAAAAAAGGAGAATTTCTATGACTTGGATTGGATTAATGGAAGTGATGAGTCAATTGTTGTATTTTGCAGATCCCCCTTTTACGCTATACTGCTGGCCTCTGGGGGACAAGATTGTTTGTTTTGTTACTTGCATGATACGCGTAAGGGAGAAAGGAAGCAGAAAGAAAGAAGAATACAAATCCCGCCCACGGCCTCACTGTCATTGACGGACGGATGGATACGATATGGTAACAAACTTTTTTCACATTTGCTTTCCAAACACTTACTTGTACCTAGTCTTTGTACTTAATTTTCCTTTAAATATCTAAATTAACAAAACATTAGGGTGTAAAAAAGCTTAAGTGACTTAATTGGACCTGTTCTTACTGTGAATCTTGGGTAGCTAAAATCTTCCCATGTTCTGTCTTGGCGAAGTTCCTTTGAGTGCCGTTAGATGTCCTTAAGATTCGGTAACCTAATGTGTTTAGATAATTTATTTCACTTCTAGAGTAGTCAAAACAGGGTCAAAGCAAGAATCTGCATTATTATGAAGAACTTATTTCAATATTAAATCATATGATTGGCATGTTTGCCCAAACTATCAGATTTAAGCATTCTTATATGCCACTTTTCTTTGAGGGAGCGATTTAGCGTTGTATGAACAGATATATTTCCATGACACTTGTCTGTATATCTGTCATAGTTTCTCGGATTGATGCTTTTTTTACGTTTGAGTTTTCCTTCGGAATTATGTTCCATAAACACAGTTTATAGCTTAAGATAGGGCTTGGAATTTCGGGGAGCATAGCCAGAAATATTGCTGATTGTGATTCTGATAGGAAAGTAAGGTTTAATGATCCGGTATTTTGCAGATTTTGCGATTGTTTAAAGAAAATTAGTTTTTCTGTATTTTTTCCAAGTGGTGATGAGAAGTTTAATAGCAGTTTGTTTGTTGTTTACCCCTTGTGTCATATGAAGGCAAGGTCCAATTCCGCACGGCCATGGCTGATCCTGATGCAGACTCACTACCACGACGAGAGTCACTGCTGGGATGCCGCTTTAACAGCAGCTGCCGTGATTCTCGGCGGAATTCAACATGGTCCATCGCCTTATTTTCCTCGACGACACGGCCAGTCGTTCAATTAGTCCTCACAAGTCTTTTGCTCATCAACTTGGCGCCCACTACAATTACGAATGCCTCTTACGGTAACTCAAATTTTATAAGAAAAATCTCCACAGGATAATTCAGTCACAATTCTACCATAACAGACAGTGTTACCTTTCTCCATTTTTCTTTTTACAAGAAGTACTGAAAATTAAAGCTGCAATATTAGGATTCCCAACACTTGACAGAAATTCAGCTTGCTCGGGGCCCAGTAATGCGGTTCTGGCGCACTCTAGTGTGCAGTAGTCAAATAATCTATTGTAAACAACGTAATAGCTTAGAAATCGTTCTAACAACGTAACGAGTTTGCTATAAAGTTGCATGTTTCTTAATGGTGTCGACAAATTCAAAGGAATAACTTGCGATAATCGTAGTCAGATTAGAACAGATTGGGCACCAGAAAAAGGATTCCATATTTCATTGGATTATAGGTAGTAAAGATTTGGTTTTCTATCTAGAAAAGGATAGTTATAGTTGTAATAACTCAAAAATGGCCCCCATTTTTTGTCTTTTTTAATGACAAGATGTAAACCAATATGCTATTGAATTAGGTGAGCGAAGCAATAAAAAGTAGGATCCCTTAATCTGAAGGTCGTTTTCCTCGTTCCGATAAGTGCTTGGTATCCAAGAGTCCGTCGTAAACGAGCTATAGACGGTTTGCACATCCATCTGTGCTATTATAGGAGGAAAAGGCCAAGCAAAAGCGAGCCAAAGTTGGAATGCAAGCAAGGAAAAAGGGCCCAGGGGTCTGTTGTAACGACACAACACGCTTTTCTTGTCCATTGTACCTCGTAAAAGAGCAAAGCTTCCCAAGATTTCATCATTGCCTATCTTTTCTTTTCTTTTTCTCCTCCCTTTCTCTTACCTCTCCTGTCCGCACTTTTTTCTTTACATATGCGTGTGTGTGTGGTACATAATATGGGCCAGAAGCACGTCAATAGCGTTGATTACGATATTCGCGGCGCAGATCAGCAAGCAATCCAATCAAAAAGTTTTCTTTTCAGCTCCGTCCTTCTGTCAAACAACTGATAATAAGCAACTTTCGTTGTCAGCCTGACTTATAGTCCCGCGAACATATAAAAATCATTATTGGCATTGGCAGAAGTTAACATCGACAGTATATTTTTTGTGTTCGGGAGGGTATTTTTTTATTGACTCAGAATCCATTGTTGGTTATTGGAAGAGACAAAAAAAAATGAATGGCGGAGTCTTTGGTCCTGACAGCGACCATAACAGGGAATTTTCCCTTTTTGCCTAAAGCAAGACAGCGATGAGACGAGACACACACACACACAACAAGGTTAAACTTAGCTTTTATGAATAATAAAATGCAAAGGATGGAAGAATTTCGGCGCCTTTTTGCGTTGGTTATGCGCACTGCAGGCTTTACAGAGTGTTCCATATGGCCCCAGCTTGGGGTAAACCTGCACTAAGTTCGGAATGACTCGAAAAGCAAAAGCCTACTTCCAAACTAAACATGACGATAAAGCAACGTCAACATCAACAATGAAAAACAGCCCTATCCAGTGGATTTTAAGCAGGTCAAACGTCACATTCTTCGCCAGTCTTTTCTCACACTTCTTCCAAAGTTGTTCAGTTGTTGTTTCTTTTCTCTTATACGGATGTGTATAATTTGTTATCAGCATCAGGGTTGTGTAAATCACTTTTCGTTTTTTAAAATCGAATTTTTAGTACTCGTTTCATTAAACTGGGGTTTTTAAATCTAGTAAGGTTTTAAAAGTTCCGAATTTTTGTTAAGTAATTTTAGTTCTGTTACAAATTAGGAATTAACCCCGGTTTTGTAAGTGTTGTTCGGAATTCCTTTTAATCGTTGATTCTTATACGGTAATTTTCCAATTTAAATAAGTTATACTACGTTTTTGAAAAGGGAGTTTTGTCGTTTTGAAAGAAGAAGGAATTATGAGGCAAGTTTGGCTATCCCTGATAATAAAAGTAGTTATTATTTAATTTAGCTTTTGTGAATAAGTGAATCTTGCTATGGCCAATACGTAATCAAAATTCAGTAATAGCTACATCTCTGCGCACCAAATAGAACTAATGCCACACAAATGCTATAAAGGCACGGCAAGATTTTCACTAAAGAAATTTTAAGTTTGTAATTTGCTTGTCGACTTTATATTCAGTGTACCTAAAATATACTATAATATACAGTACTTTTAGTTATTTAGAAGTTTAGTACAGGGATTTGCTATACTATCTTCTAGAATAAATCCTTATTTAGGTTTTCAAAAAATGTAAAAAATGTTTCTTCCCATTTGTGTACAATGTGTTCTATAATAATGTGGCAGAAGAGTTCCACTTTTAGATAGTCTCCTAACCTGAAACAGGACTAAAATGCTGAATCTCTTATCGATTGAGAAATCATTTACACAACAATATATCTTTTGCTGAAAAACAAAATAGGAAGAATAATAAAATACTTTGGGAGACTTTCAAATGCTCGAAGTATTCTGAATCCTGTCAATTTCCTTTTGTGCACAGTTCTTAAGAAAAGAAAAAGGCTTGCACAAATCAAAGGCAAAAAATCTTCGGTTGACAGACTCATTACCGTTTGTTGACGGATCCATTAACGTCATAGCGGTATACGGTATAGTGGGTGCGAAAGGAAGCGACAATGAGAAAATCGCTATATACAGTATAGCGAAGAAGCGAGCATGCAGCCGTGCTGGAGTCAAGTTTCCGTGAAAGACACATACTCGCTTCTTCGGCTACAGCACACACAGCAACCGAATTTCCGCTGCTTTTGCTTGCTGCAAGTATCGATCCGGAGGAGCGTTTGAGCAGACGACGGCGAGAGGGTAGAGAAAGGGGAAAACGACAAGAAAGTAGAGTATAATAACGAGGAAATTTTTTCAAATACAAAGAAAAAACGGCCCCAGAATAGGCGTGGCTTAACCGACCAAGTGTGTTTGGGAGATAAAACTGCTCAAGTGTGTTCCTCCATTGCAAGGAAAGAAAAAAAAAAGGAAGAAAACTGTATGTCTAAGACAAAGAAATTGGTCGGAAGTTCAAGAGAATATAGCGAAAACCTTGAAAGTTTCCTTTAGTCTGGCACGCTGACTTGGCTATTTAATAGGAAAAGAAAAATAGCAGAAAAATAGATGACATGTTGGACTCTTGGTAAAAAATATAAAGCACAGTTGAACGATTGCCAAAACACTATAAACTAAAAAAAAATATAAAAGAACTACAATGCTAGTTGTAGCAGTCGTCTGCCTGCTTTTGATCCTCACCGTGTTCATTATCTTAATTATAGTTTTTAAGACTTAAACCCACAAAGTGACCAAAGGAAGGAAAAAACTTCTCATCCTTTTAAAGAACCGAGATTGTAGATTCAAGAGTGTCAATAAAGTCGCATCAAAAGATTCCCCCCCCCCCCCCACCACTCTGTATTGTATTGGACCCAACTTTTGAAAAAGGGTCCAGAGGATCCGTTCATCCAAAGAAAACGAGGTGAGAGAAAGTGAGGTTTTTGTGTAATGAGCAAATAACGAGCTTATAATGGGGGAAGGTTGAGGGAGGAGGGGTCACGCATCTTTGGTTGAGATGATGAAACTAATTAGCAATTGTTTGTCTTTTCTCTTTCATGTGCGGTTGGAATATGTGTCGCGTTCGATGGGATTTGGGAATGTAAAACAACCGGTTTGTAGTAGTGGGCGAACCAGGTGTCTTTGATTGGGACGACGAGATTCCTCGCATCGAAAATTCGACTCAGTCGCCCAATGCTCCAAGTAAGTTTCAAAACTTTCAATCTTCCTATGTACAGTGTAATCCACTATTCCCTTACAAACCTTATCAAAGTTCCGAAATTAATCACACAAACCTGGTCCAGCATGTAGTATGTTAGTTCTAAATGTAAGCCAAGTTTTTTGAGTTTCCTACAAACTTAAATTCCTATACTAAAATTTTAAGATTATTCAAAAATTCCAGAAATAAAAAATTGAAAAATTATCAAGATTCAAGCTAGATTAACTTATTTTTCAAGTATTGTCTATAATTTTAAAACCTTAAACTGCGTATTTCCAGAAAGCATAGATGATAGAAATAGACAGTTTTATCATTTCATTTAAACATAGATAGTTTTTCACAAACTATCGTTAGATAGAGGTTTTGTTGATGTTCCCTACGTTACTGTCAAGGGATTTGATGAAAAGAAAGAAAGACTAGTCTGGCTTTCATGTAGTTGTTTTTGTGTTCCCCGTATAGAAGACTAGGCTACGAAGAGTACTTATAAGTTTGCTTTCTTGTAATATTTTTTGGAAGGTTTGGATTAATTTGACATATAAATTACTGTCTCTTGTACCCTTTTCCTCTAGAATGTGATCGCACTTTTATCAGCAGTCCAGACGGACCCCGGAATGGGACATTTGTTTCGCCCACTTTTGCCAATTTGGAAGGCCATTCGCGTCAATGCCTCTACACTTTTGTGGCCGGACCAGGAGAACGCGTCCATATTGCCTTCCACGTCTTTAATCTCCGCGGCACACCTCCCGAGTAAGTGTTATACACATATGCTAGATATTTGTCAAGAAAAAAAATGAAAAAAAATATTAGTTTCAGCTCAGTTTCTTTTGCGCGTCGGACTAACTATGTATTATCCCCTGTCTTCCATTTCTCATTCCCGTTATTAACACAACAAAACATATTACCTTTGCCCAATTCTTCCTCGTTACAGAATATCCAAACGACAGACTCCTCCCATTTACCCACTCACACTCATGTGTTAAGCCTCTTTAAGTAATGAAACGCATTTGATTAGTTTTCAATGAAAAAAATCGATTTAAAACTCCCTCAAGGCTCCAGAATTCGTAGCTTTTCTGTTTGTTTCGAACAAAAATTAATACTGGACACTCTTGAATACTCAAAACAAATTATGCAACGGGGCCGCTTTTAAACCCTGGCTTTTTTGTATAAAAAGTAATACCAAGCTGAGATACAAAACCTGTACCTGATTTACCACACACAAAGAACCAAGGATGTGGCTGGGGAAATATCTTTTTCACATTTTTCAGAAATCTTCAATACTGTTCAGAATTCTTATGTTTTGCAAGGGTTTACAAGCGGAAGTCCTGCCCATCCAAAAAAAGAATCTGGTTTGAAGGATTTAAAAAACAAAAATAAAAAAATACTAGTTTCCCCCTTCACATTCATCCCTTTTATTGGACGTCTATATTTATACATTCAATTCTTCAATGATTGCTTTGACGTTTGTTTTGACATTGTAATTATACAATTAATGAATCTTTGCTAACGAACCGTCATCCTGGGTTCTTTGTGCTGACAGTGGATCCACTTTGGGACTGACTCCCATGTGAGTATTGATTCTCACCCCACCTCCTGTGCCCATATTTGGAGGTATTGCGACACTAAAAATCCAAAATTAGAATATTACACAAAGGTTAACAATATTGAAAAAGGAAAACAGTCATAAGAACATCTCAACACCGAATATCTAAACACCGAACACTGAAGCCAATCAAACATACAACTTTCAATAGTAGGAAAGTTTCAACACTGAAAATCTTTCATTTGAACAGTAGGAGCACTCACTTGAACAAGAACTAATTCATCACTATTTGAGTACTACATTTTTTTCGCTGCAATATGCACATTTTATTCCAACATTGAAATGTTAAAACAATGTACAACAATCACCCGTTTATTTACTTAAGATAGTTAGTCTATAAACGACCGTTACTGAAAGTTTTAAGACACCCTGAGATGCTATGACGTCACTACAAGCGTCGTGTGCTTACCACTAGGTGGCTTAATTTGAGAAGTTCAGTTGTGAGCTGAGACCATAGTTACAGTATTATTTTTTTGAAAAGATATTCTATTTATTTTAGCTTTAGTTGGGAGTAAGATAAATGTCTTTGTGTCGCAATACCTTTAACACAACAAAAGAATATTCCTCAATCTATTATTGTATACCCCCACACCATATCATCACTATAACCACAGCACCCTCGCTCTTATGTCTCTCTTATATCATTACTTTTTCGCTCTACCACCTACTTTCTCGTCTTCACGTGTATATACCACATATAATCAAACCAAAATAGAAAAAAAGCTATTTAATCCCTCAAGACAAAAAAATGGCGGCCTTGTCCCCTTTTACCCACTACCCACATTTGCACTCGTTATGATCTCTCTCTTTCTGTGGACCTATTTAACCCCATCTTTTTACTAACACCCTCACCCCATTTTTGTCCTGCAAAAGTATAAAGTCGGATTTTCAAACTTAAAAAAAAAAGAAATCTTGCAATACTTTCTAATTCGAGCTTGACAAGCATGACACGTTTATGTTCGCGGCCTGTCCTCACCCTTCTTGCGACCATATCTTAACGTCTTTTGTAAGAAACAAAAGAAATATTTGCTTCTAACCTCTTTTTTGTTTCCTGGTTTAATTTTTTTCAAGTTTGCAATGATAAGCTATAAGGTTTTAACTCTTTGCTTGGCACAGCACGGTTTGAGAATCCTTTGGAATTAAAATTTTGACAATTTGAATGATTTTTAAAATCGTTTAGAGATTTTTGGGGGTTGATTTATCCTCATCATTAGCTTTTGTGTACACAAATGTGACTAAGTTTTGGCGAACTTGAAGAAGGTTTCAATATGTGGGTTTTCACTTTCTAGATGTATCCACGAGTACATGGATCTGTACACGGAGGTACCAGACTCGGAGCACGTGGAATTGATTAATTCTCCTTTTGGAGGGCGGTACTGTGGTCAGATACCGCCCCGGCGCCGTATTTCCTTATATCGGACCGTCGTCATTGGCTTTTATACCGACAAAAACTACACTTCCGACGACCTTTTCCAAGGCACTTTCCAATTCATCAAAGACGGTATGCCACTATGTATTTTCTTTCTCTTTTTCTAATATAATGAAGGGAAAAATGACAAGTATACTGACATCCATCACTACGTTTTGGTTTGGGACATTTTTTCCATTTCTAAAGTAGATCAATACCAAGTTGGAACGCCGGTACCCCGCACGACTTGCTCGTTTGTCATCAATGGCACTGTCAAGCGACAAGGAGAAATTATTACACCAACCTACCCTGGAGTTTACCCCAAAGACATAACCTGCTCCTACAAACTAGTCGGCCAAAAGGGACAGCGAATTCGCTTGGAATTCCGAGACTTCGACTTGTTTTATGGCGGCGCTCAGTAAGTGCATAAACCTTTTCTTAACCTTTACTAAACTTGATAGAAATTGAAATTACATATCCGAAAACAACTAACTTTGCTTTCTGGTTTATAATGAGTCGAATGCTGATGCTGATAATCCATGGATCAGAATGACTAACTAGGCAGTTCCTAGAAATTGTAATAATTAAACAAGAGTTAAGCGGTGCAGAATCTTTCAGTCAGAATCTCTTAATGCCAATAATTCAGATGAAAGCTTACATACTTAATGGAATACGAATATCTTTATTCAAAGAAACGAGAACTTCGTCACTTAACGGATCAGATGTCGATTCAATTTATTCTTACATTGAAATCTAATACAAAAAGTTATCAGAAATTGTAAGTAAGTGGAAACGGTTTAATTAGCAAAAACAGAAATGTCTGTGTTTAGTCGAACCAAATAGCGTTTCTCTTGATCCGTTGATCGGAATCGCTAGTATGAAAAAAATCGTTCGAATTAAACGTTCTTAAGCAAACAACGACGATTAATTTAAATAGCGAGACGTCGGGTTATTAGCTTAAAGGGCGAGTAAGGTTTCAAGATGAAAAAATATATGTTATAGAAGAGACCAAATTACATGTCAATTATGCATATTAACCGAGTAATTAATTATTTAGCCGTTTAAGCCCCGCCCCTTTCCGCCAAGTTTCAAATTTTCCTATAGTTGGCCGGAGAGCTACCGCCTTTATCTATTAGTGCATTCAAAATCGGACCCTCGATTCTTAGGGATGATGGTGCCATTACCTTTCTTTTGAGTTCTAGAACAAGTCTCTGGGTGCTTTGGTTAATTTACAAGATCGATCACAAGAAAAATACTTTTTCTTCGCGGCACGACTTGCGGGCTCCGCTGAACGTCATGCAACGAGCGTTACCCGCATAGTCGGAACCGATTTGTGCGGTCCCATTGCCAGGGAATGGCTCTCGAGTGCGAAGCCGACCCGAAACTTGCCCAAAGGCGCTCAGGCACGGGTCTCGGCCCGGCAGGACGGCAAGGTATAGAGATCGCGCAATGGGGCGAAGAAAAAGACAATTTTTTTGTGATCCAGCTTGTAAATTAACCAAAGCACCTAGAGATTTGTTTTAGCACTCAAAGAAAGCTATTTAACTTCGTATTAGTATTAGTAACTTCGTATTAGGTACAGAGAGTTAATGACTGAAGGAATGCGTGTGATAGCAGGAGAAAAGATTGGAGTAAAGGAAAGCAACAGGAAGCAAATCGTAATTTGTAGGATACTGAGCTAGAGAATGTTCGTTTATTTGGAGTCGTTAATTTGGTTCTGTAATTGCTTTGCGATACGAAAACGGAGCGTAAAAGTCTCTAAATGAGTGTACTATTCTTAGCTGTCCCTTTGACGCTGTGAATGTCTACGATGGCCATGACATAGAAGCCCCCTTAATTGGCACGTACTGCGGGCAGCAGCGCAACTTGGTGCTCTACTCTACCGATCACTTGCTGTTCATCACGTTCACTACGCTAAAGCGCACTGCCGACTCACAGAACCGGGGCTTTGCTGGCATTTACGAATTCAGCGAAGGCTTCGTTAAGCTGGGTAAAGAATCGTATACACACATAGGAACTCTCAAAATGAGCTTTTCCTTTAATTTAAAACCCCAAACATTTCTCGCTCTCCCTCTCTCGCTCTCTCTCGCTCTGTCTTATACGCTATTTTTCCCGCCCTTTATTTTGACAGACTTTATTAGCAAAAACGAAGGCGAACACGTGCGCGGGACCGAGTGTGACCAAACCGTTTTCAGTCGCAAAGGCTCCAACGGGGTAGTTTACAGCCCCAATTACCCGTTTCCTTACTTACCCGGAATTACTTGCCGCTATTACATCCTAGGCTTGCAAGATGTGCAGCACTTTGAGCGAGTGCGTTTGGAATTCGAGAAATTTGACATTCCGACTCCAGATGGCGCGTAAGTTGTCTTTTTAACTAACTTCGTTTGATTTTAGGGCTTATTTACTTTACTTTAAATTCTGGTTTTAGATTAGTTTTCTATTGAGTGAATAATTACTTATTGTGTGTATTTAAATAAAGGTGTACGGATGGATTCGTCAGACTGTATGCCAAAGGGCAGGAGACGAACTACGAAAAGTTCGATGCGGACTTGTGTGGTAAAGATTTGCCTCCTGGGTTGTGGACTGAAGGACCTCGACTTGTACTCGTCTTCTCCAGTGGTCAAACTCAAGGCTCTGGATTCAAAGCCAAGTACTCGTTCTCCACAGGTATACTCCTCCTTAATGATGTGCTGTAATGAAACAGTTAGAGCTAGTTCTAAAGTTAAAATGAACCAGTCATCCTTGCCGCCATCTTGGAAAACATGGCGTCGTACTATCTATCTATATAACGTCTTTTTTCCGGGATGCAAATGTATAGAAAAGTTTCGAATTGGGTTCCTACAACTAATTGGATAATGTTTAAATAGTTTAGTAAGTTGTCAGCCAAATCGACTAATTTATCTTTACCACAACTTGGGACAAAACGTCGTTGACCCAAAAATGCTCGGTTTATCTAGCCAAACTGTTAAAAACCTACCAAGAATTCTTAAGGACCATGCTAGAAAGTGTTAAAGATCTTTAGTTAGATCTATATAAGAAACTTAGAAAATTTGAAAGAAATACTGGAAAATCTTTCTAATTAAAAGAAAAGCTCGTAATTTAATCGTCTCAAACTTGAATAAGAGCCAAGCTCGAATATGTAAGAGACACCTATATATGAAATTAAACAAGTATATATTGAGAAAAGTACATCTCATGAAAAGAAAAAAATCTTTTTAGAATATTTAATTCCTGGAACGCCAGCTCCTAATGGCGCTTGTCACTTCACGTACCTGAGCGCTAGCAAAAAACGTGGCGATTTCAATTCTCCACGTCACCCCTCCAATTACCCGTCCAATATGACGTGCATCTACAACTTTGTGGCCACGCCCAACGAGCAAGTCAAAGTTATCTTTGATCAGTTCAAAGTACGCTCCAACGGAACCAACGTAACATATGGGTACATTAACTTTTACTTTGAATATGCTTCAAATAAGTTCTTTAACTTAAACTAACCATATTCTTACCGTCTTTGTTTTAAAAAAATCTATAGGTATCACTGCCAAGAAGATTGGGTGGAAATCTACAACGTGTACAGTGACAGCCCGGAACGTTTACTAGGACGATACTGCGGCCCTAGTGCTCCCGGTCCTATCGAATCTAATAAGGGAGCGACTGGCATCAGAGTCATCCTGCATACTGATGAAGATGGCGTTTATAGTGGCTTTAAAGCGCGATACATCTTTGAGCCTGCAAAACCCTACTACGAAGGTACTCAACTTGACGTCTTTCTTCAAATAAGTTTTTCTTGTAAAATCTGGTTATTTCTTGCCTTTGAAGTGTTCTGTAAATTAGGTCTATCGTTGGATAAGAAAGACTACATTTTATAATAGTGTATAAAATAATTATTTAGTAATCATTAATCCTGTTCCTTGTAAAGATTATTCATTTTATAAATATTCCTGTAAGTTTTGTCTAATTTAGCACACGTTATTCAAACTGCATCACCTGGTATGTTTTTTTAGAATGCGGAGGAAATATGACGGGTACCAGAAGTGGTATCGTGACTAGCCCGAAGTGGCCTGACCAATACGATGGTCCGGATCGAAATTGGGGAACGAGAACTTGCCATTGGTTCATTGGAGTACGTAAGGGGTACAAAGTACTACTTTACTTTCAGTCCTTTGCCGTCGAGGGTGAAAGGCAAGGTAAAAAGACCCAATTTTATTTTGTTTAAATAGAAAAATGAATTTTCAAATCAAAATACTTAAACAATACAATTTTAGCATATTAAGCTACTTCAGTACTATACTATAATACTATAATATTATACTATAATTCACTCATTTATGTAATTAACTATAAACTAAGTTAACTCTATTTCATAATCGCTTACAAATCTCTTAGAACGAGGTTGTCCAGCTGCTACAGTTCGCGTATGGAATGGAAGCGAACAGCCACCCGTGGAGTTATGTGGAGAAAGAGAAAAACTAGATAAGGAGTTGATCCAGCACATTTCGGACGGCAGTAACTTGAGTATCGCGTAAGTCTAGAAGCTTCTCACAGTCAATAAATTCACTTTTGAGCGTAAAAAAGTCAACGTCTAAAGAAAAAAGATTGTCAAAAAGACTTATTTTCTTTTCTTTTTCCTTTCTCTCCAACAAAAAGGTTCAGTACGGCGGATAAAGCAGTAGGAGCCAAAGGCTTTCGTGCTGTATGGACCGAGATCAAACAGTCTCATGCAGGTTGTCACGAGTTCCTGTGTTCGATCAACGGCTTTTGCATTGCTGAGCAGTTGCGATGCGACGGAATCCTCAATTGCGGCTTTGGCGACGAATCCGACGAAGAAAACTGTAAATTCTCTCCCTAAAATGAGTGAAATCTTGTACGTTTAAAGCGATAACTTGAAATTTCTGGTGTTTTTTCGTTTTTCTTTTTAAGGCATATTTGAAACTCAATTAAGCGTATCCATGCTAGCGGGCGTTTTGGGCAGCGTGGGATCAGTTTTGTGCATCGTCTTGTGTATCATGTGTCATCGTAAACGTCGACGACGACGACGTCCTCCAAGTCATTTACAACGAGCTCCATCGCATTTAGATCCAGCATTACTGGCTCCTCGTACTCCTCCGGTACATAGTTGCGACAGCTTGGGTGAACGTTTAGCATCCATTGATAGTGTGTGAATTCCTTCGGTGTTGAGCTCATTTTCCTCCGTAAGAGAAAATAAGCAAACAAGGTTTACGAAAAAAAAAAAACGACGTTTCCCGTAATTTTTTCCTTAGCTTTTTGATTTGAAAGATCTTAAAACTTTTAGAATGAAAAAGAAACAGAAGTGGAGAATGCACTGTGCCAAACAAAAAGTTTTAGAGAAAAAAAAAAAAAAAAACTTGGGAGACCTAAGAGTTCAATTGTGCTTACAGGGGAGAAACAAGAAACTCTTGAAAGCAGAAATTTTGGGAAACGTGTCAAATGAAAAACAAGTGACGCAATCAACGATGTGAACGCGCCATACTTTTTCTTTTCGCTTTTTTACATTTTGGTTTTCATCCCGTTTGCGTTTTCATTTGTTTTTCCTTTCAGGTACATAAAAGCTTGGTGACATGCGTAGTTTGTATCCCAGTTATACTGGGGGCTTTTAGAGTCTTGATTTGTTAATTTTCTTTCCAAGAGCCAGGAAAAAGTAATCCAAAACAACCCGAATACCCCCACCCCACTCGAGCTCATAAAAAACAGTCGAGACAAACGTAGATTGACCATATTTCATGGCTAAATGTGGAAAAGTCAACAAAGTTAACCAGCCTTTGTAAAAGATAATAACGATTGTTGAACGTTTGAGAAAGACTTGAGTTTATTCGACAAAGACAGATTCGATCACAAGAAGGAAAGGATTTGCAACATTTTTACATTCTTAAAATGTTTAATAATTCTGAAGTTTTAGGTTTATTTTAAGATTTCAAGAGCTTGGCTAGTTGTTTTTCCAAATCGTCATCAGAGACTTTGGACGAGGAATCGACGCCAAGTTTGCCCCCATGGGCGGCCGGAGCCCTAGCTACTTTGGCAGAAATATCAATGCCGATTTCATCCAAAACTTGGCGTACAACAGCATCGCTTTCTTCTTCGTCTCCACTTTCGTTGAGAATATCATCCAACGTGTCGTTAACTATAGACGAATACAATTAATTCATGTAAACCATTTGAACCCATCTGTAAAGCATTTTAACTATTTTTGAGTTTGAAAATGTTCCTGACTTACTCATATCGTCAGTCATGCCCATTTGCAAATTAGCTTTTTCGAAATCTTGCATTGTTTTGGCCAGTTCTTGGGGATTCATAAGCTTGTTCATGCCAGCCATTGATTCGGTAGCAGTGGTCATAGCACCTGCTAATTTAGCATTGGATGCCATCGCTTTAGATTGAGCTCCGATGGCTTGGATCTGCAGAAGACAACAGTGAATGACGAATTTGAGAATTCTTAAAATTTGGATTGTTTTAACGTATTTTTTAACCTTGCTATTGGCGGCATAAGTTCGCTCCTTTTGTTTGCGAGTTTGGA
Organism: Lepidurus packardi; assembly: GCA_023053545.1. Lineage (NCBI taxonomy): Eukaryota > Metazoa > Arthropoda > Branchiopoda > Notostraca > Triopsidae > Lepidurus > Lepidurus packardi. Next base: position 3,328,950 of record JAKZAN010000004.1, read on the forward strand.
CCAATTGTTTCGCTAAAACTATGCAGACTTGCTTATTACCCGCTTTGGCGGCATTTTTAATCTCCAACTCCTTTATTCAACAATTAGTACAAAGGAGTTTGCGTTAAGGCAAGGGGTTTAAAATACCAGTTTCTTCTCCTCACGCTCTAATTCCCGTCTTTCTCGTTCAACATCTCGGCCTGTTCGCCGTAATTGGCGATCAGTATCACGGACTGTTTCTATAAATAAGGTTTTGAGTATTTGTGCTTAAACGAGTACAAATTACCTTTTAACGTGGGTGCTTTGCTAAAGAAATTCATGTCCAACTATTATTTGCTTGTGTTTGTTTACGCAACACAAGTGAATCACAGAAGTTTCAAAACTGAACCACCGACGCCCTCTAGTGAAATATGCTCAAACCAAATTTGGAAAAAGGTTTTGAAAAATAAAGTTTATTTCTTTCTTCGTTTCGAAGAATAAAGTACACTTATTTTTTCTCATCAGGGACTTTGCTCGATCGGTCACTTTAGTTTTCTGAAGTCTAGATTCGAAAGATCCCGTCTTACAGTCAAGAACCATCCTCTCATTTCATTGCTTTTCAAGCACATCAATCTTCCAAATGTCTATATATATGGAAATATAGATCTTGAAAACTAATTTCAAGAGAAAAGGACGACGTTAGTTCCGCTGGCTTTAAATTTTCGTCATCTCCTTACTGCGCGCCTCATATGCTCTTTGCTTAGACTAAACTTTTTGTCAAATTGCCGGAGGCTTGAAGACATTACTTGAAAAAGCGGATTTTTGTATTTCGTTAATCTGCAACTACTGGCAGAAAATCCAAGGCCTTTCATATGTTGAAAACATTCTAAGAGGACGAAACGGTAGTATCAATACCCATTCACATCGATTAAACATTGCAAACAAGAACGATTTTTTTTTTAAATAGTTGGGTTTTAGGTAAGAAGGTCTACCGATATTCTACCGATAAGAATTCTAAGATATTTTGAGATATTCTAAGAAGATCTACCGATATTTAAATGTTATTTTCACAATTCCAGTTATTCATATCTTAGGTGGGATTTTAGAGTAACGTAAGCAATTTTTAAGTGATTTAAGGCGGAAGTGTAAGCCTGTATTCCAGCACAATGCACACGGAACTGAACAGTTCAGAATTTGTAGAATGACGATGACACGAGCTGGACAGCTTCATTCCAATACTAGCTTACAACTTGAGCTTCTTCCTTCTCCAATGACGACGCTTGGCGTTGTACCTACGCAAACACATGAACTTTACTTTCCGATCATACACGTGAAGTACACAAAATTACTCACCTAATAGTATTGCCGGTCTTCATGCGAATCCATTGTGGAATAGGCCTGTTTTGCTTTAGCTTTTTGGCCAAATGCTTCTTGATCTTCAAGGTCTTGTGGGCAGCCTAAAACACCGAAAAACAATAACATATTACTTTTCGTGCAAAATTTCCCAAAAATCTAAAATGAAATAGATATTCTACTAAAGAATATCAGGAGAAAAAGATCTACTATAAAATCAAGCAAAACTGAACAAGGATTAAAGAGATATTTAAGGATAAACGCGTACCATTTTGGGTGCTGCACGAAGAACACTCTCTGCGCCACGAGGAGGCCTGGCGGAACAAATCTGCAATGGGATGAGCGCCACTTCTGAAAACTGTACCAGATAAGGGAACGGCGACCTCCCCTTCCCAAGAAACTAAGTAATGCTACCTTGACGCGTTTAAGAACATAGTTTCAATATATTTACATAAAAAGGTATACACAGTTAAAACGAAAAGCTCTGAATATGTCATTTGCTCGCAGTTAAGTAGATAATAATAATTGCCTGGCAGCTCAATCTCAAGTGACACCACTCTTTTTTAATATGCTGGAAGCTCACCTTCCAGAGGAACAGGAACTCTTCGAAGAACCAAATCTTTACAAACAACGAGACCCATTCAATCGTACAAAACTTCGGTTCCTTCTTTTCGTTGGCACGTGAACACATTGAGGTAAAGTAAAGCCGTCCGTCTTGCAAAATCTGCGTTCATTCCACTTTTTTTTTCTCCTTTTTTAACTTTTGCTTATCCTTATGCTTACTAAGGCACACCTCATAATTCGTTCGGTCTTGTACCACAAAAATCTTGATTTTGGGAACCATACAAAAATAGGTTTGGATAAATTCCACTCTGCCAATGTAAATATGATTGTCTTCGGATTATTGCGGAGAGGGCGAAGGCGGTGGAGGCAACGGGTTAAAATACGAACGCGCTGTAGACGGTGAAGGAGGTGGTGAAGCATCTACATCGCTTAGGTAATGAGACCGGGGTGTAGGAGGGGGTGGAAAGGGCTCGCTATCATAGTCCAAAGAACAAGCTCCAGGTCTTGGAAGCCTGCTCCCTGTTCCCCCACGCCACTCATAGCAACTTTTTCGTCCACTGGCTCCACTACAGCGTGCCCCGTGGCCACTCCCCAAACGAGGTAATGAGGAATGGGGAGACCCATAAAGGTTTGAATCGGATTCATCGCACACATCCGTACTACAAGGAGTAGGGGGCGGAGGCTGATTCCGAACTTTATAGTGGCGATATGAACGTAACGTTGTATAGGCGCTGTACAAAGATCTCTGGGATGTTGAACGACCTGCAATACAAAAAAAAACTTTATGAATTTTCTTAGCTACGATTTTAATTGATATTTAATATTTGTTTTTCTCGCTTTAGCCACCAATCTCTGGAACGTTACCCGAGTTATGTTTCCAGTTACTTTTCTAAATTTTTTAAACTGAGCATATTTAGAAAAGTCTTTGAAATTACCTTGTCGATGAGTGGGTTGAAGAGTATAAAGCATCGAATCCCTTTCGCGGCAATGGCGTTGGGAACAACAATGCGGTTCGGTGCACTGCGAACGTGTATCTGTGGCTGGGCTTGGGGGCGGGTTTAACGTCTCTACAGGATATGGATAGCCTGGTCCAGAAGAACTAGAACTGGACGCTCCAGTCACGTGGTTCCTATCGTACAACTGACCACTGGAATCCGACGATATTGCTGGTAGATTGCTCCCTAACAATCCAGCTCCTAAGGTTAAAGAATATGAATCTCTCATTTTTCTTTTTTTTTTATTTTAAAATTCGTATTTTTTATTGTTTTTAGGTTCCTTACCAGCATGGGAGTGCTTGTCATTAGCTGACACTACGCTACTCCTAGCAGCTCCTACGCCCATACTTCGCTCTCCTAATGCGGAATTATGGCCTTGGGCACGCCCACGGGAACCAACCACTCCAGCGCCATTAGCGCGGGAAGAAGAGGGCGGCAATGGCGCAAAAGCCACGCCTTCTTGGTCTCCTACCAGCAAGCCTTGTCTTCTCCTCAGCCAGCAAAACACACCCACTATCAACATCAACACCAGCAGAATGCCCGCTACAACGCTCACGATATAGGTCAATCTCTTGGATTCCACTGGCACCACCTGGGCGGGGTCTGATCCACCTAACCCAGCTCCTCCAGCGGCCTGCACGCAAACCGAAGGCGCTTCATCACTTTGATCCGGACAGTGCGCTAAACCATCGCAAAGAATTGACTCAGGAAGACATATATTGGAAGGCGCACAGTAAAACTGGTGCGCATCGCAACAACGACGTTCATCCGATCCGTCACTGCATTGTGGAACCCCATCACATTGTTGATGCAAACCTATCATAAAAAAAAATCAAAGCTTACATTTTATTTTCATTTTTTTAAATATTACTTTTTGAATGTTAATTTAATTTTTTTTAATTTTAATTGTATTGTTTATTTGCTTAAGTTGTAATTAATTTTAGATCACTTAATTACGTACTAGAAGCTCTTGTAAAGTAATTTACGTTTGCACTTCAATTTTTAATTAATACTAAAAATTTCCAAAGAAAAAGAAAAATGAACTATGTTACCAATGCATTGTCCATTTTGACAGCGGAACTCTTCCTCGCGACAACCAGGACATCCAGCTTCATCGGACAAGTCCGTGCACTCTGCCACTCCGTCACAGCGCCATGCTTGCGGAATGCAACGGGAAGGGCCCCCTGGAGCCCCGCCCTTGTACGTTCCAGCCAAGCAAGTGAACTGTTCTGGTCCGCAAGCAGGAGGATCTACACAAGACTTCCCATCTTCGGCTAAAATCAAGCCGGGAGGACACGAGCACTTCCCTCGCTCGGTTCCGCTGCCCAATTCGCCCAAAAGTAGACACACATGACTGCAAGTAGCACGACTCGGATGGCACGGATGGTTGAGAATCACCTACAATTGCAAGCGTTCACAGAAACGCACTCAAGACTTATTCTTATTATTCTTAGAAATTACCTTATTATCCAAAGCTTGCACAGAAAGAACGTCTGAAAGATTAGGAATTCGGCCCTGGACGCGTATCCGATCTTGCCCAGTTTCTTTATCAGCTCGCTCTAATAATTGCGAATCACGCTCCAGCCAGTACACATGCTGTCCGTGCACTGTTAACGACATGGGCTGCGATAACTGTGAAGCTACTAGGGCACGTCTGTTTAAAAGATAAAAAATAAAGAAAATCTGAATAAAGCCCTGTAATTTTTGTAACCTGTTAGAGCCATCTATGTGAGCCACTTCAATGATCTTCAAGTTCAGATCCGCCCAAAACAGTAAATCCTGGGTCACATCAACTGCCAAAGCCGACGGTTGATCCAGATCCGTTTCCACTAAACGTTGTCGTCCACTGCCATCCAATCGCACTCTCTCAATCCTTGGGACGTTCACCAAATTCGTGAAAAACACCCATCTATCCAACACAAAGTACACCCAATTAGGTTGTCTTTAGTATATTTTTATAATAATATATTTTAAAGTAATAACATTTTATTTTCCTAGTAATTTTCTTTCATTTTTTTTCAGAATGTCTAAAAAATTTTGATCTCTTGAAGTTGCATTAATAATAATCTATCATTAATAATCTATTAAGAAAAAACAACTATTTTAATTTCTAGGATTTTTTTATAATATCTTTATTTGCGAATTTTACCCTTTGACTGGATGTAAGGCCAAAGACCGAGGCTTGTCTTGTAAGTGGGCATGGTTACCACCCAGTATTCCTCCCAGGGCATTGGGCGTGGCGTCCAATTTGGTGATATTGATGGCGTTACTCCTTGCGCAGGTCCAATACAAAATCCTGGAGTAAGGTTCCAAGGCTAAATCCCATGGATGAACCGCGTTATGATGTGGATTCCCAACCCAAGACGTACTTCCCGTTCCGTTTTCGTAGGCTCGCCTAATGGTTTGCGTTTTGCCATCAATCCAGTACAAGTGTTGGTTCAACGGATCGAATTCAATGCCGCGAACTTGTTTCAAGCCGCGAATTGGCAGGATCATATCCGGACTGTCGTTTACTTCAGGAACTAGGCGATTGATATAGTTTTTCTGACTAAAAAGCAAGAACGCTTTCGGCGGAATACACGTGCGGTTATCTTGCGCCAGCTCATAATGCGTAGGACAAGAGCAACGGAAGGAATACGCTTGTTTAAACGCTGGTTGGAAGTTCGAAGTCATGTTGTTTGTAGCATGACCCAGGGGCGTAGCTACAGGCGAACTGGTAGTCGTTGTGGTAGTGGTGGATGGGACAGGAGAGCTCGCAGCCGAACTGGCAGAAGACGTCGAAGGAAGCGCGAAACACAGATGTGAACAGCCTCCATTGTTAACGGCGCAGGGATTCCAGCCGTTTTGCCTGGATGCATGGAAAACCAAAAGATCCATGACGTAATCCACACCTCCTTGGACACGACTCCGATTTTGGCCAGTGGTTTTATGGGCGCGTTCAATACTTCGCGTGGTCCAGTCCGACCAATAGATATATTCCTAAATAAATAAAAAGTGAGTAAAAGCTATAAATGATCAATCAATTATAAATGATCAATTACCTGGTATTGTGTGAGTCCATGAGGTTGTGGTAACTCTTCTTTAACAATAACGTGCCTATTACGGCCATCTAAGTCAGCCGCTCCTATATGCTGCTCATCCACATCCGCCCAATACAAGCGACGTAATGATAAATCCAAAGTTAAACCGTTAACGCGGCCCACATTGTTCACCAATACGCTTCTTCCACTCCCATCAAGTGCTGCTCGCTCTATATGAGGGACCGCTCCCCACACGCCCAAATACAAGTACCTAAATTAGACAAAAATAGAATTAAAATCTTCTTTTCCTCGATTTTTACATGTTTTTTCGTATTCTTTCGGTTATTATGTGTGTTTTTTTTCAGAAACAACGAAAATTACCCTTCAGAAGGATCAATAGCAATGCTGCGAGGATTCCTCAAATCTTTCCAGATGAGTACTCGTCTTGAAGAACCATCCAAGCGGGCTACTTCAATCCGGTGACTGCCCATATCAGCCCAATAGAGATTCCGGGCTACCCAATCCACTGCCATGCCCTCAGGGTATTCCAATCCAAATTCCACGACTGCTTCCACCTGCGATCCATTCAGAAAGGATCTTGAAATGGCTTTAACGCCAATATCAGTCCAATAAATCCGACTGTCGCTCATGTCAAAGTCCAATGCACTGAGAAAACATAAAAAACATCATTCCTATTTGTCTATTTATTCCAAAAAATATTTTTCTTTTACCTCGCTTCTTTAACTCCGGATAAAGGAATCACTGAATCATGGTGTCCTGCTTCCAAACTGATTCTTCTGATGTCTTCTTTACGTGTAAAAAGCAAGAAAGCTTCCGGAACCACACAAGTTTTGCCATCTGCTGTTAACTCGTGCCCTACAATCAGACAAAAAATACTTTCAAATTACCTTTAAAGTTTAGAAACTAAGTTTTACCAATTGGGCATGCGCAGATATGTCCCACCGGACGGAACAAGCAGAGATGCGTACAGCCTCCGTTTTCTATGCTGCAAGAGTTATTGCCAGGAGGGAAAACTCGCACTTGAACGGCTTTCAAACCCATCAAATCCGGAAGTTGATCAATAATGACTTTCCGCTCTAGCCCTGTGACTTTATTAACGCGCTCAATGCTGCGATGCTGCCAATCCGTCCAATATAAGTAGTCGCCCAATAAGGTAAAACCAAAAATGTGAGGCACGTTCTCACTTAACACTTCTCTTCTCCCAGTCCCATCCACGTTAACACTCTGAAACACACAAAACGGAAATAATTATCATAGATCGCGGAATAACAGCAAATCGATTTAATAAATAAATAAAATTAACTTTAAAATAATAAATAAAATAATTCTAGAAAATACACGAAAAATCGATTTAACGAAATATGGGAGGTATAGTAGCAATCTTTTTCGGGATTAAGATATTTAACTGACTTAAAAAGTAAGCCTAAATGAAAAATGAAAATAAGAAAAAATATTACCTCAATTTTATCAGTTTTAGCGTCGCACCAGTACAGAATTTGCCTGTCGTAGTCCAATGCGATGCCATTTGGCCAACCAAGTCCTGTCCTCACCAAAACTTGACGTTGAGTGCCATCCATCCAGCCACGTTCCAATTTGGGTTCTTTGCCCCAATCAGACCAATACATCCAACCCCTTCCGGGGTCTAAAACCAATGCTCGAGGTTCATCTAAGCTTTCTGATATCAAAACCTAGATTTAAAGTCACACAGTAAAATAAATCAATCAATACAATCAATAATGTTTAGTCATTTCAATTATGTTTTTCAACCCTACTTTGCGATTGGTGCCATTCAAGCGGGCTACTTCAATCCTATCCGTTCCAGTGTCGGTCCAGTATAGGTTACGGGCAATCCAATCCACAGCAATACCATCAGGGTGGTCTACTTCCGTCATAACCAAATCTTCCTGTCCAGATCCGTCTAAAAGCGCTCTGCGCAGTCCTCTAACTTCGTCGTCCGACCAATAAACTCTTTTCTCCAAAGGATCGTAGTCGACGGCGATGGCGTGCCTAACGCCTTCTAAGGGCAGTACCACATCCGTAAAATCAGGGGTATCCAAAGAAATACGGCGTAGATCAGTACGCCGGGCTAAGAATAACACTTGCTGAGCTCCTAATATGAAACAAAGGACAAAAAAATTAGGAATTTTTCTTCAAATTCGGTTTAAACCAAAATTACCATCAGCACAGGTAAAGTTATCCACTAATTTGGAGCCGGTGGGACAGGCACAGGTGTAAAACGGCGCGTTAGGTGCAGCAAGGCATAAATGCGAACAATTGGCATTGTTTCGTTGGCAGGGAGTGTCGATTCTGGGTTGACGCAGGCCGTCGAATACATGAATGTCCATAGGGGACAAGGAACCGCCTATAATCACCTTCCGATTGATACCAGATTTCTTATGGCAGCTGTGTAGTGATTTTGTTTGCCAGTCAGTCCAGTACAACGTGTTTTTCTGTAAAGTAAGGGCAAAAGGGTGCTGTAGCCCGCCTTCGACCACCGTCCGCCTTTTGCCGCCTTCCAAATCCGACATACAAATCAGATTTAGCTTGGCATCAGCCCAATACAGCGCTTCTTCTTCGTAGTCTAACGTTAAGCCGTTGGGCCAGAAAATCTGGTCTTTAATCACCACTTGACGTGTCCGCAAATCGCCATTCATGCCCGCACGCTCAATCTTAGGTACTTCTCCCCAATCCGTCCAGAAAAGCAACCTAAGTATATCAACAAAAATGATCATATTTTATTTAATTTCCACCGTGAATATTTAAGTAAGTATTTACCCTTTAGCTGGGTACAAAGCAATAGCGCGGGGTTGGTCTAAATCCTCCCAAAAGAGCACTTTGCGGTAATCGCCTTGCAAAGTAGCTACTTCTATGCGATTAGTCTCGGAATCGGTCCAATACAACTTATTGCCTAGCCAATCTACGGCCAATCCATCGGGCGAAATGAGTCCTGTGCTCACAATGTTGATTTTGGGCCCGACAGCACCGATGGTTAAGTTGACATGAGCACAGCGGATCATTTCCAAGCTAATATCCGTCCAACAGACAAGGCTCTGGTCAAAATGAAAATCCAAAGCTGCTGCATCTTCTAAGTCTTTGATGATCAATGTAGAGTTGCCTCGCGGTTTGGCTGCGTCAATAAGTCGAATATCTTTACGGTTGGCAAAGAGCAGGAAGTGGGAAGAACCTAACAGGTTCAATGGTTATTAGAATAAGAAAATTTTATCCATGGTTAGATTTTAAGCTTAAGGAAGTCCAAATTTCTTACCTGAGATGCAAGAGGAGCAAAGAAGCGCCGCAAGTAAGAGTGCGAGGACGTTAGCGACGCACATCTCACCGGTTTATAAGCCACGTGCACAACATTACCAAGGAGGCGAGTCGAAAGAGCGTTAAACTATCACTAATGGAATTCTTTACAAGCTAAATTAACGAAGGAACTTCTTTTGGCATCACCCGATGCAAAACAACACGCGCAACTTTGGAATCGATACAGATGACACAAGCATCAGATATTGAGTATCTAAACTACTAGATCCCTATTTCGAATCGATATGTAAGCTTTGGCGGTCTTATCGAACCTTAACGGCTTTTTGCACGCTAAAACTTTCAAACCAGAAAATAAACAATTAAATGCAAAGTCTTACAATACCATTACCAAGGTAATGATAATGTTAGCTACCATTAGACAACTACCATTGTCTTACATTCTTAACTTCGAAAAGAAAAAAATCGATACATTGGATCGAAGGCGTTATTAACCAATTAAATTACTTCATATGAATTTCAAAATAATTGAAATTCATATGATGTAATTTAACTAAAATTCCACCACAATCAGGGTCTCAAAAACTTTTTAATCTTACGGAATCTACTAACATGGTAAGAACATAAGAAAAACAATATATGCTGAGATTAAACTATAACAATTCAAGGTTGTTTTTGACATAATTAGGCTGTGTATTCCATTATATTCATCAATCATTTCACGGGAAATCCGCTGTTTTTTGTCTCGTTCAATACGCTGGGCGGATACAAGCCGTTTTTATTAAGTCTTGCTACTAATATCACATGACAGGGTGTATATGCGCCTGATTGGGTGAGCGAGGACCCCCCCCCCCCCCCCCCGAGTTCAATATACAGCATTGTCCTCTGTCCCCAAACTATGCACATTTCTTACGTCAATAAGAATAACGATTTTGCCTCAAATCCCTATTCCTTCTGTACAGTTTCTGTCCCCTTAAATTACAAACTTCTTGTTTAACTAACTTTCAAGCTCAGCAGAGTAAAATCCCCCCAAATCAAGTTTGATTTTGACCCACCCCGGAATTTTACACCATATAATTTGGTTTACATGGATTCTGCTGTCAAACTTGAATTGTAGACACTGAAAGTGCAATGCCCTTTCACTTTTCATATTTGAATGCTTCCATGAACTACGTGTTGTAGGCGTGGCTGGGAAGGAGGGAGGAGCAAGAGGAGGAGCTATAGATAAAGGGGGTATACCTACGTCACAACCAACGCTAAGTTTTCTGTCTTTATCAACTTTCAATACTGCTTCCTTTCCTTCGTTCAAGTCATGGATCTGCAAAAGTGAAAAAAAAAAACTTTAAAAAGTACTCTTGGCCTGCTTCGTTTCCTACGTTTCTTCGCCATTTTGTTTTCATCCACTTTGCGACTGCCTGAGAGGGAGATCACGTGAACATCACGAAGTGGGCTAGGGACAGCAAAGCTTAACTTTTCGTTTCCGAGGAAGAAGGAGGGACTAGTGTTTATTATGTAAAATGGAAAAATAAAAGCCCCAGTAATTTTTTTCCCGCAAAAAGCTGTTGATACTTTTAGTTTTTTCTTTCTGTCTTAGCTTTTCCTTCTCGCAAAATAGCAGAAGAAATTAAAAGGAGGGGTGGGAGGGGAAAGGAAGGTGCTTGCATCCTAAATTTTTACCACGACTACTGGGCGCCCTAAAAAAACTGCGTATATAAATGTATAACTGCAATTCTTTTTTCTCTTTGCGCAGGTGTTTTGCCCTGGCCTGGGGGGAATCGACCTAAAATAACGAGCCTTCAGCGCCATTCACCCGTTCCAGGGACAGGTTCTGAAGGCGCAGGCATTAGTTCAGGTCGTTGGGGCTCACAAGTGACGACAGATGGCTCTGCGGGGCAAAAGGGACCTGAGGTAGCAGGAGCGGACTGGGATCGAACTACGCCTTCCATTGGAGCTGCAGCTAATGAAGGTGGATCGCCTATTCCAGCAGTCCCTACTTCTTCTTGGGGAAGTGGGGGCGTGGCTGCGGCTTCGCTAGAGTCTTGTGGCTGCTCAGGTAACAATTTGAGAGCAAGAACCAGGTCCTGGAGGACGTCGGCTTCTCGCTCATCAAGTAAGTGAAACTGGATGTCCACGAGTGTCAGGTGGGCGAACACACAATGCAGATGCGCGTGTAGGCCTAAAAGGAGGAAGTCCCTGAAATGGGCGTGATACAAGTGTGCTACGACGTTGTACAACAACCGGAGGATTTTTCGTACAGTGGCCTCGAATGTTGCTGGGAAATCATTCACTAGAAAGAAGTAGACAAACAAAAGCCATTAGTCTTTCTTTATAAGAGAACACCCCAGTAACGTACAACATAAATGCCTAATAAATCTTTCTATTGTTTTACATTGCCTATTAGATATGACTGCGCGACTGGTATTAGTAGTACTCCTAGCCCATTCTTAAAATGGTTAAGAAAAATGTGACAGTAAAATTGCCCTTCCCAGACAATCATGTTTATTCTTGTCTCACATCCTTTGCCAGGATAGCCTGCTTTACTACCCAGACCATACTATATAGGTTATATACTGTGATGCAGTATATATAACCTATAGGTTATAAACTTATTTATATAAACAAGTACTTCTGTATACTACCTAACAGTATCGTATAGTGAAAATAGTATATAGTAGCATGAAAAATTTGTAAACACAAAATGGTATTTCGGTCCGGACAAAACTACGTAATTCCATACACTTGTTTCCTTTTAACATGAAACAAAAACCGCTAAACACGAATTTCGCGTCTCGGAGGAACGACCAGATAGTTTCGTTGCGACAAAATTCTTTTGCCGAGAAGGGTTGTAGAGTCTTAGCATCATTCCTGACTTAAGTTCAAATTCTTGTCTTTCTCGCCCCAACAGTCTGTGGGCTGTCAAAGCATTTCAGTTTTAATTACAATATGTTAAAGTGCTTCAAAATGTATTATTTGTGCTTTAAAATATACAGACTATCAATGCACGAGTATAAACTTGAATATTAACTCTGTTATCACGACAGTTTTTTTTTATTAACTAGGTTTTTTGCTAGCACGAATTCCTTCTAACACGAAAAAATATTCCGGTCCCTTCGATGTCGCGTTAAACGGTTTTCACTGTATATATACCAGTGCAGTGAAAACCGCTTAACACCAGTGCCAGTATAGGATATAAACCTATACACTGTGATCCCGACTACAGAGCTAGGCCTAGCCTTACTATCCAGGCTCTATGTGTCTATGGAATGTTCCGACTCGCGTCCTGGCACAGGATGCGAGTCAGACGCTCGCCGCGTTGACGTTCGCGTAACACAAAATAATGCAATAGTAAAAACATAAGGACATAGTTAAATAATAAAGCAACCAATAAATTCAGGAGTTCCACTTAAACAATTAATCACAGTTAATGTATAATTAACCTAACATAGCCATATAATTAAGCTAAGAAGACCATTCAGGGTATATTTTACCAACTTTATTTTAAGTAGGATCGAATTAAATAAGTTACTTTAAATACAAATTTGAACTACTGTAATGTGTCGGGTTACAAAATATAATTAGAAAGTTATAAACAGTGGGACATTTTACCCCCTAATTTCTGAACAATATGACAAGTTACACTGAAATTGCATGCAGAATGGCAGCTACTCGAACACATAAAGAATGATATTCCATACTAAATCTTCTAAACAATAGGATATTTACGAAACGTTTACTACCTGAAACAAGCCTTGACGTAAACGCTATTTTTTATCACAGTTTATCTGTTTCTATTTTCTATGATTTATAAGGAGAAGAAAGCCAAAGCTAAACAAAAACGTATACGTGTACGAAATTACTTCCGTTCATGTTTTACGATGACGTCACGTCACGAACCATATGGTTGTTTAACTTATTAACCCAACTAAAAAATCAGTAGATACAAAATCTTACAAAATTGTCTCAAAATCTTACTTGTTCTTTAACTTTCATATGACTAGCATAAAGCTTAAAAAGGAAGCAAAAAACATAACAAGGAACGAAAAACACAAACATGCCTGAACTCTTGTGTGACTTTCTAAAAGATCGTTCTAAAAGAGTTCTTTACTCACCAAATTTGGTAGGGAAAGTAGCTTCATCATAAACGCTCCTTTGCACTGAAGTCATGACGTAATCTACATACTGGGGTGCTGACAATCGCGTTTTTCTCCCTTTATCATCCTGCCAAGCGTAATGCCTCCCTTTAGGACCAGTCATATCCGGACAAGAATTCATCGTACAAAACTCCGATATAGTACCATACAATAAATTCACGTGTTCAAACAATGACAACGCTAAAGAAATAATAATTCCAATTAACTCTCTTTTCATTATTAAACACAATGATTTTCCAAATTACTATGTGAAGCTAGCCATTCGTTGTAATCCAAACCAGGAGGGAGCTCCACTAACTGTCGCAGTTCCACTTCGGTCACCTTTCGCTCCGCCTCCAAAACGGCTTCTTCCAGGTACAACGGTTTGACGTCATCGCTAATCCCGCCTCCTGGCGCTCCGCCCACACCCCCATCCCTTTCTTTTCTGCGGGCTTTCCTGAAACACAAGACGAATAACGTTTGTTTAACGCATTCCGAACATTGTAATTTTCTTTTTCAAACCTTCTTACAGAAATTGCCATTTTTTTGTTTAGGTTCTCACAACAATGAAACTCCACCCGCAGATTCCATTAACTTTAGCACCCTACCCAAGTGACTCAACAATGAAAACTTCCAGACTTTCCAAATATACAATCTGCGGAATATTGCCGACATTCTCACAAACCTCGGTCTGTCGTAACACGATCCCCAGTTTAAAAAGGCGTAGTGTAAGGCAGTAGCCAACACTTTGGGCGTGTTCGTGGTACAACCCCAAGCCCACTCGACGCAAAACTGAACATTCCATAGACACATTATTGTGAAATGGGGGAATGATAAGCGCCGAAAGTCCACAGGGAAAATGCACTCGTAAATTCCCAGCTAACTAAAGGAACGAAGCAGCTTAGGAGAGCGGCACAATGCAAGTCTCCCATACAAATGAGTCAAGCAAGGAACTCAAGGTTTGTTGGTTTCTTTTTTTCCATTTTGAGTTCCTGTCCCTTTGTCGTGATCGTAGTGAACTGTGCCACAGTGCGGCATCAGAGCATTGCTAGAAACTGCAAAACTTCCACCAAAACGATGTCCCGTTACGATGATTCTAAAGTTCCTGTCCTGGAAAATCAAGCCAGCGAAGCCGAGAAACAGTTTAACGTATCGATCCAATAAGGCACTCCAATTGCTTCTCGATCTTCTAGGAGGTTTATTCTAATAGAACACCCGGGGTTTAGAACGCTCTAACTCTTTGAAACACTCGTCTGGAACTACGAAAGGTTGCTATGGCCAAGAAGCCAATGCTGTGGTTCCCTAAACTCTGCCAATATCTTTCACTTTCCCTTTACGTTTGAGTGCGTTCTCTGGCACATTGCGTGAGTCAAATGACCTTCCTGCCACGTAAAAATGTAATCCCGCCACACAGGTACGGACCAGTACTGGGAGAATTGGTTTTTTCCATTTTTTTTTTGTCGATTTTTTTCTTACTTAAACAAAAAGGAAGATTAACTTAACCACGCCCAAATCTTATAGCCTTGCCAAAAAAACCTTGGCTACCATACAGTAAATTACACTTCAAATAATAAAAAGAAATTAGCTAAAAATCAAAGTTTGGCGAAGCAGAAATTGTGGATTTCGCTTTTTTATTTATCAATACTATTTTTTTTTTACCTGCAGAAACACGTGGGAGTAGGTGGATCTTCAAACTGTACGAGTACTGTATTTGCACGGAAGTGTAGAACCGCCCATTTGGGCAATGTGCCTAATCGACCAGACATTTGATGGCAATATGAGCGAATATTTTGCCTTTGAGCGTTTGGTAGTGATGTACTTTGGTGATTGAGAGCTTCATATAAGAATGCAAAAGGACGTTATAACGAGGAAGGAGGATCCCCTTGAATGCTTGGGCGCAAAAAGGTCAATTTGTGTGTTTCTGTGCGGCTTCTTGACATCGCTAGGTTATCCATGGTTGCTATGCCGACGACACCACTGCCTTGACTCTTACAAAGTTGCCTACGTTTTTTTTCTTCTTAAATAGAAAGGGTTGTTCTTGGGATGTTTAAGGCAATTGGTAGGAAGCTGAAGGAAGCAGCTGACACGAAAAAGGAATCCAACTGTCTAAACGTCTGTCCAAATCATTCTAGACAAGTTATTGATTGGAATGACAGCTTTAATGGAAGTAAAATGACCAATGGATTTGACTACATGTTAACGATAGTCGGGACAGCAGCTCAGACCTGTGGCCAAAAATACCAAAGAGATTGCAACCTGACTCAAGTGTTGTATTAATTATCCGTATTTTTTCCCTCAAACGTCCTTATTTGTTGGAAGTACGTAAAAAAGACAGGAATGTTTAAGGTGAGCTTGACACCTAGCTAGGCTTCCGTATCGGAACTTAAGTTGCTTTAGATTAGAGGGTCTGCGTCATTTTTACGTACTCAGCTGTAGTGAAACTGGCTGTGGTTGGTTAATCAGAGCATAACAATAAAGGTTATATGATGTCAGTAATTAAAGTTGGATTGTGCAAAGAGTAATTAAAAACAGCTTACCCCATAAACCAATCCACCGTATCTCGTACATATTCTGGTAGCTTATCCAGCTTGAAAACACGCTTAATTAAATCTAAGATGCGGAGATTCAGCTTAATTTTCGTTCTGACTGCTCGTATCACAACACCTCACAGTGACGTAAACATGAAACCACTGTAAGTTCCGTGTAGCGAATGAAGGGATAGAGCACCGAAGATAAGGAAAAGCGAACCGTTCCCATTTCCTTATGACGTCATCCACGTGTTCATCGTAGAAGGAATACAGCGAACAGTGAAAAAAAATTCCGATTGAGTGATTCGTGCTACAGGAAATCATCGCCAAATTGTTAAGAAATTATAAGATACGTTCCGCTGTTAATCCGAAACACATCTATTTTGTGATCGTAAAATTATTTATAAATGTAATTTAGTATAACGTGATTTTTAAATTCGGAACTTTACATTTTTTCGAAAATTTAAATTGTTTGAGACTTTTAAAATTTCAAAACGTTAACTTGTTTTGTATTATTAAAAATTTAACTACATTTTCGATTTCTCTATTGACTATTTTTCTGAAATATTACGGCACGTATTAATAAGTGGATTTTGAAATTTGTTTAATTCGAGAGACAACGACAAAGACGAAGAAAAAATTTTCGAGCCTACATCAAGTACCTGATGTACCCATTGTTTAACGTAATTGTTAACTTAATCTGTTATAAAGTACAAATTCACGACGTTACATTGTTTAATTGAAAAGTTATTCTGACGTCATTAATACAACTTGTATTTTCTCCATAAGTGTTCAATGGAAAAGCATTGTTACAACTTTCGAACAACTGGTTTGAAAGCAGGAAATCTCTCCATATCTTTCTCCTTGTTATAAGAAGTTGGCTTGAAATAAGGCGTGCTTTTAATATAGTGAATAAATGTGTCATCGCTCATGTTCATAAAAATTTGAAATTATTAACAAGGAAAGTTTTCAGGTTAGCGTAGCGTAGTTTAGCCAGCGCATTTGTGAATGCCAGCTTACCGGAGAATTGCTCCGCTTTCAGTGCACAATGTCAAGTTCTAGGAATAGACGGTAATGTGTACATTACTCTCAAGAACAACCCATAAAGTTTTATGTAGACAGGAGTAATGAAACGTATACTGGTACATCGTTTCAACGGTTTTTCAACTATCTCATGTAAGGAAAACCAAAACAGAATTCATTAGGGCCGTCCTTCCGTCTTTGCACTGACGTCATACAATTATAAGAATTAAATAGTGTAGTCCTAGAAAATTGATTTGACAACCTCACAGTCTCCTGTTTTTTGTGTTGTTTGTTTTCCTGTTTTGGACATTGAGGTCAAGCATACTTCTCCGTAGATGTACCGGAACAGCAGCTGGCGACGACAAAAAAAGGGATCTGTATTTCCATTATAAGAATCCGTTACGTAAGACCTAACGTTTCTCGGGAATTAATCGACTTTAATCAACGCCACGGAGAACATATGCCGGAAGTATATGAACAACTTGATTTATTTGAAGGCAAATTATCTTTATTCTGTCTTGCGAAACAAAGAACTGTGAAAATCCTTATAATAAAATCAACATAAGTTTTTATAAAATACTCGCGATAGAAAGTTGTCTTTCATCTCTTTCTTATAAACTAAACAAAAAGTTTATGGAATGCAAATCAGGAAACCCTGGAACAGGACGGTCGAAAGTGGATGAAAAATTGATCTTGCAGCACAAAGAGAAAGGCAACAGGAGAAAACGGAACACTGCGCATTTGCATGTCGTTTTCATACACAATGGGACCATTGAGCAAAAAAGATACCCCAAATTACCAGCTTTTCTTCTTCTTTGTACCGTTTAAAAAAAATTCGGGCAGAAAAACTACCAAGCCAACTTTGCCTACAACGCTCCATTTAAAAAAAAAATTAATACTAATAATAAAACCATCGCCCATGTTTAAAACATGAAAAAAAATAAAATAAGAAATCATTCCTATGTGGTCTGTACATGTTTGTCCAAAGCAATGGCTTAGTTCATATTAACAAGACGAATCCGTTCTCTCTTGCCTTTTGGTTATTGCCACGCACAGTCAGTTCCAAGATCAAAGTCAATCAGCGAGTAAATGGGTTTAAAAAAGGCTCGTTTCAATGTGTTCGCCAACCAGACGCGAAATTAACGAAAAGAGCAAAACTGCACACACCTGCCAATAAATAAAAAGAAATAGTTGATAAAAACTTTTCAATGAACTAAAATGTAGTAAACAAGTAAAGCTTACCGAGCCCTGCCAGGGATGAAAATAAAACGTAATTTTGACCTAATATTTGTGTTTAACTTCTTTTTAGACACCAATTGATGGCCGGAAGCCTTCGCCAGATATTGCTCTCCTGACCATTCCGATAAGGACGGCGAGGGCTTGGTGCCACAGTTTACGTGCTTGTTGGTTGCGGCCCACCACGTAGCGACAGAATAGAAAGAGCGCCATGGCACGAGTAATTTGCTGCGCCCAGTACCTTCTCCTCAACTGGATCCTGGCACGGGGCAAGGTGTGTGGTTCTTCTTTCAGGATGAAACGGCGAGTACCAGAGACGTACGAATCCACGTACTGAACCCAGTCAATGATGCGTACATCAAAGTAGAAAATGCGCTTATCATCAGCGCTGAGTTTGTCCAAAAGCGAAAGGGTATTGACCGAGTTGAACTTCCATTCATTGGTAGTGAAATAATCCAAACAGCCCATAGCACGATGTGCTTTATCATACAAACGTACCATCCTATCGTAAAATAAAAGTGATTAGTCTCCGAAAAATAACCTTAAAAAAATCAAGTGGAACAACGAAGATGTGTAAGACCTACATAGGCTTCTTGCCCGCCAATCGGGTGATGAAATCGATGATATAAGCCGGTATGTAATGGTACAAAACAATATCAATCTTGTGCAGCGTCAAGGAAGACTTGAAAGAGCCGCCTGGGTACCACAGAATATCACTCATCGGGTTCTTGAGGAGTGCCACCTGCCCCATATCCTTCATTTCTCCCCATCGGATGGGGTTGAGTGTACCCGAGCTGCAATTGTAGACCACGATGTTATTAGGACGGTGCGTGGCCGTGTACCACCCAACGGCGATCATGAGGTTGATGGGGAATTCCACGGGTACCAAATCAGCCACCATATGTGTATGACACCACATGGTGCGCAGTACGCCTTTGCCTGCGCCAGCTATCATGCCCGTTGGACCATTCAAGTTATCCACCCAGCCAGGAATGGGTTCCTGGTAAGCGGCTGTGACGATGGTGGGCCGGACAATCGCGACTGGCAAGGAGCCAGCTTCTTCCAGCAGGAGATGCTCCGCCAAAGCTTTGGTATACGTGTAAGTGTTTGGACGTTTACCCACCAACCTGTGTAAAAGACAAACAAAAAAAATGAGGAAAAAACTCGATTAGAGTAATCCGACAGATGACTAAAGTCTTCTTGGTTGACACAATACGAGTCAGGTAAAATATGAGAAAATGACCCCACTCCTCTTTGAAGACGTGATCAAAAAGAAACAGAGAGATGATGAAAAAAAGCGAAGTTATTTTAGGAATCCAAATGAGGTCAAAAAAGATTACTTTTTGGTAAAACTCTTGACGATATCTTCGTCCATCCAATCCACCATTTCGATGACTTTGTTGGGATCGGCCGGAGGAGGGTAAATCATTTCGTTGACTTCTTTCTTGTCACAATTGGCGTAAGCTGTGGATACATGGACGAGCGCTTCCAAGCGTTCCAACTTGCGACAGACCTCGATTAGACGCATGGTGCCCTTCAAGTTCATTTCGACGGCAGATTTCAACGCTTCGTCAAACTTGACCGTCGCAGCCGAATGGAATACAACTGTCACTTGCTCCGCCAGCATTTTCATGTCCGCATTGGAAATACCCAAGTTTGGTAATGACATGTCGCCCGGGATTGGGATCAGCTTACGAAACAGCTCTGGGTTCTCTACTCGTAGTGCGTCAAACACCTATATTTGCCCCAAAAATCAAGAAACATGAACAAAAATGAAAAAGAAGTACCAAACAATATTCAATCTTAACTAATGATTCGTGAATTTAGCTTGATAACTGAGATAACTTTTTAGTATTTTTTTTTACAGAAATTTTGCTTTTTTTCACAAATAAACCTCGCAAATTTTTAAAAATATATTTTATTACATTTCTGAGATTATATTTTCTTACCTTCGTGTTTACGAGGTCGTCCATACGGGAACGAACATCGCTACCGCCTTTGGGTCTCATGAGCAAATACAGGTTTTTGATGCCTGGGCAACATCTGAGCAATTTCTCAACTAAAACTTTGCCCATAAATCCAGTGGATCCGGTGATGAAAACCGAGCGATCTTTATAAAATCCAGGAATATCTGACGCCATCTTTGCAGTGTTTTGTGTCTTTTTCTTCTTCTTTATTTTCCTCCTTTTGCAGCAATTGAGCAATTTCCAAACTCCTTCTTCGATTATATTCGCACAATAGTCTTCAAAATATTTCGTCTTCACAACCTGGAGAAGAAAATTCCAAAATTATTTCATGAAAATCCAAATCTGCACAAATGCATAACTTCCACGTTTTTTTTTAACGATTTTAGAACCGGTATCTTTTGACTTGAATCTTTTGGAAGCTTTAAATGAAGTGCCCTACTGACCCCGAATGGGATTATTCGAGCGGCAGTAGTACAAGACCCGAGCTCTTGAGAGAGAAACTTCACTGCGTCGCATCCTTAATACAATATCTGCCTAGAAACGGGGGAAAAGACCCTAAGGTCATGCCGAGACCTACTCACCGTGGCACCACAGTAGACTAACAGGCCTAATTACCATTCAAAGTCCGGAAAAAGTGGTCGAACCAGTAACCGAACCCGGAGACGATCAACCTTTTCGTCTCTTTAGTTTTTAGTCTCAAATTCCTCGTAATTTTATAAATAGCATAAGAAAGTACCTTAAACTTTCTCCACAATGTGAACTTTCTCCTAAACACGGACTTCAAGCGGAACGTTTTTGGACTAATCGAATTCTTGATTAAAAATCCTGTTTGTTTTTACCTCACGGATCGAATTCCAGCGAATAGTTAGGCGAATTTCACCCCTAATCCAGAACTACTGTAGATGATCAAAACAATAAGTTCATCTTGACCACCAGGTGGAAATAGCGTCTTTTAGCACTAGCACAGCCCACACTGATAAAAAAATCGCAGTCAAACAAACTTTCTTGAACAATTTTCCAGAGTCGACAACAATGTACAAATTGTAGAGCCCCACGCACTCACCAAGTCACTCCTGGTAACTGACTGGTCAGTGAAGGCTGCAGCGCCCTTTTTAGGAGACGTGAAATCCGTTAGACTCCTCCTACCCGCACTATTAGCCCTGCCTCAAGCCCCTTTACCTGCGTTTAGGCTTGCCCGTTCGCGTTCAGTCTACACTACAACTTCCTCACTACGTTCAAGTCGACTTCGGTATAAGCATATATAAAGGATATCCAAGTAGGTAACGGGACTGACGAGAGTCGCTCACGTGGAACTTGAAAAAGAGAAAGAGAGAGACCCTACCAATGTGTATAAAACGAAGCAGAAGTACCGAACGAGACCCAAGTAACGGGGGACAAGACGTACTAGTTTTTCTTCTCGGATCATATTAGGAGCCACAACTGCGTGGCAAAACCCCACACATATGGATAGGAAAAAAGAAACCAAACTGAAAAAGACACCCGATTCTTAGTTAAGACGTATTACGGAGGAGAAAAATGCCGTCTTGGGTGACTAAACTATCACAATAAAAGATGAAAAAAAGTTTATATCTTTCTTTATAACAAAGTGTGAAACAAAAGGGAACAGCAGTTGGCCTGGACGCTTTGCCATACGGAAAGAAATGAAAACAGCCTTATAAGCCTGATCTGGCAGTTCGTCACCCATACACAGAGAACGGTACTGGGAAGTCTAATTGCGTTTCGCTGAAACATGGATGCTTTCTTAGCATGGGAATAATTAAAATTTGTACCTGATTTAGTGAATGCAAGCGGAAAGAAAAAACGGAGATGCCGTAGCTGGGCAAAAGGTAATTTGTCCCAAAGAAGAAGGACACATTGCGTGGGTTTAAATATTCTTTGGAGAATACCAAATTGGCAATGCTCCAGGCTCAAGGCCGGATAGTGCAATGCAATCACAGACGCATATACAGATTCCCGCCTTGGAAGATATACAGTTGCGCCGTAAAAAAAACAATTTGGGATCCTTTTGTTTAATGCATATGTGTTGCTCTGTTTGCAAATTTCGGCAAACCTTGTACATTCCTTCATTTACTACATAAATCACCGTAAACGTTGCAAAAGTAACATGGATTCGCAAATAAGATTCTAGCATAGAAATTTTTCCAACAGAATGCTGGCAGCGCATTTTTTAAGGATGCGTAAGTTAGTATGTCCCTAACGGCGTCAAAATCTGATGAATGTTTTTAGATTTCTAAACATTCCCAAATATGTTTTAAAACTTATAAATGGTGTAGCCAGGACAAGCCAGGTTCATGAAGACTCTTGTAAATTACAAAGGATATTACGCAATATATTCGATTTTCACAAATGACAACTTTGCAGGAATTTTTGCAAAAATAAAGACAAAAGGAGTTATCTATTTGAACTCTGACAACTTACGTTTGCATTCCGATATTGTGTTCATATATTTAGTGGCCATTTTTTAATTGATTAACTCCTCTAAAATCCAATATTTGGAAAAACTCCTATATTTGAATGTGACAAATGGCAACTTTCACCACAAGGTGAGCAAGTTATACAACGTTAAGTACAGTACAATCTACTATGCAATTAGAAATGTACGAAAGGTCTCTCAAAAACTCATTATGGACTTAACCGCGATTTGTAAGCAATTCAAGATTTGGGCCTGTAAGAATGGTTCTGAGTGAATCCTGTATCTTCTATTATGCCGGCTAAAATAAACACGGACGTTTTCGTTCAGGTCATGCGGGAACTCGTAGCGTTAGTGCAGCCTGCCTTGCCAATGGCACAGCAAAGCAATAATTAATGCTGATTTGTAATCGGGCGAACGTAAACTCCTAACCGGGTCTCCTGGTAACTTACACTTGATGCTTAAACTCTACGACTACGCACTACAGACAAAAAAGTGTATTACATGCTATGCAAGAATTTCCCAGTAGAATCTCCGAAATCCAGATCCCTTTGAAACCGGTTGTTTAATCTAGGAATCTTTCAATTCCTTTCACCCCTTAAGAACACGAAAGAATTATCAGAATATTAATCACTATCCCTTCTTTTAAGAAGCAATGCAATGAGAACTCAGCTTTAACTTTTCCCGAAATCCTGGTTAAAACGTGTTAGATCCTGGTTTCTTCCCCACTTGGAATACCAAAGAAGTGAAAGTAAACGTTGGTCAATGGGTAAAGGTCGTCCGCCGAAATAAAAAGTAGAATGGACCTGCTATCTTCTATGAAACCCCTCACGCTATAAGAGACCTCGACTATCCTTTAAACAGCCCAAATTATGCAAATCCTCTCCTTTTTTTTTGTCGATGACCTACAAGCTTCGTCTACCGTCCTGAAAATTTAGTTCAAATTCAACCAAGCCTACGCATTCCAAAATTTCGCTTCAGTCGCAACTTTCTCCAACGCATTCCAGACAACAGGTGCGTCACAACTTTTCGTCTTCTTTTCTTGGTTTACTTTTATTTTACTTTTTTTCTCAGGGAAGGAGTTTTAACCACCAAAAGATACACAGACCATCCGAAATTCTTCCGTGACCTAGTTTTCAATTCGCCAAAAACGAGTTTGGCGGTTCCCTTTCTCATTACTTACGACAAAACGCAACAGCGTGTATCAATGCAAAAAGGAAAAATTCAAAATCAGATAACGAAAAGTGCACGCAGTAACTGAAACAAGAAAAAGTCACAAAGCAGACATGACGTCACGTCTGCCATGCACCTTTAAACGATTCTAGGATCATTTGGAAGATCCACTCGGAATAAAGGAGCATTTGAAAGATCCACTCGGAATATATTACTTGAAGGCGAAAAGTAAAGGGTGCAATGAAAAGAAAAGTTGAATTGGGACGATTCAGCAGCGAAAGTCAATTTTCCCGCCCTTGGATCGTGCCATTTTCTTGTTTCTTTTCCCTCCTATAGCTCGAAAAGGAAGAGGAATGAAATAAAAAAAAGACCTCAATTTCATTCTCCTAGACCGGACGAACTTTCCCGGCAGTGTCAATAAGGTATATCCAACGTCTAACCTAAATTTTCCCTTTTG
This sequence comes from Lepidurus packardi, assembly GCA_023053545.1. Classification (NCBI taxonomy): domain Eukaryota; kingdom Metazoa; phylum Arthropoda; class Branchiopoda; order Notostraca; family Triopsidae; genus Lepidurus; species Lepidurus packardi. The sequence continues at coordinate 3,353,067 of JAKZAN010000004.1, forward strand.
GGTTTGTGGTTATCTGTCGGGTTCTTATGCTAATCGACCGAGCTGTTGCCTGTGAATCGTGTATATGTGTGTGACCTAGAAACAACACACAACCTTATAGTGGCGTGATGTTGGGTAGGCAAACTCTTTTAGAAGCCTTATAACGCCCCATCCCGTCACCCAGCCATTGGCTTTTCATGGATTACGGCAATATTTGAGGAAAACGGAAAAGAAAACCCAATTTCAACCTCTTGCGGTTGTCTTTTAGCAAGAAAGAAACCGTACAAGTCTAACAGACCAACTTCCCTTCAATGCATGATTGGGAAGGGAGTACGCAACTACTCCAGAATGGGATAAAATTAAATTTTCTTTTCCCAGGATGTTGAATTACAAACATTTTAATTCGTCATGGGAGCGACAGACCTTTTCTTCCTTGCTGTTTTTCTTCCGAAGGTAAACTGTTGAAGGCTACCTGGCAAATCCCAAGACGACCACAAACACGGCTTGAACGACTGTACAGAAGATCTTGCAATGACTCGGCTTGATCAGGTTGAAGGTTATTCGCCAGAGGATGGTTGCAGAATGTGTTTTGAAGGCGAATTGCAGGTGGGCTAGGTGTCAAGGACGAATAACATCATGAGATAAAAAGGAAGACAAGTGATGCTTTCGGAACTCGAGCCGGGATGAATGGTAACAATGCTAACAAAAAAGACGATCAAAAAAGCACCATTCCATTCCAAAATCAGGAGTATAAGGTCATTGGCCGGTCACGTGGCTTGTGTTGCCTATAACTATACTTTGTGTCTGGGAGAACTTTTTGAAAAGCCTCTTTTGAGTAAGATTGGGATCCCCTTTGGCTGTCTTTGAGCAACTTGCACACATTTCGTTTAAAAAAAACGAAGCAAGATTTGAACTTGGGTACGCAACCTGCGCTATCACTAGGCGGAAAACAGGGCTTATTTTTGTAAAAAAGGATAAAGACCCTTTCTTATTTTCAATTGAGTGCGTTGCCTGGCAAAAGTGCTGCCCTAGGGACGTCTTGCCAACGTTAATTCGTTTAAATTTGCTACTTCAGGCTAATCCGGCTTGTAATAACATGGTTTCAGGTTGACCAGGAAGGACAACTTGACTTTGAGGAAGAAATGGCAGAAGTTATTAAGAACAGAACGCTTAAAGCACTAAAAAGAGTTCAACACTTTTAGTTTTACTCACCATTTAAGCTTACATTGCGACTTTTTAAATAGAAGCTATATTTAACCCGGTTTTGGCTGTACCATTTCAAACTTGCCACGCACAAAAAAGTGTGAATTCGAACAAAATAAGGTTTACCTTTTCGTTAGATCTGGATACTTGAGCAGATGGATAATACAAAATACGAGATTCATACACTATGGGTCAATCCTGGCAAGTCACTAGACAAAAACATTGGGATTACCGACTCGGAAACTTCATGTCCTCCATCGACCCTGATCATTGACACGGTACTTTGGTTCGCCGCTGGCGGGGCGGCGAATGCTTTAAACCGCGAATAAGCTTTCCAAGCAATTAATTGCCAAAGGTACTACTAGATGGTGACGGCTATTTAAGAAAAATATTTGAAAAAATGTAAACGATGATTTAAGATTTTCATGATTTGTATGATTTTGTAAGATTTAAATAAAAATTGTATGATTTGTGTATTAATTGTATGATTTTAGTATGAATTGTATGATTTGTGTAAAAAACGTAAACGATGATTTAAGATTTTTATTATTTGTTTGACTTAAGATTTGCATGATTTAAGAATTCTAGACAGATCTACACAAATATAAATATAGTAGCCTTTTGCCATTAGCCAGAAAAATCTCAACTTCTGATGTCGGAAACCATTCCATTTCGACATACAAGATGGCGAAGGTGTCTAGAAGGAACTTAATATTAATTTTGACTCTCTAGTCAATGGAACAAGTTTTTCTTAAAAGTTATTTAAGCTATGGAATTTATCATAAATAAAATGAGATAAATTATACGGTTCTTTTCAGCAAAGCTATAGATAAATAGCGATGAATAGGAAATTAAAATCCCCCCGATAATTGGCGGCATAAAGCGAAACCGCTTTGATGGGAGTGGCCAAATTTTACAGATAACAACAAACCTATTTTTGCCGTTGACTTTTTTTAATACAGATTTTCTATACTTCCAGTAGCTGAAACTTAGAATTTTCACGTTTTTACCTAATTTTCGAACTCTCAAAAAAGTGTTCAGACCATGGGACAGTAAGTTGGTTACGATTTTTATTTTACTTTTAGTATTCATTTATCTTTGTCAAATTTGGAATTCTCACTGTTTCGAAGAACAGAGGATTTTTTATAACTTTAATGCTAAGAAAAATTGGTTTTCACTATTATATTTTTCTAGGTTGGAGTAAATCGATGGAATTACTAGGAGAAGACGCATTCCCTATTCCACCTTCGTCCCCCTTGCCTCGTTCTTTGCTCTACCAACTAATTTGTGGCTCGTCATCAGAAGAAGCAGTCCATGAATCTGTTTCTAATTTGCATTTCCTGCCAACTTATTCATGGGACACAAACAGTAATCGGTCTCTAACCACGTTTACCTCTGCCCAACCAGTACAAATTATCGCCATAGAAGAAGCCTTCTGGATCCACCTAGAAGTCGTCATTTTAGCCATTTACACCCTTATCGCTCTTATCCTTTTACTTCTTCTGGTAAAATCATAACTTTTTTGTAAAATTTTCCTCCGTGAAAGATTTAAAAATCTTACTTATTACGCTTACTATATACTGATTTATAAACGAACTGATTTATATTTTCAGGTCTTATATTTCAAGCACCAGACCCATAGCAAGGGCCGCAAATACGAACCAGTGGGCTTGTCAGAGCAATGGGTATACCACCCTTTGGTAAACCCGCCTTTGACATCCGCCTTCAATGCCGTCCAGCCTGTACCGGCCAAACTGCACTTTCTAACAGCAAAATCAACAACAATTCGTACATCTCCGGCTCCTGCCTCATTATTTTTTAACACAGTACCTCCTCCAAACCTGCCCCTTTTACTCGTCCCTGAACCTGACCAGCAATTTATCTCAGTCACACTGCTGTCCCAGCAGAATGAATGTATCCTTCCCATGGAGGACTGGGAACGCCAAGAAGAAACACTCCACCTGCGAGAGACAGATTTAACCGGGTCCTTACCTTTAGTTTCCGCCTTCCAACACTTGACGCTAAACAATCATTACGATGAAGCCCATAGTAGTCCCATTCCTTTGCCTTCCAGTGAATGCAACAGCGCCACTGCATCTCCCTCCCGCAGTATTGTCCGATGTCGCAAGTTGCAAGAACGAAGAGGATCAAGCCATTCCCTTACTATCGCCCTCAAGCCCTTGGAAGATCAAGTTGTGGTTCCTTTAGCCATACCTCGTGACAAGTAATTCGTAAAAAAGAAATGCTCTTATTTCTTAACCTCTATACCAATCTATACTAATTTTCTACAAATGCTTTTGAACAGTCCTACTGACCAGTTTTTAAGAACAGCAAGCCGTGTACTGACAAGGGAACAATTACGACACTGTACCCAAGACGTACGAGCACTACATGCAGAATTTTGGTCTATTCCACCGAATTTGCAAGAAGTGGCGGAAGTGGAAGGGAGTGGCTTAAAAAACCGGTACCGTTGCGTCATTCCCAATGCTCACAGCCGCGTTCGGTTGCCTAGTGGGTCCCCTCTGGGCGCTTACATCAATGCAAATTATATTAAGGTATTCATACAACTTTTGATTTATTTCTCTTCTTTATTCAGTCTGGTTATTGATTTTATGGATTTTTTTTCCAAGTGTGTACCTATGCAAGAGTGCCCACGTCCGGCATTTATCGCCACGCAAGGCCCTTTGCCGCATACAGTAGAGGATTTCTGGCTCATGGTCTTTAACGAGCGCTCGCCGGTGATTATCATGATTACGAAGTGTGTAGAAGGTGGAAGGACCAAGTGCGAAACGTATTTGCCAGACCAAGAATGTGAAGAAGTAGTCTACGGCTCAGTTAGTGTCCTTGTGGTGGAAATACAAATCTGTTCAGGGTACCAGCTCAGGAAATTACGACTTCAGGTGAATATACATTTGCTTCCTTTTAACACGAAATAAAAAACCACTTAACACGCAAAAATTTCGCGTCTTGGAGGAACGACAAGATACTTTTGTTGCAACAAAATATTTTTGGACGACAAAATACTTTGGTCTTCTTACCAACCGTCTCCCTCTGCCAATGGGAAGGTTTGCACAGCCTTAGCAACATCTCTGTCTTCCGTTCAAATTTGTGTCTTTCTCGCCCCAACAGTCCGCGGGCACTCAAAACGTTTCATTTTTATTGACAGTCTGTTAAGATGCTTCAAAATGTATTATTTGTGCTTTAAAACGGATAGACTGTCAATGTACGAGTATAAACTTGAATATTAACTCTGTTATCACGACAGTTTTTTTTTTATTAACTAGGTTTTTTGCATATATCTATTAGCACGAATTACTTTTAACACGGAAAAATATTCCGGTCCCTTCGATTTCGTGTTGAGCAGTTTTCACTATAATACTATTTGTAATTTTATTTGGATTGTTGGAAAAAATATTGTAGAATTCATTTTGTCCTTGTTTATAATTTATTCTTTAGGCCATACTCATATAATAAGTTACTGTTGTATTATTCTACTGTATTTGTATTATTATTGTATTGTTATGTTTGTATTATTAAGTTACATTATTGCTTGATGAATTAATGGTGAATAATTTTTATTTCTTTTAGTGCCAGGATGTACAGCATCAAGTCTTGCATTATTGGTATATGGATTGGCCAGATCACAAAACACCAGATAATCCTCAAACATTAGTGGATTTAGCTGTTCATATAGACGAACTAAGATTAGAAAGACAAGCTCAGGAGGCGGGACCGCTGGTGGTCCATTGTTCAGCTGGTCTGGGACGCACGGGCTGTTTTATTGCTCTCTGCCTGGGCATCCAACAACTGCTCAAAACTGGCACTGTGGACATACTAGCCATCGTTTGTTCTCTTCGCAATGACAGGTAATTCAATTTATGGATTTTAAATTCCTTTATCTGTAATGATTCCTTTAACCTGTAATTTATAGAGGGGGAATGGTACAAACGGCTGAACAATACGAATTTGTCCATCGAGGCTTGTGTCTCTTTGAGAGTAGCTTGGGCGCCAAAGATGGAGAGCCAGACCACAGCCCTTCTTAGTTTTAATCGTTTTTGTGTTTATTTTACTTCCAAGTTCTCGCTTTTTGGGGGTAAATTGCGGGGATAAACAAAAAAAAAACGAAGAATTGTAAACATAAGTCCTCTTTACCTTGTGCGTTCATTCAAGGCTCAGTCCGCGTACCTGGAAGTACCACAGTTTAATTACCAATATTTTAAAAAGTATGGCTGATTTGTTGTCCCTTTTTATGTTCCGTGTTCTTCTAGCTCTCTTATTTCTGGTTTCTGAAGACGACAGCGTCAACAGCCGGAGACAATAATGCATTTGTTCTTGTTGGCTGATCCAAGTAGTGTGCAAATCTGACGTGAAGAGTAAAAGCAAAAGGCGTTTTTCACGCCATTAGGTATCTGTATCATATGCCCCAAACCATTATTTTATACTGTATTTTCAGTTTAAAGTGAGGTTAAGAAATGAAAAAGGCGAGTGCCATGCGAGGAATCTTCCAAACACCTTTTAAAAATTGTATTAAAAAAAGACTGAAAAAGGGCCAACTTTTACTGGTTTATCCTTGATCTCTGTTCCTGCTTTTCTTTTAGCCCAATTATTATCCTTTTTTGCGCTTTTCTCTTCTCGCTCCTAACCCAGAGCAAAGAAAATAAGTATTTTTTGTGTTTGCGCAAAAGCAAAATACTTGGCCATGACGTCCTTGTACAACCATGTATGCAATACAGTGCTCTATAAGATCAGCAACAATGGCTTGGATTGCCTTACATCACTCACTGTATTCATTGCTACGGGAACCTTGTATGTGTAAAAAAGGAAGTGAATATAATGAAATAAAAGAAGAAATGGACGGTGTTTACTACGTCGCATGCAGACCACAACAAAGAGAGAGAACCAACCAGGTTTTTTCCTCTCTTCCTTGGGGTCAGTGTAAATCCGGGCACAAAGCACACTCCAAATTATAGGCTGTCACGAAGCAGTCTTGAGAACGCGCCACGCGCTCCATGTAGGCCACGCCCTCTTGGATGGTGCTCTCAGGGATGTCTCCATCGATGCGAGCTAAATAAGTGTACAGACTCACGCCCATAACTACCGGCATTGCTGTACCGCCCTCGTCTCCATTGTCAGCGAGCACGGAACATAGCACTTTCATCGTTTCCTTCAAACTCTAAATCAATATAATCAATCAGTATGATGGTACTCGACCATTCTCGTAAAAAATCCTTTTGCAAAAGGTGACAATAGGTAATAACTTGTTGTATTATAAGACATTTTAAAATGGTATAGAAGAAATAGAGATAAAGAGTAGCAATGCATTTTATTATATAATACAGTTTAATGCAGTTACTTATATTAGGGAAATAATTATTAAGATTATGAGTAAGAAGCCTCATAAGAAATGCAATCCCAGTAAGAAGACTCTTCGCAGCTCGCATGCTACTCGCTTGTAAAGAAGCTACAGTGAAAACCGCGTAACACGAAGCATTTTGAAGCATTTTAACAGACTCAATAAAAATGAAATACTTTGACTGCCCACAGACTGTTGGGTCGAGAAAGACAAAAATTTGAAGGGAAGTCAGGGATGTTGCTAAGGCTCTACAACCCTTCCCATTGGCAGAGGGAGATGGTTGGTAAGAAGACAAAAGTATTTTGTCGTCCAAAACTATTTTTGTTGCAACAAAAATACCTTGTCGTTCCTCCAAGACGCGAAATTTTTTCCTGTTAAGTGTTTCTTGTTTCGTATTACAAGGAAACAATTGCATGAAACCGTTTTATCCAGACCGGACTACCATTCTGTGTTAACAGTTTTTTCGTGCTATTTCGTGTTAAACGGTTTACACTGCACATATTACGCGCCTAATCATCCCAAAATCACGTTAATGAACGTTGAAAAGGAGTATAGTGAAAGTAAAATGTAGAAGATAACTCATCCTTCAACTTCCAACTGTGTCTTCGTATAGCCAAATAGCATCAGACTTGTTATCTTCTATCATATGAGCATATGAATGCCTTTCAGCGACGAGAGGAACGCACATTTTCACGTAAGTAGACATAGTCACGTAAAGGCCATAACGACCATTTATGTTTGCCGTATTCCAACATAAGTTCTTGTTAGCTTTATTATTAAAGCTTCGTAAGCAAAATAGTATAATACGTCAAATATATACGCCCTATCTTGTGATCTTGTGATTCGACAAATTTTGCGCAAAACTTCAAAACGTAACAATAATGATTTCCATGCTAAAAATCTAGTACGAGAATTTGAAAATTTTGATGTCTTGAGCGTCTTTCTTTTGCAGAAAACGTCGTAACAATTCACAAATAATTTAATCATGGATAATCCTATTCCGCACGTACATTAACTCTCTTTCCCTTTGAAAAATGCACCCGTAATTACCTGACATTCACTAATTGTATCTCAGTTGGTATGAATTTAGTACTTGCTTAAAATAAATAAATAACTTACAAATGTATTAGTTTAGGAAGAAAAAAGCGTTCTTACGTCACCCAGCTGACCAGCCGCCAACGCTAGCAGTTTGGGCCACTCGATGGGTGTGTCTAAAGGCGCAGAAGGTTCAGCCACGCCCCCTAGCTCCAGTAAATCTTGCAAGGGCTCCTTAGGCAAGGAAAATAGCGCCCAGTGAGCAAAAACATCCCCTAGGGTAACAACTTCTCTCGTTCCTAACTAAAATTAGGCCCCGAACCCAAAATTAAACCTAAATTTAATTTGAAAAAAAGTTTTTTTTGTTTTTATACTTGCTGATGCAAAAGCCGCAATCTGGCCGGTGTAAGTTTGGTAGTGCAAGGCTGGATGCGAGGGGCCGCCGGGGGTAATTTGCCTCGGGCGAGCGCCTGAAAATATGCAGTAGCCCAAGGCAGTAATTGCGGCGGCTGGGTTCGTAGGGCTGCTTTGGCGAAGTTTTGCAATAATGTGGGCAAAGATGAAGGAACAACCACTCCCACTGCGTCTAGTAGCGTTGCATGATATCTTGGGGCCATAGCTTGGGTCCCGTCTCAATCCAATCCGAAATCCAATCTTCTTCTTCGTGTGTTTAAGGAAGGGTAGTATAGAAAACCCTCGCACAAATCTTGATTTTTATCTTTTTTTTCTTCTTCGCTTTTAAAGGGGGAGCGAAAGACCACAAAGAAACTCACCACTAGGGAAAAACAGATAAGAGTCAGTCCCTAAAACCTCCAACTGACTTGTTTCGGAAACCAACCTAAAGGATAGTTTAGAAGCAACACACACCTGACAAATACATCGGAAGCTTTTCGCTGTTGTGGTTATACGTTGCCAAGTAACGAAAGACGGGAAAAGAAAAAAAAACTCCCCTTTTCTACTCCCTCGGGGCGGCATACTTTGCCTGGGGGTGTGCAACCGCGGTGTCATAACACGTGTGGTAGCCCCTAGAGGGAAAACTGTCAGGAAATGGCATTGGACCGTCGCCGTGTCGCAGGTCACACCAATCTCATTATGGCCTCAAGGGAATGGTCTCAACTCCCGACTTATCTTACCAGAAAAGATTGGAAGTGTACCTTTAAATCCATAGGGGCTTAAAACTTCCATTATTTCTTTTTTATAGCATGAAAAATGAAAAAAATGGTTTTTAGCTGAATTCTTTTTTAAATCGTTCAAACCGTTCTCCCGTATTCATATTTTGATTAACTTATCAACTATTAACTTCATTGTGTTCTAAGATTGAGGAATGAGTTTCAATATTTTCTTCGAAATAGCATTAAAAAGTTAGTAGCTTGCAAAATCTTGGTAATTAACCTAACTGAAGATAGTAACCTGGTGATATGAGAGCTTTTAGGAACGCTTGTTGTCATGGTTTAACACAGGTGTTTTGACGCTTAGAACAGTAAACAAAGCCGTAACCATGAAGATTGTCACGTTCATTACGTCACCAAGCAACGTGACCTGAAAATTGGCTGACAAATTATTTCTTTAATTCTTTAACTATTATTTTGCTGATCATGAAAGGTTCTCATTAAAATCTAGATGTTTGCTAATTTGTTAATATTTTAAATTTATTTTTCGATATTTATTTTTTAAATTTGTTTTTGTATTTTCATTTTAGGGACTGAAGCCCTTTCAGTCGTCTTGTAAGGATCGTTTTGAGTAACTGCCAGTACTGCTGAGGCTGGTAAATGAGCAAGTCCGTTCAGGACTTGAGTATCAGGTCTAAACTCCCTGGGGTAATTAGTATTGATTAGTAATTAAAGACACCGTAATGGAGAGCTTTAATGAAGGAAGGGAGGGAGAAGCTTTAAGGGAAGGAGGAAAGGCGAATGTAGAATGCAGGAAATGTTATATGGTGAACCCGTTTATATCCTTGGAGTACGGGATGGGAAATAGAAATGAAGATTAAGGGGGAGCAAGAAGGAAGAAGGGGTTTTGGTTAATGATACGTTTACCAACGGAAAGTATATGTGTTCGTTTGGATTTGCATAGACGCTCCGTATATTAGCTTTCCGCATTGGTGAAACCGTCCACTAGGGGGAAGAGACCACAAATGAGGGAGTTTGATGGTATGTGGAGGTTAAATTAGTTTGCCCTGTCTGTGTACATTACATCAGCCCTCATCTAAAATGATAATGTCCATACTAAAGGATTTAAACACAAATCGTACAGGAAAGGGTTATTTAAGGGCTTTCTAATTTTCACTATTTTTTCATCTTCATTTTGGGGCTTTCTGGCGAACTTGCTTGTTTTCTTTTTACATATGTACATTTCGGACATTTGGAAAGAGTGATTTGATCGCCATCTAGTGGCCACTTTATCACCCATTTATCGCGTCAGTTATGGGGCGTGGTTCGGTTTGAGGAGCTCTTGCCCCTAGCTTGCTGGAGGCGTTGTAGATTTACAAGAGTTACTGCGTCATGAGGACTTAGGGTTAATGCCGTCCGGTACACTGACTCCGCCTCTGCGTACTTGCCATTGAGGTGTAACATGGCGCCCAAGTTGCGGTGACTGGCGACGTCCTATTTAAAAATAAAAATAAAAAAAAAAATTGAAAGAAAGGAAAGGAAAAACAGGTAGCGATTAATTATGACACTCTCAACCCATCCATTATTCACAGGCGAGCTTTTACTTACTTTATCTCTTGGGTAAACAAAAAGAAAAAATGGAAAAAAACAAGGAGGGAAAACCCGTCATAAAACATTCCTAGCAAAACTGTCACGCCCACAATAGTCTCCATCGTCTCCATTGTAAACATGTGTCTCCCTTTTAGCTAAATATTCTTTTTTGTCCCCTTTTTTCGGTTTTTAGGAAGAAAGGGGGTACTCTTTAAGTACATACGAAGATATCCTCCGTTTGTTATTCAGTGGACAGAGGTGACATTATCGCCAGCTGCCAGATACACACACACACACATATTGTATACGGAAAAGAAAAAGGCCAATGGAAAATCCCTTCTTTACTTAAGCTAAAAAAGAAGAAAAGAGAGAAAACTTTTTTCCTTTGCTCTTCGGGGATGGGGGTTGGTTGTGCAGGTTTTGGAGGGAGATTTTCGTTCAGGGGACAGCGGAGTGTGTTTGTTGGTGTGTGTGGTTATTGTTTGTCCCAGGGGTGCCAAACCAAGAACCCACTTATTAAATATTCTACGACCAAGTTCCTCGTTATATGCCAGCCTCGCTTGATAGTTTTGTTTTTCTTTTTTTGAGTCAGGACTCGGAACCACACACATACACAATCAAGCAAAGCTAGGGAACCCTCTCGGGGGACAAGTCCTGAAAACCCTTCACCCCTCTCACCCTCACCAAAAAAGATAAAAAGTATAAAACTGGGAAAGCTAGTCAGAGACAAAAGGTACCTTATCCTATCCTTTTAAAAAAAAGTCGTTTTTTCGCTACCCTGTTGTTAGAAGAGTCCCGTGGGACTAAGGGGAAACTCATACGATAACAAGCAAGAGCATTTTTTGACGGGGAAAGGAGACAAAAAGAAAAATTACAAGGGTTGCATTTCGCGAAAAAAATACTAAAAGAATAAACAAAAAGAATTCCTTCACTGTTTCGCTACTTTTTTTCTTAAGGTTCGTCTGGGGACGAGAAACAGTTAACAATGAAAAGGTACACGCAGTAAAATCTGTACCTGAGGTCGAAGCACTGCAGCTCTTCTGTAGTATAACTCCGCCTCTTGGTGGCGCCCCGCCTCTCGTAATGCAGTCGCCGCATTAAACGCTGCATCCCAGTGCGTTTGGTTTAATTGCAGTGCTTTTAAAAACGCACTGGCTCCTTGATTTGATTGCCCAATCTCAAGGAAAAATTGTCCTACAAATAGAAGCCAAAAATAAGAACCATACTTTCAGCGGACTCTAACCCCACTCTATAGTATCTTACTCTTCATTTCACAACAAATCATATTTTTTCTTAAGAAAATAAGAAAAACCAGAGCATTACACATGCAAATTAAAATTAATAAGATGAGTCGTACTCGTTGGAATTATCTTATAAAATATATCGCTCGATGCAACCTGTTTCATTAAAAGATCATTACAATGACTTTACTAGTTTTATTCTTCATTTCTTAACTTCTAATTCAATTTCTGATTTAAGAATTTTTCTGATTTAATTTATGTTTTATTCTTTATTCAGTTTCTTCTGTTCAATTCTGACTTAGAATATATTTACAGTGGAAACCGCTTAACACAAAACCGTGGGACCGAAATGTGTTTTCGTGTTAAGAATTTCGTGCTAAAAGATATACACAAAAAAAACTCGCCGATGTTTTTGATATCGTGATAACAGAGTTAATATTTAAGTTTATACTCGTGCATTAACAGCTATACATTTTAAGCATTTTAACAGACTGTAAATAAAAATGAAATGTCTTGACTGCCTATAGACTGTTGGGGCGAGCAAGAAAAAAATTTGAACTTAAGTCAGGGATGTTGCTAAGGAGTCTTCAAACCTTCCCATTGACAGAGGGAGACGGTTGGTAAGAAGACAAAAGTATTTTGTCATTTAAAAGTATTTTTTCGCAACAAAACTATTATTATCCTTCTTCCGATACGCGAATAAAATAACCGTTATTCAAATAATTGAAGTCCACTGTAGTATTTTCCGGGATCAAAATATAAACTTGTGTTCACCGATTTTTCGTGTTCAGTGGTTTCCACTGTAGTTATTTTCAAGTGCAATATGAGGGATAATGAACGAAAGAGAAAAATAAGTCTAAGGTTTAGAAAGACATGCAATATTTTTTTTTCTTGGAAAAAAGAAAAGTAAACAGCTAAGAAGGGCAACCAAGTGAGTAAAGTAGGCGGAGACTAGTAAAGAAATCCCCTTAAGCCCATCTATCAGCTGGTTTTACAGTCGGTAGGAGGGGTTGAATAAGAAGCCTACAGCGAATTTGAACAGGATTGATGAGAACGAACTCCCTTAACTCCCTCTGTGGAGCAAAGGGACAGAAAACGAAGGAGAAAAGGACTTTTTTTTTCCAAAAAAGAAAGCTCCCCCCATAAAATCAGAAAGAAGTCTTGAGTGAGGAAGAGTATATACCGATATGGGCTTTGGCTGACTCACCGATTTGCATGTAAACATTGTAATCGTGGGCGGCAACGGATTCCGCTCTCCGAATCAGTGTTTCCCATTCGTCTTGCCGCGTGTGCTAGAGATGTGTAGCATTTTCGGTTTTCCACAACGCGGAAAAAGAAGATCAGATGGGGGAAAGAGAAAAGAGAAAACGGCCAAAAAAGACAAACAAACCAAGTCCATATGTTAGTGTCGTTTCGATTCCTTGCACCCATCTCTTCCCTCTCTCGAGCTCCTTATATTCGCTTAAGGAAACTTGTAACTAAATTCATGGCGTGCACCACTAACTCTTGTTCTCGTTTCGTGTTGGGTGGGGAGGGAGGTCCCCATATATTTTCCTTTTCCTTTCTTTAGATACATATATAACTTAGATTTATATACAAGTTTGACGGGACAAAAGTTGAACAAGCAGAAGGGATTTTAAGGGGTCATTCCATACACATTTGAAGAGCTTTAGGAACATGCAAAACTTGCAAGAAATTGCTTTGCAATTCTCCTAAGCCTGAAGTGTTCTCGCACGCTTCTACTCGAACGTCCATGTCAATGACAACGCCAGCAGGCTATGGCTTTTGGCAGTCTAATAAATAATCCATACACCTAATTAGAAAGTACACACAGTTGGGCGCTTTGCACCGCTATGCACGGCATATGAAAAGCTCCTTGACTTTGACTTACAACGACAGCTTAGAGAGCCTAACAAAAAAAGTGGCTTGTTCGGAGACTTTGGTCGCGTTAAAAAGTTAGCGACTCATTTCTCATGCGCTGGCTTATTTTTGTTTCTTCCTTCTGGGGAGTTTCCATCAAGTCCATTTAAAACGACAATAGCCATCTTAAATCTTCGTACTTTTACAATTCTTTACTGGCATAAAGGTACCAAAATTTGTAACTATACTCCAATACGGGTACTTTTGTATTGTGTATTGTAATTCCAAATGTCTGTATTAAAGTCCTTCCAAATCCTATACTTATATTGCAAATTTATATTTGACAATAAAAGGTACCTTTTTGTTAAAGTACCTTATTGTTAAAGGCACCTTATTATGTCAAAGGTACCTTATTGTTAAGTTTCATAAAGGGTACCTTAATGTGTAATTGTAAAATTATCAAGATTTCTTTTTTTTTTTCACTGTGCAAGTGTGCGAGGTCATGCAGGATGCGTATAGTCCACGCAAAAAGATTTTTTTTCATATTTTTCCCATGCGTGTCGAGGTTATGCATGATGCTTATAATCTACGGTAAAAAAGGACCAAAATTTTTTTTTAATTAGCCGTTCATGAGTTACTGGCATGCAAACTTTGGTCCAACCATGCGCGAAACAGTGAATTGTCGCTCGACTCTCGGTTATCATGGATTCTGATACTTTTGTACCGTGAACTAAACTTTTTATAGATTAAAACTAGATTTCTTTATTTAACTTCACGCGTCACTGGAAAGAAACCATTCAAGGTTAGATTTTTTGTCTACTTTTTCAAGACAAATTTGTTTTTTTTAGACGCTATTGTCCTTTAACGTCCGATGGGACTCTGGCCTACCTTGGCAATAGGCAGTGGTGCAACAATGAATGATAAACGTGGAACACCGGGTCTGTGGCGCAAATCCGGTTTCGGTTTTAGTTCGAGCAGTAGTTTGCTTTTTGGACGGCATGAGCACACATAAGCACACATGATATTTGAATGTTACAAAGTTTGAAAAAGGGGAGCTTACATTACGCGCCAACATTTTGGCGTAAGTGAGGTAGGTGGGTACTGGATCAGTCGCGCCTTGTAGAGCTTGTCGGAACCAGGACTCGGCTTCTTCCACTTGGCCCAACTTCTGGTGACATTCGCCTAATGAGCGGTAAATTGCCTTCACAAAGGGTAAACACGAGAGAAAAAATAAGCTTTTTGTGAGTTGGGATTAGCTTTGAACTCAAGCTTGTTTAGAAAAATGGAAAATTTTGTAACAGTTTTATTCATCGAAATTCTGACTTTTTTTCCATCAATGGAATTGGATGACGTAAGAACATAATAGAAAAGGACCATTTCCCTTGTGTTACACATTCAGCTAGCACCTTCTCGTAAACGATGTATCTTATCCAGTATTTTTTAAAAGTCCTTTCTTCACTAAATCAACTATAAGCATATAAGAAACCCTCGCCGGAAATTAAATTCCAGACGCTTGTTTTTCAGGGTCGGAGTTGTGCTCCATAAGAAGGCCAACATCATTTGAGCCAGATGGGAATCCAAAAACAGGCCCTTACTTTTTTTTTTTTACGAGAGTCCGGAGAACAAATCAGAGGTTGTTAACTGTTCTCATATCCAGAATTATAAGAAACAATTAAAACTGAAAAATATAGATTGCTTGGAATAAAGCGACACTTCTAAACGGTTACGGTCATGGTTAAAGACCAAAAACTCGATAAACTATGAAGCTTTGGAAAGAAATGTCATAGGCGTAATAGGATTAATTCAGATAATTTAGCACTGCCAGCAGTAGTAACCGCAATAGTAAGAATCCTTCCAAAGAAATATAACTGCAATACGGGTACTTAAAAAATTAATCAAAGAATAACAAGAATGGCAACAAACAGCAATGAGAATAATTCCCAAATATGAACTGCCTCGATGGAAATACTTCCAAAGAACTATAAGCGCAACACAAAACGACTTCCAAAATGCATAAGTTTGCAGCCACAGAAATATAACTAACGGTAAAATAGCTCCATAGAAATCCTATTGCATTTCAAACGCTTTAAAGAAATACATTTGCAACACATGTAAAGAGCGTACTTTAGTAGGCATGCCGCTTATAAACAACTACATCACTTAGAAGAAATATAACTGCAGTAATATGTCTACTCTTAGAATCTACAATAGAAAACCACACCAAACAAACAAAAAGTATAAAAAAGGAAAGAGTAGATAATATCGTTCCTGGTCGAAAATTTTCTGCAATTTTGCAAGCCCTCCTTATTGTAGTCCTTCATAAGATCCGTAGATAAAAAGAGGGTTTAACTTGAGTCAAGAAAAAGTGTGCTACAAAAAGAAAGATAGGTCTGGTATACCCTTTCTATAGCGTGCCCTACTGTGAGATTAAGATTGATACGTACTTGAGGTGGGTAGTACGCGGGTCGTATTCGGAGAGCCGCCAGTAGCGTTCGTCGCGCTAAATGCGGGTTATCTTGCTCTACCTGGAGGCGTGCCAAATGGTACAAGGCTGTGGTACGGGCAGCGTCGTGGGCATCCGGGTCTCGTAAAGAAGAACCGTCTAAACTAGCCGCGGACGCTAACCACCGAGCACCTTCCGCCTGCCGACCACGCCTACTCAGCAGTAATCCCAATTGCAGATACGCTTCTATTAAAAAAAAAAGAAAAACATTGTTCATTGAAGAAACGCTTACGGACAAAACCTTATTCCTTAAGGCTCCCGTACACTTTAGCTCGGTATAGGCGATTAGCATGGGGAATTTCGGAACAACTTTGTGAGAAAACCAGTGCATTTAATTAAAAGGATCTTCGACAGTAATCTTGAGCTTGCTAACAGGTAGTGCACAACCAATGCACCATTTTTTCCAATGAGTAATAAATTAGCCATATGTAAATGAAATTTGCCACTATGAGAAATACGTTACCTAAAAATCTGTCCTTTGGTTGTGCACCAGCTACTAATAAAAGAAAACTTTTATTTTAGTGTGTTTTCAAATCTGACAAGCTGTTTTCGAGGAACTAGTTCCGAAAGTTTGACTACTTGATTTGGGACATTGTGCTACTACAGCAAACTGTGGTGATATGGTGAAATTATATTTGTCAGAATCAAAATAAACGTAGAAACTTTGACGGTTATTAGCTGTCTATTTCTTTTCTTACTTTCTAACACAAGGCTTTCGCAAAGCAATAACAAACATCAGCGCCATCTGTGACTCTTTCCCATCCACAAGCTAAGGTATACGGGAGCCTTAACTTCAGACTTCCAAGACAATCTTTTTTTAAGAGCTTAAATGTATTGAACCTTTATTTACAGTATTTTTTCAAAGATGTGAATGCATTGACCCTTTCTATAAGGTGTTTGGATTATAGTCTTACATTAGGAAATCTGCAGGGAATCGTAAATGAACTCGCATTATCGAAACATAAAAGCTGATTGGATCCCCAAATTTGTCTCTCCCCGTCCCGCAAATCCGGGAAATTAGAAAGCACGATCAAAGACACTTAGAAGCACCTTAGAGTATACAATCGTTTTCGAACCCCATTACTCGCTAGCTGTAACGATGCTTTTCTCTCTCTCTCTCGCTCCCTTTTTCTCGTTCTCTCTCCCCGTTCGATTTCGTTTAAGCACCAGAAAAGCAAATTTTCTTTCGCTTCACTTCCACAAAAAGGTCCCATTTGGCTATTTTTTCTTTCCTTTCCTTCTTTTTTGTTTCTTTTTTTTTTTATTATCTAACATCCCAAGTAAACCTTGTCAATCTCTTTCCATTTTCTCGCTCTATCCCTTACTGCATTCCCCCCCCCCCCCCAACCTGAAGCACACACACGGAGAAAACATCGTTCATAAGAAAAACTCGTTCCTGAAGCAAATACTGCCGTTCTCAGCAAAGGCTAAAAAAATAAATAAAAAAATTCGTATTTTCTTAAGGAGAAGACACGTAAAAATGACAAGGTTTGGCAGTTTACATTAGTTTTCGATTTAGGTAGCTCTATATAGACGTTTGTCGTAAACACACATCGTCGTTTCCTGCTCAAGGAGTGATGGAAATGGGGGGTGGAAGAGACCACACATGGGGAAGCAAAACGAGCTGATTTGTTTAAGAACCAAACAAAAAACGTCCTCATTTTCTGTAGCTCCATAAAGTCCCCCCCCCCCCCCCCCCCCCTTCGCTCTCGGCTTTCCTATAACCCAGGCATCATTCTTCATTGCCAAAACCCATTAACTGGAGAAGTGGGGGGAGGGAGAGGGAACTTGAAGGTAGTACGAGACAGACGCGCACACTTTGCATTAAACTTCCCAGGCGCAAGAGATAAACAGAAAATAACCGCTGAAATTACAAATCAACCGCTAATGTCAAATGAGATCGTTAACGCCAGGAGATAACCCACACAACAAACACATTCTACAATAGTGATACTAATACGAATAATAATAACGAGAAACATAGAAGACAGATTTGCCAGTACTTACGGGCCATGGAAGGGCGGTACCGAATGGCTTGCACGTACCGGAATTCGGCCTCTTCGTCCCGTCCTGCTTGCTCCAATAGCAGTCCACTGCACGAGAGAAACGAGAACACATTCTAGAGTTAATTTTCGAGCCAAAAGTCTCATTTCCATTGGAAACCAATAAATCGCAAACCGTTGCAGCGAAATAGTTTAACGACTTTCCATGAAAACTAGCCACGCCTCCAAAGCTTATGTGCATCGTTCGACCGAACTTTCTTTGGCAGATATACATGGCTATCATGTGTTTTCCATAATTGCTAATGCAAAACCAGAGAACATTCATGTAATTATTAGTCATTAATTAAGGAGAATTTCTAAGAATTTCGGTTTACAAAATTTTTAAAAATTTTTGTTTCTGTAAAATTTCATAAAAACAATACATATTAATTCTTAAGAAACTTTTTTTAATTTTCGTTATTATAAGAGTTCCTGCCTAGGCTTTTTTTGTAGATTAATCGCTTCCTATTTGGAAACAAAAACGATTTTTACATCTTGAAAAAATGAATAACTCTAATTAGTAAGAATGCTTAGGAGTTTTTCATTCTTCGCAAATGATTCCGATAAAAGAATAGTGTAAAATTTAAAACTAATATGTTTGGATTTTTAACACTTCTTTTGCACTTTTTTTTACTTCTTTGAAAGTTATTTCTAAGTAATTAATTATTTAAGACATATCTTTCACTGAATTCCCCCAAGCTTATCTGCATCTTCGAACTATTGTTGGGTAGATATAAATGGCTATTTCATAACTGCTAGTGCAAAACCAGAGATAATTAATTTAATTCATGTAATTAATAGTCATCAATTACGAAGAATTTGCGAGAATTTCGCTTCCCTTAAACGATTAAGATTTTATGAAAAATAGTTATCAACTGTAGTTTCTACCCTTATCTACCTCCTTTTCCCTCCCCCCTCCCAATTCGTTATTAAGTTTTAAAGTTTATTAAGTTTATTTATTAAAAGTGATTAAGTTTTAAACAATAAGCCATGTAAATAATCAACAAATAAATACGTTGGCAACAGGCGGCTTTTTAAAAAGTCTTAATGACTTCCTGTCTAGGCTTCTTTTTGGTAAATTTACTCGTTTTTCCTATTCGGAAAAAAAGATTTTTAAAATCTTTACAATCTTAAAATCTAAGAACTTTAATTACTGATAACGCTTAGGAGTTTTTCCATTATTCACTAATTCTTGCCTGAAGACTTTGTACCACCTCATTTTCTTCCGTTTAAATCAACAAACGATTCCAATGAAAGAATCGTGTAAAATTAAAAATGAATTTGCATTTAGATAAAAAAAAATGACAAAAAAGAATTCGGATTTATACTTCTTTCAAAGTAAAATTCTTTACTTAAGACAAAATCTTTCCCTTTAAATTTTTCTTTTACTTAATTCCATTCAACTTTTTTAATCTACTATTACGGAAGTTTTAATTTTAAATTCGCTTTGGACAACAACAACTATACGTTAAGTTCTAAGCCGTTGAATTCCATTTTTTTCCCTTTTTCCGTTTTTCCCTTTTTCCGACAAGAGAAATAGTAATCCGGATTTGATTCACGCCCAGTTTTTTTAAATAGGATAAAATATAGATGTGAATGTGTCTGGCAGAATCTGCGGCCACTTTTTATAAAGACCATAAAGTTCTAGCTCATTAAGTAATCAGGAAAGTACCCAAGACCAAAAAACTTATCACAGAGACACGAATTTCCCAAGAAATCTTTCTTTAATACCCAACGGAAGACAGTCAAGATAAAACACACTCTGTATTTTTTTTGTCTTCCTCATTTTTTTGTAAACCGCAAGAAACGTAGAAAGAAAGGTATAAAGAGATTTGGGCGAGTGGAGATGGGCGTCGTTAAATTGACAGGTGAGAGATGAGATGTTCTGAAGAAGCTGCAAGTTCCGTTCCGTAACGGTAGGGAAAACGAGGGTGAGAGAGATCCGAAGCGAAAGCCTCATCACGGACTCTGAATCCATGGTTTCCCCGCCGTAGGATTCCCCCAGAGAGCAGTACCAACATCCTGCCAACAATACACATACCCCCCTAAGACCTCTTTCACTGCTAGGGCACTTCCAGCAACAGCGACGGGCACGGACAAGGGTTTTCGAAACTCTTCGAAAAGCCAAGAAATGGAAAAAAAATTACTGCTCCCGGGCCGACTTAATGCGGAAGGACAGGGAAGACCAAGAGAAAATCCGCCCCTTAACCACTACCCACACTACCCAACCCCTCCCCAACAACTAAGGGGGTGCGGGGAGCTAGAAAGTAAAAAAAAAAAAAAAAAAAAAAAAAGCAACCTACAATTCTTCCCCTGAAGGGGTTACACATTGCTCAGGATTTCTTCCGCTATGCCCTTCCACCCTCTTTTCCTGCTCCCTCCTAAAAAAACCACAGACAGCCACCAGAAAACTTTTTGGGGCCCCAGACCGACTTGTCCATTTTCATAAATCGCTTCTTCTTCTATTTTTTTTTGTCTTTTTACTCTCTTTTTCCCATATAGAAAATCTCATCCGCTCTAAAAAGACACACCTTTAGACCCCGCAAGTTTCATCCCTCGGGGGGTGTAATAAAATCCCCAAGTTTCCCACCTCCAAGAGCGGATCTTTCTCGAAAATTTGACTTAAAAGAAAGCCAAGCTCTTTACTTATTTGGTTTACTTAACACAACAAAAAATAAAATTAAAAAAATAAAAAAAGTGAAAGGTAAAGATGGTTGGTGATAGAGCTTATCGATCAGACTGCTGATGGTTAAGGACTTTCCATTTTACCCGCGTTGTTTTTTACCCTCCGGCGGGCTTCTAACGGGACTGAATGGGCTGGCAAAAGCACGTGAAAATGGTGCGGTTTTTCGAGCCAACCGACGACGCGTATAGCGTTGCATTCAGATTAGCTTATAATGGGAAAAGTAGGGTGGTAAGAGGGGGGTCGACTCGAAACCACCCTCCTTTTTACCCTTCCTCAGAAATTCCACGAAATGAAGGCAAGAGGCGGAACGAGGCGGGACTTATTTAAGAAAGACAAGACAAGTCTTCAAGAGGGGGTTTTCTTTTTTTGCCTCCAGGCTATACAAGAAAAGGTCCTTAGAAATGAACTTTGAAAAAAAAGAATACCCTGCAAAACTATTGATTTTCCTTTTCCCTTGACTTTGGTCCCAGCCGCTCTTTAAAATCTTGACACCTATAAAGGCCACTCCCCTTTCCCATCCCCAACTCCTCCCCTTGTTGAAAACTCTTTACATAAATTACCTTACATTTCCAACAGTTTAATTTTCAATTATTTTACGTTTCAAGCACTTTAATTATTGTTAGAAAAATATAGTGTTTTAGTAGTAAGTTTTTGTTAAAAAAAACAGCAATAAAACTTCACATTCAAATTTTGTGTTGTCCTGTAACTCTGGTTTCACCGACTGTGTTCATTTTCTGAACTGAAAACCTAGCCGGACTTGCGCTACCAGTCGCGGTTAGGCGAACCCCCCGATCAAGTTAAAGGGCCTTATTCATTATTAAAGGGACATAATTCATTATTGAATGTTAGGTGTATGTGCAATTTCGAGGCCAGGCCGCAGTAAATGTGACGACTTCGGCCTGACCTTATGGAAAACGCCGGTCGTACTTTTTTTTTTTAGCGGTGGCTAGAATGTTTCGCCATGTCTAGTATCTGATGGGAAAACGAAAAATGAGCTTGGCTCCTCCCCTAACCACGCCTGTCTGTGAACTGTGAAAGGGCCCAAAGAGGGTAGAGGAGGGTTCGATACGTGAAAGGCTTTTAGTTGTACAAGTCCCCATAGCTTTTGTTCTCCACGGAGCCATGAAAAAGTGATGACACCCTGGGGGTCCTTGCCGCGGGCATAGACCAGATTTCCGGTAATACCCAACTGCGAATGGCAGGCCGGACATCGAAAAGCACTTAGAAATCAGCATACAACATTTAAGCTAAAACTTTTCGTCTATCTATTCTCTCCTAAATGGGGGGGGGGGGGGGAGGTTCTGTGCTTTAAAAGGGAGGGGTTGTTCTAGAATTCAAAAAAGAAGCCGGAAGGCGATTGGACTCGACATAATTGGAGAATGAAGAGCTTTACCCTCCCCCCAAATTCACCCTTTCTCTGAAGTGCTGCTCAAGGTGATGGCGGCAAGGGAATAACCCGTGGAAAAGCCTTTTGTTCCCTGGCCTTTTCACTTGAGACCTAATCCAAGGTGACAAAGGGGCCCCCTCCCATTCCAATCGCCCCAGTCATGCAACATTCAACACGTTAGCTCCGCCTCTTCTCTTCTTATACCCTAAGGGCATTTATAGCAAGTATAACCCTGTTTTCTCTTATTTTCTCCTCTTGTGAACTTTTTTTTCTTTTACAGCGAAATAAGGAGAAAGAGAGCCTAATCTAGCATGCAAACACTCGAAAGGGACAAAGACTATAAAAATAAAAAAGGAAACTTAAAAAGGTACGATCCATCTTTGTCTCGAACCCAATCTTCCTGCACCAAAAAGAACTCCAAGACACAAAGAAAAAAGAGTCAAGCCCTTCTGAGCTGTCATGTCCTGTCATCTCGCTAGGCTTGCAGGAATAGATCTATCCAGCCAGGCAGGAATTTTTAGAAAACACTTCTCTTCCTTCTTTTTGCCTTTTCTAGTACGACAGGTCATTTCTTTCCCCTCAAAAACCAAAAAATAAATTGCATTACCCTTCCAGGGCGGAAATTCTTCCAAGGGAGAAAAAAAAACAGACGATGGTTTAACTCGGATGTGACGTAGAGTCGTAAATTGTAGTGGGTACCGGGTCGTCCAACAGACCAGTCCGGCCAGTACTTCAATAGGACCCTTGGAGGATAATTGCCGCATACTTTGGGTGAGGGGGGAGGGTAAGGGGTAGTACCCAACCTGCCCCTCCCCATCTTTTGCTTTTTCTTCCTCTTGATGGAGAGACGAGAGGGAGGAATGGCGTGCAGTAAATAAAGTGAACAGCCCCAATCTTCCTAACTACGCAGAAAAGGACAGGCTCGGCAATGACTCAATCGATACAAACAAAGAACAACATCGCCGCAAACAAGGAGCCAAGGGAGGAGGAAGAGGAGGAGGAGATGGAGAAGCACATCCACGACACGAAGAGCTACAAATCCCGTTGGGCTGGAAGGGGGGCCAAGAGGGGTGAGATTGCCTGGAGGGTGTTAATTACCCAGCAGGGTTTCTCTTGATCTGTTTGTTGTATTGTGTGTGTGTGTATCCTTTGAGATCGTCGGTTAGAGGACTGACGGATCCATTCGAACCAAAGGGAAGTGGGGGCGAAGTTGGTCACAACAAACGCAAGCAAAATGACAAGAAGGGGATACATCAAGAAATAGCAGAAGGGAGAGAAACGGGAGTAGAGGGTAGACCGGGGTAAAAATAACCTTGAAGAGCCACTGGCCAGTAAATGACTGCGAGATGCTGCAGAGATTGCGACAGGACACAGCAGTTCGTTCTTTTCCTCGGCCTCGGAACGGGACAAAAGGGGGGTTGGAAAGGGGAAAATTGTCTCTTCAACCCCTCCAACCTATAGAGTTGTCCTATAATACGCCCCTCTTCCACGCCCTCCTGTCTTTTTTCCCCCTCTGTCGGTACTGGGAGAAAGATGTTTGGGAAAATGGACATCTGCAGCTAAGAAATGGAAAAAAGATGGACATCACTTGCCATCAATTCAGGGGAACTCAACCTCAACGCAAAGCTAGCAAATCTTTCGCCCTCTAGATACCCATAAGTATCTATCGTTCCCATAAGAATCCACTCAAAGTTTTCCCCTTGCCACTGAAAGTTTTTGTCAAAAAATTCCATCTCTTTTTTTTTATATAATGTATCTTTTTATAGTGAAATAGAATAGTAAAATGTGGAAATATGTCCATATTGAGAGGAATTGTGAGATTTTTTGGGGGGGAGACGAAGGCTCTTAATAAAAAAAAAATGCCTTTAGCTTGTCCAGTGCTTTCGGTAGATTTACCGAAAAGCAACAGCCGACAGTAAACGGGCCAATTACTGCAACTCCCAATTCCCTTTTCCATCTGGTTTTTCCCGAAACATAAAACGACCGCGCAATTCTAGGCGCTTGCAAACGAAAAGAGATTGCGGAATTGAGTCAAGAAAGAGAGCGAGCGAGAGAGAAATAAGAACGAAATCATAATAATAAAAAGAGGTCCAAGAGTATTATTTAAAATTATGGAGGGATATTTCCAGCTTTGGGGTCGAGGTTGGCGGAAGGCAATTGAGGGAAAAGTCGCAAAGAAAATGAGCAAAAAACTCGTTTGGGTATGTCATATGTTAAGGAAGGCTTTCTATAAGACAAATTGGGACAAATTTTGTCAACGTAAGGATAGTTTGGATGTTTCAGAATGGAAGTTCTAACGGAAGTTTCCGTTTCAAGTGCCACTTATTCTTCAACTTAGATATGATCGGATGTTAGCCGTTCTTTAACTTTAAATTATAATATAAGTTACATAGGAATGAAAAAGGAATTAAAGTTTTTAGATTGAATTTAAAAAAAATATTCGATAGTTTAGGATTTAGCTTGAGGCTATTTTGCGTTTAAAAATGGTATTACTGCAGTGTAAGAAATGACCCAAAGCCAGTTACCCTGGCGGTGCTCAACCGAACTAGCATTGTAAACAAAAGCAGAAAGTCTTTTGAATAAGATTACTTTACCGAGAGATGAAGGTTATACTTTTTGTTTCACCAGTTCAGGGGTTAAATATTCATACATCCTTAAATTCCTTGACAAATAATTCCAAACCGTCAAAATCTGCATAACTATTAAAATCCCTCCTCAGTATTCCAGTAGGCTAATTAATATAGTTAATAATTTCTTTAGGCACATGAATTTCTTCTAGGAAAGCAACAAAAAAAAGTTAACTAACTTTTTACAGAAAAGCAACGGTCAACGCGAATAACTTTTTTTTTACATTTTTAAATTTAACTATTTAATTTACTTTCAGCGTTTCTGTTTCGTTAGATAATGTCACGAGTTTCTTTAATAAACTTTAAACTAAGTTCTTATGTGCAACTAAAGGTTACAATTATGTGAATTGATCCTTTTAATGCTGAGTACATTACAATTTTAAAATAATGAGAATAACAATAAATAGGGGAAGCAATGAAAGGTCTACGCAAATTCAATTAAAGGAAATAAACTGAAAGTAGAAGGTATTGAATTTAATCGAACTCTTAAATTATATTTTTTAAATATGTATTTGCAGTTTGAGATATCTCATATGAAATTAATGAGTCGTAGCTTTGCTATAAATAGCTCAATCCTTCTCTAAAGCAATTGAAATGAGCGCTTTCCTGCAACAATAAACTTGGAGAACAACATAGCAAGAGCAAGAGGGGAGAAGAAAGAGAGAGAGAGAGAGAGAAAGACAGAGAGAGAGAAAGGCAGTTAATTACTTACAGGTTGTAATGGGCTTCGGGTAAAGCTGTCCGGTATGCCAACGCTTTCCGAAAGGCTTCCTCAGCTTCCACTAACCGGCCGGAGGAAGACAAGACCGACGCCAAATTGGCCCAACCTGTTTTGTTTTGTTGTTGTTATTGTTCAAACAAGAGAAAAAGAAACGAACAAAAACAGCCTTTATTATCAGTCTTTTGACAAACTTACACACAAGCTTGCACAGCAATGAAAGGAAGGGGGGGGGGGGGGAGCATGAAAGCTTTGGTACGTCATGGCGTCCCCTATTTTTCATTGTTGGCATATACAGTCAAAACACAAACACGTCTCTAAAAAAGAAGCCGGAAAACCCCCGAAGAGCCAGTTCTAATCAAGGTTCGGCATCATATAGCGAATATGAGAAACAAAACAATGTACAAAAAACCATGTACTCAAGTTGTAATCGAACGTGCCGTGCCGTGGCCGTATGACGAAAGGAAAGCAAGGGAGACAGAGCAAAGCTCACTTTGCTTTCCCGCTCATTCTCTCTCTAGCTTTATTCTTTTCCCCTTTTCTAAGCATACGTTTCACCAATTGATTGCATTCGACATGAAAGGGAGCTCTTTTTCACCTCCATAAAAGGGGGAAATATAAGTAGAACAATGGTGTAAACGAGGTGCGTGAGTCAAACGGCTTTTGAGAATCTTTCACAACTTTTGCGTCTTCTTGTTTTTAACTTTTTTTTATTATTATTTATTTTAGCTTCGCTTTTACTTTTTACTTTTTTTTTCGGGTCCATAACGAGTGTTTGATGTAGTCGCTTTGAGAACTAAAAAAAAAAAAAAATTTCACTCCATTTTAAAAAAATCTGTTTTTCATTTTTCTTAGTTTATTTTTTCGCTAGTCGAGTCGTTCATCAAACTAAGATCAAACCAAGATAAGAAAGACAAAGATCGGATTTTTTTCTTTGGGATGAAACAGTGCTTTGGGTCATTATTATTACATCCCACCCGTTTTCAATACTTTATAAACTGTGGAGGGGGGGGGGGGGGGATAATTTTGCTGAGCTCCCTCGCCCTTCCCCTTAAGGTTCGCTCGCTCACTCGCTTGCGATCTTCCCCCCATTAAGGCCATCACGCGGGATTAATGTGCCGAGAGAGGGAGGGCCATTACGGACACATACACACACGACATCACGTTGGATGAGGGAGGGGGATATTTTCACGACTAGCCATGAAAAAAGGAGATGGAGAAACAAAAAAGGCGTGGCGTGGTGGTAGTCGAGGGGGACATAGAAAGTGTCGTGATTTACGCGCAGACAAAGAGGAAAATCCAACTAGCGACGAAAAAGTGAGAATGATTCTCCTCCAACATAAGAAAAAAAAATAGTTATGACCATAAATACGTGATAAATAAAGAAGCTTGCTTTTGCCACATATCCTTTTCCCCCAAATACACATCTTCCTAAAAGAAATGACAGTTATACTTTCTGTGACGACTCACTAAACAAAACAAAAACATCCGTGTCTCGCGCTTTCAGGAATTTATTACAGAAATAGTTATGTGTACAAGAGTAGCATTAAAAGTGTCAGGAACTGGAAATAATTAAAAGGAACAAGAGTTAGCGAGTAATAAAATAGTTTGCCAAAAAATTCTAAAGCGAAAGAAATGAAGATGCAAAAAATAGACAATAAAATAGACACAAAAAATGTAAAAAAAGGTGGCAGATGGCGAAAAGTTGCACGATTTTTAACATTTTTTATGAATTTCGTTTAATTAGATATTACTTTCGCGTGACTGACCTTCGAAAGAAACGGCAGTAATAATTCCTAACTAGTGAAATCTTACACTGTTTCACCGAATGAGAAAATAACATTATAATTAAACTGCACAATTCAGCTCATAATTTTAAAATTTTAATTGCTTTCAATTTTTCCTCTGAAATAATTAAACAGCGACCGGAACACGACACTTGAAAGTGAACGACTTTGCAATTACTGTATACCGCAATGTAATTTTATAAGTAATTGTGAAATTACATCATTTTTTAATGCGTCTTGTAGGCGTAAGCCTGCTACCGTAATTTATTTCTTTACAAAAAGGGTGCGGTGTGAAGAGTTGGGCCTAATAATCCTTAAAAAGAATTGAATAATTAAAGACCTAAATAAAAGTGTCCATATATATTGATACTTTTCGTAGAGTGAGGTAGCTTTATTTCCGAAAAAGATAAAAAGATTAAACTTTACAATTTAGCTTGACAATAAATATATTGACATTGTTAGTGAAGTACACGTTTGCCTATTTCTGAAAAACGTGAAAAAGATTAAAATGAATGTTTGTAAGTCGAATTTTATTTAGAACGCTACACGTAAAACGTACAAGAAAATAGCAAGGAAATAAAGTTTCGGATTTCGTTACTATAGAGAGACAGAGAAGCGAAACAGAAGAATCGCCCTGAGGGACATTTGGTATTCCGCCAGGGTGTGTAAAGACCGTTGTTGGAACGGGAGAGAGGGAAGGGAGCTTAGGTTCCCAAAAGTCTTGAAGAACTGGATAGGGGAAGACTGAAACAAGGAACAAGGGCGCAAATCCCCTAGCGGAATTCGATTCCAAAGTCGGTTCCGGGGCCCGCAGCGGCACCCATCTCTTCCGCGATAGAGTAGGAGCAGGGCAATCAGGGAATATCAACTGTTACCGGAGTTACCCAGTCACTATGGCAACATATTGGAAGCTGAGTGGATGAGAATGGGGTGGTTTTAGGGGACTGGAGGGTTTCTTCGGGTGCAAAGAATCTGTCTCTTTCTTGGGAACATCTGTTGCTCTACGTATTGGTCCGGGAGTTTGCGTTCTCATTTCCTTGCCTTAGAGGCATAACTAAGTACCAATTTACCCTTAACTCAGTCAAGTAACAAGAGGTAAAAAAGAGCAAAAAGTCTTGAAGATGGTTAAGAGATCGGCTCCTCCCCCTTCCTTTTCCTCTCTCTCGCTTTCTCGTATCCCTCTCTCGGTGACTCACACAAAGGGATTTGATTAGTACTGCAAGTCGTACATAACCGTATGATGAAAGTGAACATTCCACACGCCGTAGCGAAGTCTGTCTAGCCTCCCGCACACGGTATTTAATGTCCCTTTCTCTTCCTCCCTCCCTCTTTCCCTATAGTTCAGATACCCTTTGTAGAAGAACGGTATATTCGGAGAATGTGCAATCTATACGAGCCATTCCCGGGCAACAGCTCAGCATCGGTTTGAAGAAGCATCCCTGCCCCCCACTGGGTGATTCATTAAAAAATTGAGTCCTTTTTTTTTTCTTAAAAAAATACCTTTGGCAGGATTAATGTGTGTAGCAGATCGATAGAGCGTCTCTTCTGTCACCCAATCGCGATTTCGTTGCACTGTTCGCCACGCCCATGTCATTAGCAGCAACAGCGTCGTGCCTCGGACACTTAGTTTCCAAACGAGCATCCAAATCCGCGCCCAACGTCGTCGATTGTTCACGTCACTACTACTCAGCGCAGCCGAATTCCTCGTAAAAGTATTCCAAGGGGGCGTGGTCCAAAAATGGGTCAAGGCGGTGGCGAGAAGGAGGCAGTGCCCCATTGAAGGCAGATACAGGACGCGCTCCGCTAACACAAACCCCACATAGAACAGTAAATTGGAGGCGGGGAGAAAGGGCATGGCCAAAAGTATGAGGGCCGAGATGACCGCCATGTGTTGGTTCGCTCCTGGGCGGAGCTTGCACACTTTATAACTCGCGGTACCCAAACTTAGGTAGAAGAGGGCCGTACCCAGCAGGCGAGGGTCCTGGGCGGTGACTATCGGCGGAATCGCGTCCATCGACCAATCAAAAGAGAGCTGACTCGGATTCAACAACAGCCAAACATGGCGTGCAGGTAAATACGCCAGAGTCCATGTCCGCACGAGCCAGGAACTATGGTGCACTATCGGGTTATCGGCTTCGGCAAAAGTAGGCGTGGTTACCCCTCCTAAGCTTCTAAGGCGGAGCCACAGCCAGCCTACTGTCGCTAGAATCACTAAACTCACACTCTTCAAGGTCTGGCTCCATCCACTCCGATCATTCCTAGTCCGGCACAGATCGTAGAGCACACATACACCTAAAACCGTGATGCCCGTCTCTTTCCACAACATGGCCACACCTCCGGCCAGAACACTCACCGTTAGGGAGACATAGTGCTTTGGAATGCGGAAGTTGAGTTTCCAAGCGCTGGAGGAGAGGGAGGAAGTATCGGGTACCAGGAAAAACAGGTGATACGCGTGGTGGGCGTGGCGTTGGTCCATATGGGCGTGGTAGGCAAGCAAGGCGAGGAGGAAAAAGAACGCCGCTCCTAGTTCGGCCCGTCCCACTAGAGAAGCCACGGCTTCGCTGTGCACCGGATGAACCGCGAACAGGAGACCCGCCATAAAAGCCGTTTGAGGACAGTGGGTGAACCGCAGTGCCACCCACGTCCACAGGAAGCTCACGGCGCCATGCAGCAACACGTTGGTCACGTGATAGCCGCACGGACGCAACCCTGCCAAAAAGTAAACACAAGGTTATAACTAGGCAATTTTGGTAATTAAGAATTCCATTCCCAACACTGGACCAACGTGCTATCAACTGCAATAAAGTAAAATAAACAATGAAAAAAAGGGAGACAACAATGTACAGGTTCAACAAAAATAAAGGTACTTGTAGCTAATGTAAATTTGTTGCGTCGTCGTTTTTCCCTTGCTTATCCCTCCCGTACCCAAAACTTTTCGGCCCCATAAAAACAACAAAGTGGAAAAAAACAAAAACTCGCCGGCAGACAGACATAATTAGATTACCAAAAAAAGGCACATCGCCCAAGTCTGTCCTTCAGTTTTCTCTTTTTTCTTTCTCTTTCCTTTTTATTTGTTTGTTTACTACCAAGAAAACTTCTGCATAGGAAACAACTATACACGAGAAAATCCAATCAAGTCAATACATACGAACGCATATGGTATGCGAAAGTTTCTTTTTTATTTTGTGCTTTATATTAGACAGGAACCCTTTCATTTCGGCAAAAAAAAAGCAGCCTGAGGGGTTGGGGCCAACGCCAATCAAAATTTTGGCGACAGCTATTTCCATTTCTTGCCTACTTGTCTCCTTTTTTGCATTTTAGGCTAACGTTTCTGACAGAATTCTGACAAAGAAAGAAAAGTCGTTTCCTCGTTCTCACAATTAATGTAGGTTTTGTTACCCCCGCCTCAAACGCTTTCGCCTATCAGATCTGGCCCTCAAGTAATAGTAATAATAACCTATTTAATTAAACAAGGGAATGATGGAACCCTTTTTAATGAAAAAACAACAAAGGGAAGGGTAAAAATAGAACGTAAAATAAAAAACTAGAAAAACGAAGAAGTTGCTCAAACTAATTGGCAGCGAAGAAGAACAAGCACGATTTGATCATCAGGCCCGACCCCCATATTATTTTCCCATCCATCTTACTTTTCTTCCAAATCACATTTCGTTTCGGCTCTACCCTTGTGCCTCTCACGTTATAAATTTTTTTTAGCAATCGATAGGAAAGAATAACAGCCTCATTCGTACCGTTTTTCTTAGTGGAAGCAAGTTCGACAGTAAAAAAAAAAGCTTATGGGTAGAAGGGAAAGAGAGAGCTTCAGTAATGAAATGAAAGGCAAGCCTAAAACTCCTTTTCTTTTTACGTTTTCCAAGCTCTTATAACTCAACACATGTCGAAAGCATTGCACAATGAAAAAACAACAAACAACAAACTCCCATAAGATCCCGAAAAGCATAGCAAGAAACACGCATATGTTTACCGTGGAGGGCGTGGTTGAGTCGGAAGGACAAGACAGCCAAAGGACGATACGATTGATGCGATCCACGATGAGAAAGGGGCGTACCCCAAAAGTCGTGTCGCCACAGACTGTCCATACTACCGGTCACATCCTTGTTTCTTACGATGGCTCGACTAGAAAACAAAGGAGCATCTACATGAATAATTTATTACATTATTTATACATATGGAGATGGTTTTGATATGTGATATTGTGCACACGGAATGACAAACATCTTCTTTAAGAAAATTGCTTGTCGTACATTCTAAAACCGTTTCTTAAAAACGTGTTTTGGGAAAAATACTCATCGTAGTAAGTAGTTGGTTAATCTCTTCTGTTCTAAATTCAGTCTATAATAAAAATAAAATAAAAATAAAGGACACCATATTCAAATATCTAGAAGATGTTTAAAAACTTTAATTAAAGTTCTTACAAAATTAGGAATTATAATACGAGAAAAGCGAAAATGAAAGTTGGAAATAGAAATTCTCAGAAAATTGGTAAATTAATCTCCTAGGGAACTAAAACATCTATTTAAATAGCTTGCTAAATCTAAAGCTATAAGCAGAATATTTAGTACAAAAGGTAAAATTATAAATGTAAAAATTACGCTAAAACTTATGGAACAATTTCATTAGCCTAGTGAGAACTCCGATTGCTCCTATTCCTAAACCTTGCAGTTCAACTATTTACGCGCACTAAATCATTAACTAAATTTTCATTAAATCCCTTAGTTGGAGCACTAGATTAACAAACTAACACGATCAAAAGGAAGAAGCTAGAACAGCTTGAATAAAGTATATCTAACTCTTGGTGGTCCCTGAAGCCAACTCTTGCTCGCAGTTTTGTTCCACTCAGCACCCCACTAGAGTGCGGAGGGTACAGTAGATACAGTAGATAGGGTAGGTAAGGTACAGAAGATACTCTAGATTCGGGTCACGTTTAGACTGACCAAACTCTATTTCGAAACTAAACCCCAATGAAAAAAAAATCTCAGTTGTGTATCTAACCTTTTACGACACAAATCTCCCATTTTTATCCAGCTTTGACTTGTTTTGGCCACATTTCGGCTTATTCACATCTCTGTAGAGATTTTTCTTAAATCCGATTATTCTTGTTTGGCCATTTTGACCAGCCTATTTCTCCTCAAATGACACTGCAAACGCAAGGCATTAAAAAAAGATAAACTTATTCGTCAAGAACATCTCTCAGAAACAGATTTCGGAGGATGTATGCAAGACAAAATCTCCTAGCAACGCCACAGCTTCCTTTTGTCAATGACTGCTTTTCTGTAGCATACCAAAAATAAAGTACATAAAAGAAGAA
This sequence comes from Lepidurus packardi, assembly GCA_023053545.1. Classification (NCBI taxonomy): domain Eukaryota; kingdom Metazoa; phylum Arthropoda; class Branchiopoda; order Notostraca; family Triopsidae; genus Lepidurus; species Lepidurus packardi. Next base: position 3,385,513 of record JAKZAN010000004.1, read on the forward strand.
GAAAACTACTTCCCTTCTGAGAGAATCTCTCCTAGCACCCGAAATAAATTTGACAAATGAAACCGGACTACACCCCGAACAAGTTCTGGATTAAGGAACGACTGTCAAAACCAGTCGCTCCGTATTTCTCGGCCTAAAAACCCAAAAGGAAAAGAATGAAAGGAGCATTTTGTGTTTGTCGTAGTGTGTCCCAAACTACACGGGTGACAGATTTTCTCCCTGAAGTTTTGTTGTCGCGTCCTTCTCCTTCTGGCCCACTGTTTTATTTTCTTGAGTAAAACCTTAATCGGGGTGCTTTGGCCCCAGGGTTTCGGGTAAAATGCCAATGGCGTCCCTCTGTGTGTGTGTATGTCTGTGCGTGATGTGCCTCCGGGGCAAGACATAAGGAACGAACTGACAGAAAAGAGAGAGAGAGAAAGAACACCCTTTTCAACCGTCCACCTTCACCCTTCTTCCTCCTTTTTCCATCTGTTGATTGCATGGACCCCAACCCAACCCACCAAACTAGGTGACTTTTTTTCCTTCGTCCTCTCTTTCTATACCTTGCCCACTTTTTCTTTCCTCTCCCTGTCCCTGATTTTCCTTCTTTTTTGTACTTTTTTGGAGGGGTTTCAGCTCTTTCGAACGTTTTTTCGAACATTTTCCGGTAAATTCTCCTAATCTTTACCCCTCCCTATCATCCAATGCATGCAAATGAGGTTCCTGTCAGTGGTAATGACGCCTGTCACTATCCCCGCAGCTTTTGACACGACATGGGTACGGCATCCCTTTCTGTCACCTCTCCTCGCTAACCCTTCTAACCCCCTTTCTCTCTCGCTGCTTGTAACCCCAGATTCGAAGCCCTTGGGGGGAAAAGGGATGAAACCCCTTCTCCAAATAGGATCTTACCTCCTCAGTGCTAGCAAAACGAGCAATGCATCCATCATTTCTCTCTCTCTCTTGAACCCCGAAAGACTAGACTCTGCGCGAGGTTTTAGCTGATCCGTCACTCACGGGATGATTTCGTCATCAGCTCCGTGTCAGAACCACTTGGTAGAAATCCCCCGGCTATAAAGCAAAGAAGAGGGGAGGGGCGGGAAGGGAAGGGGTCTTTGACATGGCTGTAGAGGAAGGCGATGAGATGGTACCAATACGCGGAGCTGTCGCTTCTCATTACGTAAAACAGCTCGTGCAATGGTTCCTGACATCTTCCTTCATCACTGCGAAAGACTGATCGTTTATGTGCGCTCTCCTGGCCAATCTTTCTTCATCACCACCTAACAGTCCGTACCTGTCTTCATTAAAAAAAAAACAATTTGAAAAAAGTACCTTAAAAAGTTCTGTTTTGCGGAAATACTGATTTTCAGCATTTCTGCATTCGAAAAGTCTACATTTCTGCATTCCGAAAAATCTACAGTTCTGAAAATTCTGAACTTTAAAAGTTGGGCTTTCTAAAAATATGGAATTTCTAAAGTGTGAATCACTGAAAATTGGCAATTTTGAAAAGTATCAATTTCTGAAAATTGGCAATTTTGGAAAGTTTGGACATGGGAAGTACTGTAAATGATCAATTTCTAAACCATTTCGATTTCTAGGAAATTCCGGTAATTTCAAAACAAAAAAACTGATTATAAAACTCATGGGTAAGAAAAGGTGAATCGTGAGCAAAGCAAATTAAGCTACGCCTTTTCGAGGTACATGCTATTTGATGTTCGGTACCCGCCTCCTCTTTAGATCAAAGAATCGCTCTCTTCCGTGAAAATTCCTCATTTTAACGAAGGGTCCCAAACGAAAACGTCCTGAAAAGATGACATGCAACATGCAACAGAACTTAGGCCACGCCTTACTAAGGTACCCCAGTAACCATACCCTTTTTTTATTCAAAATTAGGGAATCGCCGCATTCTCCGTCAAAAATATCATTTTAACCCATTCAAAAATGATCCCGAAATGCTTCCAAGACGCTAAATAATTTCAAACCACACCTTCTTAAACCAACCTAATAATACCCAAAACTCCTTGAACAGCTCAATCTTTCTCAACTATTTTACCAAACTCTATCACAATAACTATGATAAGTCATATAGGTCATGTTAATAATTATATACTCATATATGTCATATTATTAAATAATTGACAAATTTATAAGTTGGCAACAGGCTTTCAAGCATACGCCCACAATTTAGAAAAAAACACATAATCAAAGAAATCAAAGATCAACGATTCTAACTTTCTTGGAATATTTCTGCATAGAACAAAATGATTGTCTGAATTTTCCATGCCTTCTCGAAATTATCGTTTTACCTTTTTTAGCTTAAAATCAGGAAGAGTCAACGATTGTATCATCTCCACTACATCATAAACAAAAAATTCTTAGAAAATCTACGGAGATTTAAAAAAAAACTTTGAGTCTCTGTAAGGAATTAAGCCACGCCTCTTCTCATTTATCTGCCCCCCAAATTGGAAAAATAGTCCAAATAAATCATCTGACCCGGTGGCTCAAAAAAATCGTAATTTTTTTTTTCGAAATGGGATTTCCCCCAGTTAAGAAATAACCCATTCAAAAAAACGTAATGGTGACATCGTTCTGCTTCATAAACGGAATGAGTCTCCGCCCCCAAGGTATCTGGTACCGGAAGATAAGAGCCCACGTCGCTTCTTGTTATACCTTTAAAAGACTTTCGGGTTGAAAGTCAAATGTCCTAAAAAAAAAGCTTGGTTCCTTTGTTGTGTGTCGACTCTTCGTTGAGTGCCCCCCTCCCTTGCTTTGGGGTAATCCGAGGGAAATCAAATGGAGAATCGATATTATGCAATCTGCTCCTATCTTCCAACTCCAGCCCTTCCCCATACATTCCCCGAAGGGGTATTTACACAATACACACAAGTGGGAACCTGGTACTGCGTCCTTAACGAGCTCAAACGGTAACTAAAGCTCCCTGTAAAACTTCCGTTCGGCTCATCAATGCATTATAACCCCTCCTTCTGCCCCCCTCCCCACCCTATACACTTTGGAAACCTAAGACATTACCCTCTTGAGAAAGTTTTCTAGGAAAGAATGTCTAAACCTTAACAAGGCGAAAGCAAACTCTCGAAAACCGAACGTTGGCTCGTTAGCCCCAAAAGGTTTTACGGTTAACGCTCGTTAAACTTTGAACCCGGGGACGAGAAACTTAAGCACACAAGACTGGCTACTACACACACTTTAATTTTAGTCGCGTGCCATTCTTTTTTTTTCACGTGAGAGCCGAACATTAGTTGAGGGGGCGAAAGAAGGCGGAGTTTTCGTAGAAATATAAGTTGCCGTACACGGTGACACCAAGCACCTGGTACTGTATAGCTCGCTGTATAGTGAAAACCCCCTCTATGCCGCCCATTTCTGTCTTTTTTCCTCCTGCTGAAGACCCCCCCTCTTTTTATTCGACGGATAAGCAACTAGCAGTAAAAGGGGCAGAGAACAAAAAGTTTACCCGGGAAACTGACTTGGGTCAGACCGAACTTGCATCGTTACTCCGGCTTGCTTCTTTAAGTTTTCCTCAACAAGGAATGGCCGGGTTTCTTGGCTTTGCTCCGGCATGTCTAACAGGCGCTTCACAACCCAGTCACTCTTGTTTCATTCTTTTATGTCTCGTTGTTTGTTTTTGACAATAAAACCAAATATGATTAATGGATAATAAACATTGTCCACAACATGCATAGCCGATCAATCTTAATTTTTTTTAACCCAGTTTCTTAAGGAATCTTTATATTTAATTCATGCTTCTTTCACTTTCCATTTTCATTATTGAGCCACTGCGAGGCAAGCCGAAGTAACGCTACAAATCCGGCCTGGCCCAAGTTGGGCGTCCTGTGTTACCTTCTTTTTTGACCTTATAGTGCGTGTGTAGGTATGTCTAGCCCCTTCAAACACATTTTACACACACACATATAGTCGTGACCCATGTAAGGATAAGGGGGTTAACTATAGAACACTCATTCTGGTTATATCAGTTAAGTATGGCTTTAACAAGTGTTGTTCGTGACTTTGGAGGGGAACTAACTAGCGGTACGGAGCATGCGGAGTACCCAGAATCGGGTACTGGCATTTCAAAGCTATATCGGACTCTATACACACGTATATACATGTATATCTACCTCGCCGCACGAGCGCGCGAGAACGCGAGATAAGGCGTAGTCGTGGGCTACTTCAACTCTAGCCACGCAAAGTCACAAAAGTTGTGTGCTTTTTTTCTTTTCAATTTGCAGTTCGAGCTCGCACAAATACAATAAAATAAAATACAAAAAGGGGGGAAAGAAATACAAAAAGAAAACGCTTCCCGCCTTCGCCTTTTATCAACGCATAAGCTACATTATACAGTCTAAAGGAGCCATAGAACGGAGTAAAAAGGAAATGACTTTTTTTTCCCACTCTTTTGGATACCAAGAGGTGGGTTAAAAACGGGAGGGGCCCCAGCTGCCAAACAACAGCCAAAGGCCAAACCTGGGGGGTTCTCAAGTTTTCGCGTCTCGTCGTTTTCTTGCTGGTGCTGCTGCTTCTCTTTTCTCTCTCTTTCTCTCACTTACTCACTTGCCCCCTCCCCCCCCCCCCCCCTCCAACGTACCCCAAAGCTCAGGGCTGCTGGCCTGATAATGGGCATATAAGGTCATAAATGCCCGGAGGCGACGGCTCCGAAAACCCGAGTCCAACGGAATCTTCCTGTAATCTTCCCAAAAAGCAAAGGATCCTAATACCTAAAAATGCCTTGGAAGAAGCGACTATCGACCTATTTTCTTCCTATCCGAGTTTGCAAACTATCCCCCTCACCCCCACCCCTAAATAAAGAAAGGACACCCGAAAACTCGATCATCTTTACCTTAGACATACATAATACCACAGCCCTCTGTAAACAGCAAGTTTAATCGAACATGGAATTCCTTTACTTGGGTAAAGAATTTTAAAGAATGATGTATCTTCACCCTTAAGCAAGCCTTTAAGCGACAGTAAACTTCATTGGACTGCCTTAAGTATACTTACTTTAAATGCCGTAAAAAAGGTAGTTGTAATTTAAAATAAAATTGTGTTATACTTTCTTGAATAAAGGAGACAATAATACGTTTTCCAAGCATTTTTTTAAGGAAGATTAGAATGACAATTATGGTGCAGTTTCAACCTTTACTTACTTCATTGTCAATTATTCTTTTGAGATTAAATGGTTACTCATGTAAGACAATCATTCATTCAAATGACAGATCTTCTCAAAATTCTACGTTAATTTTATAAACTTCTGTCTTCCTTATTTTCTAATATGATTTAGGGCCAAAAAATCGAGGTAACCATGTCATGAATTAACTACATATTTTTCAAAAGTCATAATCAACTTATTTTAAGAAATATAAATAAAAATGGAACTAACTTTTTAAAAAATTGGAAGGAAATCATATAGCTGCAATTTACCTTTCCATTGTTTTTCTTTCTTATGTTCCGTAAATTAGTCGCTAATGAAATACTCGTTAGTATAATTGCCATTATGTAATTTGTTTGTTGATACTGCACTGCTATTACCTTCTGCCTTTTTTCTTGTAGGCGAATTCCTAATTATGGTCTATTCTCCCGCACTTCCCTTTCCCATTCTTTTAGTATTAAAATTCAAGTTCGACGTTTTTTTAACTTTTAAATTAAGGTGTAGAAATGTATTACTGCTGAGATTTTACATTCTCCTTTAGATTACTGATAAAGTTTGATTTCTCTTACAATAATATTTTCCTATTTTAAGCACTTTTAAGCAAATTATTCTAAGACATACTACGAAAGTATTCTAAGAAATATACGTCATATTAAGTCAAAAAAATCCTAAAGAATTACGATTACTAGTTTGGGTTTCTAAGGAATTCTTGGGGGGTTGAAGAAAAAAATTGGTAAAACCAAGATAACCCTTAAATCCTGAAAGCATACTGTACCGCACTGTACTATACTATGCTCTATCGTAGTGTACTATACTGTACTATACTAGTACGGTACTGTACCGTACCGTACTGTAGCAAAGGGAATCCCAGTCTTGTATGCTAATAACAGTAAAAAGTCGGAAAGGGGGGAATAAAAGTTTACCTGTCGTCATAGACGAAGTCAGCGTCCCATGTGTTGGCAAACACAGCCACCGCCACCACTGCTACCAACCATGGACTCGCCTTGCCTGGGGCTACAGTCTCGCGGAATGGGAATCTAAGCATCATCTTCTTCTGCCCCGAGAACTCTTCTCTCTGTTCTCTCCGTGTCACTGTTGCCACCAGTTACTCCCAACCCCAACCATTATTACAGAGCTAGTTTTCCTAAGTGTAACACACAAAACCAACAAAGAGCCAAAAGAATCGCACGTTTAGAATCGTTCCATGGAGTCTGTTTCACCTTCCCTTTTGGTTCAAAACCTACCAAAACAAACCATCAAAGTATCACGTAGGGAAAGATCCTCCGCGTCTTCACATACGACATTCTTTTCTTTCTATTTTGGTGTGGCTTCCAAAACAAGAAACAATACTTTTGTAATAGATCAAAAGGTTCAGATGAAGTGGGGAAAAAAATGCACCTAACAAGAGTTTCCAAAGTGTGTGAACTAAAAGAGTAAGGGAAGATGGAGAAGGTAATATTATGCAGGAGCTCCAAGAAGTACGCGAACTTCCGAGTCGTCCGCGGACAATACTGACACTGGGACGGGCAAGCCGCCTAGTCTCATATCCCCTCAACTCTTGCCTTGCTCTGCTGCAAAGCCAAAGTGGCAAGAGTGTGTCTGTGTGTGTCGGTGGGGTAGGGGATGATGAGAATCCCCCAAGCATTCCACGGGCCGGGGGTGTCAAGCTGGACCCCTGACTCACCCTGCATGCGCACTATAGCCACTGACTCACTCTCTCGCTTGTACTCCACGCTCAACACTCCTTGCTGCACAAGCCCCTCCCCTTCCACTTCCTCCCTGGTTCGGTTGAGGAGGCGCTTTTTGATCCTGGATTACCGACCAGAAGCTATCAAAAAGAGGAGGTCTTATTTGCATACAAGAAGTTTGGGTGGGGTGCGAGGGGGAGGGTTGTTCTACTCTGTCTCGCTCTCATTAATTACCGGCCGCTATAATCAAGGCGAAGTGCATCAAGTGCCTTCACTCTTTGGCTCTCATGCTTCTCCCCAGCGAATTCCCATTCTCACGCACACGTCAGTCGACGTTTCCTCGAGCCTGTGCTTAGATATATATATATACAAGAAAATCTAAATCTAAAAGAAGGCGGTTGAGAGTTTAAGGGCACGTAACCCAAAACCCTCTACGCCATTTCCATCCCTGAGGCAAATCTCCGCAACTCAGGGGGCATAATCTGACGGGAAATAAAAAGTATGGCCTCCAAGAAGTGGAAACTTCCCCAGGATCTTCTCAAGAAACTCACTTCGCTCGCTCTCGCTACCGCCACCGCAACTTTCACGACTCACTGCAGATTATCATTTGCATGTATTAACCCTTAGCCTTGGGGGACTATGTGCTCCTCGATTTCCTTTTGGCCTCTTCATCGTTTTCCTCTGAAGAAACCTCAACCCACACCCCCTTAAGATGGGATGTTGCCTGGAAGGATCCATCCGACATTTCCACATGACAAGGCTCAAGACAGGTCATCCTGCATCCATTATCTGAGCCAAAATGCTTTTCGCTTTTCAGGGTGGAGTGAAGCTCCTCCTCTTTTCTTCTTCCTTCCTTCCGTTTTCCTTCCAACTTCACTAGACTGGAAGGCCGTTAGTCCGCAATCATTTCGTATTCCATTTCTTGACGCTTATGCACCCCCCCCCCTTGGCTTCTTTTTGCGTCTTAACCCGTGAACCGTATAGTATAGCATATTACCCATAAAACAAAGTACGCTAGACGCCGTTTATCCTAGATGTAATATATATGCTACACTAGATGGATCACTGGTTATCAGAATCAGCCGCTTTATGGAATCAAATTTTAAAATTTTAAAGGACCGATTCAAAAAAATTATAAAGTTCATAGCATCTTAGTCGGTTATTAGAATCACACTTTTGGATATTAGAATCAATTTCAAAAGAACCTTCAAACTAGAGTAAAGTAACGAAACTACCGTAGGGATTACTACATGGACTTTGAATATAGACCAATGACATTGTTTTTACGTCATTTTGACCAATCTTGTCATTTCCAGCCTATTACTACGTTTAGGGAGAAATCCTTCTTAAGCCCCCCGTGTCAATTAATTGGTCTGGTTATTCAATAGAGTAACCAGTTCCTTTAATTGACATGACAATGAAAATTAGAAGGGAAATCGTGTTGAGAACCCTAACAACGCGTAGGAGTAGGCTTCAAAGGCGCAGGGTTAGTTGTGTTTTAGACGTGTGGTTATACAAAAATGGAAACAGTTACAAAATAAACAATGTTGGGTATAGTGAATCTAGGAAAACGAAACTAAATAACGGAAACTACAACCTACCTACCTATACGTACACATGTAGGTACCTATTTCCGATTATTAGAATCTCCGCTTAATAGAATCAATAGTCACTTGATAAACGTGATCACAATAAGCGGCATCTACTGTATAGCATACTCCCCAATTAAGGAAAAAGAAAATCAAGTATAGCACACTCGAAAAAAAAATCAAGCCCCGCCCACTCTTCAAGCAGGCGGAGCATGGCACACGTCGTTAGTTCCGCCATCCGGAAACTAAATTACGGCACACACACACACAAGTTTGGCTATGGCTATACACACATAGAAAGACGAGAAGACAGTAGGGTGGTTAGGGGGGTGGAAGTAAGGGGGGGGGGGGGGGTATGGCTAAAGAAAACAGCTCTTATCAAGCAAAGGTATATAAGCTAGCTGGCTTGTGTTGTCCTTGTGTCTGCGGTTTCCTCGGAAGACAAATTTATTTTTCTTGCCTGGGGGGTTAAGGGTGGCCAAGAGGAGGAAGGGGTCTAGAACAACAGCCGAGATCCGCGACCAAAAAGTAGAACGACCAGGGCCAATAAAGCCACGAAGTTAATTAGAATCGGCTGCGTGAGGCAAAGGGACAAGTAAGAGCTCCAAAGATTTGTTCCATTTTACTTGGGAATTGCAGCAGCCACACAACCACATGAAAAGCTCACGGAAATCGTTTCCTAATTATCCCATTTATTCCCGAACGTGGTAAATTCTCTAAAAAAGTTTCGGGGCTTTTGTGCTTAGAGCTTTAGCGCGGCTACTGTATCAAACCCTAAAAGCAACAATGAAAACTTGGGCCTTTTTAAAGTCGTTCGCGAAGTCAATTTTCCTCCTTCGAAAAGGGAGCTCGGAAAGTTTGTAGGAACTGTTACTCTGATGGCATTTCGCATGGAATGCCTCACAGACGGCACACAAACGACAAACCTACCTAAGTTTTCCCTCCTTTCCCCCAAAAAGAGCGTCCCATAAAGACCAGCTGCTATATATCCTGTAGGAAAGTCAAAAGTGAAAGATTATTTGACGAGCGATCGTTTGGAAAGGTGTAAACAATAGCGCATATTCATAACTCAAAGCACAAAAAGAAGGTTTAGATTGTTCTCAAACACTTGAGGCTTTTGTGTAGGGCGGGGTTGGTTAGCTTTACCATTGCATTGTTTGTGTGTAATAGGTATGTGTTTAAGAAGTGAAAGGAATTACAGTTCAAGTGCGTGACGATAATTTGACGACGCTTTATTTCTTCCGTGTCAGAGCTTGGTGGAACTAATGCAGGAAAAAACAAAGCGTCCTATTTTTCAAAAGGAACAGGTCAAATGACCTCTCTCTGCCAGAAAACGACCCATTCGTTTATATCGAGGATCAATTCCGAAGGCCATTTTACGTTTAACAAGAAAATAAAGTACCTTTGCAGTTCGGTTATTTACAATAACTGTTATAACCTAAATCTGTTTGCATTATTTGCATTTTAAGACTCCTGTATACCTTAGTTCGGTATAGGCAGTTAACTAGGGAAATTTCGGAACAACTTTTGAGAAAACCAGTACATTTCGTGAAAAATTCTTTGACAGTAATCTTGAGCTTACTAACAGGTAGTACACAACTAAAGTACGTCTTTTTTACAATGATTAATAAATTAGCAATATGCAAATGAAGTTTGCAACTATGAGAAATACGCTCCATAAAAATGTCCTTTGCTTATGCACTAGCTGCTAACAAAAGAAAGCTTTGACTTGGATTGCTTTCAAATCTCACAAATTATTTTCAAGAAATCTTGTTCCGAATATTCGACGACTTGATTTGGCCGAACGAGACGTTCAATTGCATAGGATAATTCGTAACTATTAAATGTATGCAATTTCTTTTTAATATCTGTATTTAATTCCTTTCCTCATTACTAGCAATCATTCCAAATTGATGGCAACCGATAGCAATTCTAGTTCTCCAACTGATCATCCCAGTTCCAAAGAGTTAACCCAAATTTACAGTGAAATTAAGGCAACGTTTGAATTGCAACTACAATTACCTAAACATCCTTACAAATTCTTCTTTAAACACTACATCGAGTCTACTTATAGACAGAAATATATTCTGCACAGTCTCTATAGACATTCAAATGTATCTCAGGTTCTTTAAAGGCAGGATGTATACTCTATACAGTACAACGCGAAACGAAGAATCTTCCCCGAACAGGCAAGTTAACAAGTTGACAAGCAAACTCTTAATGACTAATGAGTTTACGGATGAACCTCACAACTTTCCTATGCTCGACAACGTACGCCAAACAAATCATCCCTTTCACCCCGCGCCCGCCATCCATCCCCTCCCACCCCAATACGCAAGAGTTTGGGGAGAAGTTTGTTTCGGCTGGGTGGCGTTGGGTGGGGGGTAAAGGGTGGGAATCTGGAAAACTCCTGATCCAAAGATTCCAACTCGATAAAAGCTTGATCCTTACTCTGCTCCACTATACGACAGTATATTACCCCCGGAATTTTCTTCCCTGATGTGGAGTTGCATCGCCCCGCACCGTATATACACTACACGAAGCAACGGACCCAATAAGGGAGCCAAAAGGGAACTGCACGACTCTTTAATCACCCCAAAGCAGCAAGCAACACAACATTGCCATGGCTCACTGGCTTTTTTGGCGTCTGTCCGAGTTACTTTGGCAGCTCCAATGAAGATGAATGGACTAGCAACATCACAAGGCCAAAAGAAAAAGAAAAAAGGAAGCTTTACAGCTTGATACAATTACTGCTTGCTCCCAGTTCTCTTCCTCTTGTTCCTCTTGTGTCTTGTGTCTTGGTGAGTGTCTTTCCAAACCCAAGACGAAACCCAAACAAGGAGCTTGTGCAGAAATAATGACACTGGGCCCATTTATACGCTCACTAATTTGTTTCCATCTCATTTTTCTTATTTTTTTCCTATGACAAACTCATAAAACTCACACTCGTATATCTTGCGATGCAATTTCCTCAGATCTCCTGAAAGGAAAAGGATTTTTTTTTGCGGGTGTGTGCAGAAATGAAGAGCGAATCTCAATTGTTCAATTGGACTCACCATCGTTACCCAAAGGAGGAAAGGAAGATTTTTTTACTGCTTTTTCTTTTAATAAGAAAGGAAACGGGTTCAATATGCTAATATCAAAACGTTATGCTATATGGTATGGCTGTTATGCATTCCATGAGCCAAAAGAACAACAGCAGAGAAAGAAATAAAGGGGAAAAAAATACAAAAAAAGGGAGGGAAGAGGACAGCTTTTGTCATGTAGAACGTGCAAAATACCCCAGGGAGATTTCCCACATGCTCATCATTCGTTATAACGCCTTCTAAGTTGTAGTAGAGCTTCTTTTTTTGGGGAGAAGGTTTATCTCTCCAGAAACTTTGTTATACGCCCATTTTTCTCCCGTGAAATTGGGTACATTTCCCTCCCACAAAACCTTAGCACATAACATACACACACATCCCTCCATAAATGAGTTACGGTCCAAAACCTATGTTTTGCGTCCACCAATTAGGGAGTTCTGTGTGTGTGGGCTGCTTCTGCTACTAGGGGGGGGGGTCTTTTTGGTCTTCCACAGTTGAGCTCGTCGAGTAACACATATAGAAGAAAGAAGTTGAAAAGTGAAAAAGAGTTAGTTCTTGAAAAGGCAATACAAGAGAATCCTGGAAGACAAGATATCAAGCTAACAATACTAACAGACCTAACAAACTTGACTTCCAATTTTCCCATGAAGCGTCAAGATTGAGAATAGAGGCAAGGGAAAGACAAAGGAAGAGAAAAGCACTAAAAACTTTATTATGCTGGATTTCTTGTTATTTCTAAAGGTAGTACATGTTCTTTTTGTCTTAATACCCAGGCTTTTTGATGCCTATTCCAAGCAACTTTTCTAACATGACAGTTTGTACTCAAAAGACAAAGCTTTAGATCAAATAAATTCTCGTTTATAGAATAAAAAAAAATAAGTTGGAAGTCATGTTTCGCCTAAATTGTGTTCCAGAAATGAGAACGAAATGTTGTCACGTACTGTTGTAAACCAGACTTCAAAGCATACCTTGACACTCAACACAGAATATTTCGAACAATGAATGTCCAAGAATTTGGGAATTCCCAAGACTACAAAGAGGCATATTTGGCCGAAAGAGCTATAGCCGCCTAAAAAAACAACAGGTTAATCTTTAATACAGTAAATAAAGTTAAAAATAGAGTAAAAAATATATTTCATTGCTACAAAGCATACCTCTGTGCGTGAAATAGTAATTGACTTATTAGAATCATAAGATTAAGAAAATTTGAATTTGAACTTGCCGCGCGCCGTTGTGTGACGTACTGCACGTGGATGGAACAAAACTGACCCAACAAAATCAGACAGCCCGCTGATTGGCCCATACGCTTACATCAGAGGAAAATGGTCAAAGTTTTAAATTTCTCATTTTTACAGTTCAATTATTTTAGAAACCGCGTTAAACTTACGAAATTTTTAACAAATTCCGTATAAAACTTTCTTGTAAAACTGTATTTTAACACTTTTAACAACGTGCAAGACAACTTCTGGTACTGGTAACCTTTTACGAGATAAAATTACAAGAATATAATTTGAAGGTAATTCGTCATTTTTGAAATTTGTAGTAAAATATAGTAAATAAATAAAATATAGGAAAAGGGAATAAACCACAGTAAGCGGCATTGCAATTAGGCAAATATGAATAGTAAGCGTATTCGTTGAAAGTTTAAAGATTAAAAAAATGCAGTGTAGTGTACTCTGAAGCTTTATGATAAATATGATTTATTTTCTATATGATTCTGAGCGATTCGGAAATCTTTTCCTACTTAGCTTTTAGGGTTCCGAAACCTGATCCGACGGTTCAAAGGTGACCCCCTTTTAACCGCAACACGGGAAACTGTTAATATTTAATACGAACAGGAAGAAATATGAAGAGAGGCAAAGTCATAAAAAACGATTTCCTAGCCCCCATTGAACTGTGTTATTTAATAGCTACTTAGATTCTGATGATCTTTATCAATTTTTCCAAGTATTCTACTCTCAAGATTGTATCTTTAAATGTTTAGTGCAATACAGTTATTCTAATAAGTTATTGCAGAATTAACAAAATGTATTTTTCATTTGACTGTTAATTTTGTAATGAGGAAGAATGTCTGTTATTGGGTTTGAAAGGAAGTTTTGGATTTAGACGAAAAACTGTTCGAGAATAACATTTTAATTTACCTGAAAAAAAATATTGCAATATTCTGCATTTTCAAAAAGAGCAAAAAGCATCGCAACGCTTTACTAAAACTTAATTAATTTCTTTAAGTTTCAAATTTGAAGTGACGTTATTGAAAGTCAGTAAAAGCGAGCACATATAGCCATGTCAGGGAGAGGGAGGCATAAGGTGACAGTAAATCTGATATCGATAATCGGAGAAAATGTACCCATCTAGAACCTTGGGAACTTATCAAATGTCATAGTTCAGTCCATAAATAACGGGCCCGATGTCGTCCTCATCGGCATCTAAGGTATGATTTCCATTCATTTTATTCTCATGTTAATACCGAAATCATAGAGTATAGACGCAACGCTTTATCCATATCTGCTACGTACTCGAGGACGAACGTTTTATGGTAATACTTGAAAGCACAAACGAAAACACTCAGAATATGAACGTCAGCGTCCGTTTATCACAACGTTCTCGGAACCTGACTTCAAACCTAACCTCAAGTACTGAAACAACTGAAACTCGAAAAAGAAAAGAAAACAATAACAATCTCTTCTTAAGCTTTGTCTTTTGACTCTCCCTATAAATCTCGTCTTCATCATTCCTGTAAAGCAAATTCAAAAGCTTAAGTGTTTCACGACCTCTCTATTTGTTTCTAAAGCTCCTTGCCCTTTTCAAAGCTTAGAGCAATTCCCAACTTTTTTTAATTACACGTGCAAATAAATAAATAAATAAGTTACATGCTCTCAGCACCAGAAAATCTTAGAACGTGCTAATTACGCCAAACTAATCCTACCAAGGATGGCAACAGTAAAAGAAACCAAAAGTAGAACGTTTCCAGGTTTCCAGGGAATTATTACACGGTTTGGCGTTAAATCCGCAGTTAATCGCTCAATTTTCTCTCTCCCCCTCTCGCTGGATTTGCCTTTTCCATTTCAGCTCCGAAATCTCATGTTTGCCCAACTTATGATGTGTCCCAAAGTCGAGTGCTACCATTAAAGGTTCCGCACGGACGCCTTGATTTTGCTTGTGCTGGTGCATATATTCCCGGAAAGCGGAATCAAATCGAAGAAAAAAAATGCAAACAAAACTGCAAACCCAAAAAGCCTAAAAAGAAGGTTAAAAAAAAAACAGACAGCAAATTTTCAAAGCAACACTAGAAACGGGTTTCTTTTTGGATACGGTCGCCTGGTGCCACTAATCTCATCCTTTCGTGGGGGCTCAAGGCAAATACGCGAGAAAACGTGCGATGTCATCCCTGGCATACTAAAAAGAAACTTGCACTTGAACACGCCTACTTCCCACCGCCAACAATTCCGGGACTATCTCCCAATCCTAAACCCTAATTCACCTCACTTTCCTTTCCCCTCCCCCCTTTTTTCTTAGTACAAATCCCTGAAGAGAATCTCTTTCCCCCACCCCCCAAAGTTCGGTTCCTTCTTCTCCCCGCAAACACAAATTCAAATTCTAGACGCCTTTCATCTCAAGTCTTACATAAGGGAGAAGAAGCTCTCCAATTAAAAACTTGAAAGAAACCTTGCTGAAAGCCCCTTGGAGGGGCGAACAGCGGTCCTTCTTTTCTCTCTCTTTTTCTATTCCCAATAAGCTCCCCGTCCCCTTTTTTTAAAAGAAAAAGTATCCAATTTAAAGCTCGCGACCCAACTGCTCCAAAATGTCGTTCCGCGATTCATTAGCATGGTCTCGACAACAAGAAATGCATGGCACGACAGCACTGCCGAGCAGGCATTGCGTAGTGTCACAGGCACGGCACTACACCAAGTCCCCTCGCGTTTGAATGTGAAAGAGGCGGAGCTTATTGTCACGTTAATAGGTTTGGTCACACTCTCGTGAAGCCCGGCAAAAATAACGACAAAAAGCTCAAAAACTGACACCAACACGAGCGCCGTCGACGTGTCTTAAAAAATCGGTTCTCCCCTGTTAAAAAAGGGAATTTACGAGAAAAAATAATATAAAAAATAAAACTGAAAGAAAAGAAGACGAGCTGTACTACGGGCTCAAACTAACGGAGCGCGAAGAGGACGGCAATGGTCGTCGTCGAGCAAAGCACAACTCGGGAAGAAAACGAGAAGAGGAGGCTGGGAGCAAAAGAGTGAGCGAGGAAGATCGATGAGCCGGAAAATGGCCTCATGACGTTCGATCTCCCATCCGATCACCCCCTGTCCCCCTCCCGTATACTTCCACCTTTCACATTATACAGCCCTACCGAGATGGAAAGCTATATAGGCCTAGATTAGGCTAAAAGGTTTGCCGTTTGTTCCTACCCCCTTTTACTATCAACCTCTTTTCTCCCTTCCCCAAACCTCCGCCTCACCGGAAAGAAAAAAATCCGATTTCCGCGGAATACCGAATTTCTGGGATTTTAAAACACAAGGGCTTCTTCTTCTCACTTTTTCCCTTTCCCCAACTGCCGTTGACACGAAATATAAGGCAAGAATGCAAGAAGGGTGGGTACTCAAAATTCATTGTTGGGAGCTTTCGGAGCCGTCCAAGCCATCCCATACCAGCATTCATTGTTGAGCCAAAAGAGGGGCTTTGCTGCGGTACGGGTTGCTGCAAGCAGGCTCTCTTGCCTGTGGCGGAAATCAATAGGCACTCATAGACGCCAGCGGAACAGAACAGACTTTGGAACTCGGAACTCTAAGCAAAGGAAAAGCACATAACCCTCTTTTTTGCGTCCCAAGACGCTGCATTCGCCATTGGCATCTTGTCTACTGTACTTGGAGAAGTTTGGGGGATGGCGGTGAAGAAAACACTCACCGGGAACGAATGAAATTTCCCCCTCCTCTTTATTTAGTTCTCCTTAGCGAAAACGGAAAAAAGACGACGGATTTCCCTATATCAATCTCGTACAAAGTCGCAACCTGTCGTGGAAGTAAAAGGTGCCAGCTGTCGACAACATGGATTCTAAGTTTGAACCGAGATTAAAAACGTCACCTCTGCAGCACTCCACACGAGTTTGAAACTTGTTCCGGGAAGCTGGCCGAAATTTGAACGCAGAATGTTACCTGACAATGGCAGAAATACCTCCCCTCCCTCCGACTCTCTTCAAAGCCTCCTCGGAAAGGCAACAAGACCGCTTTGTCATCCTAGGAGGTTTTAAAGCTGTTTGCTGGTGGAAATCTGCATAGTCGGCATCAATTCAACTGCTAGCCCTTTCACGTCCTCGCTCTGTCTCTATCTCTCACACAACTAGTGGATTTCTGCTTAAGTTTCCTTTCTATTTCCTCTCATTCTTCGGTTTACTATGACTGCCGATTCGGTAGTTCATGTCTTGTATTACAACACAAAGCCAATTGCCGTGTTCGATCTATATCGAAAAACGACGAATAACGACTTGGAGTGGCGGGAAAAAATAAAAAAAAAAGAAACGTGAAGAATGAAAGGAACCACGACACAAACACTCGTCAATTACACAGCTACACGTCATAAGCTCTGCTTCACAAAAAAAAATTCTTACAAAGGATATTTTGATTTTCCTTTTTTTTAAAAAGCAGAATTTCCAAACCAGATGTGAAGCAAATCTTTGCAAAAATCTTCCCTTTCTTGAATAAAAATAAAATACACTAGAAAACAACATGAACAGTCCCCCACCCAAACTGTCTCAGTATTTATATTTTCCTTCTTTTAGTTTTTTTTCGCTTCCGTGTTTTTCTTTTCTTTCGATCACCACCTTAGTGTTAACGGCGTGAATCCCTGTCCCGGTCACGCTCACGGTCTCTATCTCCGCCGCCGCCACGGCGATCTCGGTCTCTGTCCCCTCCACGATCCCTTTCGCGATCCGGTCACCGCGATCGCCACGATCTCCGCGATCGCCACGATCACCACCACGATCCCCTCGATCTCGGTCTCCGCGTTGGTAGTCTCGGTCCCGCCCACCACCTCCGCCTCGACGACTGGAATACCCGCCCCCTCCTCCATTAGGACTGCGGGAGCGCTGTCGGCGACGACGATCCGGCGACCTGCTCCATGTGGGTTGCATCAGGTTGGAAGAGAAATAACAAGGACTTCACTAGATAATGCACATTTGATTCACCTGTTTGCCAATTGAAAGTTTTAAAGTGTTATTTTGCATACTCCCGCCCTCGCTTCTCCCACGTAATAACATTTTCTAAAGGTTTTCTTTAATTTTTTTTTTTAAATTCGGAAAATATGTAAAAAAAATAAATAAATAAAATAGTTTTTTTTTTTTACCAAGAAAAAGGCGGGGCTTGGCTTATATACTTAAGAAATTGGAGCTGCTTTTTTTCTCTGGGGTTTCTTACCTTTCAGGTTGGGAAAACGAGCCATTTTTTCAGCCTATACCAAACTCAATCTAAGTTTTGCTTTAAGCCACGCCCCACCCCTGATCTGTTTTGCTTTGCAGCTGCGCCAAGAAACACCCCCACTAGGCTGCAAAACTTTTGTGTGTGCGCCGCCACGGCCTCTCGTGATTTTTTTGCAGCATTCCCAGCCAGCCAACCAAAGCCACAACAACCAAGTACCATTTTGACCACGTACCAACGAACCATATGACCACGTGTTGAGAAACTCTCAATTCTCAATCACCGTACAACAATACACAGCCACATCCTATATAACATAACAACGTAACGTACTCGCAATATCAAAAACTCTATTTTTTAAAAAAGGAAAAAATCAACTTTTTTGTTTGCATGAGATTAATAGAATTTCTTGTTTAATACTAAGTTAAATTTTTGTTCTTCTCCTTTACTTAAACAAATAAATAAATAAAAAAAATATACAAGTCGCATCTTCATTAAAAAGGAAAGCTATATTACCAAGCTGGGAATAAGAGAGCTAGGGAAATTTGAGCCCCCAAAAGAGCAAGAAACGCCCTTTTTGGGTTAGTTTTTACTACTATCTGGCCAGTCATGTTCACGTTTTGGTAATTACAGTCCTGTCCCTGGGCAAGAGACATTAAGTTAATGGGTGCGGACTAATTGCTTTTTCTTGGAAAAACCTCTTTGGACTCGCTTACCGAAAGTAATTGCCGATGCCAAGCGACATTTACCAAAAACGCTAAAGATTGTTTTTTTAAATACGAATTCTGCCAGTTTAGCTTACGGAATATCGATAATGTGTATACACAGAAACGCAAATTAACGATGGAAGCCGACAAAAAAGAGTTAATTAACCCAAAGAAATTTGGTTCTTATCCCAGGCTCCACCCCACCAAAGTTTACAGCATTCTTCATGTGGGGGTAATAAGAGTATTAAGGACCATGAAGAGTCATTTTTCCTTCCCTAAAGAAGTGCACCTAACGAGGGCTCATTTTTAGTTGAAGATGAAGCTTTCCATGAATGATAGGAGCTCTGGTAAGATAAACCCAGTGATTTCTTGGACAGTAATAGAAAGGACCAGGCAAGCTTCCTCCTAAACCACAGAGGTTCGCGAAGATCAGGCTACCAATTAAAAGGAGCGACCTTTATGAATGCATCATCTTACTTTGTTGAATAACTCAGAAAGTTGAACTTTCCAACGGAAAAGAAAAATACTAAGCGCGAGTTGGCTTCTAGAGATGACAGAAGTACTTCTTGTACAAAACTTGAGAAGATTTTTATACTTTACCTTCTGCAGCTAAATTGCTAGCTTCAGAAAGCATACTGCTTTAATTCGGGGAGGGGGATAAAAGGAATATACAGGAATAAAAAAAAAATAGAGTAGTCGTCGGCTTTTGTCTGTTTTCTTAAATTCGGAGGCAGGATAGTTATGCGACAATCAAAACAGCTATCAAAGAAGAGGGGAAGCCTCGTCTTCAAGGAAATGGATCATCAAGGTTATTAGTTCCAAAAGTCGACGGCGGAGAGAACCCAATGACTAGCTGGTAAAACTATAGACGTAAAAAGTTTGTGTTTTGGGAGCACAAAACGCCTTGTCCTTGGCTAGTTTGGCTAAGGCTTTTAGGGGCCCATTCGAAGTTTGATGCAAACTCGCAAGGGAGCTTGTTCCACATTTTATCTACTTATGCATATTTACCTCGACGGAGGGCGACGGTAGCCATACAAGGAGCCAATACAGTCGCGGGCAAAATGGCCGGTTCTTCCACATTGGTAGCATCGTATACCCTTGCCGGATGCTACGTCTCTGGATTCTCGTCTCGGACGCGCTTCAGAGACGGTGATTCGAGTGCCATTGATCGTTCTGAGAATAACAAAGGCAAATACAAAATTGGTACTTCAGGCAGTGTAAGAGAACAGGTTGACGAGATCTAGTACGTACAAGCCATTGCAAGCTTTCATAGCTTCTTCAGCTTCGGATATGCGTTTGAAGACCACGAAAGCAAACATGGGAGGATAACGAGCTACCCAGATTTCAGCGATCTTCCCATACTTCTCAAAGGCTCGCTCGAGGTCACGCTTTCCAACTTCATTGCCTATAAAAACAGAAGAGAAAAATTGATCCACTCAAAGATTTACCGTTGTCGATTGTTTACCTATTTCACCGATATGTAGACGACAATGCCGGATATCTTCTACACTAACGCTGCGGCTACGACTTCTACTCCGTGAACGCCGATCTGGACTTTTTGACTTGGAACGGCTCCTACTCCTGCTTTTACTGTCTGCAGAGGAGCTCCGGGAAGAACTCATTATATTTTATGTTATTTTACACGCGGATGACACTAGATAACTTGGATATCCACCATTTGATGTTAGCGTAAGAGACAAAAAATACACAAGCAAGATGGCTGCAACGGGCTTAAGATGTTAAGCCCCGCCTTCCAGCTTGTTCAAAATAATAATATTGTTTAGCTGCATCCTACGCCACCTGTAAAGGAATTGGTTCAACTGTATAAGAACGTCATCTAGTATGCCCAAACAATACGAAATGCTCTTCGTGTTCGTCGTGGTGACTGCTGGTGGACGGGAATTACTAAGCAAGTCCAAGTAAAATAACCAAAAAGATGAGTCTAGCGTCATTTATTGACTTGACGATTGATGCACAGGTAATTCATACACCAAAAAATATAAAAGCAATGTTCCTTACGATTGGAATGTTTCATTTTCCAGGCAAGAGAGCTGTACGAATATTATGAAGCTCTGGGAGCCAAACTGACACCTTTTCCACCAACTCCAAATGAAGATGATCATCGTGTTTTAGAGGAACTCTTGCCTCAATTCACCAGCATCGTGAAGGTCTGCGACTTGTGTTTCAAGGATAAGAGCGAAACGGAAGTAGACAGCATCTTGAACAGTATCGTCTCCATGCTGGTTTTGGTAACAATTTTCCATATTACTTGCTTCCTTTTGATAACTGAAATTCTTCATAGTTGCCAGCCAGCAAAGCCGAGCCGCTCATACTGACATTTTGCGAAAAAATTACGGAAGCTAGTACTACGAAATTGGGTCAAGTTTGCCTCAAAGTGTAAGTTAAGATAATGGAGACAAACAACACTTTTCTTAAAAATAAAAATAATTTCCTGTGACTTTTTATGCAATATCTAGGCTCTGGCTCTTGTTTCATGCTCTGGACACTGCCTCGCCTTTCCGGTTCCATGTGTACTATCATTTGGTCCAAGTGGCGGGTCGTACCGACCAAGTCAAAGCCGTTTTTTCTGACATTGAGAAACTGAAAAGCCAATTGGGACCATGCCATCCTAGCAATGAGCAGATGCAGAAACTGCTTCGCGTAGTGCACGAGGCCCTTCTCGCCTGCAGACAAAGGTTTTTTTTTTTTCAAATGTCCACACTGTAAACCGTTTCACTGTAATTCTCTTTTTTTGTAATAGTGAGTCGGCCTCCAAAGTTATGCTCGAGCTCTTGAGCACTTACACCACGGAAAATGCATCTCAAGCGCGAGAAGAAGCACAGCGTTGCATTGTAGCCTCTTTAGCTGATCCAAGTAGTTTTCTCTTGGATCATTTACTGGCTCTGCAACCCGTTAAAGTCTTGGAAGGAGCCTTGTTGCACGACCTGCTCACGATTTTCGTGTCTGATCAGTTGCAGGCCTACCTTAAGTTCTATCAAGACCATAAAGACTTCATTGATTCTTTAGGTAACGTTTAACTTCACTAGCGAAAGTATTTCTTATCAAACAAATGCCTTCTTTTTTAAGGTTTGAAGCATGACCAAAACATTAAGAAAATGCGACTTCTCACTTTCATGCAAATGGCTGAAGGTGCTATGGAAATATCCTTTGATTCGCTCCAACAGCAGTTGCAACTGAAAGAAGAAGAAGTAGAAGAATTCGTAATTGAAGGTATTTTTTGTTAATAATTTCTTAACGTTTTTAATCTTATGAATTCGTGGGCCGTTTTATAGTGCTTAAAACGAAGCTAGTACGTGCCCGAATGGATCAATCCACACGTAAAGTTTTGGTTTTCTCAACCATGCATAGAACCTTTGGTAAAGCGCATTGGCAGCAACTGCGTGACTATTTGACCGCCTGGAGAGGCAATTTGCATCAAGTGCGAGAATCCATGGCTACCGTGGTCAACGAACAGGCGGAATTAATGCTCCAGCTCCAAGTTTGAGTGTAATCTTGTATTTTGATCAAGAAAGCCAATACAATACAAATCGGTGTTGGTCAAGCCTATCCAAAGTTAACTAAATTTTTTGCAACATCTTGTCATTTTACCGTTCATAAAAGCTTCCGTCGTGTTTATAAAAGTTACCATCTAGCGGCGAAGATGCTAAACTCAATTGGAACGGCAATAATGATATTTTCACGTGCTAAATAAATCCGAAAAATGTCGTGGAAGTACGGTAAAGATTTAATTGCGAAACTTCCTGAGCATTATTTAAAATTTCTTAAACAATGGAAATGTGGAACTCCGGCGCCAGTGCATTACATACCAGAACAAGGACGTTGGAAACGAGACCCTGAAAATGGCGAAATGTAAGCGAATCCAATCTAAAAATTGTATGACTTTACATTTGGACTAATGGATATATTATTATATTAGAAAACGTATCGAGAATATCCCTATACCTTTGAAATACCCAAAGGAGTTTGAAAACGTTATACTTGGAGGAGAAGCTGTGATCAAAGGTTTCCGAAAACCGAACCAGCTGAGACGACGAGTTCCATATTTCTGGGTGCCAAGTATCAAGCGTTCAGTCATCCATAGTGAAATTCTAGGAAAGTATTACGATGTACTTATTACTGATCGAGCGTTGGACCTTATTGATCAGCATCATGGCTTTGATAACTACATCCTGAAGGTAAGCCATCCCTAACAATGTTTCTCCTTGAATCTAAAGCTAGCTTACTATTAATTATGTTTCAGACTCCAGCTCAAGACTTAAAATCATTAATGGAGATTAGATTCAAACGGCAACTTTTATTAGCTTTGGCCCAGAATACTTTTCTGCCAGAAAGCTCTGAAGCCAAGCGCCAAGAAATTTTCGCCAGATACAAGGAATTTGTAATTCCGCTGGAAGAAGCGGAATGGTACGGATTAACTCTAAGCGAAGCCATTGTCAAATTTAAAGAGCAAGAAGCTCCTCCTCCACCCCAGCCTCTGAAACACCAGTTCAGGAAGGAGTTTATCAAACATCTCGAAAGCAGTGAAGCTGAAAAAGCTCTCAAAGAAGCTAGCTCTTCCTCTTCGTAAGTTAAAATCAATAGGAAATAGAACGTTATAAGTTTTTAAGTTTTATCTATCTCTTAGGAGCTGGCTACCGAAATTCAGCCTTTTCTCAACCAAACAACCCCCGAGTTAACCCAAATGTCATTTTCTAGTAGTTACTAAACCCAAAAGTCTTGAGAAAGAAATACAATGCAAAAAAGAAAATCAAATGAAGGATCTGCTACGTTTATTATTTTCAGACACCAACAGAAACGTTAACTCACTCGGGCTGGCTGGAAAAGATCCAAGGGAGAGGGGGGGAATCACACCCATTACAGCTATCCTGTACATTAAAAAACACAACACAACAACTAAATCTAAAACGTTTTGCTAGCTTATAAGTTTCGGTTTTTATTCTTACTCCTGTGGACAAAAAAAAACTTTCCATTACGGTTTTCAACTAGTTTCAACGAGTTTTTTTGTTCCTTCCTAGAACTGATCACGAAATATTACAGTCGATTTCTCCGTCTTTGGGTAAGCAATCTAAAATCGTGGCTACTGCCCGGATTAAGTATGTCATAGTGCCATAACAACCGCTCGGGGCAGAATCGTAAAAATGTTGGCAGATATAACAGGCTCCACCACAAATTAAAGTTCCAGCGGATGTCAATTCTCTCTGGTCCTTCGGTTTAGCACAACATAGACTGGCATCACCATCGCAACGCATCTAAAAAAAAAATCCAGAACGATAAAAATGTTTCGAGAACGATGAATGACATAAAAAATATTTTTTTTTACTTGATCTTCCAGGAAAATTTTATTGGCTGTATGAACTATACGTTCCACACACAAAGTCTCGGCAATGAATGGAACGACGTTGTACTCGGATAAAAGAGACAATACCATCATGCCTTCTACCATCAACTGGCGGTATTCCGGCTGGGGAATCGCATTCAAAACTGTCTCAACTTGTAAGGCAAATTTGAATTCACCAGAAGTCATCTAACAATTCTAATTAGCAATCTGCTCTTTGAGCAAAATAGTCTTAATTCAATTCTCACTTCCTGGGTTAGACTCTGTGGCAGTAGTTTTCCTTCGATAATCAATCCGGGGCACTTTTTATGTGAAACATTGAAAAAAGGTTGAATTTTTTTTTTTAATAAATCTAAAATAACTTGTTGTACCTTTTCTAAAAGCAGCCAAATACGAGAGTAAAATCCCCTTGGAACACGATTCAAGGCTCCGTCTAACCTCCTCCTTCGTAGCCATTGTCCTTGTTTTTCTGATTCGCCGGTTTCAGGCTCGGCAGCTTCGCCACGACCAAACAAATTTCCAATCTGACTTTTCTAAAAAAAAGACATAAAAAAAAATTATCACGTCAATGGTGTTAATCCGAAAATAAGCGTTACTTTGCTATATTTGCTGGATTTGTTGCTCAGAATTGAGAAATTACCACTGGAAGCGCTGCTCACGACGTTAAATTCTTTCCCACTAAGAATCAAATAAAGCAAATTCTTCATTTCGAAAGGAGAGAGATTTAGCAAGTGCTCCGAAGCTTCTTCTGCTGTACATTTGATAGACCGAGACAGCTCAGAGGACATAACCTAGGAAAACGAGGAAAGACTTTTTTTTATTTTTTAAAAGTCGGATTAAAATAACGAACTTTGATAATTAAGCCAACTCGTAAACGCAGCATTTCCGCAAATAATGAAGGCTCGGTACGCACAAACATGGCCAAATACAAGAGCAATTCCTATTTTTTGAAAAAGGTTAAAGAATTTATAAAACTAAAACGGTCAAAGTTACTTGGGTTAACATAGCCGCGCTCTCATCTTCGCCGTATGCTTGGGCGATAAGATGCCGCAATTCAGAAGTTGGTAACGGAGCCACAATAGTTCGTTCTTGGTAAGGTGGCATTCCCACCGTGACTTGCTTTTGATGCACTAATAAGTCCGTGACTGCTTTAGACAAATCTTCGACCCGTTTCCCCAACATTCCTATGAATAAATCAAAATATTTTAAGTTTACGAAGTGCTTTGAGTCTTTGAGCTCTTAATTAAGTTTTTAACCATTGTATTGTTATTTTCTCTCATCATTTCCCAATTCCTCTAAAAATAACTTTCCCCGTTAGTATTTTTACATATTTTTTTCATATCCTATTCAAATCCTAAAGTGTAATTTTCTAATCGTTTTTTTTTATATTTCTTAGTGAGTTCTTAAATTTTGTTATCAGTTATTTACTTTTTGGTTTTAGTTGTTTACTGAGCCCTTATTTTCGAGTTTTTTGTTCTCACTATTTTCATGAGTGCTTTGCAAGTTTAATTAATCGATCAAGTAATTGACTCCGTTAGGGTTCGATCTTTTAAAATAGGAAATAATAAGCGAAACAAAACCTCACCTGCTGTGTGACGAACCAATGACCAATTTTGCTGATGACACGCCTTCTCGTATAAATCTTTCAATAAATCCTTTACCCGAATGTTCTTTCCTTGGTCCACCGCTCCTAAACAAAAAATAATGATAAAAAGGTACAACCTCCAAACTTACTTATCAACTGAAATTCTTGTTAAGCGAACGAAGTGTGAAATAGAATCATATTAAAAAAAAGTTATAACATGGTAGAATTCACAAAATTATTCCCAAATATGTGACAAATTCCCATACGTTTTCACTGCGTTAAAAAAAAGCTAATTTACCAGTTTCGTAATCCAAGCCGTGCTCGACCATCAAATAATGCAAAACGTCTCCTTGTTCTTCCAGGTTTTCGGAATCTTTCAACATGGCCAGTAGCTCTTCCACTTCAGTATTCTCGTACTGAGCATCAGATTGAGTCCTACATTAATTTAAAAAACAAACAAAAAAAACAATTACGCCATAAAGCTCAACACTCCATTCTTAAAAAGGGGAAAAACCACCATACCAACTGGAATGTATTGAGATAAAGCGTAGTTTTGTTGCGGAGCAGCAGCAGATAAGATGCAGTGGAGAGAAAAGGGAAGCGAAAAACGACAATTAATTCAAAGATCGCTACCCAAGCGCATGCATATGAAAAATAAGCGTTTGCTAAGCTCTATCGTTTTTTTAAACCCAAACCAACTCGATTTAAAGATTATAGCTTTATACTCGCTTTACAGCTTTATAACTCGCGTTACCTGTGTCTTGTAAAAGTCATCCAAGGATCATCTTTATCAGGCGAAGGCGTTCTAGGCTCGTTAACTGGCACATGCCCTCGAGAAGAAGGACGTGAATTGTCAACAGACTGAGGACAGCTGAGCCCAGCTGTTGAAGCCGAACCAAAATCATCCGACATTGGAGAACCTGTAGCTGGTGTCGAGTTCTTGCTTTGCGCCATTTCTGTACGAAACAAAAACTAGAGTAATTACATTTCTGTATAGCCCCCCCCCCAATCTATTCACCATGATCCACAGCTATGGAGCGAGTTCGACGCATAGATCCTTTGTAGGAAATCTTCCTTTTGGACTGAGCGGTTCCTGTCATGCGTTTACGTCCACGATGACTATTGCTTTGATTATGGAGCATCTTGGGTCTGCACGCCAATGATTTGTGCATTTGATCTTCCAAATACTCTTGCACTTTAGGATTCAGACCTATAAGTTCAAAAGAAATGACAGACAAATTAAGCAAAAGTAAGAAAAGGTTAAAAAGCGCACAGGTGAATTATTTTGCAGTCTACAAGATAAATGAACACGAAAAAAAAAAGTTACGTTCTGGCAGTCCATCTTCCTGGCTTCCCAAAAAACTGAGATTCGTAACACAAGACGTGCTCAGGAAATCTGACAAATTTCCCAACGTCACCCGAGAACCATTGATATAGCCGCTCTTCAGCTTCTTCAAAGTCGTGACCATAGCCACAGGTATCTTTCCTTGCTCTAAGAACCATAAGACGAAATTAAGTTTAACCTTAGATTAAAAATTCCTTCAGAAAATGACCTAGCTGCTGCTGACGAACGACCATGACCACCACAGGCCTTCCCAACATATTCTGCCAAGACGATTTCAGGAAATAAAGCTCGTTTTTGAAGGTATCGATCATGAGCTCAAAATCGCACGCCACATAGAAATGATGTTGATCAGTCAACTGAGGCGTGAAGGCGAAAATGCGATCTTGTAACGAGTATAGCTTGCTGGTGCTTAGAATGCCGACGTCGCGTGATTTTCTGCCCGACAAACCCAATTTACGGTTATGTCCTATAAGTAATCCCCAAAATTTAATCAAATATCAAATTAAAGCCATTCCAAATGAGAATAAAGGATTATATACCTAAGTAAGTATACAAATGGGATAAAACGCGAGCTGGCTGCACTTCAATAGGTGCGACTTCTGCTACGGTTTGGACAGCAATATCATATCGTTTCAGCCGATCTTGAATATTCACATCTTCGGCAAGAATTACGACCTGTACGACGACATCTGGTTTCTTCTGAGACCCCAATCTGCGATTCAAAGGGTCTAATTCTCCAGCTGCAATCAAATTCTGGCATAAATAGGGTTAACAAAAGGAGTCTCAACGAAAATATGTACCATATTACCTCTTTGAGTAATTGCGATAAAATGTAAAGCGACTGGGCCCACATAAACGGTGTCCTACCCCACGGTACACGTGTTTGACTCCCAGGATCTAAATACTCTGCAGGCACACATTCTTTAGGAACAGAGTACAATTCCGGGACTAGTTTTAGCCCGTCGTCTGTTGTTATTAATAACTACCGAATTGGTAATAAAGAAAAAGGGGTGATTAGCTCGACATTTGAAGAGTAGTAAGTTTCTACTTCTTCAAGAGCTTCGGAGTATTCTTCAATGGCTTCTCGGTCGCCTTGGAAGCAAAAATCCAGCAAAAGGTAACAAAAGAAGAGCGGCCATTCACATTCGATATGCTCAAATACTCTCAACTCCCATGGCTCATAATATAAACGACTTGGATCCTTTACAGAATTTAAAAAAATAATAATCCAAATTTTGTGTCAATTTTGAATTGGTTAAAGATCGGTTAGTTTACCTCCTTCGCTGTTTTATAACCGTCTCTTAGAAACCTTTTGCAACCGAACCTTCCTTGCAGTTTCTCTTGGATTGTCGTTCGCGTCAGTTTAATCAATTCGGGGTCATCCACAGCAAACGCTGGGAAACCAATGACAGACAATAAGGCGGCGTCAACTTCTTTGGAACTGGACTCGCGAGGTAACATAGACTAACGGTTGGAAACAGTTGCTGGCATCATTTACAAAAGAATGTGCGTGATAATTACTTGTAAGACTACGTGGCACTTTTGGGCCTCGTCTGCCAACACGTGAATGACGGAAGTGTTTCCTCCTCGAGCTCCAAACAAGTCCAACTCATTAATAGCCTGCAAAGCAGCTTTGGCCATTCCAATAGAGCTGGCATTAAGCTCTGGCACGCCATTGTTATTCTTATCGCCCCTCTCCCAAATACCAAAATCCTTTTCAAGAAACAGAATGAATTAGAAACTGCTAAAACGCTGCTTAATTGCTGCTAAATAATTACTGGGATGCTATAGGCAGATTCGATATAGAAAACCAAGTTTTGGATGAAGGCTACTTCATCCAGGTTGTACACAATCTGGAGACCAGAAGCTGTCATCTGAGCCAGGATTAAAATGTAGAGCGACACAGCATCGATTTGTAGATGGCCCCAGCCGGCGTCTGATACAACAGCATCACCAGTGGAAGAATTGAACTTGGCGTGGAGAGCATCTAACGGATGTTGGGTCGATTTGAACTTTTCGAGCTTATCCCTTTGTTTGATCATGGCCTCCATTAAGCCTCGCATGAGCTTAACACATCTCTGATGTGATGAGAAAAAATAATTACATAAGAATGATTCCTTTAATTTTCTTTAAAAAACAGTGTTTTAATTTTACTTGTTCTAATTCATAGGCTTTGGCACGATCGTCGTCCATGTCTGTGTTCTTCTTATAGGCCATGGATAAACCCCAAATGGCCAGTATACTATACACATTATCTCGGATCCAGGCATGGGTATGAGTGGCAGATGCAGGTAAAAGGCCAGTAACAGGATCCTATACGTATTCAAGTAGAACGACACGTGAAAAAGATGGGTGTCATTGAACGAAAACAGAGATTTGTGATATTTACTTGGTATTTTAAAATAGTTTTGTAGACTAAGCGCTGGTAGTAATCTAAACGAGCCCCTGATCCACTTCTGCTTCTCATCTTCAGCCTTGGACTCGGTGAAGGAGGAGAAGACATCTCACTTGGGAAGATGTCTTTCCGAGCTAAAAAACGAAACGGGTCACCTTGACTAATCCTTTACAGCATACTGGGGGAAGATGTTTTAGCGGAAAAGAGCGATTCACGGTCACGGGAACGACGGCTGCATAATAGAGCCTAGAATATAAATAAAGATGGAGTAGTCCCGCCCACTTAAGTTTTTACGGTGCCTTCAGCAATGCAGTGCAGATTTAAACTACACAATAGGCGTGCAATCACAAAGGAAAAGTTGGGATCATGGCTAACATGCCATCTATCCCAAACTTCTTTGCAACTACTAAGCAAAGAAATATAGAATACTAATTAACTATTAAAACGCAAAACAAAATCAATTAAAGTGACCAAGTATCTTATAATTCTTCTTCTTTCTTCTTTGTGTTGTTAAAGACGACAGGCGAAGTGATGTTATAATTCATATCGTCTGAAAGAAGTCTTTAACTTAACTAAGTTCTTCGAAAATCACCATTTCGATAAAAATATTAACAGGATTTTATTAGTGGAGGTATAGGACAGTTGACACGCCGGACAAACAGTAAAAAAATTCATAACTAATGAACTACAAACGTCGTGGAACTGGAAAAATCAGACACTTGGTGAATACGACGAATACCACCTGGGGAAAGTTTCGTCAAAATATAGAATACAGTGTACATGAGAAATTAAATAAAAACTAAATCTGTGCCATTTTTTGTAAGAAACGGATCCTTTAATTTCGTTGTACCATTCAACATAATTATTTAAAAAGTAAGTAAAAATACTTTTGTCGTAGAAGACAAGTCAGAAAAGAACCCCTCAAAAGATTAGGAACTAATTTACTGTACTGATTTTGCACGAGATTTTAGAAATCTAAAGTTATAATTTACTATTCTTTAGACATAGCTATTTTTACCACGAGGAACACGCTGTGGACACGACTCGGCAACGCTGAGTTCACCAACATTCAGTTTGGATTAAAAATGCCGACTGTCCGCAAGAGGAAAACCAACAGCCGCTCCCCGACACCGTTGCCTTTTCATCTTTTGGACAAAATCATGCATCTTATTGCACAAGTCAGAGCTAGAATGTTTTCAGCATCGACAAAGAGTATAACTGTAAGCTTTCATTAAGATATTTTAAGTCTATTCAGGGGCGTCGCGAGGGGGGGGGGGGGTGCACCCTCCCCAATAATTGGCCAAAAATCGATTAGGTAAAATTTGGGTCGCCGTCGGTAAAATTCGGAAAATGAAAATAAAATTTTCAAATGCTACAATAGATAAAGTGAATCTCGTAATACTATAATACAGTCGGTAAAATCCTATAAAATCCTATATTGTAATCCTATAAAATACTATAATACAGTCGGTAAAACTAAGGTTTCCACCCCCCAATGGAACCCCCTCGCGACGCCCCTGAGTCTATTATATATTTTTTTAAAAGCAACCATCTTAATTTCTTTACGGTGAAACACACGGACAAATACCTGAGTATTAACCTACACCTAAGTCAAAATTGTCTATCCAGCATTTCGTTCTGTAGTCTGTACACTTGGAAGAGCCTCTAATTTTCGTGGTCGTTTGGTCTTATTTTTCGTCTTCTTGAAACGTAATTCGTGGGCACTTCGGTTCACCTCACCGGTATTGATATTGGGGGGATTTGGGGGGGAGTATAATCGGAATGGTTCGTGAGACAAAAACAGAGGCAGAAATATAATTTTGCATGCGTGAAAGGGGAGGATAAACAAAATTTGATAACCAGGACACATCACTTGATAACAAGGACACTAGCACATCTAAGGAGTATAATTTCGGGCTAGAGTTTTGTCTCCACGTCACGTGAAAAATAAAGAGCAGAAAAGTGGCCACACTGTTCCGTCCCTCCTCTACTCAATAAAATGAAGCTATTTGTAATTACACGCGGGAGTTTTTCGTAAAGGAATTAAAACAATTGTAAAACATTGTTTGCAATAACACATAATTCCATGAAGACCGCGGCTGTCTCAACTTTCGGAGTAATTATATGTTGTACTAAACATTATAGGTTCCTATGAATTACTTCACAGAGAAACTTCAACTCGTTTTTAATGCGATTGTAATATCTGTCTGTATTGCTTCTGATCAGTTACTTCTTCGTACGCCCCTTTCATAGTCAAAACCCGAGAAATTCGGGTCTTTAAGTTATACGCGCTATAAATAAATTACAATCATTTATTCGTAAGCTACAAGTTAATAATAGTTGTAGTTTTAACAAAATAATACATGAAGTGACGGGGGGCGGCGCCAATGTCATAGTGAGTGCGTTGGTGTCGATATTTCTTGTCAGTCCGTTTTTCTTTCCCTGTTTTTAGACATTTTTTATACTTCAGTTAAATTATACCACCAGAAAGCCAATAAATGACTGTCACTTAGTCACTTCTACGTGTCACTTTCCCGCCCCTTCCGACCGTTACGCCTTCTACATAAATTAGACAAAATCCTTGTTCTAACCTGATAATGAAAAACGGACTCGATCATAAATACTAATAGAGCAAACAGACTACCCAGAGAGAAAATCATAAAAGCGCTCTGCAAGTCATGTAAGTTTAAATTCTCACTTTTAGGCACGCCCAATTTCATTGTTACACATGGATTAGGTGGCGGTAAAGATCTTGCAGCCCAGTATGGAATCAGCCCAGCTTCGTGTAGTCGAGTTATTCTATTATCCATTATTGGTATTAATGTGATGTTTCTTTATTTGTACGAAGCATGACTTACTCCAAGTTAATTGGCTTTAAGAGCGTGCTTTTCTTTGGTAACATAAAAGCAACGTAACTTTTGTAGAAACTGTTTTTCGCTAATGTTAAGCGACAAGAAGGGTGTTTCTTATAGTCTTGATAAATTATATCGTCTAGAATAGATTTATCCTGCAGCATAGTCAAGTAAATGACAAATGAGCAATCTTATATAGGAAGGCATATTTAAATTATTTACCATGATATAAGCGTATTTTCCGGTGAGCACTTTTTCAACGGCATTTCCTAATGTCGGCACCCGTGTTTCTGGATAACGCCGCAAGGAGTCGCCCAGTAACTTATACGTACCCGATGTTGCCGACTGACATATCAAATTGTATAATAATAAAATAAATAAACCAAGAGTAATTTTGTCTGTTACATACCAGCATCATGGACTCGAATGAAGTGCTCTTCATAACACTAAAGGTGAGTACGTTTTTCGTCGCTACGTCGTCAATGGAATCTACCAAAGCTTTTTGCCTCGGCACTGTGAGGTATGACACGAGGGTTGATGTGTATGTATTCACGAGGATAATTGAAGCTAGACACCATGCAGCAGCTAAGGCACGTGAAGGGTGCGTGTGTACAAAGCATCTACCAGCTATGAAAAACATACATAGTTAGTCAAGATAAAGGAAAGAAGATATCAATTATGTACACTGTGAAAGAAAACAGCCAATGACAAAATCAAACTGTAGTTGCAGACTTTGGTACGGCGCACCATCGTACCAGAGTCCATTTCTGGAAATTCGTAGAATAAGCCAAAGCAGGATTGGTAGAACGACCAGACAGGCTATCAAACCAAGCCATACCTGACATTGAAATTGTCAGTATTAATAACTGAATGCAGTCTATAATTTAAAGTACCTCAATGTTGTATGGTTGAGTACATGCCCATAGTTTAGATTCCTCCCTAGGTGGCGGTATTAAAATACCTGTGGGATCTTCATAAAACGGGTACATAAAATCAACAGCCTGAGACCTGGCATATGTGATTGTAAAAGGACCCACCACAGCGTCGATTTCCTAACACAGTAATAAAAAGAATAAATTGAAACCCGAATTAAAGGTGGCTACTTTTCGAATAAGCATTCCAACGAGTCCATTCCAACTGCCATTACCATCCGGAGCACCCGCAGCATCATCCCGAGGTTTCAGTACGTTGTATCTACCAAAAAAATATAAAATTCAATGCGGATTTTACTGGGAACTGTATTTATTAAACGGCACTACATACGTCCAGTTTAGACGATGTGCGATGGTTTTGAAAACATCAAAACACAGACCAGAGAATTCTTCTGTCATATTCGGATTGGGAGGGAAAACAGTAAAAGGGGCAATCTGTGAGAATTAAATAGTTAGTAATCTATATAATCTATCAAAATCTTTCTATGATCAGAAACTTATACATCAAGGGCTCCGATCTTCAGGTGTTTTCCGGTTAATGAATCTGCACACATTATATAGCCGTTTTGGCTGAATATACGTGGTAAAGTTATACGAGTTTAACCACTTATGTCTATTATCTGTAACATTATAAATGTTGTCCCCGTCGTCGCTACTGGGAACCTACTGAAGTAGTGATAGCCAGGGACGGCTTTCAAGTACTGGACCTTCCTTTATCACTCAATGTTATCGTTACATGCATGCACCACCGTACAACATCCTATTCGCTTGTCAGGTGAATGAAGCCGTATTACTGGAAAAAATAGCCATAAAAGTCCAAAGTTGATGTCCCATGGTGGGTAAAAACTACATCGACTGTTACTGCGTGCACCATATCATGTTCATTCTTTATCGTTCTGTCCAAATGCACTACTATGACACATATTTATTGCCCTGTCTTGACCTTGCAATGGAAATTGAAACCATAATATTAAAAAAAACTAATTGACACAAATAGGGAAATAAAACTTGTCTTGGATATATACGTTCTTTTGTTCATTGAATTTACATAAAAGATTGTAGTTAGATAATAACAACTTAAAGAAGTGACAACTTTTTGGAGGATTTTTTCCGAAGAATGGGAAATGGTTGAAATAATTGCCTTTACGTGTTTGAATGCACATCAATTTTTCACTTATCGGAAAAGAGAAAAAAAAATGCGAATTTATAGGAGAGTGTCATGCCCACATGCCTTATATGCAGTCAGTTTGTGAGGGAGAGATGAGGATGTTGGAGAATGTTTGTTAATGAAGTGGAATGTCAAGAGTGATAGTTTCACCACGTTTGTGGTGTTGTACCCTTTTCTTTTATTCCCTATGGTTTATCTTATTGCAAGAGCAGCTTGGGGTTTTTACGAACTGTCTACAACTGATACGAACAACTATCACAACTGTTATGAACTATTTTATTGGCCAAATTAAATTGAACGAAAAATTTTATTTGTAATTTCCTTATGTGTATTAAACGAGGAGTAAGGTTTCGAAAGTATTGAAGCACAGGTTTCAGCTAGTGCTTAAGTAACAAAAAGTCGGAAGATCTTGATGCATGGTTGGAGTGCAAACAGACTTGCTTACATCTTTAGTTGGCTACATCCATGATTTTTTAATTTAATTTGGCTTTCGTTAACTTAAGAGTGTTCTTTGGTGAAGCAGGATTGGTATACCACTGTATGCGAAAACCAAAATGGAGATGCAAAGGATCGACCAGAATTATTGTACGGGAAACCAGTGTACGGGAAAACAGAAAATGGTGCAAGCTAGTAGAAAAGTCATTGGATTTCTATTACCTAAATCATTCAAAATTTACATCTAGGGCTCCGATCTTCATGTGTCTTCTAACTAATTTTATTCCACTCATAGTGCACTTCTATGGATGAATCTTTTCTGCACAGGAATAACAAATTCAATTACGAGTATAATTTTTCGCAGTATTGAAATGCTACCACCTTCTTGGCTACAGGGGACGCACTGAAGTCAAAATGGCCCAAGGTGGCTTTCATGTACAGTACTCGGACTTTCGTTGTATCATTTAATACTACCGTCATAGATGAACCTTCGCGTCACATACTATTCGTTTGTTAAACGAATAAAAGTTGCATTTAAAAATTGCAATGTAACTTTAAAAAATTTATCGACTATTGTGAAGTTGGCATATATATCTTCTGCTGTTTATTCTTTAATGACTACCAAAAGGCAGCAATGGCACTCGTTCCTTTCTCTAGTTGTCGGTTGGCATTGTTAGAAGAAGCGTTTCTATTATTTGCAAAGGAAAAGACACACTACGTGTTGGCAAATAAGTTTCCTCTTTTATACGTACCTATTTTTCATTGTTAAATTTCGAAGGAAAAAAACCTACAGTAAACGACAGTTTCTTTACTTTACCTTCCAGTTTAACTTCAAGTCGTCCTATTTTCGCTGGACTTTTAGTTTAGAAGCATAAGCATGTTAACAACGTCAAGTCAAATAGAAGATATAATCGGTATAGTTCGAGTTATTTTTTTTTTTTGCGATATTGTCAACCCCAGAATACATGAATATTGTTACGAGCTAAGGTTGAGGTGATTGTAATTGCGATTGGCCATCAAGGTTGAGGTTATTATAATTAAGAATGGAATGTTGGATGGGTTACGTTCTGCTAACGTTGACAGGCAAAGTTCGTGGCTGTCAGATATAAAAACATACGCAACGCATAGGCAGTCCAGCCTTGTAAGGAGTAGAATTAGTAGTAGTATAGGTTTGAATCTCGATAACGATATACTAGGAAGAGTTAATAGATTAACACTTAAAATACGATAAACACTGTTAACCATAAATGTAAAGGACAACGTAAAGACATCTCTCGTGCCGAGGCCAGAACCCTCGTGAATGTCTATACGCAGTCCAAAGGTAATCTTAAGTTCCGAAGCCCAACGACGCAAGAAGAAGCAAAACAGCGATGCCAACCCAAGGACACAACCCAAGCCTAAGACCACTTGAGACCACGGAGGATAGACGAAACTGAGGTCACAACCCGTAGCCTAATAAACCAATTGAGGCCACGGAAGGTAGAAACAACCGAAGCGCACCTCGATACCGATGTCCAACTGGCCTATAAATTCGGACCCACCAGACGACAACGGGATCAGTTCACCCCCCCCCCCTTCTCAGTCCCCGTAACATCGGTTCCCCTCCCTGTTCCTTGCCAAGGATACCCGTCCGCCGAGCAATTCCGCCCAGCAGTAACTCAGCCGCCATCACCGTCTAAGCCAGCGAAGCCCTCAAACCTGTACCGGCCCCACTGATAGCAGACGTGAATACACTATCACAGCCTAAACGTGAGTGACAATAGAGATACTGTGCTCTCAACAATGAATATTAAACAATCAAGAGTAATGAATATAAAACAGAGAATTCCCCAACAAGCTCAGCCCATTCTGTTCAATCTCTCAGCGGGTACACTCAAATCATCGACTATTCAAATAAGTAAAAATCAAGCTATTTTGAGTCTACATAAATAAGCGCCAAGAATGTGTCGTGAACCAACAAAATTGTGGTGGTTCGCACTCCTGAATTTAACAGCACTTTCAGTTCTCCGCCATATTTTCCTGTGTACATCGTGCTGAAATGGCCGAAGAGTGAAAATTTTAGTGTTGGATTCATTGCATACTTAACTAAAGATATTCTATTAGAATTGATTAAAGAATTCTAGAGGTGTTTAATTCGAGACATCCAATATCTGCCAACAGATTTGCATGTTTTCTTACTTTACTTCTTTACCTGAAGCTTCAGGCAGAAACACCCTCTATATCTTGGATTTCCGTATCCTTTCACCGTACGATTTAGTTTTACTATTTTCGTCTTCCGTTTCTTCGTTCCGTGTTTTTTCATTATTTCGACTTTCTTTGCTTTCTGGCTATTATCACATCTGTGTGAATGCTACCCCACGCCTCTAACTATAAAATGGAATCCATCTCAAAAACCATGCTACCTGAAACCTTTACTGAACCTGTTACGCCTAGTAGTAGCATAAGCGAGCTTGAAGAAGGCGAGATAGAAGATGATGAGGATGTTTTTGATGCAAACTTAAGTAAGTCAAGCCCACCAAAACTGTACTACCCATTTTCATTCTTATCAGATACATAAATCTTATTTTCCTTAGATGGTAGGCAAGCTCAAATTCAATCCAAAGTTCAGGATGGCATCGCAAATCGGGAGAATTGCGTTCCCAAAACTAAAAGCGAATCCCACGCCAGTCGAAGACGTCGAGAGAGTAGTTCCTCATGGCTTAATTCTGAAAGAAATCTCTCACCTCATTCGAAACCTAGATGGAACCCCGTTCCTATTCACAAATCCAAATCGCGCCAATTGTCCCTATCATCTAAATCGGCTACTCCAACCAACCGAGATCGAAAGACATCTAACAAGTCTTCTCCCAACCCTAGACCACGGTCCAGGAGATCAGGCTCTTCACCTAGCTCGAAGAAACCAACTTCCCGCCGGAAATCCAAAACCCCAGTCAAAGGTAGTGAGTTCCTGCTTCTCTTCTTCCAACGAATTTAATCTCAAATATTGGTTATAGATGCTTCTAGGGCTCTTTCGTCAGAAAGCAGAACCCGATACCAAAGACTGCGCATGAATACTGGAGAATTTGACAAAATTAGCTCGCCAGAGTCGGTCGTTTTAGTCGAAGCGGGTCAAAATCACGGGCCAGCACACGCTTCGGCTTCTACAGTTTCCTTGTCGAGTTCAGTCAGTAGTCCAGGATTTGAAGCGCAAGGGCTGGGAGCTCTCGAGAATGATAACGAGGAAGAACTACAGCTCAAACTCGCGGCTTTACAGTCGCTCGTTGGTTCCCAGAAAATGGAAGAAGATGAAGGCGAAACAAAGAATGTAGAGGAAAGTGAACTTGGAGAGCATCTCCCAGGCGACGAAGAAGAACTAGACGAAGACCTTTTAAGAGCTCAACTGCTGGTGGCCATGACTAGCAGGAAACGCCAGGAAATTGACTATGCCTTCGTTTTAGATTCTGAGCAAGATCCGACGCGCTCGCGATCCTCCCAATCTCGATCTCAATCGCCCTTGCATCGCTTCGGTATGACCTCTCCAGTCTCTGTAGCTTCCAGCCCCTCTTCTTTACCAGAAATAAGGTCTATACCAGTCCCTCCTCCTTCATTTCTGCACTTTCCCCCTCCTCTCCCCCCTATTCCGCATCCTTATGGCTCCTTTCAGCCTACTTCATCACCTTTCCCCGGTTTTGCTACTTTAGTGCCACCTCCGAACCACTTTCCTATTTTCCAGCCCACTTTTGTTCCTCTGCGGCCTGAAGGACCGCCCCTTTTGAAGCCAACACTGTTTCATCCTGAACCGATTCGGTCCAACCTTATTTCAGTACCTTTGCTGAATAATTCTAGACAGATAAAACCATCACTAGTTGAGGAGAAAGTCTCATCACTAGTTGAGAAGTGTCTTTTGCCTGAGGCCGTACCACCCTCGAGCTTCCCGGTTCCCATTCCTAAACCGCAAACGAAGAAAGTTGGCTCTAAACCGCTCGCTCAAGCGCTCTTTAAGTTAGGTAAAAAAGTTTCAACGCAAACCACACCTACTACTACGGTTAATACCGTCACGAAAGGGACGTTAATGACAACGATTCCCAAACCTACGCCGTTAATTATCTCCTTAAATGGTGATACGACGGATGAAGATGAAGATGAAATGGAAACTGGAAAAGGTTTTTCAACTCCACCGACAGCGACCGTCTCGAGTACTGACACCGATTTAGACTCACTAGTAGAGCAGTATTTGAAAGGGACAAGGGAAAAGATGGAATTGACGAAGCAAAAACAAGTCAAAGCGCCAGACACGCCCCAAGTTAGTTTTCTGTTTATTATTATTTATTTCTTTGAGAAAGAAGATTTAGCGATGTTTTTCCTCATGCATAAAGTGAAGAAATCCAAAAGTTTGAATTGATTTTGTTGTAGTCTCAAGTTCTCGTGTTTTTCTTAAAGGCGTTGAGACATTTATCGGAATCCCAACAAGAAGAGTATCGACGATTGAAGAGGGAAATCGAGCGAAGGGAGCGTCAACAGCAGAAGCCAAAACGATCCAACAACAACAATGAAAGTTTAGCTCAGCAAATCACGAAACCTACAATATTATCTATAAAAGAAGCGCAGCGCCTTCCAGTGTCAGCAGTTCGAGTAGTTACGGCTCCACCCATTTCGTTAACTACCAACTCTTTAACAGCAGTTCCGCCACTTCCTTTGCCAACTGCTCGTACAGCTAGTATGGCTCCTCCATTGCCAACTGTTCCCATGCCTGTAGCTCCTCTGCCTCCGCTCCCTACTTCGCCCATATCTGTATGTCCACCACCTCCGTTACCAACTACACCTATGCCTGTAGTACCTCCACCCCCTCCTTCCCCGCCAGTCAATCCCACGCCGGCGGTGACTTCACCCCCAAAGAGTTTAGTGTTGGAAGCCAAAATCATGGAGGAACAGCTGCAGAAAAGGTAGATTTAAAAAAAAAATCACTCTACTTCCGTTTAGCCTCCCTACTTTAGTTTTTATTTGTTGCTTTAGATACTAATGGTTTTTAACTATGTCCTTTTTTCGAGTAACTAACATGATATTATATTACGATATCGAAGAAAACGTCAATGTTTACACTTTTATATTTACATATTTATATTTACGGATTTATATTTACTGGTTAATTAATTACTTTTTTGTAATTATTTTTTCATAGAGAGGAGTTCGAGAAACAAGTGGAGATAGCAGAGAAGAAAGTGGACGAATGGATTAAAGCTCAGGAGGAATGGAAAGACGCAATGGATGAAATAAGGAAACTAAGGCAAGCTATGCTAAGGGCCCAGACCCGTAAAGAAACGCTACAAGGAACACTCGATTCTTTGAGTATGGATTTGCAGGGTTTACTTGTTTCGTTGCCCAACTTGGCTTCAGATGACCCAAGTGCGGCCATAACTGATGTTGTTTCCAAGATCAAGGCAGCATTAAGTCCGTCCTCCACTCTTGAAACCGTTCTTGACACCAAGACGAAGATACAAGCTCCGCCCACCAAGCCTGATTCATCTCTTTCGAAGAGTAGTGTCACACCTCCAATCCCTCAAACGCTCAAACCTTTCAGTAGTCCATCAGTGAGCAAAGCTAACGAAACTACTCCAGAAATTGGCCAAAAAGCGCCCGAAACACCGAAACCAAGAACCAAGTTAGAAAACCCAGGATTTAGAAACGCTCGAATTCAGGAGCAAACCCACGTAGAAAATTCTACAGCCACCCAAGTGCCAAAACAGATCGTCCCAAAGCTTGACTCCCTTAACGTTACATCAATCCCGCCTGCCACATTGTTGTCTGTTTCGAATTCAAACCGTAAACAAGCACGTCGGAAGATCTCAAGTACTAATTGTAACTCAAATCCGGGGATTCCAATCAGCCTGGCTTCCAAACGACAACGTACAAGAATATTAGAATGGAATAATCTTGATGTAATGCCTCCAAGGAAATTAGGTCAGCTCGCAAGGTACCATAAGAGTTCTTTTTGGGCTAATTCTGCTTTTTTTATTTTTGGATTTTTAGCCAGACTTCTTGCAATACCAGACACGAGTGTCAGACCGTCGTCTATATTGCCAAAGAAGATTCCTAAGCCGATTCTGCCAGAGGAACATTGGAAAGGAGAAGCAGTTTTGGGCAGTAGACAGCCTGACGAAGCCTACTGCGAAGTACTTGATTTGAGCAAGAGGTATGTCTCGCCTGTCTCTTGGAAACTGATGGAAAAGTAAGTTGAAATATCTTTATCGTTTAAGAAAAAAGTCGTATTTGGGGTAATTTTCCTCGGTTTTAGAAGCGTGGACATAGCTAAACCGCTTTGTCCCTTCTTTTTGATGGGAAACTGTTTGGACACTCGTTGCCGATACCAGCACCTGAAAGAGAATCATAGCTAGCAGGTTAATATTTCCCCTGGAGCAACGGAATTCCTTTCCCGTTTCGTTCATGAATTTCTTTTGTTTTTACCTAATTTTTATTTATTTTTTTGTTTTACTATTTTCATTGTTGTTACGTTTCTGTTTATTTTATGGTTTCTCTTGATTTTTTGGCCAGAGTCTGTTGAGGAGAATGGATTTCTTTTTTTATTTTTCGCAGGTATGCAAGTGAATCGACGGAATGCTGTGGATCTTACAAAGGAACATGGATTGGTTTTTCGTAGCTTTTGGGCTGGGGAAAAAGTGGTGACCAAATGAAAGTAACACGTGAGTATAGTATGCTTTCAGGTTATTAGTCCCTTCTTGCGAGGGATACCTATTAAGGTGAAGAGAAAAAAAGGGGAGGGAAAGAAACGGAAAAAAATGGATAGACTGTCGTAGTGTGATGAATATAATGGATTTGCGGTTTTGTGATCTGCGTTTCTTTTCCGATCAAGCTTTCGATTGTGATGGGAACAACTCCGATGTCGATTATCGAAACGAAAGTGAAATTATATTAGTGCTCCGTTGATCTACTTGGTGGACGACGAAGCCTTCGGATTATACATCCATACTGTGAGATAAATCGTAAAAAGGGAATTTGTTTTGTATAGTTTTGACCAGATTTGCTAATACAGAAAGTGTATTGTTCAATTGTGCTTTTATTTCTTGGCAGAGAAACCTTTCTTGCTTTTCGCTTTTGATTGGCTGTCTGGGGTGAGGATTTTCTGTTCTTCGTCTACCAGTAAGTCGAAATGCCGCAGAGCTTCTGCCGAAGGACGTTTATGCCATTTCGCGCTATTTGCACAATTTAAATTTTTAGTAGTTTTCTATTCAAATTGATACTAATTTACTAGTCAATGTAAATTAATATCACTTACGACGGCTTATTTAAGATTGTTAAATCAGCAAGTTAAGAAGTTATTAAACTAGTATGAAACGAATGGAAAGTTGATTTACTTTGGTACGCCATCGGGTGGTAATAAGACATCCAAGATGGAATCAATGAGATTCAATTTCAAGTCGTGGTCTGAGGCAGTTGTGGTAGATAAAGAGGGCGAAGCGTTAACTTCGATAAGCCAAGGTTTAAGATGATCGTCGATGATAATGTCGTAACCATAACATTCAAAACAATGAGGATCGCTTAGCATTAACGGAGCGACTGATCGTAAAGAATGAACTACGAGCCAGACGATAGCCAAATGCAATTTTTCCGCGCAAG
Source organism: Lepidurus packardi (assembly GCA_023053545.1). Taxonomy (NCBI): domain Eukaryota; kingdom Metazoa; phylum Arthropoda; class Branchiopoda; order Notostraca; family Triopsidae; genus Lepidurus; species Lepidurus packardi. The sequence goes on from JAKZAN010000004.1 coordinate 3,427,809, forward strand.
CTTCGCCTCTCAAGGCGGATAAGTACAGCATGAGGTCATCGATACTCCATTTTCCTCCGTGCTGCGAGTTATAGTCCTCCTACTCATAAGGAAGGGTAGGTAATGTAAAATTCGTGGTTTCTATCAAATTATTTGATTTTATTACGCCCTGCTTTTGGATCGAGACGTTAGTCAAGTGGACGTACATGTTATCCAATTGGTGTACGCTACGGTCGTATTTGACGGTACAAAACCGACAAAAGCCTCGCTTGAATAAATAAGCTCTGAGTGGTCGGAATGAAGTGACTAATACATATAAACGTAAATCGAATTTTTTGCCTCCAATTAAAAGTGGGTTATCAATGTAGCGCGAAATAACGTAGGATTCCCTTGGTGGTCCAGTGGGATTGTTAAGCGTTCGATTATCAGACGACCACTTCTTAATACGAGACAGCTAAAAATTTAATTTTATTACGAAATGTACATTAGTTATAACATTAGTCTTCAGTAAAGGTAACTCACCTTATTGACAAGAAAAATACCCGAGCCTTGGGAACGCCCGCAAGGTTTCATGATCCAAGTGCATAAAGGAGATCTGCGATATTCCTCAGCGAATAAATTATAATCCGCTGGTAAGATGAACGTAATTGGGAGAAAATCCAAATTAAAATCTTCCGATTTGAAGCTTTCCTTATCTTTATCACGCTCCTGTTCCCTGCGATAGCGTTTGACATTTTTTACCATTAGATCTTTCCTGGTGAGTTCGTAGTGATTCGGGAAATGATTAATTAACCTATACAAAAATGCGTAGTTGTTATAATTTTTTTTACATATATGTATATAAACAAGCTATTTTATTACTGGTAGTCTGACAGTCGGTAGCCACTTTCGACTGAGAATAACGCCCTACAGCTTTGCGTGCTTGCCCTTAGAACAAACTAAAATAAGACTTGCGATTTTAGTGGACGGATAGATATACCAATAGAAGTTCCATTCGTCTTCAGTTCCTGCAGGAACCCACCCTCTTTTATGGAAATTACTTGTTACAACTGATTTATCCAAGTCCGTGCAATAAACAATGCGATTAGCCATTTAAAGCCTAGTTTTTAGACCAAGTTAACCCTCTTTTCCGCGCATTATTTCAAATATCGATCAAACAAGCAACAGATTTGCGGTTCGCTATCATTATTTTCTTTCGAACCCAGTTCAGTTCCTTGTAGTAACGTTGTTTCACCTTTTCTCCGGCGTCGTTTGTTTCACGCGTGGGTATCACGGTTTTCGTTGCTTAAGAGAATTAGTAATTGAAAGGAAATAAGAAGTACACAAATAGCGGGAATTAGAAGAATTAAAAGTAAAAAATGGACAACGTGGATAAGCTGTACGATTATTATAATTTGCTCACTGAAGCGAAAGATGAAGTACAGAAGGTAAGAAGGCGTATATTTTTGCAAGGGTCAATCAGACTACTTTTGCTTGTAACTTAATCAAATTTATTTTTCTATTTTTTAGCACGAGAAGGAATATCAAGAGATCTTAAATGCTGCTAAAGGTGAAGCAAAAGAGAAACAGTTGGCTTCTCAATTTATTGTTCGCTTCTTGAAGCACTTTCCCCATTTGGTTGGAAAAGCCATTGACGCTTTACTGGACTTATGCGAAGATGACGACGTCGCTGTAAGACTAAGATTTCTATAAATGGAAATTAAGACTAATTATTTTTTCCTCTTAGATTCGTAAACAAGCTATTAAAGACCTTCCCGCCATTTGCCGCGAAGATAAATCACACGTTCCCAAAATCGCCGATATTTTGGCCCAAATCTTGGCTTCTGATGATCCTAACGAGTTAATTATCGTTCATACGTCACTAATGAATCTATTCAGCCTAGATGCACGTGGTAAATATATTGTTTTTCCCTTTTTTAGCCTTTTCAATTATATTTACATCCAAAGCTAATCTTTGTTTTATTCCGTTTCAAAGGTGCCTTGGCAGGGATATTTTCTCAGATCAAGAGTGGAGATGAGGTTTTACGCGAACGGGGCTTGAAACTTCTAGCTACCAAGCTGAAGACTGTGAGCCCGACGGTTTTTAACAAGGACGTGAAGGATGTTTTAGCCGTAGAATGCAAGAACCTGCTTTCCGTAATTTATCTTAATTTCAAAATAGCTCTATTTTAACATGTCTTCATTTTAAGGATGTTACCGCCGAAGAGTTCGTGTTGATAATAAGCCTGTTGGCTCTAACAGGCTTAACAACGACTATTACTGGACAGCAACAACTGGTGGATATTGTTGCCGAGCAGTGCACTTTAGACCAACCGTTAACAGCGGCAGAACCAGAAGCGTTGGACCGTTTGATTCTGTGTTTGAAACACACTTTGCATTACTTTTCTGTAAACTTCCACTCCCTTTTCGAAACCTTGGTTTTTAATTGCGCTGTGTGACTTATTTCATTTTAGAACCAAGTGAAGTCTACCAAATTCGTTAACTACATTTGCCAACATGTTTTGCCCAATCTAAATGAATTGACAGTGGGAGAAAAATCCGAGCAAGTAAAATTGGAAATTTTTAAAATCTTGGCGGAGCTCAGTCGCCATGCAGGAACCTTGGAGAAACCCACTGAAGGTGTTGAAGCTTGCTACACCACTTTATTGGTATGATTTACTCGGGAGTTTTGATGTTTCGAAGTTACTCTACTTTAATGTATTATTCTTTTTTGCAGGAGTATATGCCCTTACCACCACCGGAGGAGACAAATGGTGTTTCTGAAGACCCCAAATTAGAGTTCACATATGTCGAGTGTCTAATGTACGTGTTTCATCAGTTAGCAAAGCAGTGTCCAGAGTTTTTAACAGAAAATGCTGATCGTTTGAAAGATTTTCGCCTTAGGTAAGAAAACTACCGCAAAAACTTCATAAACTAAAATCCATCTTATTTTTGTAGACTACAATTCTTTGCACGAGGTTCGCAAGGTTATATGAAGAAATTAAGGGAGGCTTTGCAAGGAAAAAGTGGGGATCAGTTGAATAGCGACGAGAACAAAGTGAAAGTGATGGGTTTGAAGACAACATCCAATATCAACGCCTTAATCAAGGATTTGTTCCATAATCCGCCATCTTACAAAGCCACAGTGACTCTATCTTTCCAACAAGCCATAAAAGTAAATTCATCTAAACTGGATCTTTTGTATTTGAGATTTAATAATGTTCTTTACTTCCGTAGAAGGCTGGAGTTAAATCTGTCGAGGCTAGTAGGAATGTTGAAGCTGCCAACAGCAAACGTCACGCCCCCATCACATTCGGAGAAGGAGGAGAAGCCAAAAAGCAAGTGAAAGGCAAATGGGAACCTTATAATATCCCCAGTGGAAAGTATAGCAGCAATTTTCAGGGATATCAAGGTAAATAACAACGTTACGGATACTGAAAAGGGAAAGTAGTTTCAATGTATATTGTTTAGAGGGACAGCCCAGGAGGGGAGGATTTCGGGGAAGGAGCGGATTCAGGGGAGGGAGGGGCTTTCGTCGAGGAGGCCGTGGGCAGTACTAAATGGTTTGGAAGATGGAAGAATGTACCTTCATTGAAACGATGATAGTCGACTGTGTCATTTATGCGGATGTGAAGACGTTTTGGTATTTCATGCATGTATTTGGATGCATTTTCATGAGAACGAGGGCGGATGATAAACTCAAGACAGAGCTGGTGGGCTTCGTTTTCGTGCCAGTGATCAGCTAAAGAACAGCAGAAAGTGGAAATATTTTCTTTCTTTGTAGTTTTGACCAAAGTCTCGAACCTTTTTATCCTTCAAACACCCTTCCCCACCCAGTTTTGCGGCACAATTGAAAATAATGGTTTGGTTTCTTTTATATTTTTATTGTTTTTTTTTTGTAGGACGTGGACCAAGGTTTTGCGAAGGATTTCCTTGCTGTATCTGCTAAACATAATTTCCTTTTAGTTAGATGTGTGATCACCGTACTACTCTCCTGGAGTTAAGACGTCGTCAAATCAATTCTTTTTCACCCATTCTTTAGGTTCGTTTGACGAGAAGAAAATTGGCGAGTCTGGATGACCGGCGGTATTAATTTAGTTAATCAATGATTTATTCCTTTTTTTAGAGCGGTCCGTCTTCGACAGTTATTAACAAGCTTGGTTGTGTCGCAAAGACCTGGGTTTCCTTTCTTGTCCCCTTTTCCCTTCTACCTTACCTGATTTTTCAGAGCGTTTACAAAATACAGCTATTTCTCGGCGACGGATTAATAAAAAAAAAGGAGTTTCTTGAGAGTGGGTTCAGAACAAGTCGTTTGCAATTCTAGTTTTTGTGTACTTTTGTATGTGGTTTTCGAGACAATAGAAATTTGGGAGTAAGAAACTCTTGTGTTTAAGTAGCTTCCTTTGTATGGAAAATTTACGCTTATTGAACAGGGCCTTACCCAGGATTTCGGTTCGGGGGCGGTAGTATGTGGATATCGTTACAGAGAAAAAAATTCCGGGGGGGGGAGAGGGGGTAAACGCCTCCTGGTTATTTAGTTCATTTACTTTTTAATTGTATTTATTGAAATTATTTGTACAACATAATTTAACCCGTAAATTTATAGTTAGAAGTACTACTTTTTGAGTTGGAAAGATGTTGTTGTTCTGAATGTAATCTATGGTATATTTCGCTATTTAATGTGTTTTCTGAAGAGTAAATGGACCTAATTTGAAAGAACCAACGCAATCTAATTAGCAAAATTTAAAGTTGGCGCCAACATCTTTGTGGAAATAAGCCGATGCCTACCCAGGCGCCCTCCAGCGAGTTTAGTTTTCTTCAAGGTAGGGGGAAGTCGATAGTAGCGCCATCGAACGAACGCTCCGTGTCATTCGCCAAGTTGAAAGAAGCGCATCAAAGCCAAGCTCCATCAAAACAAGCAGTGTTTTCTTGAGTTCTACGGGAGTGACGCACTTTTCGTTCAGGTATTTTAATTCTTAATGTATTGGGGAAATTTTCCAAAAGTGTAGTTTGCATGGACGACGTAAATTAAGTGAGATTTTAGCCTTGGAAATATCTGACCGCCAGCCTGGGGCCAAGATGGCGGCGAGTGCCATCTCTTGCAAGGCGTTCGTTGTGTAGACTGTGCAGAAGATTTTATAGGACGCGGTTTCTATGAGTTTTGTAATAAAAATTTGTTGTTATTTTTTTCCGATAGTTTTAGAGGCATGACTTGAGCCATGGCGGACAGTACAGACGCCACAAACATTACCTATCCTTCCGGTTGCAAGGAAGTGAGCGAAGAGTTGGGTGCAGATGAGTTAATTCGCCGATTGAAAGTACTTGAAAACTCCTCATCATACAGTAATAATACCTTATACATTCCTTTTGTAGAATTTAGCCCAGACGTTCCAGTCTATGGGACAGGATGATAATGCGTACCAGGAATACATCCCCTTGGCGTTGCATTTAGCTAGCGAATATTTCCTAACACATCCTTCCAGAGATGTTCAGCTGCTTATTGCATGCTGTATTGCAGACATTTTAAGAGTTTACGCTCCTGAAGCTCCTTATTCAGACCCAGAGCAAGTGAAAGTAAGCTTTCGAGTCCAACTTTCTCTTAAAAGAAATATTTTTTCATTTATTTTTGGGTATTAGACTATCTTTATGTTCCTCATTCGCCAGTTGGAAGGCTTAAAAGATCCCAAGGACCCCGCGTTTAAACGCTACTTCTATTTGTTAGAAAATTTGGCCTATGTCAAGTCCTTTAACATGTGTTTTGACTTGGAACAAGCCCAAGAAATTTTCTGCAGTTTGTTCAGCCTCATTTTTCGCATCGTCAAGTAAATTGTATATTTTCTGTGCATACAAAAGTAATGACTTGTTTTCCTCTCTGTTCAGTGACGAGCATTCAGGCAAAGTGAAAAATTTTATGCTGGATATTCTAACACCGATTGTACAAGAATCCGATAATTTATCTAATGAGTTGCTTAACATCATTCTGATGAACTTTGTGGAACCCAACAAGTCACAAAAGAAGAACGCCTTTTCTTTAGCTCGGGAATTGGTGGTTAAGTGCAGCGATACTATTGAAACTTACATCCAATCGGTATAAACCTACAAAACTTTCATTGGAAGAATGTTCTAATTCGGTTTTGGGCAGTTTTTTAACCAAGTGTTGGTGCTTGGCAAAGATGATCGTACCTATCCCATTGCTCGTAAAGTTTACGAGTTGATTTACGAACTCAACCACATTTGCTCGTCGGTTCTCATCGCTGTGTTACCCCAGTTGGAGTTTAAACTCAAAAGCGCAGACGAAACAGAGCGAATGAATGCTGTTTCACTACTCGCTCGGATGTTTTCTGAAAAAGAGTCCAGTTTAGCCTCCCAACATCGACCCTTATGGATAGCCTTTCTGGGAAGGTAGTATTCGTTTCCCTTTTTTCTCTGCAATGGATTTTTAACACTCTCTCTTACGATAGCTTTTTTAATCGCCTCCTTTAGGTTTAATGACATTTCTGTCAACATTCGCACGAAATGCGTTCAGTACTCGATGCACTTTTTACTGAACCATCCAGAGTTGAGAGCGGATATTACGGAAACCCTAAAGCTTCGCCAACACGATGGAGATGAAGGCGTTCGCTACGAAGTGGTCATGGCCATTGTTACGACCGCCAAACGCGACTTTTCAGTTGTGTCTGACTCGGAAGATCTGTTAAATTTCGTCAAAGAGAGAACTTTGGACAAAAAAGTACGTTTTTCTTTGAAGTACTCCTATTTTTCGAGCTTTCTTTTGCTATTTTAATGTTTGGTGTAGTTCAAAATCCGTAAAGAAGCCATGTGCGGATTAGCTCACATCTATAAAAAGCATTTGAGCAGCGCTGACGTACCTGAACCTACCAGGAAAGCCTGTCAGTGGATCAAAGACAAAATCCTACACGGCTATTACATGACTGGGTTGGAAGACAGGTATTCGGTCAATCTTTTAAAAGATTATGAAAGAAATATGTTTTTTTTTTCTTGTTTCGCAACATTAGATTACTGGTGGAAAGGCTTCTTAATACATGTTTAGTGCCCTGGCAGTTGGCTCCGGATATAAGAATGAAGAAGCTGTACTATTTGTTTGGTACCATTGATGATAACGCCAACAAAGCCTTTATTGAATTGCAGAAAAGCCAAATGGCGTAAGTTCACGACATAATTTAATTGTAATAAAACCTTATACACTATTCTTTAAATTTTGTTTAGGGTTCGGAAAAACGTAGCCGATATGGTAGAGCTTTATAGCGGCAGTTTGAGTTCAGAAGAACGCGAAAAGGAATTAATTCCGCGTATCAACTTATTAGCGAAATTTCTGCCTGATCCAATCAAAGCGTCTGAGTTTATCCACAAATTTGCGAATCACCTCAGCCAAGATCGGACGCTCTTACGTTTGCTAGAAACAGTCGTAGACCCCGAAGTAGCTTGCAAAGACTGTGCGGATGCTATGGTAATTCAGTAGTCTAGATTTGTTCTTAAATTAAGTGTAGGTCATGTGTTATGCTATTTTCAATTTTTCTTAATAATTTCTTTTTTTTTTGCGTTAGACTGCTTTGTTGAAGAAATTGGGCCAACCAGTAATGACTAACTTGTACCACAGCACTATCAAAGCGTTGCTAGAGCGAGCTTGCTCAGTTTTGGTGGATAAAGATGCTATTCAGGTATTGAAGGCTATCGTTTTAAAATTAAACCTAATTTAAATTGCTGAATTCATAGATCTTGATGGGTTATGTGGAGGATTGCATTCAGCGTGGGAGAGTGGCGGAAGATATCGGTGTTGATTCCATCACAGCTGGCGAAAAGGGCCTACGTCTCTTATTCGTGCGTTGAACTCTAGAAATTTGATGGAGTTTTTGGCATTTAAAATGTGCATTTTCTTCATTTAGGTATTGTCTTTCGCATTTCCGGCATGCTTTATGACAGAAGAAGTCCTTAAGAAGCTGGTTTCCTTCTTGGATACTGAGGATGAGACCATTCCTCCCTTGGTGCTCCCTATTCTCACTTTCGCTGGCAAATACAGGCCTATCGGTTGGTTAAGATATTCAAAATTTAGTTAGCTAAACTTAATTTTGAAATTTACGTATATTTTACTTAGGTGACGCGTTTCCAGATGTGGCAGAGGTCCTTTTCCCTGCGTGCCAACGTCTGGCCCTCACTGGTACAGCCAAACAGGCTAAAAACGCAGTGAGATGTCTATTTGTCAACGCTTTGGGAAGCCATGAGGTTGTACTTGGCCCTTTGGTGGAAGTAAGCTCAGAAGTTTTGATTTATTTATATCTTGGGTCCATAATTCTTACGGTATTCGATCGTATTTAATTTGTAGTCCCTTAAAGAAAACCTTTCGCTGGAGAATCCCTATTTCCGCACTGCCTTGGTTAGTTTGGGTCACATTGCGCACACTGTACCGGATAAATTCAACATCCAGATCAAGAATATCGTTTCCAGGAAAGTGGTGCGAGAACTTTTAATGAAACAGAGCACGGAACCAGTCGAAAAAGTGCCCGGTCAAGAATGGTGTGATGAGGAGGAACTTCCTGAAGAAACTCGTTGCAAAGTGAGTTCCAGCATTAATCGCTTTTTGGTAGTTTTCTGAATCATTACCTTGGGCTTAGATGGAAGGAATGAAGATGATGGCCAGATGGCTTTTGGGATTAGGAACGGATGTTGTGTCAGCCCAAAAGACGTTTCGTATGTTGTCTACCTTTATTAGCCATAAAGGTGACTTGTTGGAAGAGAATAAGATCAGGTATAATATTATTTTTTAGAAAATAAATAGATTCAATTCTAACCTTTTCTTCTTTCTCATTATAGTGATGCTGAAAAGGCACATTTGAGACTCAGGGCAGGATGTGCGATGCTCAAAATTATTGAACAGAAAGGGGTGGGCGATCAGTATACTGCCGAGCAGTTCTACGTCTTGTCCAGACTCATGGCAGTAAGTGATGTTTAATCAAATAATTTTAATCGTATGGAATAGAAAGTTTAATCGTGATGCCTTTGCTTGTGCAGGACCCAGTGGGACAAGTGAGAGAACGTTTCGCAGAGAAGATGCACAAGGGATTAACAAAAGGGATGCTGTTGAAGTGCTTGCCCTTGGACTTTATGGGAATGTACGCCTTAGTGGGCCAAGATCCCGATAAAAGAATCAAAGCACAAGTGCGGCAATACATGTTGACGGATATTAACAAGCGAAGAGATTACATCAAGAATTTAATGATGAGTGGAGGAGGTAACTTGCATACATTTTGGACTTTTCTTTACTTAATGTACGTATATTTGTCTTTCCAAACAGCTGATAAAGCGGCAGAGCAACTTCCTTATATCATGCCAGACTATATGCTGGTCTTCGCAGTACCTATCTTGACCCACGATCCCGCTTTTGAGCGCTATGACCAAGTCGAGCAGTTGCAACGTATTCGACAGTGTTTGTGGTTCGTTTTGGAGCCCTTGATGACGAAAACAGACAGTTACTGCTTCGGCTTTTACAAAGCGTTGGTGGAACGTATGAAAAATCACAAAGATGCTCTAAAAGGCGACGACGAAGCTACAAATCTGGTAAGAGTCCGTTAACAATTTTTTTAAAAGATCCATTTTACTTTTGTGTTTCTTTTTTAAAGAAATTGTGGACCGTTTGTGACTTGGCAATGGGCTTGATTATGTCTAAAACGACAAGTTTTGAAATGAAAGAGTTCCCAGCCGAACCACGAATCCCGCCCATGTACTTTCGTAAACACGAAGATGCTACCTTCGTGAATAGCAGGTCTTATTTGCCCGCGGAACTGCAGCATGCGGCTCCCAAACGTTCGGGCATTACTGTGGCTGTAGTTGGAATGGGAGCAAATTCCCACACATCAGGACAAGCCGGTGGTACCATTGCTAGTAACATAGGCAGTGGAAATCGAAGGAAGGGCAAGCATCAAACCAGGAAACAAGATGTAAGTTTAGTTTTTTATTGTTTGTTGTTGTTATTATTGTATTATTTTTTAAGGATGTGGAGACCTCTGATGGAGAAGAGAACTTAGATGCCGACCGCAGTGAATTGTGGCATCCTGGAATGGAATCAGCCAATAACAGACGCACCAGTCGGACCAGTGCTGCCAAAGCAGTAGAATACGTTTTATCCTCGGAGGAACTAAAAGCCAAAATGAAGGGCAACCTGACCAAGATTACCACGTAAATTATTGGCACATTGCTTCTTTATTTATTAAAGAGTTGGAAAGGGGTAATGGATTAGAATTGTTATAGGTTCTTTACCCAAAGTGACAAACCGGATGAAACCGAAGAACAGCCACCCAAAAGAGGAAGAGGACGTCCACCGAAAAAAGCTAAATCGACCACTTTAACCGCATCAGCATCTGAGGCAGATTCGGTAGAAGAAGGGTAAAAGCAAATTAGAGCTATAGTAAAGAAATCGAGAAAAAAAAAGTTCCTGTCGTTAATAGGGAAAGCGAAGTCCGAGGGAATAAACGGGTGTTTGAAGATGAGGATGAAGATGATGAAGATAGTACACCATTGAAGAAGGATGCCAAAACTGGTGTAGAAGTAAGGATTTAAAAGAAAAACAAGAGAATAATTCAAAGATGAAGGCATAACTAATATTAAAAAACAATTTTAGGCTGGAGCTAGACGAGTGACAAGAAGCAGGAAGTAGCGATTCTGTTTTTTTTTTACTGGTTCGTCTCTGGGTTTTGTTTTGTTAATCAAGGACGAAGAGTAGAGGTTTCAAAGTATTTTTTATTAGCCTACAAACTCGCCATGGCACGTTTTTGGGCGCATGTAATGCAACATGCTAAAAATTGAACCTTCCCCCGTTTTCGCATACTATTGGATGAATTTCTATGTGTACTACTTCACATTCCTTGCTTTTGGAATAGTGAGACAACCTAATATACCTTGGTGGTTCTAAAAAAAACAAGCGTTTTGATTCAAACTTATCCTATCGGAGTTTAATTAGGTATTTAGATGTCGTAGTCAAGATTACGGAGCCTGCTACGGATAATTCTAATGGAATGCTTTTACAGATAAAATGTAGTACTGTGGTTCCCCGCATAAATGAACGCAACCCGTTCCAGGACGGCTTTCGTTATACGGGACGTCGTTTCCCATAAGTTACTATGGGAATAATCGTGATCCGTGCCCAAGGCCGGTCTAAAATCGCGAAAAATCGAAAAATTTTGCATTATGACACTGGTTGCCACTTCTTTTCTTAAACCTATTAAACCACCTCCTACTAGCTTTAAACTCTTCTCCCTCTTGTTCTAAAGCTATGGTGAGCTTGTTCCTGGAGTGGATCTTTTAAGATCTTCGTACATGACCTTATAGTTTTGAGAATACTAAAAAAAGCATTGAACTTTCCACAAATTAAAAAAAAAAATGGTAAAGGCGCACTAAGTTCAGTTCACTTTGTCGGTTACGTGAGCGGTTTGATGGGTTTTTGATACAGGATTTGATATTTTTTTACTTCGATATGTTGAAATCCGTGACATAATTGCAGTGGATCATGTCGTCAAATTTACTGTAACGCTTTTTCAACTGACGCAGTTCAGCAAGCGTGTTTTCTATTATCTCATTGAACCATAGAAATTGTGTTGTCTTCCGGCAAGCCTGCAGCTCAAAGGAATCATTGTCGCGGGATGTCTATCTTTTAGGTCTGGTGTTCTTCTCTTCGGTCCGAGCTAGACTGCCGCTTTCCATGCATTGCGTATGTTTCTATATCTGACAACCACAACCTTGGCCAGTCAACGTTACCAGAACGTAACTCATCCAACATTACATTCTTAATTACAGTAGCCTCAAACTTAATTAGCTAACCGTAGTTACGATCAGCCCAACTTTGTCTCGTAACAATCTTAATTTAGTTGTTAATTTCAGTTGGTCAAATTTTGTAAGGCATATAAACTACAGTAATACTTTCATAACAGAAATTACTTCAAATGGTACCTGTTCTGTATGAAGTACTTCGGTTTCTCCTACGTAAATTGATTGTGAATTACGAAACTAATTACGAATGGTAACGCGAAAACCGAAACGCTTGCGTGATCAAGATAAGTATAAAATGCTTACTTTATTACATATTTAAAAAAGGTACATAACGTAACTTTTATGAGCTGTGTGAATTTGTCCTTTCCTTTATTTTCTGCTTTATTTATTATTTTTCGTTCAGGTTTACGAACCTTTGGTTCCCTTTGAAGTTTTAGCTTTACGACTCTGACTACGATTTTGCCAAAGGCGGCTCTAGAATTCGCTAAGGCTCGCCAAAGGTTCGCCAAGCCGGTTGCAAATCCTGCATAGCCATATGGCTCCTCCTATACTTTCTACCCCTTTTTGCAAGGGCCGTGCGAAATTTCAAGCCTGTGTTTGACCAAAACTTTGGTCAAAAACCGTGCGGAATCTGTTTCACCACTTGGCTTCGCCTGTGCAAAAACGACTCGCGAAATTGGCCACGGTACCTCGCGAAATGGAACCCCATCCATCCCTAAATTTCGCTATGGTTGCGAATGCGAATTTTTTGCGGCTGTAGAGCCAAAAAGGCTGCCATTTATGGCCCCCGACAACCGACCGTTTCCTTTGGCGAAAAAAATGGCACAGGCAAATCCCCTACAGCCTCTAGTGTATAGGCCTGCGAACAGAATTGGCGTGAAGGATTCGGCGTTCTTTAGCTCTTTTATTACGGCTATATTGCTCCTCCCTTTTACTTTCTTAGCCAACTTTCTAAAATTTGTCTCGGTTTTTACACATTTATTATGTAAGATTTTTTCGATTTTAGTTCATATACATCGCAAAAGGACCATCTTTACATTTACTATAGTAGTTACTTAATACTTACTGTTTCAGCGTAGAAACAATAAAACTCTTTGTCTCAAAAGGCTGATTATAGCGAACTGCGATACACTAGATACCCTACAGTACAGAGAGTATAGAGAACAGACTTGACCTACAAGTGCGTCTTTTAAATCAACTTCTCGTACTACACTTAGAGAGTTAATTTTTCCCGTTATTTTTAAGCCTCCTCAAGGTCATACGTAACCAAAGTTTAGCGAGCCAAATATATGAAGAAAATGCACAGAAATCAACCCCAGCACCGCTGCCTTTTCTCACCCTTTGCCGTGGGTAGAACAACCTTGTACGTAAAAAAAAAATGTAAAAAAAAGCCTTTCAGCTCGGAGCCAGACAGAATGCAGAAGACTGACGGTCCAAAGTGCCAAAATATATTATACCTACACAATACCTACAACGCTTATATTGATCAGTTCTGGCGTAATGTCATGTATGCCCAATTGGTTCAAGTCTCACCCATGTTCAATAGTAAAAGGTCAAGAGAGGTAGGCGCATGTGTCGTATGGCGCGCTGAGGCGAAACATTTTACACCTGAAATGCCATTTCCTTATTAGCAAGGGGCCTCAAACTGGTGACCTCAAATACGTATACACTTTCCTATATTCGTACAAGGGTGCTTTACATATACGTATCTATTTCGGGGCTACTAAGCGAAAACGTGAGGAATTTTCGACAACACCTCTGTGATAAATGCAACCCATACATTACTTCGGTTCTATGCGTTCGGGGCCCGCATTTAAAAACAGTGCCCGAAATTCGCGTTCCCAAGAACCTTTAGCCGAAGAAACGTCATCAGACCCTACTGCTCCGCCCACTTACAAAGATGCTCTTGAAGGAGGTTTTACGAAAAATCCAAATTGAATACTTTTAATTTTAACTCGGAGGATGTCAACTTTACAGGTGCGCCTCCTTCATATGAAAAACTTTTTGGAAGCTATAGAGCTGTAGTGGAAAACAAGTCCAAACTATTCCTTATTTTCTTCTTCATCGCCTTTGCAGGTTCAAATAGCTTTAATTTCATCATTTGTATACTTAACCGAGTAAAAAAAAAACAGCCTTAGCCCTGATTATTGTGCTCATTGCATTGGTCCTGCCCGTGTACATGATCTCAGTTGGATCAAGTTATTCGAGTAAATGTGTACTCCAGCCAGCAATCCCCATCCTTTTAATCGTTGGAGGTAACACATTTATTGATTTCAATTTTTTACCGTGAAAACCTATCATGCCACTTAAACCGTACAGGAATACTTTGGTTAATTTGGACGCTTTCAGCCATGTCTGTGTATAACGACCAAAACGATCACTGTCAGCCTATTTCTCATCTCCACTACGCTTTCTTCGCTATCTTTCTTTGTTGGCTGGGACCCAGTGAGTATTGTTTTTTGTTAACTCGCTATTATTCTATAAGTAAGCGTAACCGTCATTTTTGCCGTTATTTAAAAACATAGTTATCCCGGATACTAATGTGCAATTTATCTTCGAACTTAAAACCTCTAACTTCCAAGTATTTTAACTAATCTATATCAATGTAGGATTAATAAATTATTCCATACAAGTGTGGGTTATTTCATATTTTATGACATTCTCTTTTGAAATCCTAACTTATAATCATGGTTTAAGATCACGTGATCTAAAATCACATGACGTTTCTGCAGAAATAATGTTAATGCTTCAAAGCTTCGTTCCATTCTTTGCAACTCTTCGTGGGCCATAAATGCCAATGAAAATTGAAACAAGAATATTCGAAACCCACTTCAGTGAAATTCGTACAATATAAAAACGAATTTCCGACACGCATACTTCACTGTTGTATTTTTCATGGTTGAAGAATTGCATTATCGAAAAATTGTTGCCGGCCTCAATTTTCCAAATTATTACTTTTTTCTCTACAACATGTTTTTTTAATCGTACGGTACAATAACATATAATTAACCTACAAATCTTCCACATTATTTGCATTACTTCGATTTATTTCTAACATTCTACTGCAAATCTAAACAATTCTCTTATATAAGGTATGGTCTGGACGTACGGCGCGTATCCAAGGTGGGACAGCAACAATGAAAGTTCCTTGTGGTTTTGTCCCCGCCCAGCGTACACTCTTGCCTTAGCTGTGGTCTCTGCAGCGGCTTTAGCCTCTTTAATTGCACTGGTTTGGATGGCTTCTCACTGTTGCAAACGTTGGACGGCTAAGTAGTTCTCAACCATTGCTCCCTTCAATATTTCAAAAGCACGTGTAAACTTTCTGTCCATGAATTAACAGAAACAAAAAACCCCGTAGTTTTCCACAAAAAGCAAGCGCACTACTTTTTTTCGTAAGTAGCATATGTATTACACGTAAAGCGGGAAAAATTGGCACAGTATGACTGGATCCATGTCTTTTTTTGTAATTTGTTACGTCACCTGAGGACTAGAAGACAGTAAAAACGAAAAATTCAAACGACAATCTAAAAGGAGGCAAACAGGCACAACACCTGTAAATGGTTACCTTGTCCAAGTTACGATTTGAATACAATCTCACATTTTTCACGACCAGGGTTAGTATTAATGTAAAATGCTCCACTTATCTTGCAAGTTTCCAACCTCAGCTTTCTTTTTCTAGCCTTTAGGGTGTCCTTCCTCTTAGTCAGAATTTTCCAAATTGTCTTCGAAAGCTTCTAAAACTGACGGAGGTAAGGATGGACGATGTTCAGCCCAACGAGCTTGTAAATTGGCCCATTTGACACAGTTTTGGCTTACAGCTTCTTCTAAACTCCCAGCTTCTGGAAATAACTTGCTCAACAATCTAACAAATGAAATATAAAAATTCATGAATTGACAAAAAGAAAAGTTTTGTGACTTTTTTTTTTTTTTACTTATAAACAGGCAAAGCCACCGATTCGATAAAGTGGATTTGAAGGTCAGGAATACAAGCTTTTTCGCGATCCATCATTTCGGCTGGTCGAGATCCCATTTTTTTTTCCAAGTCACCCTGGCAGAAGAACTCTTTGTAGACCAGAGAAGCCGCTAATTTTGACCCCGCCCAATTTTTTGTCTGATCAGATAAATCAGCACACGTCATAATTAAGCAGAGCAGGAGGCGCCGATGAGCTGGATTGTTTGCGTCATAACCAGTCTCGGACAATGCTTCTAAATCAGGCAGCAAACGAAAATGATGTGCCAAATCTGTCGCTAAAAATACGCATATTTTTTTAAAGATATAATTGACCAAATTGTAAGCTTCGATATTTTTACCAAGGATTATATCTTGCACGAGATCCAAACATTTAGTATAATCCTCAGAAGACATGTTCTCAAAAATGTTGCACCCTTCCGTATTCAAAATACATATGGTTTGAGCGAAATGGTGACGCTGTGAAAGATATAGGTATATATATCTATCTTATGAATTGTAACCGCGTTTTAAGGAAATGGATACCACATACCTCCATTACAGACCCTTCAGAGCTATACAACGCAGCTAAAACCGAATTGGAAGCTAACTGGAAGCTGTTAGTAGTGCCCCGATGGTCGACGTCATGGCATAAGCATGCTACAAGCAAAGACAAAGCTTCTACGTCACTGAAAAGATCGAACATTAAGAAAATAAATTTAAAAATGTCCAAAATACGAGTTAAAGTTAATTGTAATTACTTGAGGTACTGTTTTTCTAGTAATTTGAGTTGAGTGACAGCCAGAAACCCGAAATGGAGTACCGAAAAGGCGTGCATCCAGTTATGATATGGTGGATCACGATAGGCGCGCTTGACTAGCAACAAAAAACGTGCTAACGCCTCTCGGGGAACGTTGCATCGTTCGAGTAACCCTGTGCGATGAAGCAATGCCAAGGCCAAAGGCAGTGTATCGTTTTCAGGTAAAACTCGAGGACTAAAATGCCAATTTTCTAGATCTGCGTCCAAAATGCGAGTTCCGGTTTCGAATTTGTCCAGTTCCGCCACGAGTTTGTGTGCATCTTCCGGCCCCACTTTCATGTGATACATCATCAATTCATTAGCCAACCGCGAGCGATGCTGAGCATCCTTGACGCGACGGTACATGAGGCTGTGTGTAAGCGACAGACCACAGAATAACGCAAAAGAAGTAGCGATAGTTTCGTCAGCCACACTGAAGCAAAGACCGGCTTCGGGATGTTTATTGCATAATTCCGCCACGCCCAAAACCGATTGGCTGCTTCCTTCCAGAATGGGAAAGCACAGAATATTCCTAAGAATTTACACAAAATACATGAAAATCAGTTGTTTATACATGGGAATCCACTTAGGAAATTAAACCTTGTCTTAAAGCCAGTCGTTCGATCGACATCTGGATAAAATAAGGGATGTGCGTAAGCATCGGGAATGTTTAACAGCTGACCGGTTACAGCAACTCGACCTGCAATACCTTGGCCAATAGGGATTTTTACTTCACGTGGTTCCTACAACCCACAAACACAATTTTTAAAATCTTTGGAGAAAAAAAAACTAGTTCAGTGTTTACGTTATAATCAGGATCCTCGGGGCCCAAACGCCCATCATCAAAGACTTTGGCAATTAAGTAACGTCTCTGTGAATCCAATAAAAAAAGCGAACAACGTTCTGCGCACGTCAATTGACGGGCTTCGCTCATAATCTCTCTTAACAAGCATCCTACATCATCTGCAGGAGCAAGAAATAAGTTGGTATTTGAGTTGTAAATTGATGAGTAATAAAATAGATTGTTGCAATACCCAAATGGGAAAATAAGTTCCGGGCGACAGATAACATTGACTGGCATTGAGTTCGGAGTCGTCGTTCGGCTTCCAGGTTCATATTATTAAGTATTAGACCTACGGCATACCTAAATAGAAAATAATGTGTTTAAATAAGGTTTGGATCGTTGCATATTTCGGGTTAAAATTTGTACTTAAAACACTGATGAACAGTAGTTGAGTCTTGTTCAGTAAAAGGTCCGTCTTCTTTGTTTACGAGACAAACAAGGAGACCTACTTGAAGGCCAGTGAGGAATACAGGTATGAACAAATAATTGGTAGTCGTGAGGTTAAGTAAACGGCGAACACTTGACAAAAACGCAGACTTGGCTTGGTTGCTCTCTTCTTTGGTCAACAGCAAGTAATCTTGAACCTACAATACATCAAACTGTAAGTTATATGCATGGAAAAAGTGGATAAATTACGGGTAAATTGACTATTGTAGGAAGCCTTTCCTGACCGCAGACCAGAACTTGATAATGATCTGGCATATCCGACGAAGGAAATGCTAGGAAAACCGAATTGGCACCTGTTTGAGTCGTGAGCTGTAAGGTTCAATGCCAGGATTAAGCATTTGAAGTATAAATATTTAAGAAAGTACTTACGTATGCGTTGACAGCAGATTGAGTAGAGGGGTTATCTAGCTCCTGTAAACTTTCAAGCAAGTTTAGCAGTGCCACGGGTAACTTGCTGTTGCATTTTGCCGGATCTTCAAGCTCCGCCAGGTCTTCCATGGTTTGCAAGCTCATTTCACCAGCTAGTGTGGTGAGAGTTCCTTACTTTAAATTAGCTTCATTTTATTTACAGATAATCTACTTCCAAATTTTAAAATCCACCGTTCAGGTGCACCTCGCCCTAAAATTTGTTTATATTGACATTAGTTTTTGCTGTGAAGTTATTGGTACCTCTCCACCGCTTGGTGGCGCTGCTGTTTTATTCCACATGTTAAACGAAAATTGCCTCTCGGAAAATGCCGAGCCCCCTTGGTAGCTGTTTAAGCCATTGTGACGTCATACGAAAAGTAACCGGTTGACGCATTGCAGAAGAACCTGCACGTGACTTCATATGTTTGTCAATGAGTTGAATTAGTTTATCGATGACATACAACTACTCATGGATGCTATATTGTCTTATTTGTGTATTTTTTCGTACTAAATTTATTTGATCGTTTGCTCTTCAGCCTATAGAACTTGGTGCGTAGTTTTCACATTAGCGAAATAAAGAAGTAACTAAATGAACTTATGCATGACTTATAAAAAAAACTATTATTAAATGTCGTTGCTAAATAACGTGGGCAATGACAAAATAGTAAAAGGAAGTCAAAACGTTTAATCTCGAAGAGAGATATGAATACTTGCATTGACCGCGAAGGGTCTTGTACGAAGTTTGATCCTCGCCTGTCAAAAGCCCTTGAGACGTATGAGGCTTAGAAAAAAAAATGCTCTTGAAGCAAAGCTGAAACCAAAATGTTGAAGCAAAAATAACGCGCTCTCAAGCACAAAAATGGCGCTCTCTACTAGTAAAAGAAAATAAACAAAAGCTACTACAGGTGGTTCGATATATTAATCTTAAAATGGGAATAATGTTTCAAAGGAATAAAATATACTATAGAACACGAACATACTGATTGAAAATTAAGCATTTAGCTGGATAGTCTTCCTTTCTATTATATCATCCGAAAATGTATATGTGCATAGATGGCGATACGGTAGTTTCACGCCGAAATCAGTCATCCCCATTTGCTTTCCTTTTCTTGTGTAACACCTCCTCCTCACCATGTGGTAAAGCACGAGGAACCTGGAACAATAATAGAAACAAAAAGAGTGAAAAATCAATTATGTAAAATACTGGAAACCGGTCAATTTCATATTTAATAATATATACCATTCATTCGAGTCTTAA
The DNA here is from genome assembly GCA_023053545.1 of Lepidurus packardi. NCBI lineage: Eukaryota > Metazoa > Arthropoda > Branchiopoda > Notostraca > Triopsidae > Lepidurus > Lepidurus packardi. Next base: position 3,447,250 of record JAKZAN010000004.1, read on the forward strand.
GTATTGCAATTCACTGCTGCCTTTTTTAAAATGAATTTAACCTATTTCTTTTAGCACTTGAATGCCAGTTTGTATTGCTTTGCAGTTTGCATTGCCTTGATTTCAACTCAGAATAATAATGGAGCCTTTGATTTCTGTGCGAATTGTAAATGCAGACCACTACTACTCGGTTCCGGTTCCTGGCTTGGATATAGCTTACTCATCTTTCAGGGCATCGGAAGTTAAAAGAGTGCCTGTCATACGAATATTTGGTTCAACTCTCTATGGTAATAACAATATATCCCATCTATTTTATTTTGTAACCAATTCTTTTACTAATACCCTGAAGGTCAAAAAACATGCTTACACCTGCACGGAATATTCCCGTATTTGTACATTCCTTACGATGGCTCCATGCCCAGTGATCAAATGCGATTTGTATTGGCCAAGGAATTGGACAAAGCTTTAAACGTAATTTTGGGCACCGTGCGCACAAATTCCCAACATGTTTATGAAATCTTCTTGGTCTCCGGCTAGTAGGTTTATTTTTTTCTTGTCATTCTATGTAATTTAACCTTTTTTCTTATTAGTCCTATGTACGGGTACCACAAATCTGAGCATCAGTACTTTAAAGTTTACTTTTACAATCCTTTAATTTTGAAAAAAGCAGCCGAGCTTTTATCGGTAAATAAGTATGAATTGAACGTTAAAGAAGATATACATGTTCTTTGATAAATAGAATGGAGCAGTGATGAACAAAGTCTTTCAACCGCACGAATCCCATATTCCCTATGTCCTTCAGTTCTTGATGGATTATAATCTACAAGGCATGAATTTCATCCATCTCAAGTCTTTTAGATTCCGTTCAAATTTCACTTCGTCAATAGGTAACCTTTAATTTCTGTCATGGAATGTGACAACTTAAAAGGATCGGTTACTAAAGCAGACTTAGATTTCGCAGATGTTTCTTTCACTAATGATGGTGACAGCCACCCCAAAATATGGACCGCCTCCAACATCCCTGCCAGCATGGTGCTTCCTTCTTATATCGAAGCCAAGAGTTGTTGTCTGCTAGAAATTGATGCAGTAGCTGGCGATATTCTCAACCGCTATGAAATTCAAGGTAAATTCAATTAAACGTTAACTTTTTTGCAGTTAAATTTCGGTTATTTAACTTGTTTTCAGTTCATTTCAGCTATTTAACTTAGTCTAATTAAATTGTAATGAAGATCTTTTATGTATTTTTTCACATTTACTTTTATAGAAGGGGTACTGATGAATCCTGGCTTAACGTCCATTTGGGAAGATGAAATTCAACGAAGAAGACAAAAAGGATTGGTAGAACCTTTAGGATCTCCTCTTTCTCAAGATAGACTCAATGTTCCATTCACAGACAGCGAGCTTTTCTATTTACGTCAACTAAAAGCGCGCTTGTCCGACTTGACACCCGTAGGCATTTTATGAAAACTTTTTTCAGTTCATACCCATAGTGTACGTTAATTTGTCTTAATTTGTGAACTTTTGTAGACTGATTTGTCTGTTATGGATGTAAATTCCCAATTGGATTCAACATTAGCTGTCGAAACGCCGGACGATGTGTCAGTTTTGCCTGCTTCGTATACGCTCATGGCTACAGAAATGGACTCGTTAGATAAGTCAGCTAGGAAACGACTTGAGCTCTCGCAAATACCGTCAAGTCTGGCCAGTACCATAAGTTGTATGTTCCTATGCTAGCTTCTTACTTTCTATAATTATCTGACCATTGATAACTTCTAATTTCATAAACTTTTGTTTTTCGAATTTGTTTCTATTTCTTATTTTGATATTTTGTCTATTTTTCCTTATTTTCGTATTTTCAATTTCTTGCATTGCATTTACACCAATTTCTCTGATTATCAGCGTTTTTACACTTTTGAAAATATTTTATTTGCCCTTTTATTTCTAGTTAATGAAGAAGACCAAGAGTTGGCAGCAATTTTAGAAGCCTTAGCTGCCAACCAAGAAGATGAAACCACCCTTATGGACACCTCTAGTACCCCAACCTCAACCCAACGTAGCGCTCAAGACGGCCCTGTAATACCCCATTCGGATAGTGAAGAAAGTGACGGCGAGCGACAAACCTTAGAAATGACCCAAACTCATTGGGCGACCGAGAAAGACAGTGAAATTGAGCCTGAAGAGGATCCAAGATCCATAAGTACCGTTCCTTCTCCACAACCCAATAGTGATTCCCTCTTTTCGTCTAATCCTGACGCTCATTCCGATGCTGTGAGCATCGCGAGTTGTTCTTCGTCAGATATAAACTTCAACTGGCCAAACCTAGATGGCGCTTTTGATTCTTCGTCTTCAGATGAAGAGCAAGGGAAAAAGAAAGCCGTGAAAAAAGAAAATAAAGAAGAAGCCGGAGCTGCCAATTGGAGCCCAGTCAAGCTTACAAAGCTGAAAAAAGCATCTCCCACGAAAAAACGGTTTACAGAGTTGGAAATTACGTTCCGACCATCAAGAAAAGGATCGAAAACAAAACTCGAGCTACCACAGCAAGTTTTGCCTATAATTGCTGTCTCCCCAGACGAAAGTTCATCTGACCGAGACATGTTTACCCGTTTGGGGACCCAAGAACGCTCTAAATTAACCAGTTTGGCATCTTTCATCCAAACTAATCTCGGAAATCTACCCAATACTGATCTTTTGGTTCCCAACCAGCTTCCTGAGATGGAAGAACGAAGAAAGAAGGAAGTTGTAGGACAGGGGTCAGTACAATTTACAGCCACTTCGATAGATCTTGAGCCTCGGACTGTCAGTCCTACAGAATATAGACCAGTACGGGTATTACTGCGTCCATTGATAGAAGAAATGGTCCAATTTGAGAGGAAAATAGGTCGGAAGCTTTCCTATAGGGTAGAATCATCCGTGGATCATAGAAACCGTACTCTGAGTCGCTTTTTGTCCATTAATGTACCCCGGTTGAGTCCGAATCTTAGAGAATACTCTCATACCTATAATCGCAGTCAATCTGCGCCTGCTTTTGTATTAAACTCGCCTAACTGTACTATCAGAGAAGCGGTCTCGACTCGAAACTCAAATCTAGTGGAAAGTACATCGGATTTAAATGTAATTTCTGCAGAAATTACCAGTAATCGTTACTTGCAGTACGCTGATTTACCACCTAGTACTGACAGGATCATAGCCACGTTAGAAACGTACGGTTTGCCCAGCGTACTACCCGTTCAGGCGTTTTGGGGAGACCCAAACGACGAACCTAAGTCATCCAATACTCGATCCAGTATTGTCAGCATGAGAACAGAGATCCTGCCCTCTTTTCAAACGGCTTTTCCCGATGAAGGCTTGGAAGCTCTAAGGAAACGTTCCTCAGCTTTCCCCTGGGGCTTTCTGAGCGATTCCTTAGCTCAAGATATGGAGCAGTTTGTCGTCCAATCGCCGATACTTCCGGTTGTCATAACGCCGCTACTAAGGCCACCTAGTTACCAGTGGATTCAAGCCAGTTTAAAGCCTAAAACTTGCGAAAGTAAATCGATTCCAACGAAACAAATTTCCAAAAACGATGAGAAATCGTCTCCATATCCGACTAAGCCGCCAGTTGATCATAGTACGCCCTTACCGGGCATTTCTCAGCGAAGAGGCAGCAGTATATTGGGTTTGTCCAGTACGGAAGTGATTGCTATCCCTAGTATTGCCAAGTCCCCAGTTTCGGGCCGCTCCGGTGTGAATAAGCGGCGAAGAATTTCTTTTGAGAAAAAAAATACATTGTCGTCTGGGTCGTCGACTGGGAACAAATCCGACAGAGAAAGTACTGGCAGTCCGTTGATCACTGCAGGTTTACTGCGAACTCCGCGACAAAGGCGACAAACATTATTCGCCTCCTCGCAATTAGAAGGACCCTCGTTGAACAATACTTTCGGCTTTAAAGTCACGTTGCAGAATTTTCAAGATGCCAAAGCCGTTCATGATGTAAGTCCTTTATGTTTATTTATTCTTTGTTTTATTTATACGAAAAATAACCCTAGCAATAAGGATGAAAGGCAGTCACGATCTGTTCTTTATGTGCGTTGTGAACGATTTCTTTTGAAGAATAAGCTTTTGTTTAGGTTTTCAGTAATAATAGAGTTAGGAGTTACGGAGTTTTATGCAGTTTGAAGCCTCGCCCACTTTTCAATTCAAAATAGGAAGGCAACTAAGTTTCAAATTCGTCTCGAAAAACGTAGAACAATGTATATTCTCAAGAAGTAGATGTTCTAAAATCCAGTGTAGATAATTTTCTTTGTTGTTATTTTGTCGTTGTGGGTGCAAGGATTTTGATACATTAGGGGAAAATAGACAAAAAGGAGGTGGGGCTTGTAGCCCGACAGTGTCATTGAAGGTTAAGTAGCGTGTCTTTCAAGCGGAAGTTGTTGAAGGAGACCCGTATTTTGAAACCATTAACCGTTTTAAAGAAAGTTTTCTAGAAAGGACCCCATGTCTTGTGTTTTTGTTTAGCATCAGCATTTGACGGTCATGAACATGGAATTGCATGTTAAAACGCGTGAAAATCTGAGACCTGACTCCGAATTTGATAGCATTGAAGCCATCTTTTATTCCATCACCAACGACGTGGAAATGCATTCCGGAACTCCTAGACAATACTCAGGTAATACACATTCTACAAGGTACCTTTTACCAATCTTTAACGCGTTTTTTCATTGAAAGGTAAATTGATACCCTGTGATATGAACTCGTATTAAATTTCCTTTCCCAAGGGGGAAAAACTTTCCTTTCGTTATATTAGACTTCACGCTTTTTAACGTACTTGAAAATAAAGAAAGGTCACAGTTCCGTCATTTTACTAATCCATCTGGGAAATCTACGAGATTTTTTTTTGTTATCATGATAAGCTCGGTTATACGATCGAAAAAATCGGAACAAGGTTTCCCGAGAACTTTTTTTTTGCTTACGTATAACTTGTGCCATACATTTTCTATCTTAATTGAGAAGTGCAATTTGGCCTTACCAGAATTTTGTAACGAAACAGGTTAACTTAGTTTAGTTACTTAAACTTTGTAATTTGGCAAATAATAGTTTACTTATTTTGAGTTTATACAAGAAAATTACGTACTTATGTTTATTTTTGGGGTTCGTGCTTTAGGGGTGATCTTGGTGGACGTGGAAGGATTGGTTTCACACAGGGACCTCTTGCGACGGTCAGCTCTTCACGACTTGAACGTGAAATGTGTGGAAAATGAATCAACGTTACTGCGCGCCGTGATCGACTTGGTGAAGCTCTGGGATCCTGATATTTTGCTGGGCTACGAGATCGAGATGCATTCATGGGGCTATTTACTGCAGCGTGGGACTCAATTGGGACTCAATCTGAGAGTCGAGTTAGGCCGACTGCCCGAAACGACCCTATTGGAACGAGACCAGCAGGACGAAGCTGGCGATCACAGAAATGAAGCCTTGGGCTACTTCGTGGAAAAAAACTCGGCCCTGGTACTCGTGGGACGCATCGTTCTCAACTTGTGGCGTTTATTGCGCCCTGAATTGGCCCTCACTAGCTACACTTTCGAAAACATGGCCTACCATATCCTCCACCAACGCATTCCAGACTTTTCCTATCAAGCTCTTACCGAGTGGTGGAGTCCTAACCTGCACAAGCACCGGTACTGCCTTTTATTTGAAATCAATCCTTCTTTAAAAGGGAAGGCGTCGAATAGAAACTTTAAAAAAAATCTTTTTCTAAACAGCAAAATTATGGAGTTAAGAAGTGAATTTGAGTTCAAACTATATTTCCAAATTTATAATTAAAATCCAGAGTTACTACATTACTACTGCTTTTAATCATTATATTGTAATGGATAGTTTTGGCAAACGCCCCGTTGTCCTTTATTTTTTTTCTACTATTTTTTTTTATTATTTTTTTTTTTACTTTTGAGCAACTCTGCAATATAGCAACTCTTCAATATATCAGGGTTACAAACTTTTTTGTAACCTTTGTACACCTGGAAACTGAGTTTCGAACTCCTTCACATCGTAGCTAATATGTATGGAGGCGGTTACAATTTTTTTTAACAGCAATTAATGTAATAATTTAATCCATATAATTTCGTACTGTAATTTTGCTTTAAAATTTTTGAGACTTTTCACTGAAAATTTTTCTTAAAGCAAGTGTTTAATTTTTCAGTTGATTTTTGTATCATTCGTACTTCAGTTGGATGTAGAATTTACAATGCGAAAATTCTACGCCCTTTTTAATGTCCGTTATTATGAAAACATAATGAAGTGTTGGATAAACCAAACCTACACTGCTATATAACATGTCACTTAAAAAAGCGCCTTTTTATCCGATCTTATTTGCATTTCAGGTGGCGAGTGGTGGAGCATTACATGGCTCGAGTTCAAGGCTCAGTCAAGATTGTGGAGCAGTTAGACTTGATTGGACGTACTAGCGAATTAGCTCGGCTATTTGGTATTCAGTTTTATGAAGTTCTAACTCGCGGCTCGCAGGTAAAGAGATTTTCGTGCTCAAGTTACCCTTAACTTCTTATTCTGAACTCAGTGGCGCGTGGAATCCATGATGCTACGATTAGCCAAACCCCTCAACTTCATCCCAGTTTCGCCCAGTGTTCAACAGCGAGCCAAGATGAAAGCCCCTGAATTCCTGCCTTTAATTATGGAACCCGAGTCGAAATTCTACACTGATCCTGTCTTAGTCCTAGATTTCCAATCACTATACCCGTCCATGATTATCGCATACAATTACTGCTTCTCAACCTGTCTAGGACGCACATCATCGCTCGGAAAGCAAGTTTATTATTATTCTTGTTTCCTTTATTTCTCGTTAGTTTTTTGTTTATTTTCTACAATGGAAATAGATCTCGAAATTAAAGATTATACTTCTCATAAAAAAATTATAGAGCGACGCCGTTTGCGTTTGGCTGTACGGAATTGTTGGTTCCACCCGATGTGGTCGCTGCATTGCAGAACCAGGTCAATATATCCCCAGCGGGAGCAGTTTTTGTGAAATCGTCTGTCCGTAGAGGTATTTTGCCTCGTATGTTGGAAGAAATCCTGGATACTCGACTGATGGTAAGAAGTTTTATTAAGAAAATCGAACATTTAACTTTATTTCAACGTATTTTTTCATGTTTATTTATAAAATGTAACTTTTTTTTCCCATTTTAGACATGTTCGTTCTTACTTTACTATTTTTTTAGGTAAAGCAATCCATGAAAATGTACAAGGAAGATAAATTGCTTCAACGTGTGTTGGATGCGAGACAGTTAGGGCTCAAGTTAATTGCCAATGTGACGTATGGCTATACATCTGCCAACTTTTCCGGACGTATGCCCTGCGTGGAGGTAATTATCCTTGTTTTTTTTCGAGGAATTTTCAACATGAATGAAAAAAATACTACACTTGAGCTGAGTTTTAATTTAAGAGACTTGAAAGAAACTTTTTTATTAGATGAAAAGGAAAAATTATTAAATGAAAAGGCTCCCGTATACCTTAGCTCGGTAAAGGCGGTTAGCATGGAGAAACTCGGAGCAACTTTTTGAGAAAACCAGTACATTTCATGAAAAACATTTCTGACAGTAAACTTGAGCTTGCGAACAGGTAGTAAACCAATGTAATTCTTTTTTCAGTGAGTAATAAATTAGCAATATGCAAATTAAGTTTGCAACTATGGGAAATACGTTGCCTATAAATATGTTCTTTGGTTGTGTAGTAGCTGGTAACGAAAGAAAACTTTTGCTTTATATTGCTTTCAAATCAGACAAGCCGTTTTTCGAGAGATCTTGTTCTGAAATTTCGACGTCTTGATTTGGGAGATTGTGCTGCTAAAGCAAATTATGGTGACAAGTTGTACTTTCGGAATCAAACCAAGCGTAGAAACTTTGCCGGCAAGTAGCTATCTACTTGTTTTTTTAAATTTCTTACGCAAGGTTTCGCCAAAACAATAACAAACATCAGTGCCATCTGTGTACTGTTTCGCATCAATAAGCTAAGGTATACGGGAGCCTTAAAAATGTGTATTAGTTTTTAATTAAATTAAAATATTTTTTGAATTAAATTAGAACAGTGTAATCGAATCGAATTACTGTTATTGTAGTACAGTAATTTCCCTTCATTCTATTCCATTTTCTTCATTTCTACCACTCAACTATCAGTAAGAAAAAAGAACTGTTGAGTCAGTCCGAACTACGCAATTTGAAGTTTTTACTTGTTTTTAGTGTCATTTATTTGTTTGACAAGTGAGAGAAAATTAATTTCAGTGCCGCAAAATTAGATTTGGATCCTAAAACTTTCTTGTGGTTAAAAAGATCGCAGACAGTGTAGTGAGCAAAGGGCGTGAGACGTTGGAACGCGCCATCAAATTAGTGGAAAGTAGTCCTCAATGGGGCGCACGGGTTATTTACGGAGATACCGATTCCATGTTTATCTTGGTACCGGGCAAAAGTCGAGCGGAAGCGTTTACCATCGGCGCCGAGATTGCTGAGGCCGTCACGAAAACCAATCCCAAGCCTGTTAAGCTGAAATTCGAGAAAGTTTACCAGCCGTGCATTCTACAAGTAAATATACTTCTCATTTCCTTTTGTAACAAAAGGTGAATTGCGGTACCACGAAACATATGACTCATTTTTAAACTACTTTTAAACTGCTTGCCTTTCTTTCACCGCCTTAAAGAGTGATTCATCAGAAACGATACGGATTCAGCGCTACCTTGTGTATTTTTCTTCCTAACAAAATTAGCCTTCATTGTCCAGTTTCCCCCACCAGCTAAAAAAAGAACATGATATTACGCAACCGAAGTTAATTGATAGTTCGAGCACGTTTTTTCTGTCCTCCCATAAAGATGGTTAGATCTTCACAAAAAAAAAACGAAAAAAGTGAATAAAAAAATTACGCGTCGACGGACAAAAAAACAGTGTTTGACAACTTGAGAGTATTGGATGTCGCAAAACCTTCAGTCATTTATTAGATTTTGTTTTTTTCGCATTTTCTGACACTCCAGTCTTGAACGTTGTACTTTCAGACCAAGAAACGTTACGTGGGGTACTCGTATGAGAGTCCTGATCAGAAAGAACCCTTATATGATGCCAAAGGTATCGAAACTGTCCGTCGCGATGGTTGTCCAGCAGTAGTCAAGGTAATTACTCGAAGAAATCCAAATAATATTGAATTTCTTGTAATTCTTTTGGTGATTTTCTATTTTAAAAGATATTAGAAAAGTCGTTACGCATTTTGTTCGAGACTTATAACCTGTCATCGGTCAAAACTTACGTTCAGCGACAATTTAGCAAGATTTTACAAGGCCGAGTTTCTCTTCAAGATTTTACGTTTGCCAAAGAATACCGTGGACCACAGGGGTACCGACCAGGAGCTTGTGTACCAGCATTGGAGATTAGCAAGTGCTTAAAAAAAGAAAAAAAAGTTTGGACGTTAATTAAGTGTAAATAATTGCACATTTTAAAGAAAATTAGTTCAGTGGGATCGGAGGGCGGATTTTCGAGTAGGTCAACGAGTTCGATATGTGATTGTCTATGGTTCGCCAGGGCTTCCTTTAATCCAGTTAGTCAAGCAACCTATGGAACTATTAAGCAATCCTAGTCTTCGTCTGAACGCTCACTATTACATCACACGAGCCATTATTCCGCCTTTACAGCGTTGCTTAGGTCTTCTAGGACTCGACACCTATTCCTGGTACTGTATTTATCTTGTTATTTTATTATAAAAAAGGCACCCGTATTGCTTAGCTTGTTGCATCCAATCCACCGCAAGGGGCGCGCAGTGCTTTGCATGGAATGTATACTCGTTTTTTTCACGTAGGTGAAAAATTAATTTGCATGTCTCAAGTTAGTAAAGGCAACACTAAAAGAAGTAAAACTGGCTTGCATTCCTTATTCGCACTACCTACGTACTGTCAAGAAATTTCGTAAAAAATTTCGTATTTACAGAAGAATGTTTCCCCAGTCCCATGCTAACGCGGAACAGAAAGCTAAGCTTTACGGGAGCTTTTTTATTCTGTTCGTTATGCTTTTAAAGGGAAAGGACCGTACAGTACAACCAAATGCCATAATTGCAAAAAACATAGTTAGTAATTATGTTCCAGATACCACCCTTGTGAAACAAATACTTTATTAAGTCAAAATCTAGTTCGACAACTTTAGAACAACTTTACCCTGTTAATATGACGGTTGATTTGTAGTTAAGTTAGGTCCAAAAATCGCACATAAATTAGAAAGGAACTTTGTTACCTTAAAAAATAAATAATATTTTGACTTTAATATTGGCAGGTACTCAGCATTACCTCGCATGTTAAAGCCAGCTTCCAATTGGAATCAGATCTCCGCAGAAGGGGAGTCTGCTAGTACCAAGAAATCCGGGTTGACTATTTCACAGTATTTCGTCACCCTCAATTGTTTACTATGCGATCAACAAACGCGTAGCAGTAGTCTTCACGCAGGTCTATGCGAGCAATGTTCCAGGAATGTACCTCAAACTGCAGCTTTATTGGCCTATAAAGCCCGAGGATGGGAGAAGACGTACTTTGATATGATCCAGGTAACTTAGTAAAAAAAACATAAAAATTAGGAAAGCTTATTTTGAAAATGTTGATTTTTTTCTATTTTTGGACCTTTTCCTATAATGGAGAAACCGTGTTACTGTATCGCTTTTATTATTATTGTACAGGTGTGCGGTTATTGCGCGGGCCGAGCCGCCCCACAAGCTTTGGCGTGCATCTCTTTAGATTGCCCCATACTTTACAAACGTTGTTTGGCTCAACGGGATGCGGACAAGGCCCCGGTTCTCTGGCACCAGCTAGACAAGTTGTACAGATGACTCCAAGCATTGGAGCCAATAGCCTTTTTCGATAACGAACCAGTCTAATAAATTGGAGTCTTATTTAGCCTCGCCTGGACCTGTTTTTTTAAGCTTTTTCCCTAACTGAAAGGGTTGTGTATCTTTTAATGAAATTGTCTCTTTCTGTTTACCATGAGACAACTCGTTCATACCTTGAAGCGTCTTTGAAAGCTTACAAGCGAATCACCAGCAAAGTTCGAACCAAATTTTGTAATTTAAAACATTCAGTGCCTTGCATCTTATACGCTTAATTGATTTTTTGTGATTCAATAAGGTGAAAGAATTGTCAATAAATCAGATAGGTAATTGAAATTGACATAGACATATCGATTGGACAGCTTAATTGACTTACGCTGCCTAATTAAAATTGATTATTTGTATGCTTAAATTAATTAAACCCACCACGAGGATTGCCTTCAGACTGACTGTTTAAGCTCCCGTATACCTTAGCTATGTACGGGCGGTTAGCATGGGGAAGTTGTGAAGTTAATCTGGCTAAACTCCGTGAATATGACGAAAAAACACCTCTAATACACTGACAGTAAATTTGAAGACATTAACAGTGTACTTGAACACACTACTAGCTGGTTTATAAAACATAGGTTTCCTTTTCTGATTCATAGTAAATTAGCCATGCAATGCAAATTAAGTTTAACCAGTGAAAATATCATTTGCAATTTAACCCAATTAAGCATGAACTAAGCTGACCAACACCATGTCATTTGCTAACGCACTTTGCAGTTAAAAAATAAGAACATTCACCGCGAAAATTCCATGTAAAATCGTTTTTCTAGAAATCCCGTCTTTTGCCGACTTGGGAAAGCAGAACTATGCAAAGCTCAGAGCTATGAAGAGCTAACGTGTACTTTGGGAAGTAGAGAACTTTCTTCGAAATCAGTTCGCTGAAGTATTTTATATATACAATTGAATAAGTTCGTGTTAACTTTTAGAAGCAAAATAGATTATATAGAAACTAAGAGTCAATCATTCCCATTCATGCATTAATAAAAGTTCCTCAGACTAAATATAGCCCTGATTTGCTTAAAATCCAAGTTTCAAGTATAGCGGAGACCGGGGCACGTTGGGCAGTTTCTCGTTCTCAAGAGCCTAGAAGACGTTATATTGACGATGTGAAACTAAGTTTGGTATTTTAAAGTAGCATTGGCATTCTAATTATCGTATGATTTTTTTATCGAGTTAGCTCAAGCCCTTATTTTTAACATTAATTTCTACCAAAGCCGGTCAAAATTCACCAACGTGCCCCACCACGGGGTTGGTTGGGCAGTGATTGAACTTCATCATGGTTTGCAAGCAATTTGTGTGTTGATATTAACCTAAAGCATACAGTTTGAAACGAAGTACAACGTAAAATAAAACTTTAAAACGAAGCACTGGTTTATTATACGATGCATTCGGTTTTTCTGCGATAAACCCTCATTGTTAACCTAAAAGAAACTTAGTACTACATAGTTGAAGTGCACGGGTTTGTATAACGTTTTTATGACTGTTTGGTTCCAGAGTGACAATAATGTTAGTCTAGATTTGCTTTCGACCCGAGATCGAAACGAGACCAGCCGTGCTTGCCCGCCATGCTCTGACCTGCCCCATTTTTTTAATATCCGACGACTGAACAAAAATGGCGACATGTCAGTAACCAGTTACTTAACTTATAAAAAAACTGGACTTTTTTTTAAGGCGAAAAAGTTAGCTATCACCACAAAAAGTTGTACTTAGGTAACTTACCAAAACGCCACTCTTAGAAGACAAAATCTCTGTTTCCAAAAGTTTGGAAAACCCACGGGAGAAAAATAAAGAACGATCACTTTTAGTAGAAGTCGACGAGCACAAACCTACTTCCTTAGTTGCTGCGTTTGTGTGAAACGAACCTTACGTGGATTTAGTGGATTTTTGTTTCAAAGGATGGTATTTCCCTTGAATGAAACGACCAACATTGTTATGTAATTTAACAAAAATAAGCATTGATATCGTTTAAATTTCTTAAAAGGCTTGAAAGATTGAATTTCACGAATTCCAATTCTGACTACACGTTTGTTTATTATCATTTCAAGTTTAGGTTTAGGTAGTACATGGAACTCGGAAGAAGACATATGCAAGTTGGGTAAGATAATGCGTCATATTTTAAAGTGAAATTTAATACCAAGGCAAAGAAAAGATTTTTTTTTTATATTACGGTTTGGGCCACAGTAGATTGGAATTCTTCTTTGATTTAGTGGATTTTCTAGCCCCCAAAACGAGTTACGCTGTTCCACTGATGGATGAAACACTCGCTAAGGCCTGACATTGTACCCTAAAATGCGAGACAAGAGCACGCAAAGCCCTTCATAACATTACAAGGACCAGAACACACCAGTAAAAGTAACAACGTACGTCATTTGAAAGTCTAATTAGGGATTTCATCCCACAAAACCTATGATTAAATCTAATCCAAAGATACAATGTTTCACGCTGCCAGTATCTTTTATCTTTTCTACGGAATCTGTAATAGTGCAAAAAGTCAACAGCCAAATACTCACGTGGAAGTAAACTCGGTTGAAGTTCCGACAACAGGCGAAAGCATATACGTCGGTTAAAATTTAAAAAAAAGTCGGTTGAAGAAGACGTAGCTTTTTTCCGCAGCAGGTATGCAGCTGATATCTATTAAAGTTTACTTTAAGAACACGACAAGATTCTTGATGCCAGTTCTAATACATGCAGATAAAAAAGCCACTGAAATAATGGACGGCCGATAAACACACCATGTCCATGGTGGTAAAGTAGTCTTGTCTTGACTCTATACCTCATCCTTACGACTTCGCAGCTCCAAATTAGCCAAATGGATCAGATAAAACCAGACGCCATAAAAAGTCTTAGCAACATAAGCACTTACGCATGATTACACAGAAGAGCGCCAAGCAAGCAGCAGTTTCACTAATACCAACAGCCCAACGAACTTTTGGCCTTGGATCTTTATCCCAAATTGCCAATAACGGAAGAAAAACTATAGTCAAATTTTTATTCTTTCCCAGCAACATTTCCTCCTGGCGAAGTTCAAGAAAGCCAATTAATTTTCCCTCACTGCCACAATTATGGCAAGTTCTCATTAACCATAGCATAAAAGCCTGGAAGGAAAAAGCAAAAGTTACAAGAGGAGTCGTTGGAGAAGGCCAGAATTACAAGGGGAAATCAAGCATGAAAGTTGCAATGCAACACAGGTTGGAGCCATCGTTAAAGCCCGCCCGCTAGTTATTACAAGGAGAGAAGAAGCCGTGTTTACGGGTAATTGAATGGCGCACGCTATATATGTATGTGTAACTGTGTATACGCGTACCCTCACATTGTTGTTTGCTCTATGCCTTGCAAACTCAAACTCGCTCCTGTCCCTCTTCCTCCCTCTGTGGCCTTAATTAGGTCTTAACCGTAGTAATGTAGTAAAGCTAAGGACCAAAAGCAGAAGTTTTCAAGGGGGAAGGTGGGTTCTCCAGAAGCTCGTTCAATCAAGGGGACCCATTTTCGAGGCCCAACTGATCCAAAAGACCAAAGAGTCAAGCAGCAACTGTTGCCTTTCTCTTATTTCGTCTAATTTTTTTTTTGGGGTCCTCGTTAACGTTAGGGAGACGAGACAATCGTTTCGGTTGGACCAAGTAAAAAGAAAAAAAAGTGACTTTTACAGTAGCTTTAACAGTGATTGAAAGAGGTCTTTTTTTTCTCTGTACAAACCATGCTTGGCGATGGGACTTTTCACGCGTGTGGTTTTTCTTTGTCGAGGAGACAGACATAAAGATAACGACGTAGCTAGAACGGGCTGACCCAAAATGGGAAATTAAGGGGAAAAAGTGGTATGACTTATAGGCTTTTGAGACTTTATGTAACAGACAAAAAAAGGTCGGAAAAGATCAGCTGAGTTTGATTTTTTCTTTTTTAATTTTTTTTTAGGACTTTGAATGTAAAGACACGTTATTCGGTCCGAGTCACGTTTTGGAACATCTACCACAGCACTACTCGACATCCAATGCTAATATATTTGTGGTGACAAAATTTTAATTGTGTTCATTTTTCAAGCAGAAAGTTTTTCCAAGGAAATTATTAATCAAATTATAAATCATCGTGTACTAACGTTTTAGCGCGGAAAAGAAAAAAATACTGTACAAATAAATAAAATAAAAATTATTTGACAGTGTTTTTTAATTTTTTAACTTTTCTGAAGGGGGAGTTGACCCCACAGAATTGAATTTATGAGTTAGTGTGACCCACGCACGGTTTTGCGTGGCTCACAACGACGTGCAAACTATGGAAGGCCGGAACATTTATGCGAAAAGCGGTAAAGCTCATAACCTCATTAAAAAACACATCCCAATTCGCCCGAAAGTCACGATATCGTTCCAGAAAGGAATCACGAGGTAGTTTACTGAGTTGACTTTTGGTGATTCGATCAATCATCACAATAAAACTTACACAACCTTATGCTGTACTGTACTACAGTATACGATCTCTATAGCCGACAGGTATACCCACAAGTAAAGATTATTTTTTTACATTTTTTAAGCTAAAGGAGTTGTTTTTTCGCTGGGGAAACCGTTTAAACCATACACTTCTTTTGCCCCCAACTTCTCATACAGCTCGGAGTGGGATAGGGAGTATAAGTCTATGATATGAGTCAAAAAATGGCTTTCTGGCACCATGACACATGCACCTTATATGCATAGCCAAAGCAAAACCAGACCATTTAAGTGTATATACTTTTTCTCGTGATCGTGATCAACTCGCTTCATCTTTTTGTGTACAAAACGCTACATACCCCTGTAGGTCTTCCCCTTTAGTCTCAAAATCGCTTTAGAAAACGTCTCCGATTTTTTTTATTTTTATTTGCATTTTCTAAACTTGTGTATCTCCCCTGCTGCACTTTTCCCATGAAAAATGACTGTCATTTGCGTGCGGCTTACGAAGAAGAGAAGAAAAAATCGTTCTGTATAGTGTTCACGGGCTTGAGCAAAGGGAAGTTAAATAGCCACGAATATAACGTTAGACCACAACGGTTCCAGGGAGCTTATGCCAACGCTTCCCAAATCTTATGTGACAACAAGAGTTTTATTTCTACTTATTTTCATTTTCTCTCCACGTAATCAGTATAAAACTGTTTTTTTTTCTTAGTAATTCACAAAGAAAAGGAACGTCTGTGTTTTACTTTTTAATTAGGAAATGATATGTATATCTTTTGGGCTTGTTCTTACACCTCAATTCTTGCACGTTGGGAGTTTCAGCGAAACTCCTAACGTGCAAGAATGGAGAAAAGAAAACAAAACTTATCTGTTTATTTTTTAATTTCACATTTGACAGTAATAAGCCCTTTTGCACGTTGGTGTGGCACCCAAGCCCAAGTCAGCAGATCAGTCTCGCGTTTCCTATTTCACACTTGGCATCCTCCACCACGAGGGAAATAATCACAGAACGTTAAAACGACATAAGATATCCCTTCCTACTCGTTTTTTCTTTAACCTTCTCAAAGTCTCCCAAAGTTGAAAACCCGCAACTTTTACAGGACCATTTTTCTTTTCCCCCAAATTCTTCTCTCCTCCCGACTTGATTAATTTAATCGAAATAAATTGTCACCCCAAGCCCCATTTTTTCTCTCTCTCTCTCTCGTTTCTGGGATGCCTCGGCCATCTTGACCATATTTGGGGTTATCATCTACCTCCAGAGACAGCTGCAAAAGAGGCTCGATTTGGGCCATACTGGGAGAACTTACGGTTCCCCCCCCCCCCCCCATCCAAGAAAACTTAATTTGCATAGCCTGGCTTCTTAACAATGATGGATTTAAACGCCTCGGGACATACCAAATGTTGCATGTGAGAGAGCGAGAGAGAGAGCGAGCGAGTTAGACAGAAAGGTTCAGGGGAGAGAGAAATAAAAAAAAGGAAGAAGAAGGAGAAAAAGCTAGGTTTAATTTAAATAGGGTTCTTTTGTACTTTAATGGAGTATCCGGTAGACATTTTCAATGCAAACATCCGTTTAGGCTAATAAAACGTCCCTTTTCTTTTCACAAGTTGAGAGTTTGAAGACGAGATTCTCCCTATGTGTGTGTGAACTCGAGCGAAGGCAAAATTGTGTGTTCAAGGCGTATTATTATGGCCGTCTGGTTACCCTAATCCATCATGGAGTTTTATAAGCTGGAAAATCAAAACAGGGATATAAGTAGGGTATAGGTGATATGGGAGTTTCTTAATGGTCTCAAACGGATACACGGCAGGTAAAGAGAAAAAGGAGCTTGTATTGCTCACGCACCTGCTCGTTTTTTGGGAGAACGTTTTCTTTCGAGAAAAATATCAGGACCGTGAACCGGAACGAAAACTGCCATATCGTAGCCAAGCACACACACACACACGTATAGTACACGGGCGAACAAGCGAATTCCTGGTCAAATACAAAAAGCGGAAGAACCCTCCCATAAAAAAATGAAAAAAAAATACTTCATTCTAGGACCGCCCCTTTAAGGTTTGCCAAACAAAACCTTGCGTGGTCACACTAACTCATAAATTCAATACTTTGGGGTCAACTCCCCCCTTCAGAAAAGTTAGAAAATTATAATAGAATCAATAATGAAGCTTTTGAATCGCAAATTTGGGGTGTATTTCTTTCCTTTTAAATAATCTAATACATAATCTTTGACCTGACAAAAGGTATGGCTAAGACTCTTAAACCAGAAACATGTACGCAACTTGTAAACTGAAAATTTATACAGAAAATGAAATATTCATAAAACGTGACACCAGTAAATGCCTTCAAGCAAGGACACGGTTTCGGAGTGCTTGCTATTTCAGTTTCATCATGCTAGCTGGAGAAGATTTGAATTTGAGATGAATAATACACAAGACTGCACCCAAAGCGCGAAATCTCTGACGAAATTGCTTGACATCTCATCCTAGCATCGTGTTACTCAATGTTCTGAGGAATTCTGTCATACAATTTATAAAACTTCAAGAACTCTTCTTATTACTTTTCTCTGGAAAATAACGTAAGTTCAAATAAAGTAAATTGCGATATAATGTGCTAATGCTGGAAGTGATACGAACAGGAAATTCTGGAAGTGGAACTGGATGGAGTGAAAGTTGACAACCAATAACACAAGAGGCAATTAGGTCACAGGAGGAATTAATAAGACTAAAATTAAAATCGTGGGACACGAATAACTTATTTTCAGCGGAAGCTTCCAAGGTATGTCGGTGTCGGTCCAAGCAAACAAACAAAATAATCATCTCATCTGTTTGTATTTTCCGTTTTTTATTTCATATAAGCCCAAAAATCTCACAAGACACTTTGAGAAGTTAAAGAAAGTCGAGTACTTTAAGTAAAAAAAAAATAAACGAGAAAGTCGACTACTTTGGATAAGTACACTGGAAAGTCGACTACTTTGGTAAGCACACTAGGAAGTCGATTCGAAGTAAATATATAAGCGGCTTAGGGTTATTTCTTCTTCGCTACAATACACACGAATACTTTTGATTCTTTCGTCATCCAAATTCAAACTGAGCATCTGTTTAGGGCCAGAAAATGTAAACAATTGAACTGTCACATTCACAGTGTACATTCGACGCGGTCTCCTAGCGGTGGTCAGTATGCTTTAACAAGCGCTTTAGGAATAAAGCGGAAAGGATGAGAAGTGCGCTGCTTTTGTAGAAAACATTTGCGATGCAGTATAGAACGCAACATTCTTTTATTCGAACACTTTCTTGTGCAAAGTTGAACTAAATGTTAAGGTAAAGTTGCATAAAGCTTTTAGGTATAATAGCCAAGTGCATTTTTATATAAATCGGAGCACTCAGAAGTAACAACATCCTTGCTAAAAATGCTTCAATTTTGCTGTAATTGTTTGGTAAAATTGAGCACTTTTTTTTTACAGTGTGGGTTAACTCTTGGTTCCTGTATTTAGTCTATTTGTGGGCCTGTTTAGGCGTTTCGTTCAAGGAAAGTACTGAGAAATCGTCCGGAAATTTTTGAAAGTGGTGGTAGGCTCTACGGGACGCCTGTTAGTGCAGGAGGGAGGGGGGAGGAAGCGCACAGGGGGTAATCAATTGGACAACTGGGAAAATCGGGCAAAAATGTCTCGCACCAAGTCTTGTGGAAATCTTTGAAAAGGTAAAAAGGGTTGGGGCACACGTCCATATCCATTCCATAACACTTCTGTTTCTTTTCTTTCTTTCTTTTCTTTTTAGAAAAAGAGTTTCTTCCAATAATACCGCACCCTTTTACGAGTGCCGTGGTTCTTTGGGAATTCAAGAATTTAATTCCAATTAGACACACCCTTTTAAAGCCTCCTTTTCTTACTCCTTATGCTAAAACTAGAGATATCGGACAAAACCCGAACTGAATCGAATCAGTAATTCTGACCAACGCCCTTAAAACTGCAAGTGAGACAGACTTTTATTGCCAGGTTTTGTTAATTAACCAATTTACTAGCTCCTTTTTTCTCCCCCGTCTTACTGTTTTTCATACTCTCAACTTTCAAAGTTACAGGTTAAATAGTTCATACTGAACTTCGGCTTTCCAACAAAACCTCAAACCAGCCACCATTTCAAACAACCGAAACGTAATGAAAGTATGCATGTTTTCCCACGAATATACACCAGGATTGTCGGGCTTTTTGCCGCCGCTCAGGTCAAAGGGCAACTCTCAGGTCATCAGCATGAAGGGGGGTTGCTTTGCCTGTCACAGTCTCAGTTTTCCGTTTCCCCCTCATCCACCAGTTGGATTGGTGGTAAAATTCCCCGGACTACAGGCACGCTCTTTAGTCTTTTCCTACCAGATTTCCACACAAGAACTAAATTTCTTTGTTGCCCTTATCTTATGCCAGGAAGAAATACATACAAGCGTTTAATTAATTTATTGAATCACTTGGTTGGAATTATTTATTTAGACTGGGTTAATCATTAATTGTTTAAAGCAGTGCAAACTTCGAAAAATTGATAATTACAGCCTAAGTTAAGATGTAATTGATAACAGAAACTGACAAGTAGTGTGTACAGTATCACTAACTTAAAGGGCAAAAGCCACTTAAAAAGTAACCTTGTCTTAAAAAGTGGGGTATAAAGTCCATTTTCTCCTTTCGTTTCTTAACATGAAGTGCAAAATAATTAGAATAGGATCCGAGGCTTCGTGACGTCACAGACGGACAATACGAGTCTTAAGAGTACCCAAGAGCCTTTGTGTACTGTTTCTAAGTATATCAATACACAATAACCACGATAACAAGTCGTGTCATGATACGTCCCTGACGTCATAATTGAAACGTTTGTATGACAATAATTCAAGAACGCATTAAGTTTCCAAATGTGCAATTTCAGTTTTTTTCGCGTAAAATGAAAACATAATTTGCACTTTTCAAATTAGCGAAGTCAAAAGTTAAATAATTAAAAGGGTCATGTCCTATTTATTAGTATTACCTAGATTACTGTAAAAATTCTGCAAGAATTTCGTGTACTATTTACATACAAGAGTTTCTCTGTTCCTCATGCTATCGTGGCATAGAAAGCTGGGCTTCGCTTAAATAGTTCTGTTTAATCACGCTGAAATAAAAGAAAGACGAAATAAACCAAACGAAAAATCGATTAAAATTTAGGGAGAAAATGGCTTAATTTTCAGTCACGCTCTCTTTGTCAAGGAACAACTCGAGTGTATGACAGGAGTAAGGTTTAATGAGCAGAAACAGATCAATATTTGAAGCCAAGCAGGGGTTATAGATGTTTACACGCATTAGGTGAAGCGTTGCAACGGCTCAAGTAGTCTCTGTACTGGAGAACCAACGAACCCCCGAAAAGGTCCCCCCCAAAACTAATCAGTTTTGTCTTTCTAAGCCCTCAGCTGCGCCTAAGAACCATTAACCGAAACGTATAACGTTTGGTCAATACTCTTACCCTCGTTTTTCCCCCTTAAGTAGCTCTAACTCATGTTTGCCGTTTGCCTGCGCTCTATTACGTGCACATGTCGCCTTTTTCCCTTTTGGCAAAGACTCGTACATAACTTTACTGTACGGTGCAGTGCAATACAGTACAGTACGTATGCTCTATATTTGTCCTAAAAATATGCATCTGCCTCCTCCTAATATTTCCCATTCCCTCCCTCTCTCTTTCGCTCCCCACTTTGGCCCCTGAAGTTAATGACTCAGCAGAAAGGGCATCTAATTTTTCCGTTTCCTTTCAAGGAAATGAGACGGGAATCACCTTTTAATGCGATTCCAGTAGAAAGCGAGGTAGCTGTCAAGTTCTCCAACTGTTTGTCTTTGTCATGTCACAAGGTTCTTCGGGGTCCTCATCCACAGTGCTTAGGCTCAGGTAAGCTAAGCCTAAAAATCGAAAAACTGCCGAGGTATTGACCAAGCGTGACGGAATTAACGCATTGTTGCTGCGTTTTTCTTCAAGTTTTTGGCTTTCAAATAGGAAATGACTTTGCAAGAATAACACATTTTGACTGCTGCATTTTGGGGTCCCTCACGTTGTTCGTTGTCGTAAGTGAACAACAACAACTATTATTGACATTGTGCTACTATAAGGACAAAAAAAAAAAACAGAGAAAGAAAAGAAAAAAAGCCAAAGACATAACGGGGCTAATAAAGTTTTTCTGCTCCTTTTGCCCTTTCTGCCAAAATGTGACACTTCAGCAAGTCCAAGTCACTTTTTTTTTCTTTAACTTGTCCGGTCACTATCGTAACAGGAAATGATGCTGATGGCTTGTCCTGCTTGTTCAACATCAGAAACGCCTTCTTGCAAATACCGTCGTTGACATAATGGCGTCCACGGAATGGAATTCGGAAGTTGGGTTAAAAACATTGCCAACATCCGAATGTTTTAAAAAATCCAGGAAAAAATTATGACTCCATGGCTTTAACAAATCTTTTTACAACACTATAGTACACACATAAAAAAGAAAAAAAGAACCCTAAAAAAGTTACGACCATTTCCGACTGACTCAGATAAGCCGGAACAATTATCTCCGACCTAAACTCAAAAGACATCGAACACTTCCGTGACGTCAGCTACCCCCGCCGCGGACCCAATTAACTTTCAAAGGCCAAATGGCCCATGACTTCCGAAAGAGAGCCTCTGGTACTAGTAATTCAGGCAAAAAAACGTTACTTATTTTTTATTTTTGGCTGAACCGAAATGTCAGCAGTTTTTATCGTATTTTTTATGATTTTCATCGTAAATTAGGCTCGATGTGGAAAAAAAGTCAAGGGTTTTTAAGATTGTATAGGCATTTTGTGTCATTTTGCGCTTTGGCTACAATACAGAATGCATAAGCAATGAAGGAAACTTCTAAAAGACTATTAAAAACGAGGCCGAAGTACTACGCGTGGGAAGACATGTTTTGGCAACATTCTTTTGTGGAAATGCAGGGAATGGACAAAAGCTTGAACAAGCTTTAATACCTTTTCTCTCTTCCTTCTCCTTTGCTACCTTTGATCTGTAAGAAAAGGCCATATAGTGTCCCCCCTAACTCCTTTAACCAAATGATATTTCCACCAGGTAAAAAGACGCGGCTGCTCTTTTGGCCTTTTCAAGTTTTGCCCCTTTTGCCACAAAAGATAAGATAGATTGTGGGCCATAGCCATAGCCATCGCGTTTTGCTTAACGGTGCTGACCATCGGCGCTTTTCCTTTGCTTAGCAGTGATGCGCAGAGACGACGGCATAGAACTGAAAATTCCTTTGAGGAAAAAAAATAAGAACCCCCTGAAAGAGGAGGCGAGAAAGTGTCACGTTTCGACCCACAATAATTTACCAAAAGGGTGGGGGGGGGATAGTGGGGTTTTTTTCCCGTTGGGCGTTGTCGCCCTTATAAGAAATCGTTCAATTCGTGTCTTTTGAGGAAGATACGGTTACAGAGTATACGGAGTGCAGTTAAGTAACTTCCAAACTTGATTTGTCTCTGGGAGCCCAAGTTTTAAGAAGGGGGCAACAGTTGTCACTTCTCATCAAGCGGATGACCGGATCATCGCCTTATCAGCCATCGAGAAACTTAAGACATTCCTATCAGTCTTTTATGCAATGCTAAAGAATGTTTGCAGGTGAGTAGACACATCATGGTCTTAAGCTGATCATAAAAGCTCTCTGATCTTATTTACCCAGTGAATTGTTGGATTTTGAAAACAGTTTTCAATGGAAAACTGTTGGACTGTGAAATGCGTTTCGAACTCCTGCGTTTCTCGGACAGTTGAGACTCTTTCGCTTGTTATTTAAACGCGACAAGGGGGCAGATATAATGTTTTAAGTTAGACACACAGTTCTAAAGGCAGATGTTCCTCATACAACAATTGGTGGTCTGCTTCATTCAATACACGTAACAATCGCTCCGAATTCTATACACCTTTTCATATGTGCTCCTCTCGCGCGTTTGCGGCGCTTCATGTCCACAAAAGAAAAAAAAACAGCCCTAACTTTCAAGTATATCCCCAACAACTGGCACAGTGAGGTACAAAAAAAATTAATAATAATAATAAAATATCTTTCGATGTCAATTCACTTGGATATGGATGCGATAATTAAAAAAATATGGAGAAAATACAATGTATACGGTTGGTTTCGATAATGGTAGATTTCGTTGTTCAACTCAAGTGTTCGTTCGTAAGCGTAAAGAAGGGGACATTTCATAGAAATCCAGATCCATTAACCGTCATGTAAACTTAAACCTTTTTGATACGCCTTTTGACTTGGGAGGTATACATTTGCAATGTAAATTTATCCGTACATTTATTTCTATTTTGTTTTATCCTCATGGAAGAATTTCTTTACCAGGAAAGAAAATCATGGTTCGCATGGCATGTTTTTACTTTTTGTCTACGTGTGTGTGTGTGTCGAAAAACGTGTCGAGTAGATTTTGAGCCAGTCACCTTTGGCCTGCCAAACTTCCCGCAGCGTGGTTTCATTACTTATGCAACGCGGCAGGTGATCTCTCGTGCACCTCTCCACCTTTGGCTTTTGCCAATTTTTAAGACCATGGGACATAACATGGATTCCGCCCATTTCGAAGTTTTTCCAAAAGTGTGTTCGGTACAAATTGTGAATAAAAGACATGGAACCGTTTTACCTTTTCAAAAACTAAACCCCCCTTCACCCCAAAAGAAAAAAGAAAGAAGTTTGTTTCGGAAAAGATATATATCATTATGAAATATTCCAAACAAACCGTTATAGCGTTTTATTTTATTTTATTTTTATTGTGTGCATGTATGTATTATACGGGGGGATGAAAAGTATTACGCGTCTGACTTGGAAAAAAAAAACGAAACCACAAACGCAATCCGAGACCCTATCTTTCGCAGCAGGAGCTGTTGAAGGAGGCAGGCGCGATCTGCGGCGCGAAAACTCGCAGCAGGAGACAGACTTTGTACCAGTACAAACGTTCTACTACACCCAAATGGGCTTCACTGTTCCAAAATGTATACAACAATGCTGGCTTGTGGTTGTGTTTTAGGGTTCAATTTATTGACCGAATTCTATATACGCAAATACGAACATTGCTAGGGCACCAGACACTTTTCCGAGTATAGCTGAACAGCTGGGCAGGTATTGCTAGAAATATTTCCACCTGCTCCACAAAAAAAAAGAAAATTTTACATTCCGATTTTGAACGAGGTTATACTGAGAAGGATTTTCACGATTTCCACGACTTGCACTCAACGTTTTCTGACATCATACTTGTACGAAGCAGTGGTTACAGCTTGTAAACTAAATTAGTTGCAAATACATTTCAATGCGTACAGTTTTGAATGCATACAAAATTCGTTTAGTATCTGGTCTACTTTGAATGCCAACGCTCATAAAAATGCTAATTTTAAATAAGAAACATAATTCCAAGGTAATTTATGACTAGAACTCCTGATATTACAAATATAATCTTCTGAATGACGTTAAAAATAGGACATTGTGCGAAAAAATTACATGGATTAACAAGACTCTTTATAGTGTGTAGTAGTGTCCAAGTGAAAGTTTATGCGGGGAAGATACCCGTCCAATCAGTGCGACTTCGCCCCTTTGCCCATTCACGTTTCATTGTTGGCAGCATTTTTACACGGGCTCGGTGTAAACCTTGAACACTGGACTCGAATTTGAACACTTACTGTACAACGTGAAAAGTTTCAACAATGAAAAATTCAATGAAATGACACCAAAAGATCAATGAAATGTCTTGTCCGAGTCAACCTAACAAGTGAGATCACAGGATCCTTTCCAGTTACTTCAATAAAAGGAAGATTTCTGTCAAGAGGTCCAAACTAGTTTCTTTCCCATCTCAAAGTATATGTCAGTGTCACTTATACTCTAGCAAAACATTCGTTAAAAACTGAAGTTACAATACCACAATTTCACTTTACAATATACGCAGGTTACTTGTATCATGAAATTTCTAGCATTACAAACACAAATATCGTAAAGTAACACAAATATCACAAATATCACTCAAGAAACCGCACAAAATGACTACTTATATTAAATGTCAACACGGTTTAATGGCTTTTTTTAACAGACTGGGTCTTGTCCGTTATAGCCATAAGTACTCATCTGTTTCATAAATTCTTTAGAATTAAAGTGTGAAATTATAACATCTGTAAAATTATACGTCAAAACGTACTACACTTTTCTCATTGCAACGCCGTCTCCTGTATTTATTTTGTAATATTAAAAATTCAACCTTAACTTACTCTCACTTATTATACAATGAAAACCGCTCAGCATGAAATCCAAGGGACCGAAATATTTTTTCGCGTTAAAAGATATGCGTGCTAACAGGTGCAAAAAAATAGTTAATAAAAAAACGGTCGTGATAACAGAGTTAAAATTCAAGTTTATACTCGTACATTGACAGTCTATACGTTTTGAAGCACAAATAATACATTTTGAGCATTTCAACAGACTGTCAATAAAAATGAAATGCCTTGACTCCCTATAGACTGTTGGGGCGAGAAGGACACAAATTTGAACTTGAAGTCAGGGGTGTTGCTTAGGCTCTACAACCCTTCCCATTGGCAGAGGGAGACGGTTGGTAAGAAGACAAAAGTATTTTGTCGTCCAAAAATATGTTGTCGCAACAAAACTATCTTGTCGTTCCTCCGAGACGCCTTTTCTTGTTTCATGTTAAAAGGAAACAAATGTATGGATTACACAGCGTTTTTCCGGACCGGAATACCATTTTGTGTTCATGGGTCTTTCGTGCTAAGCGGTTTCGTGTTAAACGGCTTTCACTGTATATCGAAACTTGAACAATTTTTGTACTTTTTCATACTTTTTTCATACAATTTTCATACTTTTGCAGTGTCTTTCCAAAAGATGTCTATCTAGAAGGTGTTACTAGCATACACTCTTCAATTGTGCCACATTTTACATTAACACTGTATCTTCTTTCAAGAATACCGCTAAAAAGCAAACAGAAAAGATTCCAACAGACGTATTGCTACATTCTTTAAAAGCCACTTGAAAATCCTCTCATAAAAGTGTCCGGTAGAAAATTCCCGATTCTAAACTTATGTAAACCATTTTCCTTCGATTAGGAAAAAATAAAAAAAACATCAACGTATAACAGGTTTCGGGTATTCAAATGGTAGGAAATTGTTCTCTTTGATAGTAGAATGCATACTCTCTTTTTTAGTCACAGTAGTTGATAAACCTCTTATATATAACTGAATCTCGCCAATCACTTCAAATAGCAAAGCATGGATAAGCGTAGATAGCCTGGCCTGGTAGATAGACCACTATTGCCTGGCGGTAAGCCATAAGAACAAAGTTAGAGGAATGTAATTATTGCGGCTTCCATGACCCCCCACACAAATACCCAACGCGAAAATCGAAAGAAAATAAGTTTTCCTTTTGTCGATCAATATCCGCTTTCCCGTTTCGGGGGTTTAAAACAGGTGAGAAACACATGGTTCACAGTCTTAATTACTCGGCATGCTTTCGTTTTCTATCTACTGGTAACGGTCCAAAGGTACAGTACAAGCCGTCCAAAAACTGATAAAGAGCGTGGCCTCTCCAAAAGCCACAAGTTCGCAGCAGGTATAACCAAACAGTCTGAATAGCTAGGGTTGTTCTTTTATGTTTCTTTCTCGAAATCGAAAACTCATTTCCCCCAAAGCTAGCTGCTTCTTCGTCTTCTACTACTACTTCTTGCTTAGAACCCCCGGAACCTTTGAAACGGAGGCAATAACAAGGATCTAACCCAAAAGAAAATCGATTTCCAACTATCAGAAGAAGAATGGATATCCCCATCTAAGTATTTACGGCCCCGCGCGGACTTTGAATGGAAAAGTGTGAAAGGTAATACACGATGTGTATATACCTTTTTCTTCACCCAATCAAGACGAAGTAGCTTTTGGCAACGGTTCATCGGTTTTGGGGGGATTTCTTTTCGGTTTTTCCTTATTACGATTTTTTCATGAGAATAGGAAAGAAAGTCCTTTACAATCAGTCCTTTCCGATACCTGAAGATGTACAAGCTTCTACACTTGTTCTTACTCTAAGGGAAATCTATAATCTACAATGTTTTAGTCACTCTATCAAAAGGCTTTTAAAGCTCCTCATTTTTATTTGTATTAAACAAAAAGAGGAGTACCAGAGCTAACCACATGCTGTTAGCTTATTTGGTTTTCAAATCCCCCGGCCAATTATTATTTACCTTATGAAACTAGAGGAATATCGGAGTCACGATTTTAAACGTGGCTCCTCTTACACTGCACTGCACGAAATATTAGACAAGCAGCGATCCAGAATTTTTGCAGCCCGAGTTTGTCTCTGGTGCTTTTCTGAGTTGAGTAAATTACCAATAACTCACGACTTGGGTTCAATTTTTTTTAACTAGCTTAGCCAAAGCCTCCCACCTTTGCCTTTAATGAATCTTAAGAGTTGTTCACAATCGAGTTACCTGAGCCTCTCTTTCGGAAATTAAAAAAATAAAATAAGAAAGACTGCTACGGTCGAAATTGGGGGCGTGGCAAACCCGGAAAGGGATTTCCTATCTATCAAGTTTCGAAAGTGTTCTTGCTATATTAAGGGATTTAACTTGACGCTTTGAGAAGTTTTTGCAGAAGTAATCTACACTCGGAAATTGCCTTAAAAACCGAGAAGAACATTTTAGTCTTGCAAGCAAAGTAAGTTGGACCCCCAAAAAATATCTTACAAAAAAACATTTTTCGAGCTTACTGACATTTTTCGATTTTACTGACTACTTTATATTAATTCGCAACCTGAAATTGTTTCTTTGTTATTTAAGCATATGTCGTATAATTAACGAACTTATTGCTTTTTATTGGTAATTTAATTTTTCTTATTTATACTTCTTATTGTCCTATAATGTTTATTATATTTATAGCTAATTTAAGTTATTACTATTTTCTAGTTCACCTACTTATAGTATTATTACGCATATCTAACTCATTTTTATTAAATTGCCAAGCAAATTTAACTTAATTCACTTGAACTATCTCAATGTATACCAAGTCGTGTCTGGTATAGCAATTACCGTGTATTGGAAGTAAGCGTATTGCATTTCAAGCAAAATCGACCCCTCAACAAGTTTTCAGACCATTTATGTGAAAAACTTGTCGGACTCAACTGCAATTTGTCCAGATACTCACAAAAAGTACCTTTTTGAGCTTCTTACAACTTATAATTGGTACATACATGCATTACAACTAATTCCGCAGGGAAATTGAAGTTTCTGCTACCTGATTTAGCACTGCAAAACGAAAAAATAATAAAAACAACAAAAGAAAACACTCATAAGTCGTACAAAAGACGCCGATAGCATTTAGCTTAACGAAAAGGGCAAGTCTAATCCAATTCTTTCTTGCTCATACCTTACGACTGTGTAAATTTCTTTAGTCTTCTTTACGATGAATAATTAGCTTTGTTATGTCTTGTTGGGTCATGCGAAAATCACTGACGGAGTGTTCGGCTTATTCTCCCATAACGAGGGAGTTTTGCCGCCCAAAGTTGGCTAAGGGTTAGTTGGGCATATATTAGCCCAACTTTAGCCAGTTTTACTGGTAATTTCTGTGTGAAAAGTTAACCCAACGAGCCAAAGTTTTTCATGCGGACAATTGGCAGACCAAACAGGAACCTGTGCATACATACTCTTCTCTTAAGTATATAACAATTCCAAAGGGAAGGAAGCAAAAACCCTTTGTGCAAAGTTAAAAAGGGGAAAAAGTGATGCTCACCAACTCATTTGCATAAGGCAAGATAATTATCTCTATGCTCACATGCACCGACAGCCTTCGCGTTCCTCTAGTTCAATGTAAGGTATAATTAAGCGCATTAGCTGTCTGGGGAAATCAAGCCTTGCAGTCCATAACTGCTGCGCAAAGAAACTCATTCTTAAAAGGAAAAACTTTAAAACATCTGCGGATGGACCAGGAAGGCCCCACAATAAAGAAAAAAAAAGGAAGGAGCTGCAGATAGGAAAATTACCACTCTTATTAGTTATTGTCGGTTTCTTATGGCAAAGTTTACGATCTTGTTTGAATTTCCAAAGAAGTAAAAAAAAAAAAGAAAAAAAAAGTTCATTCCCACAAAGTTTACAACGTTGAACTTATAAAAGTCCCAAGTCCAAAAAGTCTTTTGTCATGCAAATCCATTCATCTCATCTTCATGTAAGCAATGTTTTGTCTTTTTCCGACTGTCTTTGGAAAATATACACTTGCGCTAAGAAAAACAACGCGCTAACAGGACATGAGGGGAATTCTGGCGCCACAAATTTGAGCCCAGTACGACCAACCGGTGTCTAAAGCACTCCAGTGCACTTTTTTCTTTTAAGGAAAAGAAAGCTTATTTAGGTATGCTAGGAGTGTTTGCAAAGTAATGAGATTGCCGCAAATGTTTCATTCGTTTAAAAAAAAAAAAGTTGCTGTAAATCTGCAAATGGAAGACATTGTTGAGACCAGGTTTTCTCGAGTTTCGGACAATCTGTGCTTTTTTTGCCCAGATAACTCATGGAAGCTTTCGCAGTACTCTCCGTTGCGTGACTTTGCAGAAGAGTTTGTTTCAGAAAAAAGTCTTTCTGTTTGAAGCCGCACTTCTAATTAACATTCACACGTGAAATTAATTCAGTGAAACTGGTGATATGCCATGAGTTACATCTCGTTCAGATGAAAGGAAATCTTCAAAGAAAGAGAATAGAAATAGAAAAGGGCAAAGAAAGTCTTCATAGCATTGGAAAAAAAATACGTAGAAGAGCTGCTGCTGATTACTCGATCCGGCCAGAAACGGGGAGGCCAGTGGAATACTAAATTGCAGCCTGGCCTTCCTCGGTTCGCGAAAATATAGTGCACTTGAACGTACCCTAACCACCAACGAAAAGCTTATCCATAAGGGAGCGCAGCAATTGTGATGTTTGTAGGAAATTCATCGCATACTTCCCCAAAAGCCAATGTAAAAAAATAATCTATAACAGAGGTTAAGCTACCATAGCTTACATAAACGGGGAACTGTACCCCATTGTTTTTTTTAACCTTTCAGGTTAAAAAAACGCAATTTTTTCCACAATGAAACATTATCTGCCAATAAAATATTGTAAGAAATTACGATTACAAAAATGTATGAGTTTAAATTATAGATGGACAGCATACGGAGGCATTCTACGACACAACTTTGTATAATTAAAGCAGAAAAATTGCAATAGACATAACAAGGAATAGTGTGCTACAATTTACGCCCGATGAAATAGAATCATCCCTTTTTACAGTGTATCGCCCCTACATGGTCGCAGGAGATTCATTAACTTCTTAAACCGTGGCTTGTTGTCTGTGCCGATAAAGAATCGCACTTTGAACCAGGAGAATATATGTGCACTTAAGACACACGAGTTGGGGTGTCTAAATTGCGGTAGTTTTCTGCACGTGTGCACGCAAAGCATCCAGTCTAGACTGTGCGATAAGTTTAAGTGACCAAAAGGGTCCAAAAAGACTACTCCATTCAAACGACAATCGCACACTTGGTTTCATTTTATCATAAAAGCTGTGCAGAAAGCCAAAATTTTTAGGAAATAAGGATCTCATATAACCGTGAAACTTAAAAGTTTAAGCCATAGACAAAGTACACAAAAAGTTTATCCAGGTTTAAGAAGGCAAATAATGTCGTATAAGAGTGTGATTTAACGGAAGTTGAATTCGTTATTTTCTTGAACACTGGCTAGGATATTGTGAAATGTTAGGGACGGATCAATAAAACTAAGCATGCAATAAATATAAAGCTGCATATATTTCAAAATAAGAGCAGTCTAGCATAGCGGAGCACCTTTGAACAGACTCTTTCTTGGAAGTAAACCTGAAAGAAAACCCACAGGTCAGTTTTGAAACCTCAATTTCCCCCCCAAATTGGCAAACTAAAGCGAAAACCTAGCGGAAAAGGTGGTTTCTAATTGTCTATCTTCTGGCAAAGTCCTTTTTTCTGGACAATGTCAAGGAACACCTTTCCATGTTCTGACTGATGTTGACCGAAATTCCCCATTAGAAGAAGTATACCTCAGGTCCAGCTATTCCTCAGTAAGGCTCCCGTTTATAGCTTAGCTCGGTACAGGTCATTTACCACAGTAAATAGGTTTCCACTAGCATGGGGAATTTCGGCGCAACGTTTCTGAAATTTCTCGTCAAAATCAATATATTTCACGCAAAAATGCACGGACAGTAAAGTTTAATCATACGACTAGCTTCTACCAACTCAAACACATTTTGTTTCCATGTATAATACAATAGTAGTAAGCAAATTAAGTTTTCAACTACGTGACATTGAAAAAAATTTCCTTGGTTGTACACTGGTAATTAAAAAGTGAAAAGTAAGGCATACATTGGCTTCAAATATGACAGGAAAAAACAAATATTTCGAGAAATCTTTTTCTGAAAGTTTACCTAATTAGCTTGGGAGATTGTGCTGCTAAAGCAAACTGTGGTAATAAACTGTGCTTTTCAAGAGTAAAACAAACGTCAAAAACTTGCCGATAATTATCTATCTATTTCTGTATTCACTTTCTTACGCAAGGCTTATACAAAACAATAACAAACGTCAGCGCCATCTGCGACTGTTTCGTCTCAATAAGCTAAGATCATACAGGAGCCTGGCCTAAGCAGCTTTTGCTACCAAAACTGTCAGATTCGCGACTTTCCAAAATGTGTTAAAAAAAAGGCACAAAGTGTCCATCTAAAACCTTTAAATGAGAGCTTTAGGTCCTTTTAAGAGATCAAGTCGGCAGCTGTGCAGTCTCATGTGAAATCATTGAAGGTGCTAAAGGCTAAACCCTGGCAAAAACTCGAATCGTGTGTTTTGCCTGAGAAAAGAGGGGAATTTAAACGTGGCATTTAAAAAGAAACAAGAAAATTTTCGGATGTGTAGTGTAAACTGTCAGCACCGGCGTCGTTAAACCCCAAACCAGAAATGTCTCTAGTGTAAGACTTACTTCTTTATTGCTTTTTTTTATACACTGTTTTTTTTTTCTATAGGTTCAAGCCAAATTATATAAACGTAAAAATTATGACAAAGCTGTTGCGCTTGGAAGAGTTTTACACCAAAAAGGGGGCTGGCGCAGAGTTAAGACTCTTCCTGGCTAAATTAGAGGCTGTGAAAATGCTCGGACCAAGTGGATGATGACAGACTTGCGTTCTTAGCTTCTTTTCTTCTTTCTATTTCTTAAGGAAAAATCCCCCCCAAAAAAACCCTAACCCGTCTGTGCCAACGACCACCAGCATTTTCCAACTAATAATTCTTTCTATTCTCCCCCCTCTCCAATTTTCGTCGTCTGTTTTAACTAAAATTTAATTATAAATATTACATTTCTTTTACAGGTAAAGTTAACAACACCGATCATAGTTTTAGGCTTCTATAGTAATTAATTCAGAGTTATTGCTATATTTATAAATAATTAGTAACACAACGATTCTTTCAATCTATCAATATTTTCATTTTATTATGTATACCAAATTTCCAATCCGTCTCTTCAAATCTCCCATTAGATGGTCTCTTTGCCCCCTTTGAGGAGTTATTGGGGAGTTTGTGCGCAGAGGAAGAGACGATGGCTTAAACAGGAAACCAAATTCCCCCGTTTTTCGCGTCCATCTGTGGCTTTTCTCTGCCGAAATATACAGTACTAATACACGATAGTTTCAATTGTCCGAAATGCTACATTTGGGTTCTGTTTGTCGCTCCATGTCTTTTGAGGGTTTCGAATAGGGTTTACATTTTCTCGTCTGCGCACTTTTGGCTGCTAGCACTTGTTAAGTCAGGTGGTGCTCTATGATTAGCACCCATTCCCGCCTGCCCATGCTTACCTTACTCACACAATGGGCGTTCATGCTAAGTGGCGCGGAAAGCTTGAACAGCACCTTTAGATCCCGCGAGTTCCGCCGCCATCATGTTGCCATCACCATCAGCTTTACGGATCATCTATAACTTCTTCTTCATCCTCTTCTTCTTCTCTCTCACTCTTGTCTGGCTCGGACTCTTCGCCCATAACTATCTTGATGGTTAGTTAGTATGTGTGTGTCCGTGTCTGTACGCGTAAGAGCAATCAATCCGGCTCCCTAAACTTTTTCTTTTTATCTTTATTCTATTTTTACATTTCACTTTCCCTTCATAAAACTTCACAAAAGAAGAAAAAAAAGGAACAAAAAAGGACGCACTCTATTATTTATTCAAGCTAAAGTTATGGAACGAGAATGCGAGATGGATATCCTAATTAAAGGGGACGTTTTTTCTGTCTCTCTTAGGATTTCGATTCCCCCTGAACCCTCCGAAGTCAAAACTCGCAAGTCAAAAGAAGACGAGAGAAAACTTGCGAAACAAAGGGAAATACACATAAAATAAAAACAAAAGAAGCCCTATACGCATCCGGGATCACTGATGTCAGATTCAATATTTCAGACTCAATGATATAACTCGATTCTACCCTCGTAAGTAATTATAATGTTACTTCAATGATTTGTGGAATATATCAGGCATTCCTTGTCCGTGAAAGAACGTCAGGACCCATTAAAAGGATGTCCCTGCAATTTCCGGCCACTTTTGTTGAACTCAACGCTCACATCCGAGTTCTTTGCACTTGATTCATCAGAAACCCACCCATTTAGTTCTGTGTCCATTTCAGGCTTCGGAAGAGAAAAACGCTCCACTTGGTCTCTTTTCTAGTGAGGAGCAATTCTACTGGGGACGGACGACAGTTGGACAAAAGCAATTTGAAAGACACCCTAATTAAAAGTCATGGAGCAATTAGTGATCTCTACTCAATGGACACGTCAAAAGACGATTCCCATTTCCGCGTCCCTTATTCTCTCCCTCCAAGTCGTCACGGACTTGTGACAAGCTCTGTATAGTACAGTGCAGTGTCACACAAAGGTGTCAACGATGAGACGACAGCTTTCTTTAAAGCCAAGCGAAAGCTCTGGGACCACAAAAAAAGGGCGAAGGAATGAGCAAAAAGCCTCCGAGTTAAAAGGGAAGCTCAGGTTTTTGATGGAAGCTGCAAGCACACTCGACTCCCAAGTTTTGGTGCGGGACCTGTCATTCGGCAAAAACGTGTCATTCTTTCTGTGACAGTTGGCTCTCCCCCTCTCCTTTCTCCTGTCCTATGGACATTGACAACGACAGCGAGTCTAACAAGTTTCCTGGGACTTTACCGTCAGTCCATGAGACAAATCTTTGACGAGTTAGACGCCACTTTTGGACACGATTTTTTCCGTCTCAGTTCTCAGAACCCAGTTCTCGTGATCCATATATGAGCTTTTAATCAGGAAATGTTGCACTCTAAAGGACCTTTGTTAAGCGTTCAACTACAGGACAGCCTTAGATCTACAAACGCCTTTAGCTACTGATGGGAGATTTATATTACGCTCAAGAAAAACATACTGTCAATGACACAACGTAATGGGAAAATAACTCAAACAAATGAAAACTTTCTCAAGCCTTAACGGTTTATGAAAGTTTTCATTTGTTTGAGTTATTTTCCCATTAAACATTTAAGAATCTTCTTAATAAGGAAATGGACCGAGCAGCGCCCAATGAAAAGTACTAAAATAGCTTATTTATATAATTATAAATTAAATCCATATTTTCTCAATTTCCGTATTTTGTTCACTGCAAAAAGTTAATTTTTTGGGGCCTCGGAAAGTACCTCCCTGGTACCTTGCATGCCTATCAAACGGACTTAAAATACGATTTTTTGTAGATAAGTTATTATTAAAATTGTTACAATTACAAATAAAGTAGTTCTAAACTGCTTTATAGGAATTGCCAAAGAAGAAGGTAAGGTAGAGGACATATTTCAGGGCAGGGGACATATAGGCATGGATGCATTGCATTACTCTTCTTTAGTTTTCATTGTTGAGCCACTGTGAGCAAAAGGATCAACAGAGGCAGTGTCTCACAATGAAAATTAAATAAGCATTAGATTCAATACGAGACATTCATCTACTATATTGTAAAGTTGAAAAACTAAGAAATTAAAACTACTAGTATTTTCACTGTGCCCTCAACTTTGTAAAAGCAAAGTCCATTCCATTGGCAGACCCGCCGAAACCGAGTCAATAATCCCATAAGAAATGAGGGGGCAGGAGTAGGATGGATTGGCCTAATGTATTATTCATTTAACCCGGACGGGTCTGTACACCTTATAGCAGACGTAAAGGTTCAGACTCTTTCCACATGGCCAGAACCTAGTTTTGAAAAAGATTGATACGCAAACACACACACACACACACATACGCTCCCGAGGTTCCCTCCGGTGTTTTTTCCTTTGCTTATTTTTCTTACCTGGATTCTTAAAAACTATATTTGAGAGCCTTTCAGTCCAAATAACAAAACTAAATAACTATAATCCAAAAGATGTCAGTGAAAAAACACATTTATTAAAAGAGCCTGGACCTAAAGTCAAGCATATCATAAAGAGCTTTAGAAATAAACCGTTTATTAGTTCTAAAAAAAAACGATGCTGTCCGAATACCTTCAACGTGCGTTTTGGCGATAGTTTGAATTATAAGCTGAATTTAGTTGACTTGGCCGCGCCTTGGCTTCCAGTCGGGGCAGCATTGACCAGTAACAAGCCTAAGAAAAACCACAAGCTATGACTTTTTTCTTTCTCTTCTATCCATCCACCAAAGACCGGTTCCTCTTCTTGCATACTTAACGAGATTTTGGCTTCGTGTAAAGAACGTTACAACCTCAACAAGGATATGCCAAATGCAGCCACAGAGCCATCAACCTTTTTGCTTTGGCTTCGGTGTTGGAAGCCAAACAGAAAAGAAAAGAAACAAATTCCAAAAACGAAAGAAAAAAAAAGCGAGCAAAAAGGGCAACAGCAAACTCGCGACTAATGCGGGATACCCCAACGGCAATGCATGGAAATACGATTCCCTTTTTTTGTCGGAAGTTTCGCGGACCTAAAAGTCGCCATATAAGTTGACCAAAAAAAGGGACATTCCCAAAACACGGAAACTTAATACTAATGAGGGCCATTAACGTGATGACGAAGGGCAAGAATGGACACTGGAACACGTTACTTTGGTACAAGAAGGGGGGTTGGGGACACTTAATTATCCTAACTCTTGCAACATCCTTATATTCCATAATACTCAATACCTGAAATATAAAGTAAAATAAAAAAAAAATTGGACACGTTCTGCTAGGAAATTGGAGGAAAGGGGGGGGGGGGGGAGAGGACATGCACTACTTGGGGGATTGTCACGGGGAAGTAAACTCGATAGAAAATCACTACACAATCTCTGGCAATCAGCTTTTCCGCTTTCTTATTCCCAGCAACATCACCTTCTTCCTTCTTAGCGCTGCCGAAGAATTTAGCGGTAGAGTTAGCGCTTTTCCTATATACTGGTGTATATAAGCGGATTCCGTGTGCACTGGCGAGTGTCACACGGAAGAGAGAAATTCCATATATAGAGAACCCTTCCCGGAAAATTCCGTACACGAAGTTACAGATTTAGCTGCACTTCACGGGCCAGCGGAGAAAATGCGGTGACAAGTAAGCAGTTCCAATAAGACTTTCTTTACGTCTTATTTTTAGTTGCTTTTTCTTCTTCTCGCCCAAACAATCTCCGGATTGCTGACTCCGGAAAAAATTACAGATAAGAATGACACCTATTGAGTCTCATGCTGACGCTTCTCTTTTTTTTTCTATGCGTCTTGTAAATCTGCTAAGAATAACAAAATGAAGTCCATTTAGCCGCTCATTCAGAGATAAAAAAAATTGTTTCAAAAAAGCTTATTTCAAACAGCTGACTTGGAAAACTAGCAGGTTCCGTGCCAGCAGAGGAATATAAAAAAATTAGGTAGCATACGCCTCGGCTATTGCGACAAGATTTCTTAAATATTTCTGAAGAAATTTTAGGTTTTGGAAGTTCCTTCCCTTAGGTATAGTTTTGTATGTATAGTATCTTAGATGTAGTAAACATCCTGATCAAGCTTAAAGGTTTCGATGCAAGTAAGTTTATTTTCAACCAAATTTACGGATCGATTCAAAATTTTAAAGATCGAAGCGTTTACATTTACAGACAATACTATATGGTGTAGCTACACAATGTTGTTGTATTTTTACCTGATAAAATCAAGTTTAGCATCAGATTACTATTAATTGGATCTTTGGTCTCGTTTCGGTGATCTTAATTAAAGCAGGCATGTAACTTAATGGAGACAAAAAAAAAATCCCCCCCAACAACGCCTCAATTTGTCACGCCGTCCAGCAAGTTAACGATAGGAAACGCTAGCAGCGAGTAGTGAGCGTGGTAATAACTCGCATTATTAGATCTAACAAGAAGAAGACCTTGTTTCGTTACGCTTTTTCCTGCCCCGACTCGCACAATGAAAGGAGATTGGGAATTATGTCCTCAGGAAAAACGAGCTATAGACACCTGTCTCTTAATGCAAAGAAATAAAACCTAAAACTTAAAAACGCAGCCCCCTTCCTTTGCTTATAACCCTGTTGATAATAGCCTTAATACAACATAAAACTGAGAAAAGAAAAGTTCCAAACTACAGGCCAAAGCACGCAACTTGTCCTGGGACTGAGCTATGCACGGCCGGTTAGCCTATGCATAGGCTAAGCAACGCTAACCGCCCGTGCATAGGTCAGTCAAAGGAGAACTGAACAACGGTACGCTAAACCTGGTAGATGTTACGAGAAGAACCTTATAATAGTAAAACTGGGCATAAGTATAGCTAGTCTAGGAAACCTATTCTTTTCTTCTACAACGTATGATACATTAGCAATTTGCAGATTCAGATGTAACCACTGGGAATCCCTTTGCGACTGCATGAAATAAGCTGACAACAAAAAGACTCCTTTGATTACCTACGTTGCAATTTAAAAGGAACTTTATGACATAAGTTGCATGTTAACGTTGAAACTTGGCTTACGAGATCTTCACTTACGAATTTTGTAGATTTAAGCATCCTCTGCCTATGCCGGGCTTGGATACACATGATCTACGGGAGCCTTAAGCGAAACCCCAATTTTAACGTAAGACATGAAGTGCCTCGGCATCTTTCTTCCCGTGTATTTGTGTGCACCTTCCCGTCTCTCCTCTTTGTAATAAGGAGACGTCAGGCCCAGGTAGAGATTATAAAAGCTTAAAAAAAGGAATCTCGAAACAAGGATTTCCGGCCAAAGGGACGAACAACTTTCGACTAAATACCGAGTATATACTATACCAGTCCCTTGAATGGCCCTAAGGGCTAAGGCAATTAGGGTATATTAAAAATAAAAACCTTAATATCCTATATCATGTGCCATTACCGGTAGTCTTTATTTACCTTTCCATTCGTTCTTTTTAAACTTGAATGGCCATAAAATCTGGAATTCTCTTTATAGTTTCATTCGTATACTAGAAAAGGAAAGTATTTGTAACATGTATGGTCTACATACATACATACAGTCCCCGAAGCAACATGTGTTCCAAACTCATTACCACATTGTAGTGAAGTGAGCTCTTTTACTTTCGCTGCAAGATATCCCCTTTTGTATTTTTGTAAGGGACGATCCAATATCATCCACCGTGTCCCTATCTTAGTGGAATTGCCCGAAATATCCCCCTTTTTACCCCTCCCTAAAAAAACGATCTGGAAAAGTAATAGGGACAAAAGAGAGCTCTTTCGCGTGTGTGCTTTGTTGCAGTGCAAGTCCAGAGAGACCTCCCTGAAGACAACAATACGAGATGGATCACATATGAGAAACCTGGACCCTATTTTGTTCTCGCCCCTTTTTTTCGTCTTTAAGGGTGGTGCAATGGGGCTTGGGCTTTAGGGTCTTGGTCTTTGCTACCATCAGCCAAATGCCATGCCAAAGTCCTCAAGTTCTCGTCAACGGGGGAAAAAATAGGAAACAAAAAACGTTCCCAGGTGTGCTGACTTGGTACGGACAAAACATTGGCTTCACTGTTTCCTTCCACTTTTTTTCACTTTCTTTCTCATGTATTACTTCACGGCTACCGTGGAAACTTCGCTTCGAGATCCGTATCGCCCAATTTCCCAAATCAATGCTAAGTTTAATAAAAAAATGCAATGAATTGAACACGGGTTGAAAGCCGCTAGATGTTGTGCCAAAGACAAAGATAAGTTTGGCTTTCCCGCCAGCAAAAAAATAAATAAATTCACACCGTAAAGTCTGGACGAGGTTTTTATTTTTTACCTTGACTCGATAAGACAAGACCCCCTTAATTTTATATGTGAACCGGAATTGTGTGCATAACTTGGAAAAAGGTACAACAAAGTTGCAGGTTCATGGATCATGGTTCAACCAAACCCAAAGTAAAAAAAAAAAAAAGAATAAAAGAAAACTTGGTCTTTTTCTCTTTTTCTTTTGGGTTAATTCTCATTCTCTTCTCTCCTCTCTTTTCCCATCGTCGTTCATTCTCTCTATATCTGCAACAGACTTATTGTGTGTTTTATCTCAACAGCCATAGTCGGCCAGCGCCAGCACCACAACACAGGTAAAAAGGGATTCTGAAGAAAAGAAGAAGAGGATGGCCATGGAGAGCCAACCTCACAACCTCCAAGAAGCCTCCAGGTATTAAGTCTCGCTTCGGAACATTACACTCTTCTCCAGTCAAAAAGCCACGGAAGGTAAAAACGTCCAAAATAAAACAAAAATAAGAGGTAGAAGAAACCCCAGAAGGAAGTGTGTGTTGGCCAAGGCAAAGGCACACAGAATGCTAAGCTAGCGCTCTAAAAGGGGGAGACCAACAATGAATGCCTGGCCCGCATGACGACCACGCAGCCCGAAACCGCGACTTTGACCGTACAACAGCCGGGTCTCACCACCCGTGAGCTTCAGTTGCCTTCCTGGCTTACGTCGAGGTAGACGTTACTTTTGGGGAGTTGTTCCATTCTTTGCAGCAGCGAACGTTTTATTTTTAAAACAAGTCAGACCCAAATCGTGGCTATTTCTAAAGAAAATTTTCTTGTTTTAAAGAACTTGGAAGAGTGTACAGTATTGTGCGATTGTGTTTCTTTTTGTGGATTGGCAAATCGATTGGATTAAAACGGATTTCGCAGAATCTCTACCAAAATCATTTAACAAGAAGTTCAACCAACAGATTGACGCATATCATTCCTAAGGACAACGAACTCACTTTTAACTGTTTCACTGGATCTAAAGGAATTGTTCATCGCTTTGAGAAAGGACTTTTTCGTCCCTTCAATTCCTCCGTTTTCCCCTCCCAAAGTTGAAGAATGATCAAGTGGTATCACTGAATCATCGTACTACATTATCCATTTATCCTCCCAAACTATTCCGTCAGGCCGAAGCAGAGCTATGGCCATCCTTACCATTACCCCAGCCAAGTTGATTAGCAAGCTATTGTGGGGGTGATGCGTTGGGCGCAGCCATGCCGAACAGTTATGCCGACCCGTCCAGAGGACTAAGCGAGTCCGTCGTGGTGGTGACGGTGGCTATGGCCCAGCCTTCGCACCAATTCGCATCCCAATACCTCAAAGTGCGAAGAAAATGGTGGCCGAGCCGGACTGGCAACAACCGCGACCGTTCTTCTTATCCGCACCTTTCCCAGCCCAATTTATGGGCTCTATTGTTGGCTACATATTTCCTGTCCAGTTGTGTCGTGTTGGTGGGTGGCCAGGCGGACTCGTCCCGCTTGCCACGGTTACTCAGTCCCAGTAATGACAGTCACCACGAGGAAGAAGAAGATGGCTGTCACATGACAGCCTACAGTGGTAGTAGGAGTGGAAGTGGTAGTGATAGTCGTTTAATGCCGAGCGTGGATTTTTTCACGCCACCCGATGCGCTGGCCTTGTACTGTAAAATACCTTCGTTTCACGGTGGAGTGGCCTGGAAGGGCGTGAACGGGAGCGCTCAGGAACGGACTCGATTGTTGGGCATCTCTTGCCAAGACGCGGCCGCTTTTCCCACCATCTTGTCGGCTCACGGACCCTTGTCAGTGTTTCCCAACCTGGAAAC
This sequence comes from Lepidurus packardi, assembly GCA_023053545.1. Classification (NCBI taxonomy): domain Eukaryota; kingdom Metazoa; phylum Arthropoda; class Branchiopoda; order Notostraca; family Triopsidae; genus Lepidurus; species Lepidurus packardi. The sequence goes on from JAKZAN010000004.1 coordinate 3,488,519, forward strand.
CCTCTGGATGGACGCGTGTCGGGTGGCGGAATTGGCGGACGGCGCGTTCCGGCAACTGCCGCGTTTGCGCGAATTACGGCTCACCTCGCATCATGCTGAATGGGACATGGGGGGCACGGCGTTGACCTTGGATGACCGTGCTTTAGCAGATCTGCCCGAATTAGCCGTCTTGGATCTCGGTTTTAACGACATCCGGACATTGACTAGTCGAACGTTGTGTCCTCTGACCCAACTGTCCCAGCTCAACCTGACCAGCAACAAGTTGCAAGACTTGACTTTCCTGGGCTCGGCCTTCACTACCTCGTGCGTGGACCACTTGCAAGTCTTGGACGTGTCGCACAACCGCATTGCCCAGTTCCCCGCCGCCAGCCTATCCCATTTGACGGTCTTGACGCATCTCCAGCTGCAAGACAATCAGATTAGTGCCCTGGAAGACACCAGTTTGAGTGGGCTACGCGAACTGCAGGTTTTGAACATTGCTCATAACCGCATCTCGTCGTTGCCGCCCGGCTTGTTTACCCAGCAGTGTTGTCGCAATTTAAGCGAGTTGTATGCCAATGCCAACGGTGTCAGCGTCCTCGCACCCGGCTTGTTGCGTGGGTTGGACCGGCTTCTGGTCTTGGATTTGGCCGACAACCAGTTGACGTCGTCGTCTGTCAGTGCGGCTACTTTGGCCGGCTTGCAACGGTTAGTGGTCTTACATTTGCAGAATAACCGCTTGACGCGCCTCGACCCCGCAGTCTTTGCGGACCTGGCGCAGTTGCAGATCCTTCGCTTAGATGGGAACGCGTTAGAGGCTTTACCCGAAACCCTCTTCATCTCCACGCCCCGGCTGCACACCCTCCTGTTGTCACGTAACCGCCTCACCCAACTCGACGCCCCCCTCCTCGCCCCTTTGCATTCCTTGACCTTGCTGGCTTTGGACAACAACGCCTTGGAACGCGTCCACGAAGACGCCCTCCGCAACAATACGTTGCTCCAAGATCTCAATTTGAGCGGCAATAATCTTTCCCGATGGCCGACCGGGATCCGCGACTTGAGCCAATTAAGGTCGCTGGACTTGGGTGAAAACCAGATTCGCGGACTGGATGACAGTACGCTTGCGTCCCTGCGGTATTTGACCAGCTTGCGACTCCTGGACAATCACCTCGGGAACATTACCAAGACGGCGTTTGCCAACCTGCCTTCGCTCAGGATCCTGAACTTGTCCAAGAATCGGATTCACTACGTGGAGGAGGGCGCCTTTGCCAAGAACTTGGAACTGCAGGCCATTCGTTTGGATGCCAATTACGTGAAAGACCTCACACCCCATCATTTTGCCCATTTGCCACACCTGGCCTGGCTCAACATGTCCGATAATCGACTAGAACACTTTGATTACGCGTTAATTCCCAAGAGCCTGCAGTGGCTCGACGTCCACAGCAATTTCATTCGCGAGCTGGGTAATTACTTCCAACTGGACGGACAACTCAACCTCCAAACCTTGGACGCGTCCTTTAACCGCCTCACCGAGTTGACGGCCAGCATGTTGCCCGACAGCTTGCAGATTCTGTCCTTGAACGATAACCTGATCAGCCACGTTCAACCCTACACCTTCTTTCGGAAAGACAACTTGACCCGGGTCGACCTCTATGCGAATCAAATCTCGGATCTGGACCAGAACGCGTTACGCATCTCGCCTCCTCCTCCTCCTACCGGTATCGGCTCCAATGCCAGTAGTAGTCGAATGGGTCGACCGTTACCCGAGTTTTATATAGGAGGCAATCCCTTTCAGTGCGACTGCAACATGGAGTGGATCCAACGGATCAACACGCCCGATCACTTGCGGCAGCATCCCAAAGTGATGGATCTCGAGAGTATTTACTGTCGACTCTTGCACTCCCGCCAGCGAACCTACGTCCCACTCGTGGAAGCCACGCCCTCCAACTTCCTCTGTACTTACGAAACCCATTGTTTCGCCCTGTGTCATTGTTGCGACTTTGACGCCTGTGACTGCGAGATGACGTGTCCCACCAACTGCACCTGCTACCATGACCAATCCTGGTCCGCGAATATCGTGGACTGCTCCGGCGTGGGTCATACCAATTTGCCCGAAAGAATCCCCATGGACGCGACGGAATTGTACCTGGATGGCAACAACTTCAAGGAGTTGGCGAGCCACAAGTTTATCGGTCGTAAAAACTTGCGAATCCTGTTTTTGAACGGGTCCAACGTGGAAATTATCCACAATCGCACCTTCAACGGTGTGAAAAGCCTACAGATCCTGCACCTGGAAGATAATCGCATTGGGGAATTGCACGGCTTTGAGTTTGGCGACATGGAGGGTTTGCATGAGCTCTATTTACACAATAATGCCCTCACCGCCATCCAAAACGCGACCTTCGCCAACTTGAAAGTCCTTGAGATTTTACGATTGGACGGCAACCAGCTGATGGACTTTGCCGTCTGGCCAGCGCTGGCTCAGAATGCTTACTTGGTTCAGCTCAATTTGGCAGAGAATCCTTGGAGCTGCGCCTGCGAGTTTGTGCGTGAATTACGCAAAGGTTTGCGCCGTATGGGCGACAAAGTCACCGGCACCAACGAACTCTTGTGCGTATCCAATGACCGCGACTCGGCCCGTACCACCCTCCGTATGGCAGCCGACCTCTGGCAAGAAGACACCGAAAATGGCAGCTTGGTAGTTCAGCAGCCTCACCAGGGTAACCAGAGTAGCGCATACTGCATAGATCCCGAGCAACCCGCGGCCGCGACGACGACCATCGTGCAACAACAAGTGATTCAAGACTATTTACCTTTGTTAGTGACAACGCTGGTGGCCTTTCTCGTCTTGTGTTTGCTCGTTTTGCTCGGGTTCATGTATCGGTACCCGGTTCGCGTCTGGTGCTACGCTCGGTACGGCCTCCGGTTGTTCACGCCCCGGGAGAGCGTCTTGGACCAAGGTAAGCTCTTTGATGCCTTCATCAGCTACAGCGCCAAGGACGACTCGTTTGTACAGCAAATGCTGGCCTCGAACCTCGAGTACGGGTCGCCTTCTTACAAACTGTGCCTGCAGCACCGGGACTGTCCTGTCAGCGGCGCGTTTATGGCGGAAACCATAGCGCAGGCCGTGGACGCAAGCAAACGCACTATCCTGGTCATTTCGCAGAATCTCATGAAAGCCGAATGGTGCCGCTTCGAGTACAAATCGGCATTACATCAGGTGCTGAAGAGTCGCCGCAAGTGTCTTGTGGTCATCCTCGTGGGCGACATTCCCCAGAAAGACCTGGATCCGGATCTCAAGCTCTATCTCAAGACCAACACCTACTTGCAATGGGGCGATAAACGCTTCTGGGACAAGTTGCGCTTCACCTTGCCGGACGTCGTCCTACCCACAACCCAGGACCGACAAGAGCATGAGTCGTCTATTAGGCACGCCAACCGGGGTAACAACAACAAACGGCCCGGCTTAGGCAGCACAGGCCGGGGGCACCGGACCCGACCCTCGTGCCACGCCACTGTCCCTTCCGCAGTCATGCAACCGTTGCCCTTACCCGTGATCCTTCCTCCAACTCCCGCCTCCGCTCCCGCTCGCTCGGTGGCACTCCATATGAACATAACCGCCACTTGAAACCCGCTCCCAAAAAAAGACAGACAATAATTTGAAAAAAAAAATGTCAAGAAAGCCCCTGCAAAAGTCATGTATATAGTTTATATCTTGGTTGGGCTTGCCGGCATTTTGTATTGGCTTTTTAAAGGAGGTCTTCAATTATGCATACAACATATGCAATACCAAAAACGGTACAATTCTTTTGGTAAAAAATCCCTCCCAGGAAAAAAAAAGACTTGAGTGAAAGAAAGGTTTTGGCTTCGCGGGAACCTCAGAGTTGTTGTTTGGCTGGTCAGTGACGAAGATCGCACCTATGCAAAACAAGGGTCTTCGGCCCGGGACTTGGGACTAAGGGCAAAAAAAAAAGGAAAAGAAGTTTGGGGCTGCGAGTATGGTCGAGGTCGCGGGTGGACTTGCACTCTCCCGGTCTCGCCGACGTGATTAATTTATTAGTGTGCGTGCAATCGCGGAAGTTTTTCTCCTTTTCCGACATTTTGAGATGGTTCCAATTGAAAATTCCATCCTTAGCCCCTCCCCCTCCCCAACTCATCCCAGCAAACATCCGAAGACATCCTTTTCCACACAGTTGTTAGCTGCTTGGTATTTTTGATTTTTTTGTATAATTATTAAACAAGCTTTAAAGCTTCTGGTAGGACGAACGAGCCAAACCTTTCGGAAAAATCGAACAAGGCCAAAATACGACTTGACGAATGCAAAGAATTGACCAAGGAAATACTTTTTTTTCCCTGGTTCAAAAAGGACATGCATGGGAAGCAAATGTGTGGACTTTTTGGGAAGTTTGTGCGTGATATAGAGCGAATTTTTGAATGGATCATGTCAGTTCTTTATTGATCGCGTTTCCCCGCAGTTGTGATACTCTTTGTAAAATAGCTTTTTTTGGAAATGTGTACAGTTTCCAGTTTTTTTCCACCAGTTTTTCGGGTTTGTTAATAGTGCGAATGAAGCCAATATAGATTATTCAGTGTCCGGTACATGGAAAAAAGTGTGTGAAAAAGTGCTAATCATTTCTATACAAAGTTTGTACCCCTTATACCCGGCCTGGAATGCTTCTTTTTCATCATGGGTTTTGTCCACATCCAATAATTCTAAGAGAAAATAGAGCTTATACCACAAAAAACAACAACAGAGAAATCCTCGGATTTTTATTTATTTCTAGTGAGAGCGTTAGAAAAACAATCTGGGAATGATTTCTTTCTCTTTAGAACGTCGATTTGCATTTTTTGCTTCTTTTCTTTTCTGTGTTTGTTTTTTGTTTTATTTATCCCGAAGCATGGGAACTTCCAATAAGAGCAGCCTTTTAAAAAACTGTCACAAAACTGAAAGCCTTTTATCGCTCGTTTAGAGTACTTAAAATGTGAAGTGTGTGAAGTTTTCCCAAGAACTTTTGGATTGGTTTAAGGGGTTGCAAAGACGAGCTAAACTCAAAAAAGAAAAGAAAGAATTGGAAGCACTTTTAACCCAAAACTTGACGCCTAACCTATTTTTCCAACGCTTTTCCCCTTCATTTCGGTCTTGTTAAAAAAAAATTCTCTTGAGCGAGTTGAAAGGTGTTGGGACCCGACACAGATGAAGTTCCACCCCAACTTCTGTTCTCTAACAAGTAGAGAAGCTGTCACCAACCAACCGAAGCAAAAGATGCGAACAAGAGAGGGCATCTTGTAAGGATTTGGCAGCCAAGTGGGTTCAAACTCATCAACTTGAGGCGTTTCAGAAGAGACGATTGAGGGATTGACACAGAGCACTTTTTTCCCCTTTATTTGTCCTTTACCTTTGAGGGTCTGGTTGGAAATCGCTTAATCCCAAGGCTGTCGATCTTTCGTCCTTAATTTGCATTTTCTTTCCATTTGGATTGCACTGAGCTGCGTTTTTCGGCTCAAGACAAGTCCGAGATTAACCTTCTAACCCCAAAAAGCAAAAACCACAAGGCACCTCAAATCTGACCTGATGTTTCCTTGAGGCTGAAGGAAGGGAGAGACAAGTGAGGAAAGGTCACGACTAAAGATCATTTGCATTATCATCGAGTTTTTGGCCATGAATTCCCCTGGAGGGAAACGATAGAGAGAGAAATCTGTGTATCCAACAAGTTGTGTTAAAGCTTCTCTTTTGCTTTTTCTTCTCCTTTTTCCGCTTTTCCAACAATTTTTTCCTTAACGATACATGCAAGACGTTAAAGATATTGATGCGAATAGGTTTCTATAGGAAGTAAACTTTCGCTTTATACTTAAGGAAACTGACAGGAACAATAATCTCTCTCTGTGTCTTTTGTATGCTCAAATCTCCATTAGATATCTGCTGAATGGTGAACCCCCGCTCTCTCTCTCTCTCTTCTAGTTGTCTTTACTAAAACCCCTGACCTAAATGCATGGGATTGCATTAGCATGACAGATTGGGAAATGCTAGTCTCTGTCTATCTATCTAAGCTATTCCCTCGGGTCTTTTTGCCAGTTGCACTTCATCATGGGGTGTGTAGGAGCTTGAACTTTCGCAGAGAATTCCTCTATGCTCCGTTATGGAGCACGTTTTATAGATGTCACAGAATTATTCTCCCAGTCGCTTCTATTTCTTGCATACGACACATCTTTACAACATTGCGTTTCTTGAAACCGTGCCAACTATTTGAAAACCTGGGCGTCCCGCATTAAATTCCCACTAATTTCTCAGTGACAGCTGTTTCGCAGCTCGTATGGAGCCGAGGAATGCAAAGTTTATTTTCGGGACGGAATTACGAAACGCTTTTACTCCCGAATTAAGAATCCGGAAGCGTCACCAAAATTGAATCGAAACAATGAAGGAAATTAACTGATACCTTAATGAACGTATGCAAACGACAGAAAATCTTAAAAACGACCAATTGTCGCCAAAATCACATGCTGAGATTTGGATGGGATGCTTCTTTTCTGCTAGATTCTAAGCATGATGAGTTTTGTTTTAAATTCTTTAAATACCTGCTCTTGAGTTATGCCCTTAGCGCATAGAAAATATACGGATGTCTTGACGTAACTGACTCTGTCGCAATGTTTGGGATAAAATTACGCTCGCGTTAAACTGCCTCTTGTTAGCCGTACATTTTAAATCGTTTGTTCTTGAAATATCGCTTCTGTCAGGTGTTATATTGGTTTCTTTACCTGGATGTAAAACGGAAGATTACTTGACATTTCAAAGCGTTGTCTTTATGTATAGAACTTTTACTGGTCTTAGAATTGGAATAGATTTATTAATGTGTTCCTTCCATGCGTCTATTTTACTAAACTTTAAAATTTTTGGCGAAATTTTAAATAAAAAAATTAATTCAGCCTAAGACAAACGTGAAATAGCATCATTAGTTTAACAGGATTAACGCAGTAATCACTAAGTGTATTGTATTCCTTCTGTGTAGCGTATTTCAGAATTGCAGAAAACAAGTTGGAAAAGTTTGCTGTCATGTTTTTCAAATCAAGTCAACACACATGGCATTCAAAGTAGCATACAAATCTAAGCTTATTAATGGAAAGAAACAAGAGTATGCATACTACGTTTGCTTACCCAGGCAATCCACAAATTCGCGCTACTTTCGTTAAAAACCATGGATTACTTGCACTGTATACATAACAATTCGGGTCCACACACGCTGGCACTAAAAATAAGACCCAAGCAATGGCTACGCCTTATGGCGTAGCAATAAAAGTGAAAAATTAGAATCTTAGCTATTGCTACGCCAGATAGTGCCTTAGACTTTCTCATTATTTTCTTCTAACATGAGCATTCACTCGATAATCAATTATTACTAGGTTAGGGTTGACTTAAGTAATGTAAAAAATCAGACTCATGCTTTTCTATCGAAACTACCCTATCGAAACTACCCTAGCCAAATAGCTAACATACTAATTCTTTATGCGCCGTATGGCGTAGCAATAGCACGTAAACAGACACCTTTTTAGGGTATAAAGTTGACCACAGCGCACTGTGTAGATATGCTGGATTTCCTCCCTCGTGATCTTTGGGTCTTCTAGTTATTTCTTTTGTGGTTTTATGGTAATGGTCAGGCAAGCAAACTTTCGGCCATGATCACAGTTTATCCAGGAAAATCTACGCTTTAAACCTATGGTCATGACGTCACACGCTGATCAGGATGTTGCCTAAGGGCGCTTATTACCATGGTTACAGTTTACTTCCGTGCTTTAAATGGTAAACAAAACTCGGGTATTCCATTCCCTCTTGAATAGCTTCATTACTGATTCGGCACAGTGAAAAGGAAAATGTCTCTAGAACTTGAAATTCTATCTAAATATTTTAGATTAGATTTGAAGACAAAGACGATTTTTGGTGGCTTATTGCCCTTCAAGCCATTTAGCAATTTCAACAGTACCAACATGTATAAGAAACAGGCGAATGGAGATGAACTTGGAGAGGGTGAAAAAAAAGAGGTCTTTACAACTAAATTGCCAAAAAAACTGTCTTCAAAGTCTACCCAACTGTTTTTATGGAAGAAAACATGAAGGAGCCGCTTATAGGTACAAAAAGTACCTTGACGAATCAACGCCAGCCACTTTTTTTTGCATAATTAGAGTTAGCTACATTATTTGACCGGCTCTAACAAAAGAAAAGAAAATTTTTTTTTTTTTTACCCTAATCCCCTTACCTCCTTCGCCCCTCAAACTTCGCATAATGGATATAAATTTGAGTTATTTTCATTCTGCGTGCCGTTTTTTGCCTTTCTTGTGCCCCTTGGGTTTATAAAGGGAACAAGAATATAATAACGCAGGCGTTGCAAAGCTCCAACACAAAAAGTTTCCACAGGTAAGCCCTAAATGCGTTTCATCCGGTTGGTGCAGGGGGTCAACTTTTCATGCATTCGACATACTTGAGCATACCGAACAATTGTGCATATTACCTGTAGTCGTTCTGCATACTAAGAAAAAAATACTAGACGTCATGAAGTACAAAACATCTTTTGAGCAAATCTTTTTTTCTTAAAAAAAAGGAAAAAGAAAGAAAGCGTCTGGCCTCCAAGTGAAATAGAACTGTTTCTACTCTTCTTTTCATAACATTATTTCTCTAGGGAACATTAGAAAATAAAACGACACAAAAGAATCGCGTTTTTCTAAAACAGGGAAAATTCATTAAAAACCTTTCGGGGCATGACAAACTTAGGAATTGTATATTAACTGATTTCCCCTCGATGTTCTTGTCCTTGCTTAATCAAGCGCTTAATTCACGATAAGAACAGGAAAGTTCGATTAGTGCCCCGAGAAAAAAAGGAAAAGGTAGCTGCCTTTATCAACCGACATAGATATTGAAGAATGACAAGGAAATAACACAACGTGATCCGAAACAAAGATTGACAGGTAGGAAAGTTTCATGATTTTTTTTTACTTCTCAGATTTTTATAAACAGAATTAAAAATACCATTAATTAACAAGGTCTTTTTTTAAAGTTTTATTGTCAACAACCTTTTTAGCTTATCTTTTTTATTTTTCGTTTTTTTAACTTCCTTTCCCTCGCTCGCGTCTTGTTACGGCTCCTTTTGTTAATACGCTTTTCAACAAAAATTTTCTGGAAGGCAGCGTTTTCTGGGATTTGGGGCGAAAACTTTCAAGCTTTAGGAATCAAATTCCCTTCTGGAGGGAAAAAAAAGTTAAAATGAAGAGAAACTTGAAAGGCTACTCGGATAATGGATCCTCATTTGGGGTGAATCTCTTTTGGAACTGGGTAGATTCAGATTGCGACTCATGGCTGCTGCTGCTGAAGAGACACAAGAGACGGAGAGAGAATGAGCAAAGTCCTTTTCCAGGGCCAAGCCACCAAACAGCCAAGTAAGACACAACAAAAGGTGGCCCCTTTCCATTAGCCTGATGTATTCTGACATGCTCTTGATTGCGTGTCACTTGCCACGACCGTTAAAAGGGAACTTTCTCAACACGAATCTCTCCCCAGTTCGGCAGCCCAAGGAGAACAGAGGCAAAATAAAATGCAAAAAAAGAGGATGCTTTCTTATATATATCTTGTCATTTCTTTCTTCCCTTTCTTTACGGGGGCAATAAGAAAAAGCCGAAAGTGAGAAGCTGTCCGAGATCAATGGGAGTTAGGCTTTTAAGCTGGGAAAGGAAATTAGCCACTTGCTATAAACCTTAATTCCATCCATTTCATCCAATTACATCCATCGACTCGACTCAACTCAACTTGGCCTTTCGCTGTATAAGGAATGTAGAAAAACTGGAATACTATATCAAGAGACTTTTTGACGCTCTAAGATGACATAATATGATGGAATGCACAAGACAAGAGACGTCTGCTGCGGATTTTTTTTTCTTAGGAAGATGAAAAAATAACCTCGAGCTTCTCGTTTGCATTGCAAATTAACTCGCTGCTTTGGTTCGGGGACCAATTTTTACATATTTGTCGTGAGATATAGGGAGCAGCTGTCATGTTTTTTGGAGGGAGGGGGATTTCTTCAGTTTTTTCTTTCCTAAGATATGAACTTCCGTGAAGTTGAACTCCAAACATGGATTATGAGGCGGGATTTAGAAACTGTAACTACAAATCAGAGTCTCTCAACATTCATTCAATTGATGCGAGTGCAACCAGTAAATTTAGGATTTTTGTATAATTTTCTTTGTAAGAGAGAGACTGCATGAGTTTGAGCTTCTTTGAGTAATCACTCAAGCAAAAAAGAACTGGGTAATAACTTGCAAAGGCAGAGGCGGTTATTTGCAACTCCAAATACCATATTTAGGGGCGGTTCGCTTCTTGTCAACGCTGAAAAGTGCTCGTCGACACGCTTGGTAAATGAAATACCCTCGTAAATAGGAGAGAACCACTTTGTGAGCATCTTAATTAAGGCTAAATGACTTATTGTTCATTACAGCCAAAAAACATACAAGTCATACGTTAAAAGTTTATGGAACACGCAACACGAAATAATGGTTAATGTTTGAAGCGAATTTTTAGGAGATAAAAAGTACTCTCGACTCCCTTGAACTAAATAAAAAGATAAAAAGCTGTCGTCTTAATTTAAGCAGGAAAGTAACACTTCCTGTCCCGTCCAAAATAGAAGCAACCGATGTTCCTCATAGTGCATGCAAGTCATGCTGGACTTGTAACGTTACTCCGGCGTGCCGGTGGAGATGCGCAACGATGCAACAGTGGAAGAAGCAACGCAGCACTCGCCGGTTGAATGAGTCCCACTTACCCAGGACTTGCGGCCCAACTTGGGCTTGCACTAACTTCGCTCGGTAGCTTTTCGTTGGACGAGATTCAAACTCCTAATGGGACAGTTTTCCATTTCTAGCGCTTCAAGGAATCTTGTAATATGAATGTCTTCAATGCCGATTGGGCTGATTAATAGCTTAAAGAATGGGAGGGTAGTTTAAAGCCCTACTGCGTTTTTCCAACATTAGTAGATTATGCCATTTACTCGTGCCTTTTCCCCATTCTTTTATCAAACGATCAGCATAAAATACTTAATAAAGTTCAAATGTACTATATCTTTCTTACAAAAGCTTTCAAATTATTTACATACTTACTATAAACTTCTAAAAGCCGTCGTATTCCAAAGCATCTTTCTCGAGATTCGACTATTCCGTCCAAAATCAATCCGCCGAGCACAGTATAAAAAATGTGAAAAAAAAAATCAAGCCCAAGTAACCGAATGAGTAGCGGTTAGGAACGCAACATTCGCTCGGTTAGCTGTCCTTAATTCAGTATTGCGTCTTTGTGTTATGGTTAAGTGGTAAAGGATGCCCCAGTAGCGCTACGAGTTCCCGCCTGACCTTCGCTGGGTGGAACGTCGGTCCCTCTTATTTTAGACTGGGTTAAGTTCTTTGCCTAGCGATACTGTACCAATTTCTTCTGGATGGATGCAGAATATACTTCAGATGCCTCAGGCATTTGATGAGCAATACAATTCCATTTCCTATTGTAATTTTTTTCGAAAAAGTGCTAGGACGTTGATCCAGAACAGAACCAAAAAAGTGTTGTGTTTTGAGCAGCAGCAAGAACACACAGAGCATTAGATTAGGAGATAAACCCTTGCAAAAGAGGACTGGTCGCCATTTCACCCGGGAGGGGAGGGAAATAAGGGAGATGAAACAGATCATAAAAACTCAAGACATAAAGCTTTGGTCGCCCCCAAAACATGAATGCGACTTTGAGCTCAGCGGATAGATCTGACTTGATTAAAGGACATTTCTGGGTAACAGAGCTGCTGTAAGTACTATCGTATTACTGCCGCATAAGCACTAAGCCAAGAATGCCAACGACTCCGCACTGCGTCAAGCCCAAAGCAGATTGCGACTGCTTTTTATCAAGTCAATTTCTAAAGGAATTACCAGGAAATGTACAATTCAATTAACTTATAATCTTTAAGAAAAAAGCTAATTAAAACCCAAGAAAAAATCCTCTCAAACGCATTACTTTCAGAGTCCCAATGTGCTACAGGTGTGACAACAAGGAAAACTCCCCACAATAGCCTTTTTTGGGTGATATCGACATCAAGGTTTTGGCCGCTTTTATCCCCCAAAAACGACAACTGTCAACTGCTGTGGTCACAGTAATGTCTCTCACCCATCCAATACGAAATAAATCCGGAGTCCTTGCCCAATACTGAGAACAATAGCCTCTCTTTTTCTTACACTAGTGTTAACTCGGGCGAATAACCGAGAAAACCCTGACCTGTCATTCAGAGCTCCCATCTAAAAAGGAAAAAAGAGAAAAGAAAAAAGGTACGTACATTCCTTTATTGCTACAGTCATTTCTTTTCTATTTTTCTTCTTGGGCAAAACTAACACAAAAACAGCAAAATGTTTCGAAAACACAAGTTACATCGGTAACCAAGGTTGAATCTATTGTACTCGCGCCTTCAATTAAAGCTGGGCTTAATGATAAAATCCTATGGAACTTCTAGAACCACCCAGAAGAATACAACCACCAAAAAACGCAGGAAAAGCTCGTGATCCTTTCTGACTATACTGACAGAAAATATTAAGCAAGATAGATGCTAGAATATGCATCATTCATGTATACGAGAAACGACTTTTACTTTTTTGGTCAATATCTAAAAAGAGAGATCAAAGCTTGGAGCCAGCATAAAATGTCAAAATGGTATAAGCGTGCTTCATTAGCCAGAAACCCATTTTTATGTGGCGACACGGGATATAGTCAGGAGCCAGGCTGGGCGGTGCAGAACAAATAAGAGTTGACTTTTAAATGAAAGGCTTGTCAAAGTGTTATACATCGAAAATACGCCATTGATAAAAAAAAATAAAGAATGACACACGAGCTTCCGAAACCCCACCTTTAACAAGCGCCACGGCTTTATTTTTTTTTATTTATTTTTTAAAGTTTCTGTTGGGGAAAGTAGTCAGACTCCTCATTCCATTTTATCCACAACGTCCATCAATTAATTTTTTTAAATAGACATTCGATTCTGTTTTATGTCAAAGCTGAGCTAAGCTAAAAACCAAAATCTAAATGGGAAAAAAGAATTCTGAGGCGTCCAGTGAAACCTGTCTTCACTCCAGCCGTTTTTAGTTGTTTTTTTTCCTCAAATTCCATTCCATACCGTTTCTTTAATTAGTCACTGTCTTGTGGCTTCATTTACGGGAAGTGTGGAGCTAATTGAAAAACGAGACATGTTGTATGTGCTGTGCATGGCAAGCAGGGGTAAAAAAAGAAAAAAAAGTAACGAACAGATCGTTCATGAAAAAGCTTCGCGGAAAACCGGCCTCGACCACATCTCATTTGTAAATTCACACTTTGCCATTGACATCTGCTGCTAAGTCATGCACCCATATCTGGCTAAATGCTAAAGGACTTGTTAACAATTCAACAGAACAAACAAACTCTGAAATAACATAATGTCATACGATCCGTTATAGAGACGGAAAAGTGAAAAAAATAAAAATAAAAAAGCGTCATGATTCGCCATCTTTGCTGTCTTTTTAAACAGAAATAGCCACACACAAAAAAGTATTGAAAAATATGTTTCTTATGATATTTTTCTTCTTATCCTGTTCCAAGAAGGATCTAATGGCTTCACGACGTCGCGGACGTTTCGGTATCCATGGCACCAGAAATATTTGCTTGTATTACACCATTGAAAGAACACTATCATCCCAGGCATCTGACGTCATGGCAGAAACTTGGCATGCCAAGAACTCGCAAACGCTGAACAAACCTTAATCTACTGTTTTAGACGCACAAAATTTGTGTCACAAAAAACGTGTCATTTGGATGACTATCGGGCTTTTAAGGCTTCTGGGTAGTTTAGCTTGTTACCCCCAAGCTACCACGAGGTAGCGCGCAATGCCTTGTATAGTGTATGAACGCGCATTGCTTATGCGCATAAAACAGCAAACAGTGTAATCACTTTCTAACCACGTACTCAATTTTCATGCATTTTTTCTTAAAAACACAATAAAATAACACCTAGGACAAGAAGGTTTCCAAATACGTAATTTTCCTTTCTTTTTGCGTTGGTGAAAAATTAATTTGCATTTTTCAAATTAGCAAAGGTATAAAAATAAAAAGCCAAACTGTCATGTCATCGGAATTCGTACTAACTACATTACTGTCAGCAAGTTTTACAAAAATCTTGCAAACTTCTTAAGTAAATTTTTTCTGCCTTCCCCATGCTACCGTGGCCTAGAAATCAACGTTCAAATTTTTCATTTACCTCTTATTCTGCAAATGACTAATTTATTATAAAGTATCGAAATAAGCCTCGAATGTCTTTGCATAGCTATTGGCATGCTCAACTTTACTGTTAGAAGGTTTATGATAATATATACCGGGTTTAGCCAATAGTTGTTCTGAATTCCCGCATACGAGGAGCTATCTTGTTCTTTAATGTGTATGCATAGCTAAGATATACGGGAGTCCTGATATCTAAAAACCTCGGCCGCCTGAGCCAAAAGATAAAACAACTGACGTTCGTTTTATGGTATTGTCCAAACCACTTCATATTTACTTTAGGGCACAAAAAGTATACTACTATGGTAGGAAGGGTAAACCTTTACGGCGGCTAACTTTTCGTGAGTGTGGGTATATGGTTTTGATATAATAGAAGTTTTTTATTGGACGAAGGGAATCATTAACGTTAACATCGTGCTACGACGAGTCCCAAGAGTCATAAAATTCAGTTTTAGACTTCCTTCTAAAACCTACACAACTTCATTTCCCTTTGATTAAACACGGTAATTATCATTCTTTCGAGAAGACACGACTTCGGTGCCCTTCCAAACCGTCTGTCGTTGGCCCTAATGTACCTTGTATCAAACGACACATAATAGATGCATAGAAGAAGAAAAAGAACTTTATCCGAAAATCGGTCCATAATTTAATTTATAAAGGTACAGGTTATATGCAATCACTTGTCTCCATTTTTTTCTTTCCAATATTAAAGCAGTTTGATTGGATTACTGCAATATAACGGAAGTATGATCCTCGAATCGTCTTCCAAACGAAAGGACCCACCCTTTCATCTGAGCAAGAGCACTTCCAATGGGCGTAGCCTTCACAGCAAGCCTCACAGTCCCAGACCGAAGGTAATTAAACAAAACTATACCCTTAAAAAACCGTCTAAGTAATTCCAGATTCCCTGGCGTCAAACAGGTTTAGATCTGTTGACTTTTTTCCCTTAACGGCTTAACGCATCAGATTCTTTCTTTGGTAACACCATTACTTCAAATTCAAACTGGGGAAGAAGAAAAAAAAAAGGATCCAGCTAATCAACTCCTCTACTCAAATTTTCAATTCAGGATTCCCAATTTTTTTCTTCTACACCATATTCATATAAGAAAACAAAAAGCAAAGAAACAAAAAAAGGGTTTGCATATACGACAGAACCGGCAATTTGTACTGGAATTATTCATAAGTTCGACCCGAGTTTTAAACACGGTCCGGTCCCTAAAACGAAAACCGATAAGCAACAAACTAAAAAAAACTAAAAAATAGTAACCGTTAGTGGGCTGCCTTGACCATTGCCCGATTACCAATTCCTAATAAAAAAAAGTCTCCGTTGATTTTCTTTTACCTTTTTTTCACTTCTTCAGCAACCTATTGAATATTCCATGCTTTTTTTCCCGCTCCGTCGTCCCTTCTCTTGAAGCCAAGATACCGGAGCAGAACCCGCCACACTCGGGTATCTACACCCGTCATGCAACCCTGAAAGCAAGGAAAAAGGGGAATAAACGATAAGAAGAAAGGAGCAAAAGAGCAGATGAGAAGAGAAAAAGAGAGAGGCTGCAAGCGTCTCCCAATATATGCATGAATTTGGCTAGCCAAAAGCTTAAAGTCCTCCAAGAACCACCACAATCGTCATAGCCACAGGTAGAACGTCAGTTTACCAACTGATTTATGCCCAAAGGAAACCGCTAGCCGTCAGAATCCTGCATGTTTGTGTTTTTTTCGCTCAGCCCTTCCATATTCACCCTATGTCCTCCCTTTCTGTTTTCCCTTGCACTCTAAAGCAGAAGAATAAAGGCTTGTGCCATTTTAATCTCAATTTTTGTAAAGCCCAGATCAAAGTCGTGTAAGGGACCAAACATAAAAAGGTGACTTAGGAAATCGACTTGAGTCGGCTTGAGACAGGCCGGACTTGTGGCGTTACCCCGGCTTGCCTCGTACTGGCTTGAACCGCGGCAAATAGGGGACCAAGTGAAGCGAGTGGCATCTGCCCAGGTTGCTTGGCGTTCATCCGGGATGCCTAGCAGCCGTTTCAAAACCCAGTCGCAATTTCGTTCTTATTAGCAATTTTAGGCTGATGAAACCAAACGGGAATAATTCAACCTAAGGTTTGATGGAGCTTTAATTGTAGAATTCCACTTTCCGTAGTTTTTCAAAAGAGTACCGTTATTTAATTAACGCTTTCTTATTTGTAATTTTTAGTAACCATACAGACGTTAGTTTGCTTGCTTAACAATGAAAAATAAAGCCAGAGTAACGCTTCGAGTCCGGCCTGGACAAAATTTCTTCCATTCTTATTTTTACTTTTTATTTTGGGGCTCCTTAGACTACAAGAAGAGAATCTGGCCAGAGAGAAAAATAAAGAAGTTCTTACGTCACTATTTGTTGAAGAATTACAAAGACGCTCATTTCTTATAGTCCATTAAATCTGACTTTATAAGAACGTTATATAAGCTATGCTCACAACTTGGCTATTATGCCAACAATATATCGTGACGGGAAGCTTTCAACGATGGCTCTCATCAAGTCCTATTGTCGTACGAAAGACTAACCATGCACGCACTAAAACCATACTAGCCTTTTTCTTTAACCCAAAAAAAAAAAATATTGTCAAAAGTAATAGCTGCAAAAAATAATATAAAAAATAGAGCAAAAAATCTAGTTTCCAGTGAAACAACGCATTTTTCCGTGTGCGAAATAGCAATTGAGTTATTCAAACGATATTCAGAATATTTATTTAATATGAAAAAAATTTGAGTTTGAACTTGCCGCGCGGCGGACGCAAGCGTATGGCCAGCTATGGCGCGAACAAATTCAGGCAGCATCCTGATTCGCCCACCCCTTGTTCATACGCTTATGCCACGGGAAAATGCCAAAGTTTACCGTTTCATAATACGTGAACCGCCCTTCGGAAACGTGTGAAGCAAACGTCATAATTCTGAGAAAATTGTATACTATAACAACGAAAAAATACATATCTCCTAAAATGTAATTGTTGTGGTTATTGTCCTTTAATACAGGCTTACAGTTAGAATGTAGAATATTTCCAAAGAAAATTACGGAAAGCCGTTTATCAGTTTGGATTAAACATGTGCTGAGAGGTGCTGACAAAGTTTAAGGTGTTTTAATTGTGTCCATAAATCGCGTCAACTCATCTCTTTCCCAACTCTTTCAAAGACTTCTACTACTACACAATACAAATATGAGACGTATAACAATTTCGACTCTCTTCTTCCTCCGAAGAATACATTGAAAACAGACAAAAGCTTCCCCTAAAACAAGACAAAACAAGAACCAACAAACAAAAGATCCCAGAGGAAAACCTTCCAAAGTTCTCGAAAAAGGTTGCACTGATGGTCAAAAGCTTATCAGCGAGGAAGCTTAAGTGATGGAGAACTTGTCGTGATCCATTAAGAAAGGCTTGTGCGGATGAGTCAGTGTGCATAGAGAATTGGGTTTGGATGCGTTTTCCCAACCAGAACCTGGATAGAAAAAATATCCGCGCCTAATAATGCGTGGCTGGTCGGAGCCACGACAAGATTGGGGCGGAGTTGGGAATTTTTGGCAAAGAGGCTTTGTGTTCTTTGCCTTTTGTTTATATAGAGGAGTTGTTGGGATTATTCCAAAGTTGAAAGCCGTGTAAGTTGAGAAGTCACAGACACAGCAGCTCCCTTCCAGGTAACGGTATATTAACTTAACGGTATGCAACACTATACCAAAAAATCCCTGATAATTTATCAATAAATTGTGTAAAGGAAACTATATATATTTTGTTCTTTACTTGTTATTTTTGCATTGAGAATAAGGCATACTATAGTACTGTCGAGTTCAACGTTTATAATTCCTTAACGTACCAAAAAAACTTTCGTTAAGAATTTGTAAATAGATTCCTCTAGTGAAACTTTGCATTTAAACAATAGCCAATATCTTAATAGGGTTGTCGATGATCTAACCCTCTTTAAAAAAAAACAGTTTTATTTATGAATAATGGATGTTCAATAATATCTCGAAGCCATTCCTGCATGAGGAATTTCCGTTCATATTACAACCCTCTCTCGCCTGGAAAGATTTCAAGCAACTGTTCAAAACATCCCATTATTTCCATTGTTTGAACAACACACATCCCAAACCTCCAGCTGTCCATATTAACATATACTAGCCAAAATTCGCGACCCTTTTCTTAAATCTTTTCTTAAAAAATGCACATGAACTGAAAGGGGCGAGTACGTGTTGATCTTCAAATACATTAAAATACATTTTAACAGCCCGCCACGCACCTTCAGTTTTTTGTTTAGTCCATAATCTTTATACGCGACGAGTTATTTACATAAAACTGTCTGAGCCGTATATCTTTTGAAGTTTCAAGACCTCCCCAATTTGCTGTTCAGCAAAACCCTTTATTTACGACAGTCTCGTTATCTTTAAAGCTTTACCTGTGACATATAGATATAAGCGACGTCCAGTAATTCTTTCCAATTTCTTCACAAGTACGTACCTGTATAGTAAATCACGACCACTCAACGTAGCTTTTTTTCCATTTTCTCAATAAAATTCATGTCTAAACAGAGAACGAAAGAGCAGTCGTCTCCACAATCACATTCTGATATATTTTTTTAAATCATGTAGACTTAACTCATAATTACGACGTTTATTTCACATTTTTATCAAGTGTGGTTCCCGTATTATCAAACTGTAAACTTTGGCCATTGTCCCGTGACGCATGCGTGTGGGACAAGGGTTGGGCCAATCAGGACGCTGCCTGACTTTGTTCCGCGCCGTAGGTATCCACACTTCTGTCCACAGAACATCGCGCGGCAAGTTCAAATTTTAAATTTTCTTAATCATATTATTCTAATAACTCAATTGCTATTCGACGCACAGAAGAATGCATTGTATCACTGTAACCTAAGTTTTGTATTATATTTGTTAGGTGTGGTGATTTTGTGGTGGTTATTGCTACTTTAAGTTATTCACATAACAACGGAACTTGTGGAATTTGTCAAACAACGGATTCAAAAATTTAAAAGAATTCCCCCAGTGGTTTCAACATTGTGCTCATAAGGATTTAACAAAATTAGCGAGGCCCACTATATCGATTATTTACACCTTTAATCAAGTATTACTCTTTTTAATGTTTTACATATGATTGAAACGCAAGAAATCATGTTTGATCCCTTGTTGGCCTGTTTATCTACCCAGTAGCTCTCTCTCTATTCGACTGTTCTCTTGCTTGGTGTATGATGGTGGTTGAAAAAGGCTTACGGAATCTTTTCTTTGGTTTTGTTTGCCCAGCAACTCATGCACCCAACTAATATTCCAGGTGCACTGATTGGAAGCAGACACGCCAAGCCAACGCAAAGGAACAACCTTTCATCAGTTGGCACTTGGGGGGAAGAGATAAAAACCTCCACGCTCTGTTGCTGCTTCCAAAAGCCGCACTCACTAACCCACACAAGCATCTCTTCAATATGCATAGATGCATTATCAAGGAAATTCTATACTATAGATTCCTTTTGCCCTTTTCCTTCGCCTCATCCTCCAATCCACACTCTTCTTCTCTTTAGACTCTTCTTAAGTTGTGTCCATGTGTTATGTGTTTTATATACATAAATATCCAAGCAAAAAAAACAGGTGAGCACAAACAAAATATACTACTCGTGGAATTTATAGGAGCCAGTTGCGGACTCCCTGATGCTTGACAGAATTTTTCGGCTGATGGTTGAAATATTAGCTCATTGTCGTGTACACGAAACGAATCTTGCACAACGTATGTAAATAGTGTACGGTAAAATTTTTCATACCTTTTACCCCGCTCACTCCTCAGCCTCATTTACATACACCCATTTGCATAGTTACCATCACCTTGAAAATCGCTTATTTCGACTTCCAGTTGGAAGCAGACATCACCGTCTGCGGTTCAATGTGTTGAAGAGCTAGAAGGCGTGGCCAAAAAGGTCTGAGCCCTTGTAGAAACTAACGCCTCCCAGTAACCTGTAGTACTTGCTCCTCTATAACACTGCAAACCCATGCTACAACTTCGGTAAATGGGATAAAAAATATGTAACTCTGGAAACTGACTTAAAATTTTGAATTGATATTATCGAATTATCTGAAGTATTCTCTAACGTTCTGTTCAGTGATTCGCGAAGACTTTTTTGTTTCCAATTCTAACAAAACGCAAATGAAAAAAAACTTAAAACAAACCAGCGTACCATTAAAGGGGCGTGACAAAGCATCACACCCACCCCAACGAAAAATTCTTCCACGAAATGCGACCGATTTGAAAACCACGACCCATGACAACCCCAGAGAACGGCCCCATAACTGAATTTCTGCCGATCAAATTTCTTCTTAGGTTTCCTACATTTCTTCAATTTTTTCTTGAAATTTCTTCTTAAATTTCTTCTTACATTTCTTACATTTTTTTCGAAATATGACTATACGACGGTACGCATGCATGTACAGTACGTGTATTTCATGTACCGTAGACGCCTCTACACGAAATCAGAACAAAGATCAACGCAAGTTCGAAGTTGCACCTCCAAAACCATGTTGCATGATACTGTTACGTATCGGTATCCGTATACCCCACGAAACCCCTAATTTATGTACAATGAATCAAGGAGAAGGTAATCAGTCTTGTCAGACTATTTTTGCCAAAGCAATAAGATTGGATATCAATTTTCCATCAAAGTTTCACAATGCAAACCCTCAAAGCTTGTATATCTAGCTTTTCATTCAGTAAAAAGAATTTTAAACCGCCATAGAACACGAGTTCTTTTCACTTCTCACCAAAGAGAACCTGATTTTCTAGCTTTGGAGATACTGTACATCAAAGAGAGCCTATATACAATTTCGGAAGATGAATCTAAGATCTCATCGGTCGACTCATCCATCAAATGGCTCTTCAGGAAAGATGACAATAGACTTGGGTCAATCTCAATCGCGATGGATGTTCATTCTATCGCTCATAAGACCCCTTGGAAGCATATATCAGACATTTGCATACATTACATACTCTTATACAAGGCCAATACATACGACCCTTGCAATTACTAGTCAATGTCGCAACCTCGCAAGGCTAGAGTTGGAAAATATAAACACGAGTAATTCAGAACCCATGCAATGGCATGCATATTGCCTTGTAAACAACCTAAGCACGACTTGTAATACCGAGCGTTTAATTTTTATAGCATCATTAAAGTATCGTCCCACCCGCCATCTTCCCTTCATCACATTTTTTATTAACAAACTGAGAACCAAATAACCTCGTGCGTGATTGTCAATACAGCCAATATCGTCAATATCCTAGAAACGATGAAAGAACTCAACTAATCAAAAGAACTTCACCTTTGCTTATACTGTGCGGTCGAATATATCAAAACTCTAATTGAAAAACAAAAAACAAATACAGTATCAAATCAAAGCTAAAAAAGTAATGTTGGGTTATATTCTGTTCGATAACTTTTATAAACTATATAAATGACCTCCTAACATACAAGTCAGAAAAGCCATAATCCCCGAAGCAGAGTAATCTAACAGTAAGTAGACGCTCATGGCTCATGGCCTCCTCGTGAATTTGCAAGTCATTCTTCCCTCAAAACTCCAAGTTGGAAGAAGAACAAGTGAGGAGTTATGGTCTGTAGAAAAACCAGCCACGCGACTTTTAATGCTACGTCATTATTTATACAGTGCACATCAAGCCCCTTGTACCAAGTCCAACAAGGTGCCACATAACAACACACGCGTCTTTACAAACCCATTAGCCATTTCTCAAACTGACTCGACTCTGCTGCTCGCCTCATGCTGATACGCTGCCTTTGCGCTCTTCAAAAAGCTTCACGACCATCACCATCACAATAAACAGCTTTTATACTACTCTTGTTTTACGTGACTGAAATTTCCGAGAATTATAAATTCGGTCGTTGCCGTAAGTTCTTGTCTCTTTTAGCTTTCATAATGAAGTGTTTCCTTTAGCTCAACTAAAGCAGCCACGTCGGTTTTGACATTCAAGTCTGAAAGTTTGCATTTTTTTTTTTGGGGGGGGGGGACCTTGCCTAGTATACTTTAACTGACAATTTCAGGAGATTACACGGTAACAATTTATAACCCCGTTTTAGATAAGAAGGGTGTTGATAGATTTTCGTGGCTGACGTCATGCGACTTTTCCAGTTCCGGTTCACTAAGCAAGAGTACCATCACGACCTGTTTAAACATAAGGAACTTTCCTCCAATTTCAATTAGGTTTTAGGGGCATTGCTCCGTTTCGGGAATACTCTGGTTGAATGGTGACTTCGCGTGCAGTATTTCACAGCAAAGATGTACTTTGCACGATGTTCTTTGAACGATTCCGCCAAGTGCTTCGTTCGTATTGTAGTTAGAATAAAGGAAAACTCTATTAGAAAAAAGGGCAATAAAAGGTAAACAGACCGGACTCATTCTGTTACCCCGGGTTGCATCGCAAAAGAGAAAGAAACATTACATTTAATATGGGAAAATTCTTCTAAACGCTTAAGAAACAGTAAGCTGTGTGCTAAAAGTGTACGTGGAAAAGATATCCACCCAATCAAAATGCAAATTTGCCTGTTAGCGCGTTAAAAAAAGAAAAAGCATTTCATTGTTGACAACTGAAACGGTAACGGGCTACTAAGGGGCGAAGTCACACTCTGATTGGACGGGTTTCCTTCCCTATGCACACTTTTAGCTGGACACTACTGTGTGTGCAGTACATAAACCAATAACACTTGTGTTTTGGTTTTGGATCACCGTCCAAAATATCCAACGAGAAATAAATTAATAATAACTTAAAGGCACGCTAGAGTGGTCCCATATTTATCACTGTTGAGTCACTAAGAGGTACGCCAGAGTAACGCTACAAGTCCGGATTGTTCCAAGTCGATTTCCTGGGCTTCTGTAAAGCTCCCGTGAAGTTCTTCACAAGGTCAAGCCGAGACTTGTAGCATTACTCCGGCCTGCTCGCGAATGCAGCAAATAAATGCAATAATGAAAATAGTTCACAGTACCGAACAAATTTGGGATCTTAACCGCAACTCATCGTGCTATGACTAGCTTGATGACACATTTCGCTCAGCCTTCTTTTTGGGCCGGAAAATTACTTCGTCGTGGAGTCTAAAGACTATAGAAAATGTACTTTAAATGCTCCCAATGTTTCTTAAAAGTATGTACTTCATTCTAGTGCACTTATGCCGTGTTTAGTTGAGCTAATTTAGTCAGAATCTTCAAAAAGGCACCAAAATCATCTGACGGGGAAGCTGATACGGTAAAAAAAAAATTGAGCCAAAAAACGTGCTTTTGAAAAGCAAACAAACTTCTATTTCTTTCCATACATCGATGCTACACTCTACCGAAAGCTTCGCATTGGCATTCCACGCAAGAGTTATACACGCAGTCGTTTGCTGCAGCTGCCACGCAATCACGTACGGGGTACATAACCGTTCATACAAGCCCCAAACCTTCTCTATATGGGATAATGCGGAAAGGGAGAGCTAGAACCATAGAGAAAGTGAATCATACTAAACCCAACTCCACATATCACATCTATGGAACAAGAGCTACAACCAAACTATCCTGTAATCCAATTTGTACTGCTTCCCAAACACAATTACTAGCTAAAAGTGGGGAGGGGGTACCAGATTTTTTTTGTCCCTGACCCAGCAAGGAAATACAAATAACGTAAGTATAGATACAAACCATGTATATAACTTGATTAATATATAAAGAAGTGTAGTCTATAGGATACCCAAGAAGGCCTTGCTAAGCGTTATCTGACCCCACATTTGCAAACAGTGAGTCATAAATAAGCTTTTTTTAACAAAATAAATTCACATTCACCTCTAAAAGTAACAAATCACTTAAAAATTCCATCAAATTGAAAAAAAAGCCAGGTAAGAATTTAACTCGCTTGAAGCTTCCTAAACAAGTCCTGCACGCATTTCCCCCCATTTTCTAAGCTTTTTATCTCATCTTGAAGTGCTAAACCAATCATCTAACGGTCACTCAGCAGGTAAACTAATCTGCCCTAAAGCCTTTTGAATATAGGAAGATGGAACTTACCTGAGCAGAAACGGGAAACCAGCCGCGATAATCTTCAAAGAATCACTTCTCTCCTTCCTTTCCCCACAACTACACGCGATATGCACCCCCCTGTAACCCCTTGTATAACACATACATTGTTTCTAGGTTAAGATCTTAACGCGATTGATATATTATCATCCAAGGCCCCCAAACTAAGAAGTAAGGGAGACCCACTGAATGTTTTCTTCGTCGCTCTTTTACGAATTAGGAGGATTGGTTAACGTGACAATGTCCAGATAAGGTGTCATGCAGCCTAGTTGACCTCATGAATTTCTGTCCCATGTCTTCTTATTCGCTTCTTCAGAAATTTCCAAAGAAATACCCAATGAACCCCCGAATCTAGACTGATCCTGGGAACAGCGCCTAATATAAACTGAAAAGGATTCCAAGCTATGTAAACAAACCCGACCTGAGCGTCTCCCGAAAGTATTAAAAGTTCAACGAACCTACAAGAATGCGGAATTCTACTGGACACGGAGAAAAGCAGAAAAACTTTTGCCAAACTGGCAATTATTTCCCCTAGTTGTATGCATAAAACATGGCAGTTTTTGTAGTTTTTTCTCTAGGTACAGGAGGCATAATTACAAGGCGAGTTTCTTCAGGGAAATGAATGCGGCAAGTACTTAAAAAGGAAGAAAGAAATTTCATATTCATACATGTCCGCACGTGACTGCAGAGGTTAGAACTTGCTAAAAAAGTTGAGAAGAAAAAATCCTGAAAATCATGGTAGTTTGTGTTTTATGTGGTTTGGAAAAAAAAAGGTTAGGCCATGTAGACGTAGGCAAGACCGCACAAGGTAAAATAAAAAAAGCTATATAATTCGTGACGCGCTTAAATTACTCGACCGGACACCGTTCATTATATCCACAAGTTTCCCAGTTTGAGAAGAATCCCCGCTTCTTGACACTTTTGCTGTTCGCGTACTGCCCGGCTTCGCGGCTCACGGTTTATTCTAGAATGCTGTCAGTGGAATCTACTAATAGAATGTTTTACTGTAACTGTAAAAAATTTAGCAGAAATGAATATTCACAAGGTAGATACTATAAAATTGTGTACGCCTGAGATATTAGGACTATTCAACCCAGATTCCACAATTAACTTACTTTTGTTTTAGTAATTATAGGTTGAGGTTAACAAGATTAACTTAGGCTATATAGTGTAGACCATAAATAGCCTTAGAACACAATTCGTTTTGAAGTTTGCGTTAGTATAATCATCGATATTAAATAATGTAACAAAAAAAAGTCATTTCGGTATTAATACAGTTCGCGTCTTGCATGAAAACTCATAAATCTTCCAAGGTTCTTCCACAGGTTGAAAAACGAGACAAACTGCTTCAAGCTGGCTGTTTCAAATCTTGCACGTTTGAGCTTCGCAATACCCTAGCAAAAAAACAACGAAGTATTAAAAAAGGACAAAACGAAAACATGAAACGTTCTGCAGCCATCTAAAGGTCGCGTCAATACATCTTACTGGCTGATGGGTGCTGCGGAACTCTTTTGCCTAACATCTTGAATAACCACAGCTCTGTCCAGTTGTGTATGTTCTGGAAACCTGAAAAACAAGAGATACAAAAAAGGGGAAAATGGCGTACTCACTATACGTTGTAAGGCAAACGGTCCCCATAAATCAAATTGCAAGGTAAGATTTGTGCAAGCTGAAACTGCCTCCCTATGCTAATCGCTTAGCCCAGGGTGGCTAATATGTAATACGGTTCAATAATAAGCTTGGCTTTTTCTAAAAACGGCGTGTCTCTCTGGGTTCGCTTCCCTCTCGCTCAACATAATCTCTCTATCTTACCTCCATTGGAAAAATCCTTACCGATGCGAAGCTCTATAATGACCTATTGAGTCTGGCCCCATAATTCAATGTCTGCTTATTCAAACGTCCCTTTCTCGTTTGTCTTGACCGTTGACCACAATCCCAGCAAGCAGCTTATTTGACTAGTTGCATCGATGCTTAATCTGCGTAGTATGAGATGTATAAAAGATCCTTAAACAATAAAAGGAACATTTTCTCTATAACCAATAGCCCATGCTGGGATCTTGCCCTCTATCTGGTATCTCTCCGTAAAATACAACTACAATAACGTTTGTAGTATATACACATACACGTGCAAACACCCCCACAAAAAATTGCCTTAAAAATTAAGAGTACAAGTTCTAATTCTTATTTTCTTCTCTTAACCGTGAAAAGAATATATTATAGAATGAACTTTAGAAAAAAATCACGTGGCTTTCTGACGTCTGGTATCAGTAGCCGAGAGCTTTATTTACTATTTCGAGCATGGAAATAAATCATAAAAATGGTAACGAACCACGCCACGCCGACCACGCCAGTGCTTGGCTGCGACGTCACAACAAAGAATACTGTAGACTACCAAGCATCCATTCAAAACTCAGCATGTGACTTTGATGGCGAGTGCTCTTTATTTTTCACATAACTAGAAAATGACTATAAAATCCCTTGTTAAACTAATAAAACGTAAGAGATTGCTCCTGTATACCTTAGCTTATTGATGGGAAAGAGTCACAGATGGCACTGATGTTTATTATTGTTTTGTGAAAGCCTTGCGTAAGAAAGTAAAACATAGATAGTTAATTGCCGGCAAAGTTTCTAAGCTTTTTTTGCTTCTGACAAGTACAACTTGTCACCACAATTTGCTATAGCAGCACAATGTCCCCCATCAAGTCGTCAAACTTTCGGAACAAGATTTCTCGAAAACGGCTTGTCAGATTAGAAATCAATCTAAAATGAAAGATTTCTTTTGTTAGTAGCTGGTGCGCAACCAAAGGACATACTTTTAGGTAACGTATTTCTGATAGTTGCAAACTTCATTTGCATATTGCTAATTTATTACTCATTGGAAAAAAAGTGTGCATCGGGTGTGCACTAGCTGTTAGCAAGCTCAAGATTACGGTCAAAGAACTTTTCCATGAAATGTAATGGTTTTCTCAAAAAGGTGTTGCGAAAATTCGCATGCTAATAGCCTATACCGAGCTAATAAGGTATACGGGAGCCTTAATACACAGGTTGTTAATTTGTTTATACTGGCAAATAACATAAGCAAAAATGTTAGAAACTGCAAAATATCAAATTAAATCCACTTTTTAAAAAATCACGTGGCTTTTTCTGACGTCACCGGCATCAATTTCCATAGTACCCGAGAGCTTTATTTACTGTTTAAAGCACGGGAATAAACAATTTCCATGGTAACAAGCATCACCATGCCACGTTTGGTTGCAACGTCACAACAAAGAATACTGTAGACTACCAAGCACCCATTCAAACCTCAGCATGTGACTTTGATGGCGATTGCTCTTTATCTTTCACATAACTAGAAAATGACTATAAAATCCACTGTTAAATTCATAAAACATAAGAGATTACTATACAGTTTGTTAAATTTGTTGTAAATTGCAAATACCATAAGCCAAAATGTACCAGAAATTGCAAAATGTCAAATCCACTTTGAAAAGAAAAAAGTAAAAAAAACACGTGAAATTGCAGTAAGGGCAAATGATTTCATGTTTAAAGTCAGTATACGAAAATAACGTTAACTTTCCCATAGGAACTTCGAATCCTTGACTGAACTGAGTGTCACCGTCTAATGACGTCAATTTTTTCTAGACTCTGACGACGTTACGAGCAAAAGGCAAGGGCGAAAGGAAATTGTTAGCTGTCACAGGGAGAAAATTTGCCTCTACGTCTATTCCATGGGCGGTCCCGTAAAGAAAAACACAAGTCCACGTCCAACACAGCAGGAGAGCACACAACAGTTGAACAAGGAAAATATGCTAACCACCTTATTGTAATCTATTCCAAGAATTTCAACTATTTTTTTCCTTCCATTTTTAATTTCTTTCTTTTTTTTAGTTAAATTTGGCTCCTTTTGGGAGAGATACAAAATATGGTACAAGTTTTGTTAATGTGATGGGTGGATGGTTTCTCTCGTGTGGGGAAAAAAACAAGGGGGAAAATACGATACCTGGGAGAAGGAAAAAGATTCCGGATAATCGTTGAACTTTGTTGGTTTTACACGACACTCTCAGTTTGACTTTTTTTTCTTCCCTTTTTGCGTATATCAATAAGGCTTCACTGGGTTTTAATAGAAAGGCGCTGGCTAACGTGTTCGAAACTAATGGACGAAACCGCAATGCGCTTCTTTATTCAAAAAGAAGGACGAGAAGATACAGTTACAAAACTGCATGGCTTGGATAAATAACTTGTGATCAAATTAATGTCTTTCCCCTCCAAGTCTGCATCGAGAAACATCCCACGCTACTCAGGTAACAATAGGATGGAGTACATATCCTTCTAGACAGTACATTTTATTCGTATTGCATGCTGAAATCTTTCTTTTTGCGTACAATAGTTTGCCTTGAAATACGGAGACAAGCTTGATTATTTCTTTTCTTTTACGTTTAAGCGTTTTTAATTATATTACGGTCATTAAGCTTCAAGGACAAAATGTCATTTGTATGTTTATAAGTGAAGAAATTTCATAAGTGGTTAGTGTAGAACCAACACAGTAAAGTCTAATTCAGAAAACTTCCTAGTGAACCCTAAGTAAATGCAAACAAATGGTCTTTCTTAATAAGTATAGTATAAAGAATGTACTTGGGACATTCTAATTTAGTCAACTCCACCTTACGCTGAATCGTCCAAATTTAGAACATTCCTCGACAACCGATTTCGTTTACGAGTCATTTTTTGGGTTAAATTCTTTTATTTATTTATTTTTTTACTCAAAATGCATTCGATCAGAATTGAATAGCAAAGGATTTTTCTATATTCGGCTTATTTCATACAGTTGCCAATGAATGCCAATTTCCACTTGTTACATCGTAACTATTAATAATTAATTTGTTAGAATATTCGTGAACTTTACAGTTTTAAATGCGTTTGTTAAAAAATTTAGCATATTTTATTGGCACAAAGGCACCATAATGTTTAACTGTAAGACCATTTCATTTTGTTTAATGCAAAATTCTCTATTTATATTGTAGAAATGCTGTAATCTGATACAGATGTGTAACTGCAATTTAAAAAGGAAATATTTTATTGGCATCTAAGGTGCAAAAATATTTCGCTATAAAACTGGTAAAAAATTTTTTGCTGTGTAATATTCAGGGCTGGGGTTTTCTCATCATATGTACAGTACATACGGGATTTTGTTCAAAGTTGTCATCAGTTTCCTCATGCTAACTACCTGCTGTGGATAAGGTATTATATTCGGGGAATGCAGTAAAATCAATAAAGAAATATTATTTGCTTGAAAAATTACTGTAACCTAAATCTTGGATTTGAACCGGATCCAATTACTCTTAGTGCCATTACTCTTACTCGTAGAAAAAAATAACAGGTTTTTTAACCCACGACAAAGATAATTCTCCGAAAATAAAATAAAGCTATTTAAAAAACAAATAAATCATTATGAAATCTGCGTTTTCATGTTACACAAACAAGGTAGCCTCTGAATAAAAAATATACAATTCACCAGAGCTTTAAAAAATGTATATGGCCAGGTTTATATAGTTAAAGAAGCTTGAACAGCACACGAAAGCCCAATGCTACAACGATTTATCAAGGTAAATAGGCTTGTCAATGGGGAAGCAAGCAACAACCGCAATTTATTGGCATCGGACCTTTCAATCTTTCCCTTTTTTTAAGTCAGTCATTCTTACCAATTCTAACCAACTACTTCAATTCCACCCTCACCCCCCGGTTAGTTAAAACCGTCCTCTAACCCCACGAAAATTGCTATATATTCTCGTTACTCCCCCCAAAAAAACACAAAAGATTTGACTCTCCATTCAATTTTGTTTATTCTTTTAGGCTGAAAAACAAGCTTATAGTAATATTGACTATATTAAAGTGTATCCAATTAATATACATTAAATTAATTGTAACCTAATCTGATACATGAACTGAAGTAATGCCTTGTGACGGTCTTATGACGGGATCGATAATTTTTTTTTAAAGTAATTCTTGTGTTGCAGTGCCTCCTGTTGCTGTTGTGGGGGTCTCTTGTAATTCCCTTTTTTCTTATTTTTGTACGCTCTACCTGTTGACTCGACTTCGAGGCGGTGGAGAGGACGCCAAGGTCGACCAGTTTTTTTTTATTTGAATTTCTCTTCTATTTAGCTTCTTTCAACCTTTCTGCTTGTTCTTTTGGCTTCGAACTTTATAAAGCTTCTAAAATTTTTCATGGCGGGGACACATACATGCTAATTATATTTTCCTCTGCTCCTAATCCAATCCCAAACTCATCATCCTGTCATTCCAAACCTTTCAGACTGTCTCCCTTTAAGCTTACTTAAAAACGCAAAAGGTTTTTTTTTCGTGCTTTTACCTCCTTTAAAAAATACTTTCGAGTCAGCCATATATACAGCCACCACTCAATCACTTGAGTAATCTATGCCCAATCCAGGCAATATGAAAGGTGTGGCTGCCGTTGCCATTCCTTTTAGCATCGAGGCACCTGTGTTGTGTTATATTATCCATGAAAAAAAAGGAATACGAAAAAAGTAACCAAACAAACTTGCATTCATGTTTTTAGATGTGGATTAAAAAAGTAGCCTTGTCACTCGTTTGTCATGAACATAACTGGGGGGAGGGGGGGCTTTTGCCACATCATGACAGACTATCGACTTATGGCATCAAAAACGGCACTTACGCATATTCTTCCTACGACTCACGCCTTGAAAGTACATCTCTTTAAACGTCAAGACAATTTGGATCTCCTGACAAAAAAAATAGTCTTAGACTTAGGGATACCTTGACCAATAATACGCGGTACCCGTTTCGGAGAGAACAATATATCCGCTTGAAAAACTTTTTACAATGCTTTCAAGCGCACAAGCCATAGTTACT
Source organism: Lepidurus packardi (assembly GCA_023053545.1). Classification (NCBI taxonomy): domain Eukaryota; kingdom Metazoa; phylum Arthropoda; class Branchiopoda; order Notostraca; family Triopsidae; genus Lepidurus; species Lepidurus packardi. The sequence goes on from JAKZAN010000004.1 coordinate 3,519,759, forward strand.
AAAAGCCGACTGCTTTGATAGGGATCAGCAATACGGCAATTTAACTTTTAAAAAAAGTCTTGGGAAGACGAATTTTCACCTGGAGTCCTCAAAACGTCACTCCTTTTTACCCCTTTCGCTGCATTGCTGTATATAATCAATTGATCAGTGGGGAAATGTTCAGAGACAAACCAACAACCCCTTTTTGGGACCCAATTGGAGCCCTTTTTCGGAAGGGATCCCAAAGCAATAGACTCTTTCACGGTTGTCTGCTTCTGTCTCCGAAAGCTTTTTACGCTCCAGCAAACATTGAAGGCAGAACGAAGGTCCAAAGCATCAAAAATGTCCCCAAAATCGGAACTTCGGCTTTTAAAGCGGTTAACGCTAATAACATTTTCATATTTTTCCAAAAATTCCAAATCCTAGACAATAGATGAACTGATAGATGAACGTGATGGACTTACAAAGTTTTCATAAAAATCCAAGATTCTATTCAATATGTATACATTGTATAGTGCGCTATTTGGGGTTCTGTAGGATGCATCAGAGCTCAAGGTGGCGTTACCTCAGTTATTTCTCACGGTAATAAACGGAAAAAACGTGACCTTGTCAAAGTTATGCCTGTGTCTCTGTGGAGCTTTTTCTTGTTTTGCAAAATTAAAATAACAAAGCAAATTAAACTGCTATAAATAGCATGTAATACTTAATAACCATGGAAAAACTTGCTAATTTTTTTGTAGGGGGTTAAATTACGCTATTTTGAATCTCTCTTCAATCCAATCAGGCTTTATGCAACGGAATTTTTTTCCTAGAAACTCTGTCCAAATATCATTAACCTTTTGCAATTGCTTGATCTTACCCATTGGCAAATCGTATACTCGCTCTTTGCCTAACAACGTTACCATAAGTTTAAGTTGATACCCTAAATGAGCCTAAAGTTGATCTTGAACAAGGGTTTTCTCTGGAAAAATCAAAAAGTCACCTTACTGCACCATGACGCGGTGAGAAGATAACACATTTTGATGAATGTTTCGCCAGCTATCTTTTGACACTTGCCCAAGGATATTCCTCAATTCATCACTGTGGGACTCGAGCTAACGCATCACGGACTCATCAACATTTTCCTGGATTTATCAAACAGGCTCCCTGAAATGGCCATCTTTCCTTCCCCGACGATTCTAATATATTCCAGAAACAAGAAATACGTATTAAGGAGGTAAAAAAATAGCTCTTAATTAGGTTTCCAGTTTAAAGACTCGGAGTATCTTAGATTCTTTTTATCTGCTTGGCGATTAGCTCCCAGTCAAAAATTCTTGCCAGGAAGGCAAAAAGAGTCAACAATTACACAAAACCATGTGGCTTATTTCTGTTCCGTGTGGAGATCTTCTACTAATTAACGGAAGTCGGCTCCACCCGCTAACATAAACGTGTCAGTTTCCTCACTCCAGGGACCTTTAACTCAAAACTCTTCACGCTTTACCCGAAATCCCCCAGAAAGATACCGAAAACGTGGCTTCCGGGACCGGCAAAACATAAAAAGGGAGAGAAAATACATATTTCTAACTAACAAAACATGTAAGTTTTTATGACACACGGCGCGACGTTAATTTGGAATGTAGTTCCGCACCGTATTCCTTCATAGATCGCAATATTGCAAGCCAAGCAGATGTTCTAGACTAGGTTACCTAATCTCGAGCAGGAAACCCAACCCGTTAAAAAAAAATTCAAACTTTTTTGGGACGGTGAGAATGCTTTGCGACGACAAACCAACGAATCCATCTGTCTTCTGTCTAGTCATATCGCTTAAGATGTCCGGCATATAAACGTACGCATCTTAAAAAAAATTGCTGCGTCACCATAAAAACCATCAGGATCTTCGTCGAAACCGAACGAACCTGCAGCAAGTATAACCACAACCTGTGAAGAGAGCCGCATCACGATCCTACCATATCTGCTTTTATAATTTGTCTTCCTGCTTTTTTTCCCGGTTCTTACATATTCAGAGTCCCAAACGCCTCGAACACGAACTGGGGACCTTCTGACCCTATCTGTCTCTCTCTCTCTTTCCACTCCTTGGTTTATGCGAGAGATTGATACAGAAAAAGGAAAGTCATAATATTTTGAGGAAAAAGTCAACGTCAGAAGATTAGTACTCTTAACAGCCGCAAGGAAACTAAAGAGTCTTCTTTTAATACAAATCCTATAACGGAATCCGTGTACCTACGAAACTTTTTCCCCATTCCCGTCACGAAAATGGGCCAATTTTCAAACCTGTAATAGAATACACACGCGTACCATTTCCTGTGACAGTGAATGGATAGTTAACCATACATTAAGGACATGCGACCCCAAATGTTTACTCTGCGAACCGAATAAAACGCTATATATCATCTTCTCTGTAAGGAATGACAATCTTCGTACCCTAACCAAAACTTTTAATTACAAACGTGCTGACATCCGTAATAAAAGTATAAATGAAAAGCTTTTAACGTCAAGTAACAGAAATGCGACCTGCCAATTCGTTAAAAAAAAAATACAAGGAAAATGTTTAGTACTTGCAACTGTGTCATATTCGGACTCCTGCTGCGTTAACTCTGAGTTGGTGAGTCGGCAAAGCTCAGCTTTCGTTTTTCTGCGAGCTCTGATAGACGACATGTGACAAAGGCCACCAAACTGACTGCTGGGCGGGTTGGCACACTAAAGCATCCTGGAAATTCCTAAGCCACATTTCTCCCCACTCATCTTATCTTCTACAATTATCAATCTACAAATACAATTTTCCTTTACGTGTACACCTAAAACATAAGTAGAACCTAAGGTGCTACAGGTTTTGCGCCCGTAAACTTATTCGCCTTAAAAAAAATTAACACGTTTCTATTCAAATGAGTTCATCTTACTGCAACGATCCTTCACCATGAAGTTTCCGTTTCCCCAAGCTCCTTTAATGAATTGATTGTTGTGCTAACTAATTCGGCAATTCCCCGCACAACAAAGAAACTTCAGCACTTCAGTTATAAACACACGTCAACAACGAATTTGCGCCATTCCGAGAATGCCCTCTAGACACAAAAAAAGTAAATACAAAAAGCCGTATAGCGCCGTGCTTTTCCCTTTGAAACTGCATGTTAAACTGTCATTCAACACAGATGTCCAAACACCACCAGTAAACATTTACTCCTTCTTGTCTTGTTAAGCTGAGAATCTTCAGAATCGCGTCTAATTATCCCTCTGAGCGAAAAAGGCCTTGTGTCAATCTGCACGTGGAGAGGAATCCCGACTCACGTTTCTCAGTATCCTTAGCTCAGCAATTTTACCGCGCATTTTTTGCTTCTTCTACGAATCAATTCTATGCACAAGGTTTTGCTTGGAGAGGACTTTGAAATTGCGGCATGTGAAGGACGAGCCAATTAGGGACTAATAGGGGGGACTCTCTTTTATTTACGTTATTTACATTTCGCTGCTTGTTGCGTGTGACATATCGCGGCTCCTTGGACATACTATAAAACTACTCTATACGGTCCGCTCAGAAACTGGCTTCCCATCCCCCCTTTCCTCCCTTCTGCATTTTCGAATTAAGAGGACAAAATTGGAGACCTCCCGAGAAAAACTGCTATTATACTCCATTATTAAGAACCTTGGCTTTGCCCTGCACGCGATCCTTACCCTAAAGGCTTATCAATCCCTTGGAAAAAGAAACAAGAGAAAAAAGAAATAAGAAAGCAAAGTAAAACTGCCAGGGTGAACATCGTAAAAACGGATCGCCTAAGTAAATAGAGAAATGGAGACTAAAACAAAAAAGAGAGAATGACAGAGACACCGACAATTTCTTAATGAACAATCCTGAAAGACCTCCCAAAACGCAAACAATGCTCCAACAGCCATTGACCATACCAATTGTAGACATACCAGCCTAAAATAATACGAAATAGACAAAAAAATGTCCGAAGCGAAAGTTATAAAACATAGCTAATAAGGGTCTTAAGAGGCGTTCCCGGCATCTTTTTGGGGGGGAGGGGGGGGGGGGAATACATATATACAGTAAATAAATAAGGATGCATGGGCGTGTGCATGTGTGTGGCATGAGAAAGGTCTGTGATATCGTCCAATACAGGAGAGATATATCCAGGAAAGCAAGAAACCGGAAAAATTGGACAGCCGGCATGGTCCAATGACACGCCTACCTCCTTTATTGGCCTCACAGTGTAATCAAGCTTGTCAATTAGGTTCATCCGCGCAAAACAGCCAACCACGCAAGCATTTTCCGTTAAGGGGGGGTACCCCCTTATTTGCATATCTTACCGACAAACGCTTTCATCACATTCACACGAATTAACACGAAAATCCTACGAGGAAATTTTTCATTGTATTTGTATATTTTTTCTCTAACCAAGCAACAGCTGTCAAGGTTCGCATGACCAACGCTCATTTCCAGCTGGCTTCCGTCCCCGACTTTTGAGCCTTAATTCAGCCTGCTGTTGGAAATAAAAAGCTTATGAAGTAGGAAACTTGACCGCTCGGGCTAAAGGTTTTTATATTATTTGAGCACACGGAATGGAATATCGGGTTCCTTAAGCACCCCACAAGGCTGAATAATATCAATACGAGAAAAGCAGGAGCGGTTTATCAAACATCTTGTACACTGACAGATCGAAAATGGTTGCCGTAGTTATCTTTTCCCAGCCGAACGAAATCTTCAAGTTGGGGGCCAAAGGGGTCAAATACCGAGGCTAGAGACAAGAGCCCACTCGCCAAACTGAAGCTAGTCATAAAACTAAGTATGCACCCTCACAAGATCTGGCAATTTACCTGGGGAGCTAGTAGAGAGCGTCTTAATATTCGACAATAAAGGGTTGAACAAGACAGAGATATGAGAAAAGCCAGGCCTGCTGCCATAAACGTATAATATATGTACAAGAAGATTCCTCGGAACTTAATTGAGGAGGTCTGAAGCATGCAGTGTCTCTTTTGGACTGTGCAGATCCCACCGACCGATAAGTTATTCTATTACTTTCTTAAGCCTGGCTTGACTACGTTTGGTTCGCCCTTATCAACCCCTTATACGCCCTTACTTTGAAAAGTTAACGACGAAGTTGGCGTAATACTTACTCTTTCTGACAAAAACGTGAAAATGCATAAATAGGCGTCTTATTAGCTAGGTGTTCTCTACAGTTCGTCGTTAATATCAAACATTTTAGCCGTTTGAAGTTTAATTACGTTAAAATATAGTTATACATAATGGCGAGCCACAACGTCGTTCTTAGCACCTAGTAAAAGAATTGTCAATTCTTCTTTCGGCAATTCTCCAATTCTCCTTTTCATACACTAATTGAAATTGGATCTCTATGCACTAGAAGATGTAATTAGTTCCGTTTCCTATAGAAAAAAATACTTTCTCCAGACACAATAAAAAAAAACAAGTAAACCACAGATTAATTTTAATTTACCACGCTTTAGCTACCGTCTAATATTGTACATTTATTTGACATAAATTCTTTAAAATATTAGCATATTTTCATTTCTAGCACTTTAAATAAAGTCAATTTTCTCTTTATAGGGGGTGATCCACCTTTGCGAGGAAAGCGTGAGCACCTTGCCTACTCCGAGACCGCCCTTGGAGCCTCGTTTGCTAGTTTAGGTTCGGCTTAGCTACTAAGAACCCACTACTTACAATATCAACACAAAACATACGTATATCAGATACCACATTGCGACAATAAGCAAAAAATTAATGCTTCAGTGGCATACTCGAAAAGATAAAACAAGATACGATATAGCTCCAGAATCACAAACAAATTAAATAAAAAGGTTTCCACGAGATAAGTTAGTTATGTATCTTTTCAGTTGCTGTGTGCTGAAACTGAAGCCATTTACGTGATGCCACTGCAACACTCACGGGAACCAGTACCTTTCCCAGTTCGAACAATAACAATTGACTACATGAAACAAACATCCATATTAGGGGCCTAAAAGTCGAGACTATCCTGGAAGGGTAGGCTAATAGAAAAGCGAAAAGTATACAAATAGCGAACTTCTTACCCAAATTAGACTTGTTATCCTACAAATAGGAAGAAATCACACCTAACAATCATTCAATACCCATCTTTACTTAATTCCGTCGCCCGGAAAGCTTTTTGCTGAAAAGTAATCAACTTGGCGGGAACGGCAGTGAAACAGTCGATGTGTAATGCCAACAGAGGGCTACAAGCCCTTGTAGCCATAGTAGTCCTTTTGTCGAGTCGTCCTTGTGTCGCGTTGCCCCTATTACATTCAAAAATTCATATGAGCTCCTGATGTTGAAAATAAAATTCAGATGAACTCCTGATGTTACGAAGCACTAAACACATCACAGGAATGTTAGTAATAAAAACAGGAACGACTAGGGCTAGGGAAACAAAGGACTAGGGAAACCGGTGGAAATCGGTCTATTAGGATGCAATGGCACGAGCCCGACTGCACAGCGGTTGTGCAGCAGGTCTCCAGAAAGGATACCGATAGAGGCATGTGTTGATTGCTAGTCGACAGTTGTGTTTTTGTTGCGTTATCAAATGTTGTGTGAAAATGGTCAAGCCTAGAGTTAATTTAAACCTCTTGCCAATTAAAGCCCACTATTTCTTCTATAATGCAGGTACTATCCCATTTTATTTCATTTTACTGCCGTATTTCCAAATATTTCGCCATTTAATTTTTCTAGTTGTAGTTTCTTTGTACCTATTTTTAATTGGAATTAAGCTTGTATTTATTATTCGTAGGCACGGCTCCTTTCATGCCCTTTATACCCGTATATGCCAAACAACTGGGCATTTCACACGTTGGAGTTGGTCTCATGTACGCGGTATTACCTTTTATTGGGCTCTTCGTGAAACCCACCGTAGGAGCACTGGCCGACAAATTCCGTATTCAAAAAACAGTCTTCGTTGTCTCTATTGCACTAACTGCACTAGCCTTTTTCTCCATGTGGTTCATTCCCCAAAAGGAAGCTCCCGAAGTAGAGCTGAAACTGGACTGCACTCATTTGACATATCTCCGGACATGCCACGTGTTTGACCGATGTGCCCTCGCCAAACTCACCATGGGCTATGACCCTAACGATACAGTCTCTTGTCACCTACAATGCCTTTCCCAACAAGCCCATAGTCTTTGCTCAAGTTGGGATTTGGCATCTTGCAATCATTCAGATAATCCTGACAATACTGTTATTAATTTCACTGCCACCGCTGCGTTACACCACATCCAGCACGAAGACAATTGCTTATTCGTTCAAGTGAGCAAAATAGAAACACTCCATGGCATTATGGATCATCCTCACTGCCGCAATCATACTATGGTGGACTGTCAAGTCGTTTGTGATAATAAAGTAAGAAAAATTCGATATATATATTATATTTTGTATACTAAGAATAGAATTATAGAATCCTACTTGATTTTATTCCATCTTTAAAGTCGTGAATTTGTATTTTTCAGGTATTTCAATCTTATTTGGGTGGTCTCAGCAGTGAAACCAAGCCCGCTTACGCCTACGAAAGCGTTCAGTTCCTGTCTCTGATGTGCTTGCTAGCCGTAGCGTGGGCCGCCATGGCTGTTGTCGTTTCTGTGTCCGATTCAATGTGTTTCGAGTTATTGGGCGCCAAATCTCACAATTATGGGCAACAGCGATTATGGGGTGCCTTGGGATGGGGCTTGTCTTCCATTTTAGCTGGATACCTCATCGACCAAGTCTCTGTCGGGCAGGCCGAGAAGAATTACACGCCTTCGTTTATCCTACTATTGACGTTATTACTAGTGAATCTATTGGTCGTATTGCCTATCGATGTCACATACCATCCAGCCCCGCCCACTTTGTGCAAAGACTTTCTAGTCCTTCTGCAAGATGCCAGTGTGCTGTTATTCTTGGGAGCATGTGTTGCGTTTGGCATGTGTCTTAGTCTAATTTGGCAATTTTTGTTCTGGTTCCTGGAGGATGTAGCCATGCAGCAATCTTGTAACTCTGTCCAGTGGATTAAACTTTTGCAAGGATTGGTCATGGGCATGCAGTGTTTCGCTGGAGAAGCACCTTTCTTATTCCTTTCAGGTAGAATAAGTTATATACTTGACCTGAAGCCTATTCTTTACAATACTTTAGCATTTTCCATTTTAAAAAAAATTCTCGATTTTTACATTTTTGTTTTTTTTCGTATTCATAATTTTTTATATTTTAGGTTTTCTACTTTTAGTAATTTATAAAAAAAAATCGGATTTTTTTTTATTTCGGATTTTTTTAGTTTCTTTTTTCTCGGTATGTATATTTTTTACATTTTGCATTAATTGATATTTGCGCATTATTATTTATTACCATTATTCGCATGGTTTCTAATTAGTTTAGCGTGCTTTTTCCTTGATTTACTTTATTAATGGTTTTTAACATTTTATACGATTCCGTTTCGCATATAAATTGAAAGAGTATTCTTTTTAGGTTGGATATTGAAGCGTTTTGGTCATGTGCACACCATGACCCTCATTTTGGTGGCAATGGGCGTACGTTTACTCGCTTATTCTTGGCTCACGAATCCCTGGCTCGTATTGCCCATTGAGCTTTTCCAAGGCATTACTTTGGGCTTGTTTTGGGCGACCATGGCTTCATATGCGTCGCTTATGGCGCCTAAAGGTGGTGCCGCCACCATGCAAGTATGTTCTTCACGTTCACCTTATTGGAATACTTTAAAAGAGCATTTGCACGGATTCCTTACATAGGGCCTAGTTTCAGCGGTGTTTGAAGGTGTGGGAATAAGCATAGGCAGTTTTGTAGGTGGAGCCTTGTATCAGACGTATGGGGGTGTTGTTACCTTTCGAGCATTTGGTATTATGGGACTTGTGTCTGGCGTGCTGTACGGTTTGGCGAATCTGGTTCTTAGCCGGCGAAGAAGTCGGGAAAGAAGGGGTAAATATTTTTTCTACATTTTTTTAAGTTTGGGACACTGTAGTTAAAGTAAGCTACCAAAAGGATAGTTTTACTACGATTTTTTTTTTTTCATTATGAGCAGAAGAACAGGACGTTTTGGACGAATTGTCAAGTGAAGGTAAAACTGTCATTGTCTGGAACGTATTAGTTTCGTATTGTTGTAGTCTTACCCGTAGATCTTGTGGTTTTGTCTTAATTCTTGTTTATTGCGAAGGATATTCGTCATTCTTTTATCTTCAATATTTATTTATTTCTTAAGAATCTTACTCGCGCGTTGCGTATTCCTCCAAGCAAGCCGTTTTAGCTGAGGAAGGAGAGGAAATGAAGTCCATCGAAAGATTACCTGCAGAAGCTACATGAAAGTTGGACCACCAGTAGAATTTTAGGTGTGCCTTTATCTCGCGAAGTCGGGTAAAAGACAAATTCGAATATATAAAAAATTTAATTTTAATTTTTGTAACTTTGTTTTTGTTGTCCCCATATGCGAATAAGAGCGGTGTAGTTACTTGTTACAAGGTGGGATAGAGCCGGTTGAAAGTGCCGTAGCATTCTGTGTCTAAATTCCAGATCATGTACCTTGTCCCACAGTATTGAAAAGCCGTTAGCAAATTATATACAATGTAACTTGAGTTTCCCGAAATGACTCGTGTTCTTTTTTTTTTACCACATCTAATTATACAGAACCCTTTTGGAAAGTTAGCCAAGCCATGTCAAAAGTACCCAACTAAGCTTTTTTTTGCAAGTTTTTTGTGTGTGTACATGCGTGTCGAGGGAAGGAGCTTTTTTAGCAATAGCAGAAGGGTTCTAGGGGAGGTTTTGCTTGGCAAAAGCCTTTGTGAACCGTAATTACATCAGGAGAATTTGGGGTCGGTAAAAGCAACGGTTTGGCAGCTTTCAACTTGTGGGCGAGTGTCAGGAAGATCGATTCCACATGATTGCTAAGACTGTCTTCTTTGGCTGAAGTTTCGAAAAGCTAAAAAAAAAGGAAACGTGTTAATCATCTACTATTAAAAGTTGAACTTGTATTTTACTGGCATATGATGAAAGTCGGCAAAGCGTTGTGCAGCTTGCGTACTAACAGTCTGTTCCGACTTGCAATCACATTTGTTGCCGACTAAAATACGAGGAATGTGGGATCGGAGGTTGTGTTTTTCACATTCTGAGATCCAATGTTCTAGTGACTGGAAGAAACCTCATTTTTAAACCCTTAGACATTTATATAATTCCATTTATATAACATTACATAACCGTTTAAGAACTGTAAAACGTGATTTCGTGAATTGATGTCTTACCTCGAAAGACGCATGATTGGTGACGTCATAGACAAACATTATCGCGTGAACGTTACGGTAGTAGTGAGGGACCATGGATCTTCTAAACCGTTCTTGTCCGGCTGTATCCCATATTTGTAACTAAATATAACTCAGCTTACATGGAGCAAGATGGACTATAATTTTTTTACGATTTTACTTTGATAAATTCGCTGTCTACTACAACGCTTTTCTCTCTGAAGTCAACGCCGATGGTAGATTCTGAATTGAAGGGGAATTTACCTCCACAGAATCGAAATGTTAAGCAAGTCTTTCCAACCCCAGAGTCGCCCACAACAATTATCTTGAAAATTCTTCGCTGTGCAGCAGGAACAGGTTCACTGCTGGCGCTGTTTGTCACAGAGTTCATAAGTAATTTAGCTTGTAATTCGTTTCGATTATCTGTTGGTTGATAAACGGGCTCGACCATGATAAAGTAATCAAGTTTACTTTAAATTCTCTTGTCTGTAGTTACTCTTTTAGACGAATTACACCTACTTGTAGATTTTCTTGTGTCTTTTCGTATCCTTTAGTTGCTAAAGGAGATGAATCACTTTTTGATTAGAGAGCAGGAAGAGATTTATCCACGTAGGCAGGCAACTCGCAAGCCACTAAACATTGCAATCGGTGCAATGCAAAACTATAGCATGTTTTTTCTAGCGAAAATCCTTGGCACAGATAACGGTTGCCTACTCACCAGGAGCTGGCGGAGCTGGGAAAACAGCGGGCGTAAAATTGAGATCGCAACTCAGTGCAGAAGCTACTAATGACGCCTTTCGGAGAATCGAACCTGCCAAAAGCTTACCCATCTGACCGCTAACCGTTCTGTGGCGTGCTGTGGGTATGAAGAGAGCAGTTCCTGTCTGGGGACGTGAACTAATGAATATTGAATTTAACTGGCAATAATGTCCACCAAGTTAATGTCATGTTGACGTGTCTTCTATTTAGTGTAGTTCCCAGTAACGGCATCTTATTTTTTATCAAGGGATTAGGTTAGGTTAGACTCGCTCCGAAAAGGCACCGAAAGGAACACCTAAATGCCCGAAGCAGACAACTTGTGGATGTCATTCTAAAAGGCGTCAAGAAATGCCCTCGCACCCTAATCTTAATACTCCTGCAAATTCTAAGCTTCGTTTTGTGTGGGATAGTTATAATTTAGTTAATTGATCACTTTTCGAAAAGTAAAAAACCCTGGGAATTGTCTGGTTCGTTTAAATCCACTGTATTTGTATATATCTGTATTTGTATTTGTATTACATACATATATTTGTATATATAATTTATATATAAAATTTATATATATACCGGGGTTCTCCGGAGTTTGTAACTCTGCAATATATCAGGGTCACAAACTTTTTTGTAACTTCCGAACACCTGGAAACTGAGTTACAAGATAAATTTTTCAACCCCTTGATCGTCTCGATTTCAGCTCTCATAATGCGTAAATTGTACAGAACGAAATAACTTTTTCAGTACTAAAGTCACAATATATTTTTCAGCAAACTGCGATCACATAACCGAAAGCAAAATGTATGACTAACAAAATAGAATTCACATTTTACCTAGCAATCAGAACATTGTCGCTTCCTGTATCTCGAACGTCGCGCGCTTTGCAGAATATCTATAGGCCTTTTTCAGCGAAGGTTCAATTGTGCTGTGCTACGGTTGTGCAAGGAACAGGCTGTTTCAGCGATATTGTGCGTGCCTTCTGTGCCGCGCAGTCCTGTTTCAGCGACTGTGCCTTGGACTGTGCGTCCAGTTGTGCTTTGGATCGAGGGAACAGCTCAAAAGCTGTGCCACAGCTCTGCTCCCTGTTTCCTGGCGCGGTAATTTCAAAAGTCAATGGGGAAAGGGACGAGAAATGTCTCTTGTGGGATTGTGAATCAATAAAATTTTATTCCTGGAAATACACGAGTTTGGAGAAAAGAAACTTGACATCCGCATTCATTACTTTCTTTTGATTTTCCATTACTTTTCCTGTTGTTGTAAACACTGTTTCTCATTCACAATACCGACATCGTTCGAAGAGAGTTTACCACAGTTAACCCCCCTTCGTTTTAACACGCCATGGAGCATATTACCTTTGAGGAAATATTTCAGCGGGGAACTATAGTTCATCGTGATGAAGAACATTTTGTTTTTAGTGTCGATTTTCCAAACGGTAAGTATTACTACAATTTCTAAAAGTTTCTATATGTTTGCTTTAATGACTGAACTTACAGGTTCCCCCAAACACCTTGGCGTTCCGATTCAGTACATCCCTGACTATCTCCAGATCCTCCCAACACAGGAAGAACATGGTCCGCAAGTAGAAGAAAACGATGACGAAGACGGAGATCTGTGGACGAACAGAAGGAGCAAGGAGGCTCGAGCCAAGGACCATGAAGCCCGGTTAAAGCTGATCGCTATTCTTTCTCAAAGACGTTCGGAGATGGAAGACAAAAAAACTCCAAAGCTGGTTTTCTGGAATCTTGTAGCAGACCAGCTACGTCAAAAAGGCATCAACATACCGAAGACTGACGCGTCAAACAAAGTATACGCCCAGTGGAGGAAAATGAAGTCTACATATTCTGCTTACGTCGACAAAGCGAAAAATCAAACGGGGAACGGTCATGTCAGCCCTCCTTTATACTATGAGGAACTGCACGCTTTCATAGGTATTTTGTTAAATCTGCATGAAAAAATGAAGTTTTAAGAATATTTCATTTTAGGTGAAACTCATTCGATCACTCCAGTGGCCTTGTCAGACTCCCTACAGGGTGGTGTACGAGCACCTGCACCCAACGAACTTGCCAAGGATGACTTATTGGAGGATGAAGACACGACCCTATCTACTTCTAGGCCCCGAAGACCAAACCGCGGAACCGAACAGTCTGAAAACTTGCTTAAGTGCATGGAGGATCTGAAGAGGCTCGAAGAAAAAAAAATTAATATGCTGAAGGTATGTTCAGAAAAAACAATTTCAAATTGAATTGTAGAACTGAACTTGTGTTCTCTTTAGGAGCGCGAACAAAAAAGACAAGTGAGAGCCGAAGAAGAAGCGCGTTATCGGAAAGAAGTAGACGAAAAGAAGCTGAAAGCAACAGCAGACTTGGTGGATGCCATCAGAAGCCTTAAAAAAGGCGGAAAAAAGAGGCGTCGTAGCTCTGACTCGGAATAGATTTTTACTGTTTCAAAGTGTTTTATATATATTTTTATATTGATTTCAGGAAATAAAGTTCAGATACCAATTAGTTCAACAAGGTTGTTTCTCTTTTCCGTGCCACATCTGTCATTATTGGCTTCTGCCTCGCCGTCGGGTCCGTTGTCTTCTTCAAGCGGGTCAACAGCATCACCATTCATAAAATCCACATCCCGTTGTTGAATGCGGAGATTGTGTAGAACGCAGCAGGAAACGATTATCCGGACCACTCTATTAACGTGTGCTTTAACATATAAAAGTCTTCGCCAGGTCATTTTCAATTCGCCAAAAGAATTTTCAATTACTACTCTCGTTGAGGAATGATTTGCATTGAACTTTCTTCTCTGGCGGGTGTTCGCACTCGAATGCCTAAAAGCTGGAATGAGCCAGTCAAGGCACGGAAAAGCTGAGTCCCCGAGTAAGTGATATGATTCGTTCCGGAACAAGCTCCTCCGATCGGCTGAAGTTGTTCTGTAGAGCCCGGAATTCTTAAAGACACGCGCATCATGTACACTGCCCGGGAACCCAGCAAAAATGTATGAGAAGGCGCGATTGGGAAGACACACGGCTAGTAAATTAACAGAATGAAAAAACTTTCTGTTAAGGTATGATTTCTGCTCGACTGATGGTGCATCTATCTTAATGTGCGTTCCATCGATTGCACCGATCGCGTTAGGAAAACCAGCCCGGAATGAAAAATGGTCCGCAATCGAAGGTTGTTCTTCATTAGCTGGCCACTTTATAAATTCTTCTTGGTGTCGTTCCAGAATCGACGTGATTCTGTCAATGGAACGCCAAATAGAGGTGAGGTGCCGGTCAAACAACACTGACATTTCCCGCATAGTACACTGGTTAGCCAGGTACCATACGGTAATGTAGCACATTTCAGCTACTTCCATTGGCTGGTGGCCACCTCTTGCTGCGTTGTATGGATAGTTGGCCTCGCAGAATGAGACCAAGCAGCCAAATGTCTTTCGATTCATTCGGAAGTGGCTACGAAAGACATCATCAGAGTAGCTGGGAACTTCAAGTTGTAAGAACCTGTAATAGATATATCTCTGTTATCCAAACTATTTGCTAAACCAAAGTATTATTTTGTTACGAACTGTGACTCTCCAACAAATCGAGCATACTTCATGCCAGACAACGCCTGGCATGCAAGAGAAAGGGTAGTTACTGAACTGCTCCAATCATCATCTGAATCTGCTTCGTCTTCGGAAAAATAACTTTCTTCAAATAAGTCCTGAATTACGTGGTTGACACAAAGTGCCAACGCTGGTTCCAACATTTTGCCTGAAACTGAAAGAATAGAGAAGGTTACCAAAAGTAATTTAGGAAGACTGGCACAGCTAAAAATATTGCAAACTTACAGCTTTCACTTGGTTGTCCTATCGACGTTTGAAAAGGTAGACATAAACCCACGAACAGTCGTGTTTCAGCAGTTGTGCTGGCACAACTAAACAATGAGCAGCGAGATGTAAATATTGTGCGGCACGGGCGCGTTTCAGCGAAGGAGCATATAAACATTGTGCTGGCACAACGCACAATTGAACCTTCGCTGAAAAAGGCCTTATGTCACGACGACGGGTGCCGCAGGCATGCCATGCCGGATAGCCTAACATTGTATAAAAGTATAAAGTATAAAAGTATAAAAGTAAAGTATAAAGTATAAAAGTATAAAGTGACCTTACCCACTCCTCCTCTCTCGCTACTCTCTACAATACACCAACGCCATGTACGGAGCTTCTGGTTAATTAATGTACAACAGTTTTACCCGTTAGAATTTTCGCTTTCTTTACAATGCGGTAGGTGACACAGCATGCTGGGGGGAAAAAAATCCTCTGAATAGGCGTCATTTAGCCTCTTGTACTCAGCGCTACGCCAACCCACGGTTCTGTCAATGGACGCAGCTGCTTATGTGATTCGAGGTTCGTAAGTTTGTGTGATCCAATGGCGGTCAACCCCACACGAGGTCATTTTGTTTTGCTGCCTTTCGGCCGGCTTGGTTTTGTGCGATCGAGTCTTAAAAAAGTTATATTATTTCGGATTTAGTGAACGAAATACATTCAAAAAGTGTGCCTGTGTGGTTTGCTAGTTTTCCGATCTCGTTTTTCTTCATTGTTGGCCGGCTCAGGAAGAAAGCATCACAATGCCTTCCAACAATCCTTTGCCTCCTAAAGAAAACGCGTTATTTAAACGAATATTAGTAAGTTAACTATACATGTGATATGGATTAAAATTACACTATCCTTTATTTATGCATTGATTATACTTCTAGAAATGCTATGAACTAAAGCAGTACAAGAATGGGTTAAAGTTTGCCAAGCAGATTCTTAACAATGTCAAATTCGCTGAACATGGGGGTTAGTATTGCCTTTTTATTTCACATCTGAATCAAAAATTAAAATGTTATTTTCACTTCCGTGTAGAAACTTTAGCAATGAAAGGTTTGACCCTTAACTGCTTGGGAAGAAAAGAAGAAGCCTATGATTACGTTCGAAGAGGGCTTCGGAATGACTTAACATCTCACGTCTGCTGGCACGTTTTTGGTTTGTTGCAACGAGCGGACAAGAAGTACGACGAGGCCATTAAAGCTTATAGGAATGCTTTGAAATGGGATAAGGATAATGTACAAATTTTGAGGGATTTGTCCTTGCTTCAAATCCAAATGCGGGACTTGGAAGGCTACCGAGTAAAACTCCCTTAGTTTCTTTTTTATTCTCGTCTGATAGCTCTAAAAACGTGTCACTTTTGAATTCAGGATACTCGGTACCAATTACTAAGGCTGCGCCCCGGACAGAGAGCCTCGTGGATTGGATTTGCGACCGCGTATCATCTGATATCGGATTATAGCAATGCCCTGCAAGTTTTGGAGGAATTTCGCAAGACGCTGGTCAAAACAGGCTACGATTATGAACAAAGCGAGTTGCTGCTCTACGAAGCCATGGTTTTAGGTGAAGCTGGGGATTCTGCCAAAGCTCTCGAGCACTTGGATCTGTATCAGAACGATATTTGTGATAAAACCACGCTCCTCGAATCGAAAGGTTGAAAGAAAGTCTCTTGGCTTGTCAACTTTTTTTTTGTTATTATTATTTTTTACATATGGGATTGCTCTTAGGTCAGTTGCTGTTGCAATGCAAGCTTGGCGGACAAGCCGAAACCATATTCCGCCAACTGCTCGACCGTAATGCAGAGAACAAAAGTTATTATCAAGGCTTAGAGCAAGCGTTAGCCCTGAAGAAAGGAGAGCTCTCGGTAACAGATAAATTGAGCTTATACGATGAATTGCATCAGCAATATCCAAGAGCTCTGTTGCCTACTAGGATACCTCTTACGTATGCGGCAGGTAAAGAAAGCTTTCAGTTGACACATTTGAACGTATCCTGAGCGACAAACTGCTTCGACAGGTGATGAATTTCGTCAAAGGGCCAATGCCTATTTGCGCCGAGCGTTAGCTAAAGGCGTCCCACCCTTGTTTGTGGAAATGCGCAGCCTGTATAGCGATCCGCAAAAAGTTGAAATAGTGCAAGAGCTTATGCTGAACTATGTCACCTCCTTGCAAAGCACAGACAAGTTTAGCGCCGAAGACGCTGAGGCGGCACCAGCCTCTGCTTTGCTGTGGAGCTACTATTTCTTGTGTCAGCACTACGACTATCTAGAAGACACATCGCTTGCATTGCGTTATATAGACCTTGCTCTGGAGCATACGCCCACGTTGATCGAACTACATGTCGCTAAAGGGCGGATAAATAAGCACGCGGGCAATCCTTTAATAGCTTGGCAATGTCTGCAAGAAGCGGCGGCCTTGGATACGGCAGATCGTTACCTCAATTCCAAAGCCGCTAAGTATGCCCTTCGGGCTAATCTTTTACAAGAAGCGGAGGAGGCCGCCAGCAAATTCACCAGGGTAAACTACTTTTTTGTCTTCATAGCATAGGTTTGATTCAATGCGTTTTCCTGGTTTGCCTTTTAGGAGGGCGTTTCTGCAATGGAGAATTTGAATGAAATGCAGTGCATGTGGTTCCAAACGGAATGCGCTGCGGCTTACCAACGTCTGGGCCAATATGGAGACGCTTTAAAAAAATGCCATGAAGTTGATCGGGTAGGTAGACTTTTGTTGGTTCGTTTCTCTTTCTTCTTGAAAAGTTAAAGGGAGGCAATTGCAAAAAATGGAAAAAATATATTATAATTAAAACAATAGAGTAGAATTCTGCTATAGTAGAAGCAGAATTCTACTCATTTTTTTTATTATATATATATATATAACTTTCCGTTCAATAGTGTTTCATAATAATGTGTTTCACAGTAGTTGTTTTTCAATAATGTTTCCACAATCTTGAAGACTGCATTTTCTCATTGTTATTATAATTGGAGTATTTATTTATTTTCTCTCTTTTGTGTGTTTTTAGCATTTCAGCGAAATTTTGGAAGACCAGTTCGACTTTCATACGTACTGTCTACGGAAGATCACGCTGCGTTCTTATGTTCGTTTGCTTCGATTGGAGGATAGTTTGCGCGGGCATCCATTTTACTTTAAAGCCGCCCAAGTGGCCATTAACGTGTACCTCACGCTTCATGACCACCCGCCTGAGTTCCAAGACGGAACAAAGGAGCAGGAGCAGGGTAAGCGAGATTTCACTTTCTTAGTCTTTTCCCTTTTCTTGTTCTTTTCGTTTTTCAACTGTATCGACTGTGTTCGAAACCACCCGGGAAGTTATGCAATGCGTAAATTGTCCATTTACCTTCCTGAATTGCAAGACAGCAACTGGAGCATAGCGATCTGGGGCGTGGCCAAGGTCGTTCTTTTTTACGATACATTTTTTTACGAAAAAATTGTCAACTTCCCTTTTCCTACTTCTCCAAAGGTAACACCCTACTTAAGTATAGAGTGCCGTTTGTGGCTACCATCAAGGCTGTCGGTCATTTGCCCTAGTTCCGGTTCCGCTTACGCGATCACGTTTGGCATATGTATTGCTTGCTTTTAAGCCTTGAAACAGCTCTGGAAATTTCTTAGTCTTGGTGCGAACCGCTCTAGGGCAAGGCGTGGATTTCTATGGGCTAAAGTTGACTTGGTTTCAAGATCCGGCTTTTTTTCCTTTACATTGGTCGCCTAATGGAAAGGTTCAATGTTTTTTTTTTTAAGAACTTTTTATTCACGTTATTTTCACAACAGTTAAAAAATCTCCCTTTCATTGACTACAGTACACACAAAACACAACGAATAATACGACACTTTCCAGCTTCGAAAGTCCAAAACTGACCATGTAAATTCCTTAAAACTAAGCTGAAATTCGGTAGGCGTAATCCACTCCTAACCCTTGTTGATACACTCTAACTGAGGCGCCCTTATTTTCTTGTGGGTGGTACATGGTCGTCCTTGGAGTACTAGCTTCAAAGTTGTAGCGTACGTAGGGGGGCAGATATATAGACAACCCAGGGTACTGGGGTGGTGCTGCGTGTCCATTGATGTTGATGTTCACGTTGTACCAGCTGATGGGAGGGCCAGTGGTAGTCGTGGTGGGTGTATCTATTGGCAGGTACTCTGCATCGGGGTTCTCTTCCGGCAGTGGATTTTGGAAATTCACCGCGATGTCGGAGTGGAGCGAATGACCTGGTTGTACTGTTCGCGCGGTACTCGACGGGGTAAAAGTACTGCCCTGAAGGGCTTGGATCGCTTGAAGCGCTTGGGGTCGGCCTGGATGGCTTTGTTGTGGGCGAAAGGGGATTGGAGGACGATTGAATGTAGCGAAAAAGTCTTGCGGAGGCGGTACGTAGACACCGGGTCCTGCCGGACCGGGTGGTACTTCAGTGGCCGGATTACTGGGGTAGTAGTAATCGAGAGGCCGTTCGGGATATAAGGGCATAAAATCCACTTCGGCATCATCGGCACCGGGTCCAGGAACATTTGTATCGTTTGAAGGTGGCGAGTTGAGTTCAGCCGGACCATTAACCTCGGGTGGTGGTGGAGGAGGAGGCTGATCAGGTATGGGAGGGCGGAGTTGTGGGTTCAAGTCCAAATTCTTGGTCGAATCCCAGTGTGGTGGCGGCGGAGGGATGAACGGAAAGGGGCGTCCGTCTTCCGTCCAATTGAAGGGGGGTGGATCGTTGGGTCCGCCAAATAGGGCCATTTGTTGTACCCGGGGATCATCGCGCGGATCCGGGAATGGAAGGTATGGGAACTGACGTTTGATATAGTCGGGGAAATGGAAAAAGGCCGTGCCTGGCTCAGGGCGAACTGGAGGGCGGGGTTTGGCCGAGTTGGAGTCGTCGATCACGTCCTCTGAGTGTACGCGCACTGGACTGTAAGAGGTAGGCAAGTTGTAGCCCTTGAGTACGAATAGATCGTCTTCGGCGTAGTACACTTCTTCTGGATGCAAACCACCCAGATCCTTTCCCTTTAGTGAAGCTTGTGATTGGGCTTCTTCTTCGGGAGTGCGTAAAGAATTCGCGGGTGGAAACATGATGTTAAGCAACGCGTACGGGTTGCCTGGTTTACCCGCATCTTTGAGTAAGGATGTTCCTTGAGTGGTGCTGTTGGAAGCAGATTCGTTTTTAGCTAGGGTATCGGTATTGGCTGTAGTTGAGGTTGTAGAAGGTGTAAGCGTGGTTTGGACCGGAGGCGGTGGTATTGTGGTACTGAAAAATGAAGGTGGTCTTTGACGTGTGCCAAAGTCGTTGTCGAAGAAACCAAATGTGGGACGGGAAGCGATGTACCGACCTCTTGAAGCGAATGGTTCTGGGGCTGGATCAAAACTTTCTGGCCATCGCCATCGTCTAGGTAATGCTGCTGGTTGTGCTCCTGGGCTGGTTTTGACAGCCGAGACACACAGTAACACCAGGAATGTGCTCAGGGGAACCATTTCTGTTAAAAAATTAAAGAAGTAAAGAAAAAAAGCAACGCACATCTTGCAGCTCTGATAAACATCTTAAGGTCTGGTTTACAGGGCGATATGAGATTCATTTTCAACGTACGCAACGGCGATATGAGATTCATTTCTAAGTACGCAACAGAATAACTTAAAATTATTCGCACCATTATAATCTTTGTAATCATCGAACAGTTGCTAATTGAGATTAATGGTGATCCTGAAATTGATGCCTCAGTTCAGAGACTCGCGCTGAATGTTGTTAATGCAGCAATCTAATACCGCATAATTGGGCTGCAGATTTAATTTCCAGTTTTGTATTACTATTAAATATTATTACTAAGTAATAATGAAATCTTTATTTATTATCAAGTAATAGCCCGAGCACATAAGTAATATTTCTAACTACTATGAAGAGCCTTCGAAAGTCTTTCTAAGAGCATTCGAAAAACAAATTAATTAGAATTTCTTGGGAGTTTCATGCTAATATGTCGCGAAAAGCTTTCACAGAAGATTTCGATTAGCCACTTGGTATACAATTTGGAGTTCTTGATGAGAATCTAGTAGTGTCATAAATCTGATCACGTTTCAGCATGTAAGGATCAGGCGGTTAGTTCAGCTGATTTATTGTGTAAGCTTTTAGATGTTTGGAGCAAAATAATAGTGAAGAAAACAGAAACTGTTGAAACTTGATATCCATCTTTGGAGCCAGAAGTTTTGCAATAGAAAAAAAGAAAGGAAACAAAGGGACTTAAAAAAACAACAACTGTGGGTCGAATGAGTAACCATGATGTCCTGTTGTACCTGATAGCTTAATTGGTAATGCCATAGGGATGTCTCGTTTTTCATTGTAGGCCAAGGCCGTACTAAACTCACTCAGTTTTTGGGAAATTTACCTGGTCTCCTACCTGATAATACTTCTCAAGAAGGAGTCTGGATGGTTCTTTCGTACCAGGCGTATATTGTTCACTTTCGCTTTCTAACGAACCACTTTCTGATGAACCAAAAACACTTTCGCTTGCTTTTCCAAGCCTACGCTCTTACTCTCCCTTTCTATGCTAGGTTCTTCTATTGCAAAGAGAGAGAAAAAAACGGGCAGGCACTTCCAAACACCAGATAAAGGTCTTCTCACTTATCTTCGCTTGTTAACGAACTAACTACGGTCAACTTGTACATTACAACACAGTCGTAAGTTCATTACACCATGTCGAATTGTATGGTATCGGGTACGATTACGGAAATCCGAGAAAACATTTCCCGTTTGGACAACTTTCTTTCTTTTTCTAGTGTCGAGGCTATAGTAAATACGTTCGAGAACCGGCTGTCGATTAAGAGATCAGCCGATAATAGTTTCCAAACTGAGTTTTCCAATTCTCTCTTGGAAAATCGTGAAAGTGAGCACCCAGCAAAATTTCAGAGCTCCCTGTTGCCTGCTTGCAAGATAGAGACTGCCTTGGTTAGCCCTGATTCGAGCTCTTTGCATCTACCTTTTACTACTACCAAGCTAGTTCTGGTAGCAAGTTGGCATCGAGGAGACCACGCCCCAGCCCACAGTGCTTGTGCTAGTCTCGAACACTTTCAGGTAACAATCTCCCTCACCAATACGTAAAGGTCGTAATTCCGGAAGTCTGTTTGTGCAAGATGGTCTGTGTAAAGAATACTGGCCACCGCTAGTGATTCACGCTCGATTTGCGTTGCCTCATTACAGCAAGGTGAACAGGGAAACGGACCAAGCAGGTAGAACAGATACGGATTGCCGTGCCAGCGGAATTCCCAATGTCCTAGCTTGGAATTCAGGCGCCTTTTGTAATGGGTGATGGGTCGTGCTTATGGTCTTCAAGGGCAGGTTATGTGGGTGGTTCTTTCTCTCAAATCACATCGGGTATATCCCCTTGAAAAGAGCAAGATACTTTGGTCAAAAGGGAGTTTTCCCTCCGCCTTGGTGTTTTAAGTTCGCGGGTGTTTGTCCCAGCCAAGGTCATTGATACACGCTTATGAAGGGTTTGGAGCTAGAAAACAACGGGTGACACTTCGTCCTTGGGAGAAAGTATGAGATAGAAGAAAAGATCTTGTTCGAAAAATTAATATTCTGGTTTTGTTTTTCTTTGGGGGTTTTAGCGTTATTGACCACTACCGAGTTGAAGAAACTGCGTGCAAAACAACGGAAAGCACAGCGGAAAGCCGAAGAAGAAGCTGCGGCCGAGCGTCAACAAGCAGAACGACGCGAATTGTACGCCAAAAATCGGCAGCATCATCAAGAGAAAACGCAAGCTGGGGAACCTGAGCCTCCACCACCCGACGAGCTCCAGCCAGCCAAACTTATACAGGTAAAAACACTAACATAATTTCCTTTAAAGGCAAGACGACTTCTCCAATGTTATTTACGAGGTTCCATTGGGTTTAAAGGGGCAGTAAAGTGCAAAAAAAAATATGTTATAGAGGAGACCAAATGGTGCCCTGGCTGAATAATCCCTGTGTCAATTACGCATATTAACGGAGTAATTAATTATTTAGCGGTTTAAGCTCCGCCCCTATCGGGTGAGGGTTTCCTAATTGAGGTTTTTTATATAAAATCACATGATGACGCTTGTCGTTTTTACCCCCCTTTCAGACAAAGGATCCGTTGGGAGAAGCCCTCAAGTTCTTGATACCGTTGCAAGATTTTGCCTCCGGTCGAGTGGAGACGCATTTACTGACGTTTGAGATTCAACATCGCCGCGGGAAACCCCTGTTGATGTTACAAGCTGTGCAAAGGGCCGTTCGCGTTTTGGGAGAAAAGGAAGCCCGCGCTCACCCGCAAATGCACACTTGTCTCGTTCGATTGGCAATTCGCTTAGATAAAGAAAGTAAAGGTCAAAGTCCGGATGCACCTCTGATTCCTGTGTTGCAACGCTCCAGCCAGCAACTTTTCCAGGGGCTCACTCCCTATGAGCTCAATGAACAGTTTCTAGAGAAGCATGCCAACTCTATACCACATCTCTTACAAGGTAATTTTTTTTTTAAATGGTTTCAGGCCAGAGAATTAACGACGCTTTCTTTTTTTCTTATACCTAGGCACGCGTATGTTATTGCTCTTGGATCCCAAATCAGAAGAACGTGCCGTCAAGTTGGTCACGAGGTTAGAAAACGTCACTGGACGTACGCAATACGTAAGTGTTTAAAACAGAATCCCATTTTTTATATTTCTATGAAAGATGAATCTTTGACACTAACCCGAGCTTTACTTTTTATAGCATTGTAGCAACGTGCTGTATGCCTTGCAACAAGGCGAACTGGGCCAAGCTGGCATAGGTGCCGCTTCCGAATATCAAGAACGTTGCTACGCCCTATTCCCGCATGCCACTGCGTTTGCCCCAGCTGGTCATAAAGAAGACGATGCTTCTTCGCCCGTCAACTCCAATCACTTGGAAGAATAAGGACAGACTCGAATCAGTGTGAAACAATAACAGCGATAGTTTGAAGAACGTTCAGCATAAGTGGAAAGAAAAAAAAAGTTTAAATAGGAGGAAAACGTCTGGCCCGTACTAAAAGCGACATTGCAGTTGTATTAAGAAGGCCGGAAGGAAGAATAAAAATTCCCGGGACAGTCGGACATTAAACGCGAGCACTAGAATTGGTTTATCACGCGTTCCAGTCAATGGCAGCGAAATCAATCACGATTTTGCTGTGGCGAGGTTTGTATTGTCTGTACGTTATGCCGGCGAGGTCCAGCATTCTTTTGGCAGCAATGGTTTCTACTTTGGTTTCGTGCTTGTTGGAGTAAAATATTACTTCCCGAAGGCCCGATTGGATAATAAGTTTGGCACATTCATTGCAAGGAAAAAGGGCTACATACAAAATGCAGCCTTTAACACTGCTACTATTTTTGTTGAGAATGGCGTTTAGCTCCGCGTGACACACTATGTAATAGATAAATAATATCTCCAGATAAATAATAGGAGGAATGGAGAAAATGCTTATGAAAAACGAATCGCGGTATCTTACCGTACATGTACTTCGTATCGAGCTTGTCCTCGGCCGTTTTGGCCCACGGCAACAGATCATCGCTACAACCAATCGGCATCCCATTGTAGCCTATACTAACGATCTTATTTTCGTCATTTACAATACAGGCTCCCACTTGGGAACACGGATCTTTGCTTCGCATTGCCGAGAGGAAAGCAATCGCCATAAAGTACTCGGGCCATTCCAAGTAATCTTCGCGTTTCTTATTAACATCCCTACAAAACGCCCGTAATAAAAAGCCCATACTCAAAACCTAATTGCTTTACTATACTTGGTGTTCTTTTTCTAGTTTTTACCGGATATTAAGAGATACTCCGTCCAAAGCATTGCTGATGATGGATTCTTCGCTGCCATTCAAATCTCTATTTTCGTTAGTATTTGCCATTCAATGTATGATTCATAAACATGCTATTTACTAACCTAGTAAATAACACGAGACCCAGAATGCTTAATGCTAAAAACTAAATGCTCAAATTCTCCTAAAAAGCAGGCAAATGAGGAGAGTCACGCATCATTTTTTATGGAATCATAGATGGCTCTTGGGTTCCAGTTTTGTAAATTTGTCGACGACGTGGAAGGAATTGCCAAGTCAAATCCGGTTCTTTATTTTGGGTGGTGATAAGCAAATGAATTTGTGCCAATTTTAGCTTTTATATCTTCATTACTTACCGTTGAGAGAATGAGTCGTAACAATGGGGAAGGAGGTGGTGCATTCCCTGGGTGGGACTTAAGTGGGAAACTTATTATCAAAGTAAGAATTTATATTTTATATCACTTTATCTTATCAAAGTACTAAACTGTATTTAGTTCGTATATCTTTAATTTTTCTAAAATTCTAACTGTGTTTTTCATTTAGGCTCAGCTGGGCGATGATATTCGACGTATACCCATACTTAACGAAGATATAACGTATGATGAATTATTATTGATGATGCAGAGGGTTTTCCGAGGACAACTTTCGAGCAATGACGAAATTACCATGAAATACAAAGATGAGGATGGGGATCTTGTTACTATTTTCGACAGTTCGGATTTAGCCTTTGCTATTCAATGCAGTCATATACTCAAGCTCACTCTTCTCGTGAATAACAAGACCCCTACTCCCACTCCCGAGATGAATGCAAGTGCTCTGGAAGTCGTACGTAAGGAACTGCTAGGAATACGTGACAAAATCAACCGTTTCCTGGATAACTTAGGAACTACAAATTCCCATGAAACTCCTCGTATTTCAACACCCCCTTCCAGCGAACCAAGTAATTGTATATGCAGCCCTATATTCTTACAGTTTGTTACCTTTTAATTTTTAGCTCCTGGAGCTGCTTCTTCAGTTGGCTTTAAACAACCAAGCGTTCCGCCTAAGGAATTTGATCCGTTGCAGCCAGCTGCTCCTGTTGGACCTTCAGACTTGCAGATTATTCAAAACATGTCGCCTGCGCCCCTTCCGGCTACGCAGGCGTCGGCTCCATTGCGACCAGAATTGCCCAACATGGCCGGTACCGGGTCGTCAAACGACGCTAACCGTATCAGTTCCGCTTTTGGATTGAATGAAGGTGATTCTTATCGCGCTGGTACGCCTGATGCTGCTCGAATGCCTCCGCAGGCCATGCCATCGAATCCTCAGCAGCCAGGTTATGGTGGTTACCCTGCATCTCCCAGTCATCCGCAGGCTCCAGCCCAAGGCCAGGCTCCTCCTTCAGGATCCCCTCGTCCCTACCCACAAAACATCCAACAGCAACCGCAGCCGCAACCTTCTCAGCAACCATACGGTCAATACAACCCATACCCCGGTTACCCAAGTGGTTATCCTGGCCAGGTACAGCAGCAACAACAACAGCCTTTGCCAGGACAGCCTATGGCGCAACCCATGCAAGGGCAATCCATGCCGCAAAGTCATCCAGCACCTGCGCAACCGTACATGGGTCCGTCGCATGGCTATCCTCAGCCACAATTAGGCCCTGGAAATAATCCTTACGGATCTGCGCCAGGGCAACCACCAGCTAGTTTTGCTATGGGAGGAGGAGGAGCAGCCAATCCGTACAGCCGAGCCCAAGCACCTTATACAGCGGGACCCAGACCGAATCCGATGAACCCCATGCGTTAATGAAGCGATCACGGCAGCTGAAATGAAATAAAGGGATATCTAAATGCTGTGCTTTTTAAGGTCTTGCAAGATAGTTTTTTGCATAGAGGAAGTAGAATATTTTGTCTTTACCCCCGCTTTTTTTGCATTAGATCTTTGTTATTGTTACATGCTTTAGCTTCTGTAATACTAAGACGCTGGCCTCTACCGAAGTCTTCTTTATTACTGTTACGGCTAGTAGCTTCACATTAAAATGTGGTCTTACGATATGCATGAATTCTTATTCTGTTTATATGGTTTGTCGTTCTCGGTTTTGTGCTACGTCTTGCAATCAAAGCCCGTGGAAAACCGTGTGATTATAATTTTCCGATCAATACGATTATTTCAGTTATTTGACGTTGGGTTAATTGATACTTCCGGAAAAAAGTTGGAAAAGTTCATCAACATGATCGTAATCGACAAAATTGCCGTAGGTTTAGCAACATCGAACAACTTGTCCATGACTACTGCTATTCGTTGCCAATTGGGTCCAACCCAGGCAAGGGCAGGAAATTTCCCCTTACACACAGTGTAATGTCGTCGGCAGATATCGAGATATTTTCTCAACCCATAAAGCATGACCATGTTAAGCAGCCGCAGTGCCATCTGGAGGATCCTTGCATGATTTCAAGAAGAAACTCGGTTACAAATTCTCTCGTGTCATTCCGCTTTGTTTACGTTGTACTGGAATATTTAAGTGTTTTGTCAGTCTATTCTTCCTGGAAAATGAGAGACGTTCCGAAATTTTTAGCTAGTAAGCAGGCTAGCAACAACAAAGACATTGCTGCCGAGTGGAGCAAACTAGAAACCTTGTACAACAAAAAGTAAGTTTTACGGCCGATTAAACTAGCGTAGCTTTGCAACCTGTCGTTCCTTCGTTTCAGGTTATGGCATCAGCTAACTGTTGAAATATTGGAATTTGTACGTTTACCTGTATTTGCTGCAGGTTCTGAACTTATCGAGTTGTACGAGAATTTCCTTGCCGATTTTGAGAACAAGTATGGGTTTATTTATGATTGTTTCAGTGTCTTTTTAACGCCGTGTTTCTTTTTACAGGATTAATTCTTTAACGTTGATTGAAATTTGCTCCTTCATTGTTCGCCAGTTTCCTAGCCCCGCTGAAAAGCTTACGTTCCTGGACCACTTCGTTGAGAAAGTTAAAGGGAACCCCCAAGCAATTGCGTTATGCAAAGTACTCATGGGAGGCATCAAGCTTCACGAGCAGGCCGACCATTCTGGCACTAAAGTAGATTCTATATTGGTTGTAATAATAGCTAAAGAAGCGTACCTTTAGAATTTGATCGAGGAAATTGAGAAAATCCTGGATGATGTTGATGGCATCACAACGGTTCATGGACGCTATTACCTGTTAGCCAGTGATCTTTACCGCATTCAGAGCAAACACGCCGACTATTACCGTTCGGCTTTAAGGTATTATACATGTTATTGAATGTATATCCGTGAGCCCTTTCTACATAACGTCTACAACAGGTATTTGGGCTGCATCGATTTGGAAACCCTCAGCATGGAAGAACAAAGAAAAAATGCATTTTACCTAGGGTTAGCCGCTTTATTGGGTGAAGGCGTGTACAATCTAGGAGAATTGGTAAAATCAATGTATAACATTAGCACACACAAAAAAGCTATAGTTTACGTTTAGTTGGCCCATCCTGTATTGGAATCGTTGAAAGGAACTGATCAAAGTTGGTTGGTGGATTTGCTGTTTGCCCTGAATGCTGGCGATATTCCCGTCTTTCAATCCTTGCGACCAAAATGGGCCACCCAGGCAGACTTAGTAGCAAAGGAGAAACTCGTTCACCAAAAAATTACGTTGCTTGCTTTGATGGAGATGACCTTTAAGCGTCCAGCTACGGATCGCCTGTTGTCGTTTACCGAAATCGCCCAAACTACAGGATTACCGGTCAATGAAGTTGAACTGCTAATTATGAAGTCTTTGTCCCAAGGTCTATTGAAAGGTACCATCGACCAAGTGGCAGGAACAGCCCATTTTACTTGGGTTCAGCCCCGTGTTCTGGACAAGACACAGGTAACCTAGCATTCTCCTATTCGTTTGTGTATATTAACTGATCCGTTGTTTAGTTGGCTAATATAATGACCCGGTTGGACGCATGGACCAAAGACATCGCATCGATTGAGCATTTAGTAGAGACGAAGGCTCATGATATTCTCACGCTATAAAGCTCGTCTTGCGTTTTCTATTCATGCGAACATAAATACAACACTTAGAAAAAAAAAAACGTGTAGGTAATTCGTGTTATAATCTAACTGTATCATTGTCGTTTGCTGCTTTCTCGTGATTCTTGTATTTCATGTCACCCTCCCCACCTCCCCGGATTGGCAAGCGCGAGAAAAGTCATGATATTCATGAAAAGTCACGGTGGCGGCATCTAGACAAAGAAAGCTACACGCCGTCAAGATGGGGATTAGGGCGTTTGTTGCGCAGAATGACAAGTCAGCTGTGACGAAATTGTGTAGTTTTTATGCAGCTTTAGTTATTTTCTTGTCTTATGGTAAGTTAGTTAACTTTTCCTGTACGTAGTAGGGTTTGTATTCGTACGTACGAGTTGCGTCTTTGCGTTTTTTAGTTCACAAGCTAATCACATCAAATCAAACACAGCTCCACTTTCACTTTTCTTTGGTGTATGTCGTTTATCCCGGTCGACCCTGTCTTTTGTGAGAGATTTATACTTAATTATTTTTATAGGTTTGCACTGCATGAGCTAGGTCTAAATGGAACGTGCACCACTTAAACCTAACACCCAAACTACCTCGCTTGCTACCAGTTATCACTCGTTTTTGCAGGAGGTAATAAAATAACCAATCCAAACTAACACGCTTATCCTTATGCAAGCAGTGTATGCTATTGCCTGTGTTCTACGCGTAGTGCTTGTTAAGTAGAGTAAAGGGAAAATTTGGGTTAAATAACAATCAATTTTCTTTGATTGTCCTTAAAGGCGACGAGTACAACGTTACGCCCTCCTATCGGCTCTCTGAGTTCTGACGAAGATATGCTGGATATTACAACCGCAGGGACCACGCAAGAACGACCTTTTATGGAGAGAGAATTTCCCAGTCATACTCCAGGTACTTTTCCAAGTTTTTCTTTGCGAAAAAAAATCTCTATTAACTAGTTCTATGATCAATAGGACCGGATGCCACGGAGGATATCCCTGGATTGGGTCAGTACGATGACTTTCAGACCTTAGATTGGCAGAGAGACCTCGCTAGAGATCGTATGCGACACCGTTATATCGTAAAAAAGAAGTCGGATTCACTGTGGGATTACATTAAAGCTGCTCATGATGCATGGTCTGGGTGGTTATGCGTTTTGTTTGTGGGATTGGCCACAGGTATACTTTTCCATGATGCCCCGGAAAGCTTCGAATGAATTGTTGCCCCTTTAGGTACGGTAGCTAGTGTTATTGACATCGGGACCACATGGATGACAGACCTCAAATATGGAATCTGTCCTGGTGCGTTTTGGCTGGACAGGGAGCAGTGTTGTTGGTCTTCTGTCAACGCGACTTCTTTCGAAGGAGGGAATTGTTCTTTAGTAAGTGTATTCCAACAGAATTCCTGCTTAGAAACTAAATTTTGTCTTTTTTCGTATAGTGGGTGACCTGGCCACAGGTATTTGGAGCTTCGAATGAAGGAGCAGGAGGTTACACGTTATCCTATATGTTCTACGTTCTATGGGCGTTATGTTTCGCTGGTTTAGCTGCCGTTTTAGTGCGAATGTTTGCCCCTTATGCTTCTGGAGGTGGAATTCCGGAAGTAAGTTCAGAGAAATTTAACAATAAGCTGTCTAGAGATCTCATGCTTTATTTCGATGAATAGATTAAAACCATTTTGAGTGGCTTCATTATCCGAGGCTTTCTAGGCAAATGGACACTGCTTATTAAATCAATTGGTATCATGTTAGCCGTTTCTGCCGGCCTGAGTTTAGGCAAAGAGGGACCAATGGTTCATATTGCTATTTGTATAGGTACATTTTTATTTTATTTTAAGCTAAGATGGACTCTATTATCTCTATTATTTGTCTAGGTAATATTTTGTCATACCTATTTCCCAAGTATGGACGTAACGAGGCCAAGAAACGTGAAATCCTGTCTGCTGCTGCAGCTGCCGGTGTGTCGGTAGCTTTTGGAGCACCGATTGGTGGCGTTCTTTTCAGTCTGGAAGAAGTACTTTTTTCTTAATTTTCCTATGACATAACTAATCATCTTATTATTCAGGTGAGTTACTATTTCCCAATGAAAACTATGTGGCGGTCTTTTTTCTGCGCTCTTATTGCGGCCTTTGTGGTCCGTTCTATTGATCCTTACGGCAATGAGCATTCTGTGCTTTTTTACGTCGAGTACAACAAACCCTGGATCTTTTTCGAACTTGTGCCCTTTATTCTCCTAGGAGCTATTGGAGTGAGTGGACATTTTATCAAAGCTATGAGCTCTAGCTTGTTACGTATTATGTATATTAACCTTTTTTTTCTTGGTGTACAGGGTCTCATTGCTACGTTGTTTATACGGGTAAACATTTGGTGGAGCCGGTACCGTAAATCGTCACGTTTGGGTCAATATCCCGTCACAGAAGTGCTGGTCCTGACCCTTTTAAACGGCTTATTGGCCTACCCGAATCCTTATACCCGTATGAGCTCGACTCGTTTGATTTATCTTCTCTTTTCCCAGTGTGGAATTACCAATACGGATGGCTTATGGTAACCCGCTTTTCTATTTTTCCGATTTAAGGGTTGTACGCCGTTTATCTAAGAATCTTTCTTTGTTAGTGACTATAACCGAAACTTTACTGATATCAATTCCACCATTGAAACTGCAGCTGCAGGACCAGGTGTGATCCATGCACTTTGGCTGCTGACGTTAGCCTTGATTTTCAAGATGGCCTTGACGGTATTTAGCGTGAGTCTCAGAATCCCTGCCGGCTTGTACATTCCGTCTTTATGTATGGGCGCCATTGTTGGCCGTATTGTTGGAATCGGCATGGAACAACTGGCCTTGTGAGTATTTTTGTTCAATCTCTTTTTTTTTTTGTTAATCGCTTTCCTATCTATCCTATAATCTTATCCTTTGAATATTTATAAGTCAGCTCTATTTTGCACTTTTCTAAAAAGGAAATATATAGCCTTTCATGTAGCTTTGTCGCGGGATTTCTACATACATATTTGTATACCTCCGTAGATTAAGAAGTATTTTTCGTGCCAATTTTTATAGATTTGCATTTGTTCTTAACGAATCGCTTGAAAGTCGTTTGTTTGAGTAAGGTTACTAATTACAGTGGTCCTTTGATTTTTGCAGTTATTATCCAACCTTCTGGGGCTTTCCCGAGGAATGTAGACGTGGGGAAAATTGTATAACGCCTGGATTGTATGCTATGGTCGGAGCAGCAGCTGTATTGGGTGGAATTACACGCATGACAGGTAAAAAACAAAATCTTATTGAAACTTCCCGAACTTTCACATTACCCGGAAACATTAATTAAATCAATCTTGGTTTTACCGTAGTGGCGTTGGTTGTTATCATGTTCGAGTTAACAGGAGGGGTTCGTTACATCGTGCCCTTAATGGCCGCTGCCATGGCTTCCAAATGGGTGGGCGATGCCTTCGGTAAAGACGGTATCTATGACGCCCACATAACGCTGAACGGATATCCCTTCTTGGATAACAAAGAAGAGTTTAACCACACCACTTTAGCTGCTGACGTTATGCAACCCAAGTATTACGTTTCTGGGAATGTTCTAGAATTCGGTCTTTATACATTCAACGCTTGCAGAGGAGGCAAACCTTTAACAGTTTTGACCCAAGAAACCACTAGATTATGCGAGTTAGAGACTTTGCTAAAGGAAACTGAACATAATGGCTTTCCCGTGGTCGTTTCCAAAGAATCGCAATTCCTGGTGGGCTACGTTTTGAGACGTGATTTGCTCTTGGCAGTTTGTAAGAACCGTAGCTTGTCCTGTCACCCAAGTTAATCTTATTTTGTTGTGTTCCGTTTTAGCGAATGCACGCCGTACATTGGAAGGCTTGGATGACAATTCGCTGATCCTTTTCACGCCCAGCGTGAACGTACCCGGCCAAGGTCATCCTCCATTGAAACTCCGACGAATCTTGGATCTGGCGCCAATCACCATCACGGATCAGACGCCCATGGAAACTGTAATTGACATGTTTAGAAAGTTGGGATTACGACAGACATTGGTCACTCACAACGGGTAAGTCAGTTTTCTCTTTTGTGTACAATTCTTGTCCGTTTCCTTTCTGTTTCAACTATATTACATTCTATGCTTTTACTTTTAGTCGTTTGTTGGGAATAATTACCAAGAAGGATGTGTTGCGCCATATCAAGCAAATGGATTTTGAAGATCCAGAACATATTCATGTTCACTGAGCCATCCTTGTAGTATTGTAAAACTTAGTAGCGTGAGTGCATAAAATCCGAGCAAAATGGCTACAAGACGGGCTCAATTCATTTTAAAACATAACGATCTGAAAAAGGCCTTGCCACTTGCCAAGAGATTTCTGACCATTTAAAGGAATACACAAAAAGAAGAATGTTTGGTAGGCTCTTATTTAGCCTCATGGATTTATTTTACGTAAGTTAACCAAACCGTGAATGTCAACAACTTTGGTCAAGTTTTTTAGACGCCAGGATTACTGCGCATTCCAATGAATTTTTTCTTGGTTATTTACCTCGTTATGTTCTTAACTTAACGTTTGTTGATTAAGGTAGTTTGAACTTTCCTTGTGATACATACTGATTTTAGGCAGTAAGACATAGCTTTGTTTTTCTTCTATTGGATTAGTTGTTGTATTATCAGCTCTATATAGTTACATAAATGGAATTATTCCATAGTAAAACTGGATGAGTACTATATTATTGAGAAAGGTGTAAAAAGAGTGTAGAAGAAGACTGGATTATGAAACAGCTATAAAGTGACTGCTATTAACTGGTATATGTACTGGCATGTAGAAAAATTATGGAATCTCTTTAAAGTTTTCCTAATCAGAAAAAATAGCGCGCGTGTTCGCTATCACCGGGAAGAGTAATTATTGCCTCCATAAGGATGTTCCTTCTCTACATTTCGAGTGAAGCCAAGGTTTTCTTTTTCTTGGGGGAGGACGGGAGCTAGACTGAAAGGAGTTACATGTAATCACGCTTGGCTTTGTAGCACCGCTTCCAGATTTCGCACAAGCAGACGGTTGAGTGAAACCGGTAGAATATAGCGAGAGGCATGCTCACGTTCGCTATGATGATCCAGGGCCACAAGCCGTAGAACTGGAGTTGAACTGGGTTCACGTCAGCACGGCTCTTTTCCAATGTGTTGACCGTCCACATAGCAAAATTCGCCACCAGTAAGAAGGTCACTACCTATATAAAAAGTCCCCTCCGTTGACATGATTCCGAAGCGCTGAAACTAAAATTACCTCTCTTCCTGGTTTGCGTTTAATTTGGTCTCCGTGTGAAGAAACTGAACGCCTAGACGCATCTATTAGAGTAAACAATAAGGAAAGGAGGTTAAGAATTTCGTGTGTCCAATGCAAAGTGAAACAATAATACTAAATACCTAGAATGAATAACGTTTGCAGAAGAGCTTGGAGTACAGCCACTAGTGCAGTAACCAGTTCGATTGTCGTAT
Organism: Lepidurus packardi; assembly: GCA_023053545.1. NCBI lineage: Eukaryota > Metazoa > Arthropoda > Branchiopoda > Notostraca > Triopsidae > Lepidurus > Lepidurus packardi. The sequence goes on from JAKZAN010000004.1 coordinate 3,553,822, forward strand.
CCTGTTGTTCGTCCATCTTGTACCTGGCAGCAATGATGGTGAACATATTGTAGGAAATTACTCCTACAAGTTAACCACAATAAGTCAAAGTGAAGTTGCTATAGGTATATATAGTTATCCTCAATTGTTCATAATAGTGTTACCGACCTGTTTGACCAAACAGTAGAAGAATATCATCCAAGTCTATTGATCGCAAAGCATCAAATTTGAGCTCACGGTGTTGGAAGATGCCGATAATTATCGTGACGAAGGTCATAATGTAGAGAGCCAAGCGGGAGATATTCACTTCCATGATTGCCATATGTTTGTAGTTCTCCCGGTTTATAAGCGCGAAGAAGACAATCAAACTAATAATGGTCATAACAAAGACAAAAATGCCCGAGAAAAGCCCTTTGTTGGCTCGTGCGCAGTCGATTGAATAATGATGTCTTGATCGGCGACTCATCGAGCTCCCACCTGCAGATTCTCCAGTGCCTTCGCCGGAAACAGTGTTTTTCCACATGACATACAGAATAGCGGCACAGATCAAAGAGTATTCGATAGCGCAAGGAAACAAAAACGGACTCGCATCCTGGACCAGAGTGCCCATCACATCCGAACGTCGACATTGGCCATGCAAAGATTCCGCTTCGTTATGGGTGAGGGAAGCCGACTGGGTATAGTTGGCTAGGAATTCTGCATCGAAATTCCATGTCGCTTCTGTAATATTAGCAACAGCATGGCTGGTAGTAGTGACATCCGTGGTCAGCGTAGTGGTATGGACAGCGATAGGACTGGCTTGACCTACACCGTGGAAGGATTCGCTGTGATGACCGAATAAAATTTCGTGTTTGGTTTCTTCTATAATAATATTTAGCCAGATGCAAAGGTTCGTTGCGATCATATGCATCAAGCCAAAGTGTGCCACTATGCGATGGCGGTAGACGGCCATTTTAGAGTTGAGGAAGATGAAGTACATTTGTATAAATGTAAAAACCATGCGCGCTGCAGGCGCAATAGCCATGAACACGTCGTGACAGTGGCTTTCGACGTCAATTTCGAAGTATTGGGCAAATTCCAAACCGGAATAAATCATGCTACCTACGCCGAAAGCTACTGCTCCAATCCGCAAATAAAATGAGCCGTGGTGTGTGCGTGCATCGCGCAATTCCTGGCTCATCGTACGGTGACGAATACGTGTAAATGACATTGGCACCCCAGGGGGCGGGGTTTCAGTCGGAGTGAGGGGCATTTCGGCCATTTCCACATCTTTGCAACTACCGCCATCTTTGGACCGCCGATGTAACCCTATAAACAAATAGTGATGTGAACGTGAATGTCACAACAAAATACTGGGTCAACAAAACTTACAGAGCAGTGATCGTTTTGTATTGGGTGTTGGGGGTGGATACGTTGATTCTTTGATACCTGCTTTCTCGCGTACTAGCGAAATGAAAACGTACGCCAGATACAAGATACTACCAAGGTAAAGGTACAAATAGAATCCCTAAATAATACAATTAAAAACGCACATGTGAACCGGTGTAAATTATTCTAAACTTTTTTTCAAATTATATATTGATCTACCACGTATGAAGTTGAAGTCACATGAGAAGATATGACTTCGGACATCGGAAGAGCTAGTCCCATTACGACCAATATTTTGCCATACAAGGCGCTGATCATTGCTATAAAGGCGGCACTATGGGGTGTAAGCCAAATAAATTTTGGTTAGAAAACGAATGTTGAGTGCTCTGGGTATTTGAAAAGTTGTACGGTATAGCTACGAAATACGGTCAACTTACTCTCCGTTCTTTTTCCATTTCTTCTGACGTTCCTGGAAATTGACATCCAAATGTTCACTGTTCGGTGTTGGCTCTCGTAGCATGGACCGCCTGTTTCATTCAAAAGTTCATGTGAAATAGTTTATTAACTACCTTACACCATGATCATGTCTCTTGCACGCAATGCTATCCGTTAGCATTGACAGTTAAAGTAAAACGGGTTAAAATGGGACCCATGTAGTTTCAAATACATATAGGGAAAACGCCGGCATGAGCAATTTGCATCCACATGATTGTTATTAACTCATTTCGCTGCCAGGCACGCAGAGTTTTTAAAAAAGCCCCCAAATGAGGTTATTGCTCTTTTACGCCGCATGCTATTTTGCCGTGATTTTAGGTCAAGGTATAAAAGCGCGCTTTTTGTTACATTTGTCTACTGCTAAAAGATAACTTTTTTGCTAAAATGTAGAAGGGGTTACCAAAAAACACCGAAAATAGGCGCCATGGAAGTTGCGGAGTCAATCTAAGTTATTCTCTAATCTGCTTTCCGTGAATGAAGCACGTTTTCCCTTCACAACTGTAGACGACTGACTGGCATTATAGATATAAATCACTGGCTATCATAGTGTAAAGGGTATTCTAAAAGCGAGGCATTGCTGTACAATCAGGTGTAACAAGAAGGTAACTTGATCTTAGATGAAATGAGAAAGAAACAAAAATTGCAAAGAAGTTCGTGGTTGGGTTGCTAAAAGTGCAATGGCAGAAGGAGCTCGTTATGTTACCTTTCCTGCTGCATATTATCGTGCATGGAAGTGTCCACCGTGACGGACTTGCCATTGGCGTTTACTATCCCACCAATTTGCGAACCACCTTGATCATGGCGGGTAAAGAAATACACGCTATTCTTATCTTTGGTGATCGTGTTCTGCACCGAACTATCACCGTTGCAGGAGTTGACATCGCATTCCGGAAGACTTTGTTCCGTTAGTACGGAAAGAGCCGAGGTGACTGTCATCTGCGCGGAATCCATGACCAAAAATTTGCCGTGACGACGGCCGTTTGCTTCGTTATCGGGCGGACTGGAAAAGTGGGAAAGTATTAAATCATATATTTCTTAATAAATCTTGGTTATGAAATAAACCCGATGTTTTGCTTGTCGATTTTTTTTTTCTCGCGATTTTTTTTAACCTCAGAGCTCTCGTGAAGGGCAAAAATATATTCGGAAGGTGATCGTGACGTCACTGTAACAGTATTGATTATTTACCTCATGGATTATATGTTCCGGGCCCGTCGTTATAAGGAAAGATGATAAGTTTTCGCTTGTTACACAAAAGTAGTAAATATTTAAGCTTAAAGTTCTATGGCAGTTCAAGTCTTTCTGTTGTGGGTTCAGTTGATCGGAAGCACTTGTTGCGCGGTAGATTAAGTATTGGTTTGGCAGAAGTTAATAATTTTGCAAATGCTTCAGCCGGTTGCGCATTGGTAGATGTGCTGTGCAACTCCAAAGGCAGGAATACGATGGCTAGATAAGTGGCAGTTAAAGTGAGTAGACATACATTCTAACTGCATGGTTATATAGGCTTGGATTTCGAACACATGAACAGAATGAGTTTTTCGCGGTTTGAGACACATTTTCGCCATTTCACAAAACTTCAAACCCAAATGTTGAATGTGTCAGTAAACAAAAAGCAAAAAACTGTAAAACTTCTTTACGAATCACATAAACGTAACAGATTTGTCAACTGTGCCTGCGTTCCATCGAATCTTTCTGGAATGTTCACTTCACTATTTGAAAACTAACGTTGCCGGCTGGCGTTCGTTCGTCAACTGAGGCACGGCGGCTAGCAACAGCAGCTTTTTGCGTAGCAGGGCCAGGAAAGCTCGCATGGGAGTTTTCTTTTCTGAATCATCTCAAAATGGCGGGCGTAACTACGCTATTTGCGATAGAAACACATGCTAAAAGAGCCGGTGGATACGATGAATCTTTTGAAGAAAGCGAGAACCAGTTTCAGGTCACAACAATCACAATAAAAACTCACCAGCTTAACATTTGTTCGGAAGGTGACCCTTCTTTTTTATGACCGTCAGTTGATCCGGTATGAACACTACGTCATGGTATTACAATTGGCTATTGAAGGATGTTCCAAAAGCGCGAATTTCCCCGTGCGAACTGCTTAGCGGCATCGTCATGTCTTTCGTGAAAAGACCGTGAGAAAGTAGGTCCCGTATTGTTTTCTCGGCTTTATATAGGCACTTACGGAATCTTTATATAACGTGATCAAAATCTGAACAAGGACTTTGAATCGAAACGATCTGAATCCGCAAGTAGATTGTGCAACCCGAATTTCTTGCTGGGGTTTGTCGTTCGGGTTTCGTAAACAAATTCGAAACTTCACGCCATTGGGTTATAAGGTGGTATATGCAACTTGTTCGTAGAATTAGTTACTCTAAAAAGGATATCTAATCAGCGTGATGGAATACGAGACAAGTTTTCCTAAAGTTTATATTAACGGGTTTCCCATTGACATAGCGTTTTTATTAAAGCATAGATAAGGAGCTTGTCTGAAGAATTGATTATCGGATGGCCATTAAAATCATAGCACGTTTTTAAGGCTTGAAACCAAATCAGTTTCTTTTAATACTTTTTTTAAGTCTCTATGAGTTGTTGTTATCATGATGATATAGCGAAGCACATACGGACCGGGTGGATATAGGAAGGTTTAAAATGCAATAGAACCGAATTTAAAAGCTTTACGAGGCTTATCTTTTAACTGTGTTGTCTGTTTATCCTTTGTTCTATCAGTGGCACTTCAGTTTTGGTTCCCCCTCCCTCCCTCTCCCCATTTTTTTTATTTCGAGTTAATTTTGCCTCGGGCGCGTGAGTGTGTTTCTTTTACAAATGCACATATGATGGTCTGGCTTGTATGAGACTGGCTTGTACTTCAGTATACGCGCTGTGATTGGATCTAACTAGAAATTACTCGCTAAAACTGACTTGCTAAAATTGAGCTGCGAAAAGTAAATCGAACTTTTTGTATTTAACAAGTAAACTAAGAAGATATATAAACCTCTTTACATAGTAAAAACTGGAAGAAGGGGTAACGAAAAATCAAACGAATAAAATACAAATACAATACAACTTTTGTTAGAGAAAAAAGGCCTCACAGAGGCGCTTATTTTGCGTTTGTTTAGTCTTTTTTCGTAATAGATTCTTTTAGATTGTAAATAAAAGATTATACTTTGCTAGTATTCATACTAATTCTTGTTTGACTTTATAACACCTTTTCCAGATCTCGCACAGACAAACGGTAGAGTGATAACGATAGAAGATGGATAAAGGCATGCTGACGTTGGTAATAATGGTCCATGGCCAGGGTCCGTAAAACGCCATTTGGACGGGATGGGCGTCTGCGCGGCTTTTTTCGAGAGTGGTCACGGCCCACATGGCGAAGTTGGTCACCAAGAGAAAAGTCACAATTTCCCTGCCCGGCTTTTTATGCTGGTGTAACAAGCTAAAAGCAACGCGTTTGGAAGCATCCAGGATGAATAAACTCTGTGTAAGCGCTTGTAACCTACATTCAGAGAATTATAAGAAAAATGAAATGATAATACTGATTAGTTTGCCTTTTCTTGTAGGAAAATTTTACTTACAGGGCAGCTAAAGCGGTGATCAAAACAAGGATGGTGTCCGTGTCTTGTTCGAGTGCAAAATGCGCAGCGATGATGGTGAAAGCGTTGTAAGTAATTACCCCGGTTTGGGCAATGACCAGCAAGCCGTTGTCTAATTCCATGGAACGCCATGCATCAAATTTCATTTCTCGCATCTAAGAGAAACAGAAGCGTTTCAAGGAATCTGTCGTAATTTTTATAAACTTGAGACTTATTTAGATGTACCTGAAAGATGCCGATGAGAACGGCCACAAAAGTCATGATGTAGAGGACCAGTTCAACCAAATGAACTTCAATAATGGCCATAGCTTTGTACTCGGGTCGGTTGAGCAGAACAATAAAGAGAATCATGGAAATAATTGCTCCTACCAGGACAAAAATTCCAAAGAAGAGACCCTTATTGGCATTAGTACAGTCCACCGAGTAGTGGTGTGGACTCTGGCGCGAAGAAATTGTTCGTCGGCGATGACCTTGGCTGGTTTGTTTATCGTTTTGGTTTTGCGAATGGTTATGGCGGCTGTGTTTCCACATTTCATACATAACAGCAGCGCAAATCAAGGAATATTCAATCGCGCAAGGAAAGAGGAATGGACTGGCATCTTGGACCAAACGACCCATCAAATCTGTTCTGCGACATTCGTCTTTTAGGAGAGAAACAGCCCGTCGGTGCCTTTCTTGCAGAAAATCCGTGGTATTGCTCAAAATGACTGCGTCTGTTTTCCCCGTTCCGTCCACTAAAACGACACAAAATGCCCAATGAATTGACAAGGACAAGGAATGTCAAACCGTTCAAGTATGTATGCGCAAATTATAAGCCATGACTCTTTGATAAGTACAATGACTTGCTGCTGTTATGCACTGTCTTCTTTCCTGCTTTTTGTTTTGAATTTTTTGCTTACCTAATGTACCCCGACTGGTACCATGAAACATGTGTTGGGGATCGTGGTAGAAGTGTAGAATTTCGTGTTTCGTTTCCTGGATAATAATGTTGAGCCAAACGCAGAGATTCGTAGCTGTCATATGCATCAAACCGAATTGAGCCAGCATACGATGTGGATGTTTGCTTAGCTAAAGAAGAAAATTTTATTCTTCAAGTGTTTTTTTTCCCCTTTTTTTCAGTGCGAAAGGAGAAGGAAATAGTCGCTTGTCATTGAATAAGGGTAACAGTTGCGCTTACTTTAGAGTTTAAGAAGACAAAATAGGTTTGGATGAAGAAAAAAGTCATGCGGGCTGCAGGAGTCAAGGCGACCAGAAAATTCGAGCAGTGAGAGTCCTCGTTGAAGTCGAAGTACTGTCCAAAGTCCAATCCGGAGTAAATCATCGCTCCGATACCAAATACTGAGATTCATTCCATACAATTAACCCTTGTAAGTTAACAGCCAGATTTTTACTCAAAATTGAGGTCAAAAGTTCGTACCCACAGCACCCATACGAAGGTAAAACGAGCCATGATGATTGGCTTGGTTTTGATGACGGCGGGCCAACAAAGCGGGTAACGTCGGAGTAGTGGGAGTGTTTTCTCCCGAGTTCAGAGAATGGCACAAGGAAGTTTCCACGTCCTTCTCAAAGAGCACCTTGTTGTTATTTTGATGCGAAGAAGTCGAAGACACTGATGAAGAGCGCATCCAAGATGTATATTCTAAAAATAAAATTGAAGAAAAAATTAACTTTTTTTTGTCTTTTAAGTTCTACGCGGGTCAAATGTGTTGCCTGCAATCACGCTGATCCACAAAATAAATCTAGATATCTGAGTCGTCAAGAACTAAGCATGCATTTACTTCGCCAGGTGTGTTTGGGTATTTTCCAACTACTCCTTTTCTGAAGGGTGGCGTAGAAATAGCAGAAGAAGACGATAGCAGTGATGTACAAATACAGGTAAAAACCCTAAAGTAGACAGGTTATTTTAATTCGTATACATCTCATTACGTATCAGAGTGTAATTTTCTTACCTCGTAAAAAGCTGACGGAATTTTCGCGGAAATCACTTCAGATAAAGGGAAAGCCATGCCCATGACCACCAAAACGACCGCGTAAAGTGCGCTAACTACGGTCGCTGTGGCTTCGCTGGAATTAAACAAGGGTTGGCAATACATTTCGTGTGCACAAGAAAAGATTACAAGTTTTGTTAGTGTGTTAAGATCTTTATTTCTACAGAATGAGACACATTCACAAGGAACACCCGTAGGAAAATGGTAGCTATTTTTTTTCGGTCTCCTGGGTCTTTAAGCTCATGAAGCGATGTCGCAATGTGTTTGTAAGAATAATCTTGCGGCGCCCTTAGCACCCTTCGTCCCTGAAAAGTTTGAGACGAGCTAAAAAAGGCCTATGTGTTTGCTAGCAACAGACAAAAAAAACGAAAAAAAAACGAGGACGGGGCCCCATATCTAGGCCTAGGTTAGCAGGGAAACCGATTTAGGGGAGTAAAGTGAATTGTTAAAAAGAATAGGGTGTGGTTGGTTCCTGGTTTGAACTAGTGTATAACTGGTTTGTTGTTCGGAAGTTTAACCTAGGGTCTATTTTTTTTCAAGTTCACCTTTAATAACGCTACCTCAGGGCTTCCTAGTTTATATAACAAAGAGAAAGTCATAAGGAAATTGGACTTACTTCCCTTGTCGCTTCCATTGTTTGACTCGTTCCTTGTATTGCGAGTTCGCGAGTGACAACGGTGGCGGCTTTACAGGATAGGTTAACGTTTCGCTATGCGAAGGCACGTCAAATCTATGAAAATTTAAAAATATCCTAAGGACCGGTACTTTCATCGACTTCCGTAGGTTTTTTTATTTGTAACTCGTTTTACTCTTTAGGTGGTAGATCGGTTGCTGCCATAGAATTCGGGGATACTATAGCCGTAGCAGTAGCAGTAGGCACTTTGGCACTTGGTACTTCAGTAATAGGAATAGGTTCGTTCTCTTCGGTTGTTCCCTCGATTTGGTTGCTTGATGTGTCCCCTTTCCACCTGTAAACGTTAATGGCACTAACGATTAGTGTGGATTGTTTACCCTAAAAGCGCGTGGGGTTCAGAATAGTTTTGAGAAATAAAAAAACTTGAGAGAGGCATGATAAAAAAGACAGTCTGGTTGGATGACAGATAGGTGGTACACGTTTTACGTGGAAGTCAGCACGTGCTCTCTATTCGAACTTCATCCACTCTGTAAGGGACAGGCATTCAATAGTTATCGAGTACACGGAAACCATTCACGAGCAAGGACACGGGAAAACTTTGTATGTTGAAATCCGGACCAGAAACGGATTAGGAAATCAAACGTAATTTACTCGCAATCTTACGGTAAAAAAAGTTTCTGCTTTCCTTTCTAACCCTTAGTGTCACTTTAAAGACTTCGGGAGAAGTTACAAATCCCCCGATAACATATGAGATGAATAAGAAATTAAACTTCAAGTGGGCTGTATGAAATTGCCGGACCCAAAGGAGATAGACAAAAAGATAAGCAAGGCTATAAAAACTTTATCAGATGAGTGTTTGTCAAAACTTACCTCACATGCAAAAACGCCATAACGAGACACCTTTGTGATTTCGAGCAACGGAGTCCAGCTGTATGGGTCAAGGCAAAAGGAATGATTTTGGTGGGACTTTTACAATCTGGAAGGTGGAGTTCAAACTCACTCCATCGCGCCAAATAACTTATTAACTGTGATAAGTAAGTCTATACTAGCATGATGTAGCATTAATCAATGTAGATGATGCTCGAACCACATTACAAGAAAAATTATTAATCAAGTGTTTTCCTCAAATTAAACGAACACAACTGCGGTCAACTGTTTTGTCACCAAGCTTTTAAGTTTTTGTTGGAACTCCGTCCTTATATATGTACGAATGGTCAGCAGGGGCCATAAGAAAATACCACCTCATTAAGATGTAAACATCGTCTTCATAGCGTCACTATATGCAGTCCTGAAGATGGGGGAAAGGTATATAACTGAAATGCTTTTATAGGTGTGAGTTTTGTGCTATATTTGGATAACTTCAATGCAGCTTCCTTCCACATGCAAAAATCTAGTAAAACAGTGGAACTGTTTCTCGATGGGAAATTGCGTTGTTGTATTGCTCTATCTTTGTGTAGAGCTTAGAGGGGAAAGGAGATTATTTTGACTGGTTCTGGCCCGGATTTTATGATGTCACATGAGACCAGTTCTTTGTTGTTTTACTAATGAATTAATAAATGCGGATAAAACAGCCGAGAGATCGGCAATTCACTCTCATTTATATGCTTTACGAGCTTTTAGGCACGCGCTCCGTCTAATTTCGGATAATTAATTTTTTATTTCAAGGCTTTACTCGGTCATTGTGCAACAAGTCTATCCGTATCATTGTTAGCTGGCTGTTGCATACACAGACCTTGAATGTACGCATGATTATCGAGAAACAAACAATTTATCCTTTAGGTCAAATTTCGAGCTCGTCGAACAAGTAACGTTTGACAGTGTAAGGTAAAGCCACTAGGGGGCGAAAGATGTCAGACAGCCAATTTTTTTGTGCGGTCAGCCAGACGACGAGACACGGTCCTATTTCGTAAGTAGATTCCTCCTTTAATTTCACCATAATTGTCGGATATACTGTTTCGAGCCTTTACTGGTTACCGTGTACGCTATTCTTCCGATTTGGAGTATTAGTGGACAGTTTATTACCGCTGTGCTGCTTACGCAGTGACATTTTGGTGGCAGTAAAAGTTTTGGGTGTGTTACTGTTGTTCTTGACTCGGACAGCCATTTTGGAAGTTGAGCGATTTTGGTTTTCTTTGTCAGGATTTCGCTTGGTTTCTCCCCCGTCAGGTGAAATTATTATTTATTATCATACTTATTGTTCTCTAACTTATTTAATTACTCTCTTGTGCAGTTTTGGTTTTATAAAAGCAGTATTATTTCCTAACCAAACAGTTGAAATGAGCCTAGGCAGTTAGGAAATTAGCATCTGATTTCAACTTTGACAGAATTCCGTGGTAATGCTTCTTGAACCAGAATTCATAGTTAAATGTACTCTGTCGTACAATTTTAAGAATTATTTGAATAAGTTGCCTCTTTTTGCATAGTGCATTGGCAAGGTGCAATGCCCTTTGGGATTATCTGCAACATTCCATTAATTGATATGGTATTGTTTGTCCTTGACTTTAAGTGTACACGCTTGTTTCTACACCCCTAATTCATATTTCTGTTGGTTTGCAGGTCTTTTACCTGAACTTCTGGTTCATTTACAGTGACGAGTTAACTATTTGGACATCGGCTATTAGTAAAGCTAATTCAGCAAAGCTTTATTTTATTTTTTTGTTAAAACGTGAGATTCAGCTATAGAAATAGTCTTGGCTTCTCACTGTGTTATTAGCTCACAGGTAGACATTTGTGCTAAGGTATTGTATTATAAAAGTACGGATACTTATCAATTCACCCATATTTTGTAACGTCATATTTGGGGATCTTCCTCGTGCCGTTTCATCCCTCTTCTGTTTCTTTCCCTTACACTATGTAATAGTCTGTCAGGACGGCATAAATTAAGGGCTCGCTGCAGGACGCATACGCAGTTACGTTAAATCAACAGCGTTTCTTTGTTCGGGTCCTCATTCATATCCTTCTATAGGTTCTATAAATATTTTAGGAGGCAGTCGAAGCTATTCACTGCTAACTATTTTGCTTGTTCAAATGCGACCCACCACCTTAAAATTAAGTAAATAAATAAAAATATCTGGAATGTTGGTGAAAGCCATCTTGCTACAGCGGTTAAGGTTCTCCTTTGTGTTTGAAGATTAGACTCGACTAGACGCTTCCAGATGGCTTTTTATTTTGCCTATGAGTGCAAAAAAGTCGAACAGAGCTTAGTCTTCTGGAATTGTTTTTCGTTTTTGACGTCACTGGGCATCCCTTCTTTTAAACTAAACCAGTCTGACGCATACCAAATTATTGATTGAGTAACCGTTATTTGGAATTTCACAAGAAAGCTTAGTTCCAAGGAATTCCCCCAGTGTGCACGGTGCGATTTGTAATATCCCTTGCAGAGATCTCGGAAGACACAGTTCTGAACATTCCTTTAGAAAGTCTGCTCCTTCACTTGAGATCTAACTTCCTTTCATAAGAGAGCGGAAAGAAAGAAAGACGTTGCTGAGCTTCGTTTATTCATTGTGATATTGTTTCCCCTCTTTGCAGCATCGATTTGTTGGGAAGTGTCTTGGAGTATTGTTCACCTTGGCGGGCCCAACAGAAAGCAAAACGGACGGGCAGAGAGGACCGGGTGGTGCTTCTCGTAGTCTAGGAGGAAGGTAAATATTGCTTTCACTGAATTTAAAATTATTTTTCTGGACTTTTCTAATTTTTGTTCTGGAAATATTCTTGAAGGTCTAGTTTATTCTAGATATTATACGACACATACTATGCAACGAATACTAGTCAAACTATGTATTCCTAAATGTTGGAAAAAGCGAGATTTTTTTATTATTATTGAACGTTTTTATTATTATATTTTTTATATTTATGAGAAAGATGTTTCTGAAAAGGTTTCTAAAGTGCTTGAGGCGCAGCGTTTATTTAGGCAAATGATGCGAATGACTTTCAAGGTTAATAATCAGTTGGAAAGCTGTTTTGTGTTTTCCCCGAGTTGACCTTGCTAACAGATTACTTGAATTTATTTTTCCCTGTAGAAAGAAAACCCTTGTGATTTTTTTAAAGTTTTTATGAAAGTGTTTTTTGAAAGGGACACGATAACTTTCTGCCGTTCACTGGTAGTGTTCCCAGATCTTCACGTATTAATAATTTAAAAAGTGAAATATTTCTGTTAAATTTAGAAAGTACACGGCTTAGCGGATAAGTAATATTATAACCTTTATTTTCTGATCCAAATAGGGACGATCCACGTTCCCTGTCCACAAGCGCACGCAGATGGATCCCTCCCAGTACTTTGAAACGAGATGCACACTCCCATGATAACAAAAATGACCTGATTTTCCGTAAAGTGCGTGGTATTCTGAACAAGCTTACTCCGGAGAAATTTCTCAAGCTCAGCGATGACCTCCTCAGCGTGGGCTTGGATTCTACCGTCGTTCTTAAAGGCGTCATTCTGCTGGTAAGCTTTCCATTTCGTTCTAGAATAGGAGAGAAAATATGACATGTTATCTAACACACCTTTTTTTCTTTCTTAAGATCTTCGAGAAAGCGTTGGATGAGCCCAAGTATAGTTCTATGTATGCGCAGCTTTGCAAGCGCCTATCCGACGAAGCTCCCAACTTTGAAACCCCTCCCAATCCCTGCACTTTCCGTCAGCTTTTGCTCAACAGGTGTCGTGTAGAGTTTGAGAACCGATCGCAAGCCAACACCTACTACGACAGTAAGGATGGGCCGCTGTCGGCCGAAGAAGAGGACCAGCGCCAGCTGGCCAAGCGCAAAATGCTCGGCAACATCAAGTTTATCGGCGAGCTGGGCAAATTGGAGATGCTACAAGACTCCATTTTGCACAAGTGTTGCTTGCAGCTGTTGGAGAAGAAACGCCGGGGCGGCATCCGTGAGATGGCGGAAGATTTGGAGTGCCTCAGCCAGATCATGAGGACCTGCGGACGCATCCTGGATAATGACAAAGGCCGTAACTACATGGACCAGTATTTCGACCGGATGAGTCAACTGGCGGTTAGCATGCGGCTCCCAGCCCGTATCCGCTTTATGCTGCAAGACTCGATAGACCTGCGAAACAATCGCTGGGTGCCGCGCAAAACGGCGTCCATTGACGGTCCCCGTACCATTCAGCAAATCCGTGAAGAAGCTGCGCGAGATGCTGGCATATACATACCGTCACCGGGCTCCATGGGAGGCCGAGGCGGTCCCAACGGCCCTGCTCCAGGCAACTTCAATATGTCCATGGGTGGCGCCGGGGCTGGCGGATTGTTTGGCAATCGCGGGCCCAAAGGCACCGGTTTGGACGTCGTTTTTGGATCTTTACCACTAGGCGCTGCCAGTATTGGTACCGGACCTGGCGTCATTAGTCACATTAATGACCCTTTCGAGTAAATATATCTAAAAAAAAATAGCAAAAACTTGAGTATTTCTCTCGCTGCAAAGAAGGTCGAAATCTTTTTTGGTGGACAAAGAATTTATAGGTTTTCTAATAGATTTTGTTTACTTCTGTTAGGTATGAGCCCAGTGCTGGTTTGGGTAACAATTACCGAGGCCGATCTTCGTATGGGCCGCCCTCTCAAAGTTTCTACAATGGAAACCGTCCCAACAACGGTGGAAGCGGTGGAGGCGGAGAAAGAGAGAGAGGAGGGTCTTCCCAGAATATACCTAATAATAAGCCACTTAATCTCCAGCAGCAGAATGCCAATAACGCTGCCAATGCTGCCAAGAATGACCTACCGCCCCGTTTCAAGAAAATGATGATGGCACAACAACGCAGCCAGGCCTCGAACGAAGAAGTGTCTCTAAGGCCGTCTGCGAATTCGATGGTTCTCAAACCGAAGACGACTCCCACCTTACCGAAATCCGCATCAGCTTGTAAGTTATTTAACAGATCGAACTTTTAGTAAGAAACGATTTATGTGGTCCTTTTTTGTCACTTTTCTGCTCATCATATCACAGCTGGGCCATTGGGATTATTGGTAGACGCTGCTTTTCCAATAGGATCACAGCCATTGTTGCCCAAAATGACCCCCCCGTCGTTACATAAGGAAGTCCCCATTTTGATCAAACAAGCCTCTGCCGACAAGAATCCGAAAAAGGATAAAGGACCCACCAAGGAGGAGTGGCTGAAAAAGATAGAAACCTGGCTACAAGATCACTTGTCACGCAACAACCTGGACGAGACCGTGCAGTGTTTCAAAGACCTAAAGTTACCCGAACGCTATGTACCGGAAGCCCTCGTTACAATGATTGAAACCGTGTTGGATAAACCCGACTCGGACCGCGAAACTGTTTCGTGTGTTGTGGCGCGACTTAAACAGGAGTCGCTAGTGTCCTGCAGTCAGTTTTTGGATGCATACAGGGAAGTTCTGGCTCGCTTAACCGATTTGGAGCTTCATGTGCCTCGCGTCAAGTCTTACATTGCAGGTAAGAAAAATCAAAGCTGAAAAGCCAACTTGGTCGAACTAAAACATGAACTGATTTCTTTAAAATTAGGTTTTGCTGCGCGGGCGATCGGGCAAGAGCTTGTAACCTTATCCGACATTGCCACGCCCCTCGAACATGGCGTCCACTATCCGCTGTTCCTGCTGACGCTGCAACAGTTAAACAAGGCTCAAAGCAAAGGCGCTCTTGTTCAACTTTTTAACAAATCCAAGATTAACTTGATGCAAATGTTGCCCGAAATGGACCGTACCAAGGACCGACTCACAGAAATACTCGAAGACCGGGATTTGACCTTCCTGTTCCCCTTGCTGCGCATCCAGTCCGACTTGAGCAAGCAGCTCAAGGCCGATCCTTCACCCACCCAATTTTATAAGTGGATCAAGGAAAATGTGGATGCGTCACAGTTCATTATACCCGGATTTGTCTCAGCTTTATTCACTGTCTTATTGAAGCATATTACCCAAGTAAAGTGGCCCTCTTGTTTTCTCTTTTTCCACGGATTACGTAGAGAGAAAGGTTGTTCATGATGTAACCAATTCTTTTCTCAGGAGGCCGGGACAGGGGTAGAAGGCACTAGCGATCTTTCTTCTTGGGTACCCGAGAAGACAGCAACCGAAAAGGAGAAGGATTTGTTGGAGAAGTACCGCCCAGTACTGCAAGCCTTTCTACATGACCATACTGTGCTGCAAGTGACAGCTTTATACGCCCTGCAAGCCTTCTGTCACGGTTTGCATTTCCCTAAAGGGATGCTGCTACGTTGGTTTGTCCAACTTTATGAGATGGAAATCGTTGAAGAAGACGCTTTCCTGAAATGGAAAGAAGACTTAAACGATGATACGCCAGGGAAAGGAAAATCTCTATTTCAGGTAAGTTTAATTTTTTCTTTAAAGTAAATTTTGAGTAAATTAGTATTTCGTCTCGTGGTTGATTTAGGTGAATCAGTGGTTGATGTGGCTTGAACAAGCCGAATCAGATGAAGAGGAAGAAGGAGATGCTTAAGAACAACCTGGAATCACATGGAAGGAATATACGAGTGAAGTTAATCCGTGACACGGTCTCAGTTAAAAGAAAAGAAAAAAAAGCGGCAAGAGAAATCGAGAGAGTAAAAAATGGAAGAGGAATTCCGAACGATAACCCATAAAAAAGGAAAAATTTGTGAAAAAAAGCTAAGCAAAGAAAAAATAGTGGAACTTTGCACGTTTTTTGGTCGTCGTCTGCGCTTTGTGGAATGACTTGACTATTTTCCTGTCCAGATATACTTTTCACTTTGATTGCTGGGACTGAGTTATGACATCTCTTCTGTTTTTATTATAATTATTATTATTCCAGGTTAAAGTCGTCTAGTTCTTTTTTTTCCCCTTTCTTCCAATGAAATATGTAGAATTTTTCTCTCGTGTATTTGGGCTGAGGGATAGACATGCTGCGTTCTTTTGTGTCCTGAACGTTGTTTTTGTTTCTGATCACTTTTTATCCAATTTTCGTCAACTATTAGTATTAATTACTTTGTGAGCATAGTTTAGTAACGTACGGTCTTTATAAAATTTTGTGGCGACTGAAAGGCAAGGAGGGATGACCGTTTCAACGCACGAATGTAACATAACATGTGAGAACGTGTGTTGAGAAGAATGGAAGGTCGTATGGTTCTGGGCTTGCTGCATTCGCTTTGCCCCGTTTAGGGAAATTGCATTTAAACCAAATGTAAAGGGAACGCAGCTGAGAGCGGCTTTTTGGGGTTGCCTAATTTATTTTTTTTTAAGCAAAGACGTATTTGTTAGGCGTTTGTTTTTATGTATGTAACGAGGCTGCTTCTGATAATATAAAGCCCAAGTGCCCAAGAATTAATTGTTGTCATTGTTTCTGGTACGTGTGTGTAATAGTGTACGAATTGGGCGCCTTTTCAAGGGAGCGTGTACCGTAGTAACGCTATATTTCCTGCATGGCCCGTAAAACCTGTCACATCGCAAAAGATGCTTTTGGTATATTCTCTATGTGTGAAAAATTAAAACTTAGCTTCTTTTACATTTTTTAGATAGTCCTGATGTTAAGCAGTCAGGAGTTCTGTGAAAGGAATTACATTGAGCACGTGGACTTTTGCTTCGTTTTCTTTCTTAGTTATAAAGTGTGTATTTCTTTTGTTTGAAACACACGCAATTTATACAGTATTATTTTACCAGTTAACTAGTATACAAGAGGTTGAATTTGAACTGAAACAATGTACCAACTGATCAATAATGAATATTGTATTCTTCGGCTAGAACATGTAATGAGTATTTAATGTAGGAAGATCAACCAACAGAAAGTAAATACATTATGTCTGGGTCAGATGAAATATATGCAATAATTAATCAACATCGCTTAGGTTAATTACTGTATTGGGTTTCATCAACTATGCTGCTGTTTTGCCCCAGCAAACGAGTATTGTCCCGCCACAGCTTCTTTTAAAGAGAGACGCTACTCGCGGATTCAAAAGGAACATCCAACCGGCTCATGTTTGGAATTCAATCCTTCAGGTACGGTAGCAAAGGGGAGTAAAGGGAGGACACGGCCCATGGCCAAAGCCGGATCCGCATTGGCTGTTCGGTCTATGCAGGGATCCAAGATGACGGCCTGGGCGTAGCTTTCATCTGTCAAGTTTGTTTGTGTTTTTGCTTCTCGGCGAACGTTTCTGCTATTGGAATGCTATTTCATATAATAACCAACCATGTCGCCAGTTAATTGTGTTACCTTGATGGTCTTTAAATTGTCGTTTACTTTGCGAACACGTGTAGAAGCAACAGCTAGCCAAATTTAGCTTCCATACTATTACGTATTAGAAGTAGCACGACACAACAGCTCCCAGACAGCGGCGAAGAAAATCATGTCTAGAACGGCACATGGGGATATCCTCCGTTTGGAAGGTAACGTACTCGGAATATTGCGTGTTTTATAGCCATGCCATGTACAATTTTATTGCACCTATATAGAGTTGTTGATGTAGAATCAATAACAAACGGAGATGATACTGTATTTTGAGTAAGTGAGCGCTGAGATTTATAGAAAACAGCAGGATCTTTTACTGAAAGCTCAGCCACATTGTTCGGCTTGTATGTCAAGTTGACACAGTTACGCCCTACAGTTTGTGGTTTTCCTTAATTGGTGTGTATTCCAAGCTTCATTTACAAAAGCTTTTAAACCTGGGGGGGGGGGGGGGGGGGGGGGGCACAGGACTATATTCATCCAAGTTCCGCTCCATTCAATTCCACACAATCATATAATTTTTATTAGTAACAGGGCGAACGCAGGAAAGAGTTCAGTGGGCGTGTTGCAAAACGATGGGCGTTGTCGCTTTTTTGGCAGCATACAGTCACTAGAGCTGATGTGATGGTCAGTTCTTGCTTTCCCACATCTGACTGTCTTCAGTTTCTTTGAGAACTGAACACCAACCAGGTCATGGGCTCTTTGCTGAGAATCCTTCTATTTCATTGAAGAAAAAACAAATTAAAAAATAAAGGTCATGGAACCTGTTACCTTGGATCTTGAGGTCGAGCGTCAACCCGAAGATCCCGACCGTGTGACAGTCGCATTTGCCAAGACCAGCAGCACCAGCAACCCTAGCAGCCCAAATTCAAAATCTAAGCGTAAAAGAGGACCTCGGCGGTTGCCTACCGTTTTTACCATCGAAGACGGGGAACCGCCAGTCGAAAGGCAGTCTAGGAAGGCTGGTAATGTAGTTTTCCTTATAAATTTCCCAATTTTAGATGGTAAAAGAAAAAAAAAAAGAAACAAGGTTACACACACATCTTTTGTATCTTTTACCCGCATCGCTTTACCTCTTACGCTGGTTTGAAATCGCCAATCGATTGTCCAACAACAATACGGAATGCGCGTGCGTACCGGAATAAGCTTATCAAGAAATTCGTTCAGCGTGCACGTTTTTGCGGCCGTTACGTTAGTTACGCACTTCCGGCTTAGTTCATAACGAACAGTTTTATCCTGGTAGTGATTATGGTACTAATCCAGCAACCTTATCTCTAGTTCTTACTACCTTGCTAGTTGATTTTGGAGGTTTAGTTCAGTTTCTAACACTGACATGCCGACAAACCTGTTGTGGTCCGTTGCCCTTAACGACAAAAGTGAACGACTGCGCCGTATTTGCTGAAGACGCACTTAGTATCAGACTGAACTGTCACCGAAAAAGTTGATTCCAGTTCCCAGTGACCTTCTAATGATTGACTCCGAAAAGTCAGGCTCTCGAAAACTGATTTTGACGAAAGAAAAAGGGGGGATTTGACTTCCGTACCACTGTTTCCAAGGGATGTTTGGGATTCAAAGTTGGCAAGCCACTTGTTGCTTTGTAATCCATTTAAAACTGTATTTTCAATCGACTCTTAAGAGTTCCCAGATATCACGATGGAAGTTGGTGCTAGAATAGCCCAATTAGTCAACAATTTTTACGACCAAGTTTTGGGCTGGGTTCGACCAGACCGTTCGGATCCTCGAAATTCGCGTAAGGGAGTCATTGCATGAGCTTTTACAAGGGCTAGTACCACGCCCTTCCTCTATAGTATGCTCGTATATAATCCTAATCTCAATAGGAATCCGATAAACAGTATTCCGGTATTAGAAACTATGCAACTCTATTGCATTACTTTTTCCGTTTCATGAAATCAACTTAAAACACATCACATGTATCAGTCTAGTTACTGTGTAAATTTTTAAGCATTTTTAACGGGGTGACAGGGGTCTTGGAATAAAAAAACTAAAAATGAAAGATATTGCGTTTTTATTTGCATTTTTTCACTTGTCTTCAGATGACGAGGAGGATCGGACATCTGGAGTCACGGAAGCAGCTGAGCCAGTTGAGCACCGTGTTATTTTCTTACACCCTGGCACAGGAAGCTCGTATCAACCCCAACGCTACTGTCACAACGCTATTTCCACGGCGAAATATTCATTCTTGTCCTTCTTCCCGTGCTTCCTTTTCGAACAGTTTCGGCGATACTCAAATTGTTTCTTCCTATTCATCGCTTTGTTGCAAGTAAATTTCATTATTGATAGCTTGATTTTTAGAAGTCTGGTGTCGGGCCTCCGTAGGCCTTCAACTATTACATAACAATTAAAAAATTATTAATCCTTTTTTTTTTCTTTTTAAAAGCAAATTCCTGATGTATCCCCAACGGGAAGGTATACAACTCTAGTGCCATTAATTTTCATCTTGACGGTTTCGGCTCTTAAGGAGATTATCGAAGATTACGTAAATCTTGAGATGAAACGTTTAAACATGTTTAAATATACATATTCTTTATATTATTTACTTAGAAACGGCATCGTGCAGATGCAGAGACAAATCAGAGAGAAGTGGAAGTTTTGAGAGATACTCAGTGGCAATGGATGCGCTGGAAAGATATCTGTGTTGGGGATATAGTGAAAGTAAAAAATGATACCTTTTTCCCAGCTGATCTCTTCACTATCGCTTCCAGGTAAGGAAACCTTTAATTTCCTGCAACGTATGACAGTTGTATACCCATTGTATAACCATATTTGAACTTTTCCAGTGAACCCCAAGCCATGGCATATATAGAAACGGCGAATTTGGACGGCGAAACGAATCTCAAAATTCGACAAGGGTTAAAAGAGACCGCGCACTTGATTGACACAAAAGAATTAAATCTGTTGTCTGGTACAGTGGAATGCGAATTGCCCAATCGTCACTTGTACGAGTTTACTGGCAACTTGAAGCTAACTGGCAAGCAGTATGTCGTGTCTGTTGGGACTTTTTAGATGTCGAAATTAATTGGGAGTTTGTTACTCGCAGGCCGATACCGTTGGGTCCTGATCAAATCTTGTTAAGAGGCGCCAAGTTGAGAAACACGAAATGGGTGTTTGGGCTGGTTGTGTATACGGGCCATGAAACGAAACTCATGAAGAATGCAGCCTCCGCTCCTCTCAAGCGTTCTACTGTGGATAAAGCTACGAATATCCAAATTCTCATGCTGTTCTTTTCGTTGATCGTGCTTTGCTTGGCGGCTGCCATTTGCAACGAAGTTTGGACGAGTACACGACTCAAAACGGATTGGTATCTTGGCTTAGAATGTAAAGTTCAGTTTCAATTTACTGTTTAGTTGGCCCTAGTTATTTTTCTTCTTCTTTTTTCGTTTGATATAACCAGATAACTCAACCGTAAACTTTGGATACAATCTTCTTACGTTCATAATCCTCTTCAACAACTTGATTCCCATATCGTTGCAAGTAACGCTGGAAGTTGTTCGCTTCTTCCAGGTAATTTTTCATAAAATTATACTTGAATGTCCTTTAATATTTATGGGTTTTCTTTACAGGCAATATTTATTAACATGGATGCCGAGATGTACCATGAGGAAACTGACACACCTGCGATGGCTCGTACCTCAAATTTGAATGAAGAGTTGGGGCAGGTAAATACATAAAGTGATTTTGAATAATTATTTTTATATCGTGTAACTTTCAAGGTTAAATACGTGTTTTCGGATAAGACCGGCACTTTAACAAAAAACGTTATGGAATTTAAGCGATGTTCGATCGTTGGGGATGTTTTTAGCATCAACGGACAAAACTCATCTTCTGTGACCCAGGCAAATTCATAAGCGCGTAAAAAAAACTAGTAATGAAAAACTTCTCTCTTTTTTTCTTTTGTTTTTGTAGTTGATTAAAGATGGTCATGCTAAAGCGCGGTATTATCATGAATTCCTGAGTTTGATGGCTGTTTGTCATACCGTGATTCCCGAGATGGATCCGCGAAGCAATGAATTGCAGTACCATGCGGCTTCACCAGGTTTTTTTTCTTCTTAATTTTCGAGAGGGTATAACGTTTTATGTCCTAATAATTCCCCTAGATGAGAGAGCTTTGGTACGTGGAGCCCGTGAGTTTGGCTATGTTTTCGAGACACGCACACCGACGCACGTCATCGTCAATTGTAACGGCAAAAAAGAAGCCTTCCAAATACTCCATGTCCTCGAATTCTCCAGTAACCGCAAACGCATGTCCGTCATAGCGAGAAATGAAGCGGGGCATTTAAAACTTTACTGCAAGGGGGCTGATACAGTTATTTATGAGCGGCTTGGGCATGACCAGACATACCGTGAAGTAACGCTGCAACATTTGGAAGTTTTTGCCCGGGAGGGTTTAAGGACGCTATGCTGCGCTATGGCAGACATCCCGGAAGATGTCTATGAGGTAGAAACATCCCCATGCTTACGTAAATAATCTTTTATTTTTTGCTTGTAGGAGTGGAAAAGAAATTTCTTTAAAGCATCCACGTCAATGCAGTATCGCGAAGAAAAACTGGAAGATGCTGCCAATCTTATCGAGAGAAATTTGGTTTTGCTTGGCGCCACTGCTATCGAAGACAAATTGCAAGACCAGGTACAACTTGTTGAACAATGTACATCATGTTTCAATTTCTGTATTTTCTCTTCCAGGTACCGGAAACGATTGCAGCCCTTTTACAAGCTAATATTCATGTCTGGATGTTGACTGGAGATAAGCAAGAAACTGCCATTAATATCGCCCATTCGTGCAAACTGTTAACGCCTGGAAGATCGCTATTTTTGATCAATGAAGATTCACTAGACGTAAGTTCCAAACCATCAAACAAACATGGTTATCTTTTATTTTGTAAAGATTATTTTTTGTCTTTTTGTTAGGGGACCAGGGAAACGCTGTCAAGATACTTGGCAGATTTGACGGAAACGGAGCGGAAAGAACGGGATGGAGCGTTGGTGATTGACGGAAAAACACTGAAATTCGCATTGAGCTGTGATGTACGAAGGGAGTTCCTGGAGTTATGCCTGAGCTGCCGGTCGGTGGTCTGTTGCCGAGTTAGCCCTTCACAAAAAGCTGAAGTGGTGGAGCTGGTAACCAGAGGAACCCAGGCAGTTACTTTGGCTATCGGCGACGGAGCCAATGATGTGGCTATGATCCAGAAAGCTCATGTGGGTGTGGGTATTTCTGGCGTCGAAGGAATCCAAGCTGCTTGTGCCTCGGATTACTCTATCGGTATGGCTAGCGAAAATTGTGCAAGAAACATTTTGAATAATTTTTTTTTTTTTTTAGCACAATTTCGTTTCTTGACCAGACTTTTGTTTGTTCATGGCGCCTGGAATTACTCGAGGATGTGCAAACTTGTTCTCTATTCCTTCTACAAAAATATCTGTCTCTATGTTATGGAACTGTGGTTTGCAATTTATTCCGGTTGGTCAGGCCAAATTCTTTTTGAACGATGGACGATTGGCTTTTACAATGTGGTAAGTAGTTTTAACTTTTGTATGATTTGTTTAGAACAATGTTTTCTTTATTTAATGAGACTTTTTTTTTCTAGTTGTTCACTGCTGCCCCGCCATTAGCAATGGGTTTGTTTGACCGGTCCTACTCGGCAGAGACATCGATGACTTATCCTGCATTGTATAAGTCGTCGCAATCGGGAAAGCATTTCAACGTCAAAGTCTTTTGGCTATGGATCATGAAAGCATTAATCCATTCGGTTGTGCTGTTCTGGTTGCCTTTAGAAGCATTCAAATTCGATGTCCTGTGGGGCAACGGGAGAGATGGAGGATACCTGGTGCTGGGCAATGCTGTCTATACGGTACCCAGACTGTTTTGGAATTGTTTCTGTTTTCAAACTTTTGCGGAAACGTTAATCACGTTCATTTTTTAGTACGTAGTGGTGACGGTGTGCTTGAAAGCCGCATTAGAAACGTATGCGTTTACGTGGCTGACGTGGTTAGCCATTGGAGGATCCATGGCTACGTGGTTTCTGTTTTTTATCATCTATAGGTAGCTTTGAAGTTTAAGATTCCAATTTTGTATCTAATTATTGTTGTAGTAATTTGTGGCCAGCACTTCCCATCGGTGCCAATATGATAGGTATGGATCGCATGCTACTGGGATCGCTCGTATTTTGGTTGGGATTGATCTTGGTACCAGTTACCTGCCTTGTAGGAGACGTTTTCTATAAAGCGTAAGTAGTGAACTAGTTTCTGTGAAGCATTTTCTTACAATCGGTGCAAGTACTCTTTCTTAATTTTTTTCTTTTCTAGGGTTGCAAACACAGTTTTTGCCTCGCTAAATGACAATGTACGGTTGTTGGAAGTAAAGAGATCTGAACTGGGACGGATTGCTACCTCGGAATCCAAGCAAAGGTATATTACGATTTGTCTTGGCATATCTCATATATGACGAACCGAGTTCTGGTGTTTGTAAATTTTTTTTCGCTTGGCCTGTGTTTTGGGTTGGTTTTTATTCGGTTTGAATAGCGGGGCACCAAAGCACATCACTAACACTCGCTTGTTGTTAGGCTGACTGAAACGGCTAGATTGTTGAGGAACGTGAAGAATGTTTTCACAAGATCCACATCCTCTCCAGCTACCGTTGCTAACCGAGTTAATTTGGAAGTGGAGTTGTCACGTAATTAACAAGGATTTCTGGCATGAAAATGATGATTATCATTCTTTTTTGTTTCGGTTAGATGGCTACGCCTTTTCTCAAGAAGAGCACGGAGCAGTCAGTCAATCGGAGCTAGTACGGGCATATGATACGACAAGGCCCAAGCCTGTCGGCATGTGAAGATAAGGCATATGTCAAGAACCGAAGAAATTGTGGGCCGGTAGAAATTATTAGCCCTTATTTTGATGTTTGTTGCTTGCGAGAGAAGAAACATGAAAAATTTCTAGTTGTTTTGACATCAATATCTAGTCCTGCTTCCAGAAAATTTACCTTGTCTGTGTTCTTTTGTCCCTATGAAAAAATAATCCGTTTTTCTCTCATTTGGGTTTTGTTCCCCTGACTGTGCGTGTGACAATAGCCTAGCGTCTTCTGAAAGACAAACAAATCACTGGCTGGATATACTTGCCGTCAACCGTTTTTATTACACTTTTAGCTGTTACGATTGATTTTCTGTATTATCGCGGAAACTTGACGAACTCATTCTTTTTTTTATAATATTCGAAGTCGCACTTTATTTCTTGGAAGCCCCTTACAGTGGCGCTCGTGTATCTTTTTTTTCTTTTTTGTCTTTATCCTGCTTTTTCTTTCTTTTGGACTACATGCTTGCCGAGACATCAATTTCCCAGAAATAGTTTCTTCTAAACGACAAACAAATAACTAATCGGATACTTCTGCCGTCAACGCGTTTTGTTGTCCTTTTTATCTTTTGCAGATTATATCACGGAAACTTGAATTTTTTCTTTTTTAATTCGCACTTTCTTTCTTCCAAGTGCCTTATGGTGGCGCTCTTGTCGGTCTGCCTGCATTGTTTTCTTTCTTTGGTGTTTGGGCTCAAATTTTAGTGAAGGTCATTTCGTTTTGATCCTAAAAATCTAAGCTAAAGTGACATTAATTAAAAGTAAATGCGCTTTAGTAAAGATTTTGCAAAATTTTTGAAGAAGTTTCTTTTGACTTGAAACCTTTTCATTGTTGGACTGAAGCAGGGGTGGCTGGTAAAGATTTGTACATAGTACAGAGGTGCGTCATGCCCCGGAATAACTCCAAGCGGAAAATGGACTTGGGAGATGAATTTTCATTCTTTGGAAAACGAGTCAAGAGTTCCAGCAATTCATCCAGTGTTACTAGCCATCTAATGTAAGTGGCTTTCCCTTAGGTGCTCTTTTGTTTCTCTTGGGATTCTACCTTTAATTACGGTTTCTTTCAGGAGGGGTAGATCAAGATCAGACCATGCATCTTTTAGTCAGAAGAAAGCTGTTGCATGGTTTAAGGAGTACAGTACTCCTGAAGAGCCAGATATGATTGGACCAGAGGGAATGGAAAATTTCTGTAAAGCCATTGGCCTGGAACCTGAAAACATCCTCATGTTAGTTGTGGCTTGGAAAATGGGTGCCAAGCAAATGGGCTTCTTCACGCTACAGGAATGGACGAAGGGCTTGACCGATTTACAGTCAGAAAACTTGCAAAATTATAACAAAAAAAATTTACTTACCGAGTATTGTTTCAGGTGTGATTCCATTAGCAAGTTACAAGGTCGATTTGACCACCTACTTTCCTTGTTGAACGATGCAAACAGCTTTAAAAGTATATACCGATATGCGTATGACTTTGCCAGGGTAAAAAGGCGGAGTTGTTGTAAATCTTGGTGTACTACGAGTTCTAACTTCTTTCACTTTAGGACAAAGATCAACGGAGTATGGATATAGAAACGGCCAAAGCCATGCTTGGTTTGCTCCTCGGTAAACGATGGACTTTATTTACCAGTTTCTTAGAATTCCTTGATAAATCAAGATACAGAGTAATCAACAAAGATCAATGGGTCAATATTTTGGAGTTTTCGCGATCCGTGAATGAAGATTTGAGCAACTATGATGCAGATGGTGCATGTAAGTTTACTTGCTATGAAAGTGAAGGAATAATTTTTAAAGTTAATGTGTCTATTTTGCCCAGGGCCGGTATTGTTGGACGAATTTGTCGAGTGGCTGAAGACTTCTCGTGCAGAAACCAAGCGATGCTGATAAAAGAGCCGCTTCAGCAATTGTTTGTTTTGATATCTTTATTACTGCAGTTAACACTTATCCGTTTTCAGCCATCCTAGCAATATTGCAGCGGTAACTAGATAAGTAATTAACTGTCCTCCGGATTGACGGCATCGAGTCAAATTAACTTCGAACCATGTAAAAAGCTGAAGACCTATTTTGGCCCTATTCAAAGGACTATTTTGCGTTCCCGTCCTTTCGAGGCGATCAATACACTTAAAAATTCCAACCTTAGTGGGTCAGAAATTATTCACTTTAAGGTTTCCCTAAATATATTAGGTTGAAAATTAAAATGAGTTTCGTAGCTGTTGAACTTTTGATCTTCGGATTTACCAGATGAAGTTACTATATTATACTATAGTAACTTCATGGAATAAACCCAAAGACCAAAAGTTCAACAGCTACGAGTTACCCATCTAAAGTCAATCTTCAAGTCTGTTGAATCTTATAATTTGAGCATTTATACTTTCGAGTGCTTTTTTCCCAGAAGTACACGTTAGTTAGCTTGAGTATGCTTTCGTTAACGCCTTGGCTCTTGCTCAGAACACAATTTCAATGTATTAAGAAAAACGGTATGGACATATCGGCGACTATTCTTTATGAGAACCGGTATTACTTCCTTTTGTAGTCCTTTTTCTGCTTTAACATGGAACTCTTCAAAGCCAGCTGAAAATAAAGGGAATTAATTCAATCGTACTCTTAAGTCAGCCTGAGACAATTGGTTTACCTGTTTATCTCTGAAAGATCGTTTTTTCTTGGATCGCGCTTTATTCCTCAGCATAATGAAATTCTTTTTCTTCTTCTTCTCCTCATTTGTCGTGCTGGCATATGGATTCTGTCGCTTTGACTTTCTGGAAGGCTTCTCCCGATCCACGCGCCCCTCCTGTCAAGGCAAAAATTTATGAACTACTCGCCATTTAGAACAATATATCGAAAGCTTACAAGGATTGTCTGCAGGCGAGATTCCTTATCGTGTTTTCGCTTCTTATGTACTTTCTCAATGTCATCCAAGCGTACCAATTCAGTCCTACAACAAAAAATAAGCCTTACTACGTTCATAAAAATTGTCTCAATAATGTACCTTTCTTTAACTTCATCCATCGTAGCAGATTTTCGTTTGTGCTTACCACCCACCTTGGATAACTCTAATTGTTTGCGTAATTGAGAAGCCTCTATTTTCTGAAAGTCTTTGTCGCTAAGGAAACGGCTCGTAGTAATAGCTCGAGCTCTGTCCTTAGCCGAAATTTCAGGTTTAACGTCTTTTACACTTTTCTCGGGGTCCTCTTCATCTTCATCTGATGAATCCTCCTCGTCTTCAGAACTCCCTTCTTCTCCAGACCCTTCTTCCTCGGATCCAGCTTCTTCATCACTTCCTTCTTCCTCGTCTTCATTGTCTGAATGAGAAACGTCTAACCAACCTTCATCTTCACTGTCTTCATCAGCCTCGCTGCCCTCCTAAACAAGTCAATCGTTTTTTCCTTTCCTGTCTTCAAGTAAAGCAATTTCAATTTCACCTTATCTTCCCCATCTCCGGCGCCTTCTACAGTTTCCAGTATGTCTGCTCCAGGTACATAATCGTTTGCAATCAAAGCGCCGTACGGTTTTGCTTCTAATTCAGCCATTGCTTCAGTGGGTCTTCCCTAAATTCCTCCATTTGAATACAATAGTAATGCAAATCGGTACATCTCTTTACCCTGTCTTTACGGTGCAAAAGCTGTGGATTGCTGGCTCGATATAGCTGAATCAACGATCTGGCTGCCATCATAACACTCTTGTGCTTCGAAGTGCGATATTCGGCCAAGTCTTGCAACAAATCTGCATTCATAACCAAAGGACATCGAGCACACATTTCTCGTATGGCATTCAACCTAAATATAATCCGATTTCATTAGCATACTCAGGTTTTACTTAATAGAAAATGTACAGTTAAAAAGAAACTTCACAGTAAAAAGATTTTTGCGATGTTATTAAAGTAATCTTACTGCTGCTAAATATCAATAAATTTTGAAATCTTGTTTCTTGACGGACGTATTTAAACAGACTTACCCAACAGCCATAACTTCTGCTGAATTCCTCTCAGTCACGAAATTGTTAACCAATGCTTTTAACACGGGCTCCAGTACATCAGATGGCATAAGTTCATGTGAAGCTTGTGCCACAAACTGCAACATACGGGTCACCTCTACAAACCCATTCAAGTTTTAAAACACTAATAGCAGAAATAAATGGAAATCATCGTTACCTCGTTGATGGGGCTGAAGGAACCGTACAACAAATGGGTAGAAATTAAAGACAAAGAGCTGATGCAGACCAATTAATCTTGACACCACGTCTAAGCCCATCACTTTCACTTCAAAACGTTCGTTCATGGTCTCTACAGCTCGAAACAACTGCTCAGCAAAACCTGAAAGAGCAGATATTAATAGCTACGGAAGTTTTCGAAGATTGGGTTTTACTTTGTGGATCATGGATGAGGTGCAGCGCGGAAAAGTTAAACTGTGGCGCCTTCTTCTTACCTTTACTTTTCTACAAATATAAAAAATGTATATCAGGTGTTATGGAAGATGGGAATAGCATTAATCAAAAGGTGTTTACCTTCACAATCTGTTTAACTTTTTTCAGTTGCTTGTTTCCTTTTCTTGTTTTCTTGTTCACTTTGTGAGACATACAAGCCTCCCTCATCACATCGCCATCGTCCTCAGATTCATCATCTGACTCTGTTTTGGAATCGGAACCCATCAAGAAGGTGAATGCAGTTACAGCGATCTGAAAGTCCAAAGTGCCATCTATAATACAAAGGAAATGGAGGACTAGTCACAATATACCTTTGTGACTTTGGATAAACAAGCCCCAGCAATAACATTCACAGTTTTCGCATCGTTCCAGATATTTTTCTTGTACAAGTCGATCATGACGTCCTACAACACAAGTGTTTTAATACCACAAATACGAGACATAATGGAAAACGTTACCAAAGACATCTTCGCAGCTGTTACGTTGCTATCTTTAAGCATACCGTACATGAAATTTTGCAACGTACTATTCACTTTCTGGTTCTTAGCTTTGGCGTTGACGTTTTTTATATCCGTAATAATGTGAGTCTTTAGGAAAGAACGCAGCTCCTTGTCTTGGCATCTGAGTAGTTGAAAAAACAATGTCAGCAAAGCTGTAGGGGTTAGCAGGTTCTTATTCCTTAGCAATATAAGTGATCGGCAGAGTGTCTAAAGGAAGAATAGTCTAGAAATATAAACATTTCGGACTTTGATAGTAAAGAAGGGAAATGTACCATTCTCATGGCATGGTTTAGAGTTGTAGCGTGTTTCTGTAATATATCCATCAGTTCTTGTGGATACGTCCTCAGATTTTCCGGATAACAATGTGCGACCTGCAAACAAAAATTCGTTGTAGAATTTACTATACAATAAGAAATTTTAATGGTTTTACCTGAGCCAAAAACATAACTAAATCATCCAGAGACTGATTAAACTGGTCTGGCCTCAACTCAAAGATTTCTTTCGATGCCTGATAGTGACGGTACTGTTGCAGGAACTAAAAGGAGAAGATGTCTGTTAGAATTCTTCATTTCGACATTTGTGGTTTGTTTTGAATA
Organism: Lepidurus packardi; assembly: GCA_023053545.1. NCBI lineage: Eukaryota > Metazoa > Arthropoda > Branchiopoda > Notostraca > Triopsidae > Lepidurus > Lepidurus packardi. Next base: position 3,583,411 of record JAKZAN010000004.1, read on the forward strand.
GAAAGCAATAAGAAAATTGAAAACAAAAAACATACCTCATCTTTGTATGATACTGGATCTCTCTTAATGACATTTTGCAACTGTGGTAAATTATACGGAAGCTGGTTATTATGTCGAACCATTTTGCATTAGATCTATATTCTAGTTCTATAGATAACCTTTTCTTCACGAAAATATTTTTCTTACACGTGGTGATTTCAACTTCACTGTTGTCCGAGCGCCACTTTCTGTTGTGACAGGATTGGAACTACGCGCTTGGGTAAACTTATACATCGCGCTAATCAGAGAAAAATGTTTCTTGCGAAACTTAATTGACATGGAAATGTACTTTGAATTTGACTTACTTTCGTTTTAAAAAAAAATACTTTTTGATCATTCATTTCCCCCTCTGGTTTCTCCAACACGTTCTCCGGATTTAGTTACAAACGTTTGTAATGTATCCCGGAGTCAAAAAAGACACTGGTATGTTAATGTGTAACAATGAACTTTTATTTTTTCAGCTAGTGGAGTGAAAGAAAGTGCAAGCTTTAACGATTCTCATCAACGAAAGTTAATGACAATCGTTAACTCAACCTAGTCTAAGCTAATCTAACCTAATGCAACTACCAATTTTGAACTCGAGTGACACCCGCTTGTCATTCTTTTTTCGGAGAGCGTTTTACAACGATAGTTGGTATAGATTGGCGCCGGTAAAACCAATCTCGTGCTTTCAGTGGAAAACGCTACAAAACTCGCATTTCCTTGGGCCAACTTCAATGTATTCAGATAAAACGAACGGCTTCCATAACAAACTTGTATTACTCATCACCTAATCTTCGTCTTCCTCGCTTTCTTCGTCTTCTTCCACTTCATCATCGGTGTCTAAATCTTCCCACTTCAAATCTTGAACTTGGTCAGCTTCCTCAGCAGTTTCACTTAGTTGCTGTTGCCCCTTCTTACTATTTTCTTTCTTCTTTTTCGCGGGCGTCTGATTCAACTTTTCGTCAGCTTTCCTTTTCACAGATCTGAAAACACGCATTGCGTAACACAAATGTTAAACTCAAAACTCAAGTATTGTGATATTACGTTTCCGTGTCGGACAAGTCATCTGGTAACAAACGGTCCACTTCTTCGTCTTGCTTTCGATCCTCATCGTCGTCGTCTTCTTCTACTTTGAAGTCGCCTTTTATCTTCTTAGTTTCCTATAATATAAATATATTTTTTTTAAAAAAATTTTCTTTGCATTTTCAAAACAGTGAAGACAATTTACAGCAGTTTGGGCAGCCCGGATAGCGAGTTCCTTATCCCGTAGTTTCCTCCAGCGAACGTAATACGTGGCTAAAGGCGATCCAGCAGCTGCTTGTGCAGCCTCCCAAACACACACAGCTTTGGTGTCTGCCAAAGCGAAAGTCGCAGCTTGTCTTTTCTGCTGAATCCACGTACTATTCTCAGAAATCTTGTCCAAAAGCTGTTTAATTTTCTTGTGTTGGTTGCCAGGGGCTTTCTCCTTTAAAAACGTTTTCAACTGAAACACTAACGGCAAAACCAGTTCCGGAAAAGCTACAGTGCTACACTGAGTAGTTAAATACTCCATCAAACTGTCGTAAAGCCCTTCGATCAAGACGTCTTTTAAACCGGATTCACCCAATTGAGATTGTGAGAACTTCAAAATGCAACTCATATCCAGCGGTCTCATAGAAGCTTTGGAAACTTTTTTCTTAAAGTTATGCTTCTGTAACACCTACGTATACAGAGAACAAACATCTTAGAACAATGTCAAGGCTTTCAAAGTGAACTATAAACTCTTACTTCTACCAGGAAGGGTAAAACGGGGATAAAAACTCCAGTTTGTTTGGTCAATTGCGTCAGAATATTAACGCAATGGAACCGTAAAGGGTAATATTTGGCTGTGGGCACCAAATTAATCGTCCCCGTCAAAATCTATGCGAAAAAGACACGAGGAAACACTGTTTTGAGATTACTTTTTAAGACCTGGAAATGTCATACCTGAACAAGTGGATACACGAGTGGCTTCAAAATTGCGTTATCTGCAGTAGCTCCCAACAACGCTGCCCAGAGATGACAACAATGCAAAAATTGCCAATTATAGACCATTTGGTTGGAATCCTGCCGATAACGAAAGAAACTATTGAAGATTTAAAGATTCATTTCGACAACACGTACCTTTTTTTTTAGCGTGACGGCGTTGCGGAGATGGATAGCTAATTGGCGAATGTAAAGAAAAGCGAGCGAATAAGTTAGGTTGGGTTGGAGGGCCAACATCTCAACCAAAGACCTTCGCATGAAATGGATTGCAGCCCAGGTGGTGGGCGACGTGAATTTCACCGTTCGGGTATACGTAAGATACATAACTTTCAAAATGGTTTCCAAAAGGGGTTCGGGGGTTGTCCTGCATAACCTAAGGAGGCACAAGAACGCCAAAACACGCGCGGATTCTTGGTCTTTGCCCATGGAAGCTGCTCCGCTCCATATCGCAACCAAGCGCTTGCATAAAACTTTGGCAACCTTGCCGAAGCAGCAAAAGTAGGCGACAAGCGTGTGAACATGTTTCAAAAGAGTCAAAACCAGACTTGCCGACGTCAAACTGGACAATAACTAAAAGGTAAAAATAATCAAAAGTACATTTATTCGATGTTTTTCTTAATATTTAAAAAAAAAAAACCTAAAAAGGCGAATTTCATACCCGAATCACGTCAACAGTGTAAGATTTAACGTGTATCTTAACTTTAGGCCAAGCTTTGCTGCGTTCTGCTAGCCAAGTGCTATTCTCTTTCTGATTTTGAGCAGGCTTAAGAATGGTTGTCAAGGCAGGGACCAAATCCGTTAAGCAAAGTCGTACGACAGCATTAAACACTTGAAAAAGGAAGTTTAGATAAATTATACTATAAAGAATTTTCTTTCTTTTACTTTTCGATCCTTCAACTTTGTATTTCGAAACATGTTGGTCTTTCTCTTCATCCGCACATGTAGTGCGTACTGCGGCCCTGAAGGCACTTACCAGAGCAGCCAGGGCAGGTAATGGCCTAACAAATAGCACTGGATAGTGAAAATTCCGCCTTTCTAAGTAAATTTATTTGGAAGTATTTTTGTACTTTTCAGATTGGAGTTGCTGCTGCCAATCGTCCAGCATCTTCTGGGTTACTAGATGATTGGGCTTTTCACCCTCTGCATCAGGATCTTCATAATCACTATCTTCGCTATCCACTTCCTAAAAATGCATAAAAAAGGGTCGTAAAAACTAAAACCGTTTCCAAAATATGATCGGCTCAAACTTACGTCATCTTTTGTAGTTTTCTTGTCTTTTTTCTTTTTGTCTGGAACTTTCTCTTCTTTTTCATCGTCCTCGCTGTCAGTCAAATCCATCTTGAGTAAATTGCGGTCATTTTGGGACAAAAATGCATAAAACTCTGGGTCAATATCCTTCAATTTGGCTAAACTTTCTTGGTGTTTCTGGATAACTTTTTTGTCATCCTCTTCGTCACTGTGTTCGTCTCCATCCTCTTCCTCGCCATCACTTTCACTGGAGTTTTCCCCATTCTCCTCATCAAGAGATGCTTCCTCACAGTCCGAGTCTGAAGTGGGCTCTTCTTCTTGACTCGCATCAGATTCGCCATCATCATTCATCAAGTCCTCAAGCTTCATATCAGCCAATTTCTTTTTCTGAAGTCCTCCGTTCTTCAAGGCAGCTGAGGGAGACTTGCCATTGGTTTTTCCGTTTTTGAATGTTTTCAGAATAGTGAGACTCGCTTTCGGCCGAACTTGTGGAGGCTGCCGGTTCTGCTTCGGTCGAGAATGCGTAGCTTGCCCAAGGGATTTCTTACCTAAGGCAGCTGGGCTTTTCATGATGTCCTAGGTGATAAAATGGTAACAGAGCATCGTCAGCTATTTAGATCCGGAATTATCACGTGCTGAGATAAGGGGTTTAATTTCGGAATGATAAAGTTGGACATTGTCTCATTGGAACTAACTCAAACCATTTCACTTAAAAGTACACGACACGGAGACAAAGTAAGTCCTAACCTTCTCCCTAATAGATCTTAACCTCTTTTTAGGAACTAACATTTTTCTAAGAAAATTATATTTTTGATGAGAGCTACCTTTGCTTTGGTTATAGAGTGGAGACCAAAATTACGGTACCGAAACTATTAGACTAAAAACAAACGTTCTACCCAGAAATAGACTGGTTTATTTAAATAAGATGGAATTATTCAAAACTTACCTTGATTCGGCTCAGTTAACTTAATTAATTAACAATTACAAAAACACGAGAAAACGCGAAAAACCGCGTGGCTCCTGAAGAGGGGATGGACTAATATGGGCGGGTTGATTAAGATCTATAGGACGGGTCGAAAGAGGCAGGGTAGGAATAGAACGTGAACTGCGAAAATGGGTGCATAAATTGTATATTCAATATGAGATTGTTTTCTAAGATTTCCTAAGTTATTTAGTTATTGCGTGACATCTTAGCATATTACTTATTTTCATTACGGTTCAGACTTTTTTTTGGTCACATTTTGCGGGAGTTTCATCGCGTGTTTTCGCAGGAACATTTCGCCTCGTAGCATTTCGCTTTTCGGGTTTTGTCCTATTCACACCCGTGGGATGGAGCTTGGGGTCATGTGATTGCAATGGCGGCCTCTATTGTTTACAAAATGCTTACTGAATAACTGATCCGTTTTTACCTCTAAATAACTCTGAATTGGTGTTTATCTCACTAGAAATTAACCTTTCTATGACGTTATGGGTGACTATGAAACCAGCTCAAGGAACGCGGTTGTGGAATCTCCCAGCAGTAATAATGCTAACATGTCTGAAAACGGTTACAGCTGCCGGCATCGCTGCGAAAAATACTTCGCTGAGCTTGATAGATGGTAACTGTATTTTTGTACATATACGGGTCATCCATAAAGAGTTGCTTCCAGGGAAATATGGAGATCTATTTTGCTGGGCCAAATGCTGTCACTAATGCTATGCGGAACTGGAGTCTTGAGCCAAATTCTGAGTTCCACCTATAATGTGAATGCTCCCACAGGTAAAAAAAAAAGTCCTACTATACGAATAAAGAAATTATATAATCGTATTCTTCCTGGTAGCACAAAGCTTTCTGAACTACGTACTCTTGTGCTTGGTATTCACCACCATGTTGGCCTGCAGAGGGGGAGAAACATCTCTAATTCCTATTCTGAGGGAAAGAGGCTGGAAATATTTCCTTTTAGCCGTGGCTGACGTGGAAGCCAACTACTTGGTAGTCAAGGCTTATCAGTACACGACCCTGACGAGTGTTCAAGTAAATCTACGTCTAAACTTTTAGTTAAAGAAACTAAACGATTCTTGTTTAACCCAAGCTTTTAGATTGTTTTACCATTCCTGTTGTTCTTTTGCTCAGTTGGGTTGTTTTGAAAGTTCGGTACAAAATTGTGCACATTCTGGGGGTGAGCATATGTCTGATGGGTATTGGCTGCCTCGTTTGGGCAGATGCTGATGATTCTAAGGAATCTGGAACAGGTTTTCGATTTTTTTTTTTTTTTTTAAAAGAAAGGCACTTAATTCTTGTGTAGTAAAAAACCGACTGATGGGCGACCTGCTTTGCATGAGTGGTGCATTCCTTTATGGCGTTTCAAACGTGGCTGAGGAATTCGTAGTCAAAACCTTCGATACGGTAGAATTTTTGGGGATGCTGGGTCTCTTTGGTAGCGTCATCAACGGCATGCAATTGTGAGTCTCAAATAACCCATTGGCGTTATTCACAAAAACCTCTATTTCATTATTTTGATTCTCTTTTCTAGAGAATATTCAAATAATTTAAAGAATACAATTTTTTGAATTAGGGCTGGTTTGGAACATGAAGAAGTGGCCAGCATCGATTGGAGCGACTGGCATGTGGTTGTACTGCTCTTGTCCTTTGCTGCCGTGCTCTTTGCCTACTACGTGGGCGTGCCGATCGTGCTCAAATTCACTTCCGCTACGGCCGTCAACCTCTCGTTGCTCACCTCGGATTTTTACTCTCTTATTTTCGGCGTTGTCATGTTTCATTTCCAAGTAATTAATTTTCTTTAAAGTTTCCTAAATTTGACATTTTTCCCTCTCAAGTACCACGCCTTATATGCGTTATCGTTCTTCCTGGTCATAACCGGTGTTGTCATTTTCTGTGCCAAATCTGCTCCCGTCCGCTCACAGCAAGAAGCAGCTCTTTACAGGTAGTGCATGCCTATTCCAGATTGCGAAAAAGACATTTTTTTCCTTCTTTTTGGATGAAGAGATTGTATGCAATATTTTTAACAACATTTTGTGGTATAGCTTAAACCTTGTGCATGTCTATAGTCTGTTTATATTTTAGTTGCGTTCCATAGCATGTAAAGGACCTTGCGCATCCTTTATTTTATGTTTTTAGTCTTGAACTTCAGCCACTTATTGTCGATTTACCAACCGATTGAGCTGTTGAATTACGACGGCATTTTTAAGTGCAGGTAATATTTTGCAATACATGTTCTATTGCATGATTCCTGTACATCCTTCTGATTTTCATTCAATTTCATCACTTCTGGGTTAAGGGTCCAAAACAATGGGATTTAATCGGTACACTGGGCAGTATTTAATGTTTCTGATGTGCAGGACGATGTTAACACGTACGACTACGGTGACTACTGCGGCCAGTTCGAGTCACGATTTGCACCTGTCTCTGGGTACGAACACGTCTTCGTCTTCCACGCCATCCTCTGCCCATTACCATTTCCCGTACCCACCCCCTCCTCCACCCCCGCAGTCGGTCTGCCCGGGCTCGTGCACACTCTCCCATTCCCAGTCGCTTCCTTTGCCGGTATACGCTCACTCGGCCGAAATGGCCTATGGTACTTACAGACGACAGGCTAAAAACCCGCATCAACATGCACAGCAGCAGCAAATGACGTCCTTTGTGGGAGGGGCGGAGAGAGCTTTGCTAGGCGGTCGAGAGAGGTCTCTGTCGACTTCAAGTCAGGTGGGAATTAGCACACAAACAGTGACGGTCAAATTTCCGCCGTCTTCACCGTCGGATGCTGGACCAGAAATTACCGGCATGGGTCGTGGTATAAGCGGGTACAGTACTTTGCCCCGACCCCGGGGTCACAAAGAAGTCACCTTTAACCCTCAAGCTACTTTCCAGGTAAGAAAATCCGTTTTTTAAACTTTTGTTGATGTTTTTTAAACTGTTATTTTGTTAGTTTTTTGTTGTTGAATTTATTTGGCAAAATTGGGGCGGGAAAAGTAAAAAAGGATTTCTGTTTCGTTCTCGAAAAATTATATAGGTGTATCGACGTTCCAGCGTTACCTATGACGGCGATGAACAACTGTAAAAAGTTTGTTTATGCACTTCCATTACAAACTTTCGAATCCTTGTACAAAAGGAAAGAGAGGAAAAGAAACACTGTATCCATTTGTGCGCCGCCAATTCCAGCCTGCATCCAGTGACGAGAAGGGTTATCGTTTCTACAAGTCCGTGTTAACTTTAGCCAAACAGTCAGCAGTATTTTTGTACAAAGTTGAACAAACCATTTCCAAGACAAGTTTTGAGTGTACTTAAAAAACTACTCCCAGTCATGTGTCATGTTTGTCTGTGAACGTCTAGTCAAAAAAAGAAAACAAAAAGAAACAAATATGTACAAGTTTTACGTATGTGTCTGGTGTGATTTTCTTAGTCCCTCCCCCAGTGAGATAGAGGATGGAAAACTCCAACTATGCCCAATTGTTCTAATCCTCTTTTTTAGATTGTTTATGCGTCATTTACGAGATCCGTTTTGATTTTTGTCAAACGCGTACGTAGGCAAAATTTGTCACTTTACTGGGCCAACAGACACGTTTCAATAAAAAAAACATTCTTTTATAAAAACCCGACTGCTTTTTATTGTATGCTTGCAAGAGTTTCAAACCCCAAACGAATATCACAATGATTTTTCTCAATCCATGCGCAAAGGAACGATGTACTGTTGATCCAATCCCAAATACGAGTCCGACATCACATACAAAGTTAACATAACACGTTCTAAAGTATTGAATAGAAAGCAATTATTACATTTAGCAAGTGAGAAATAAATGTAAAAAAATTTCGTCGATCCTAAAATATTACGTTCATAAAGATTAATATATTATCAAACGTACCTGGGGTAGAAGGGGTGGTAAAAACCAACGAGTGGGTAGTTTTGTTCCCAATAGGTGGAATGCGTTTTAAGGCCAATAATTCCTTCGTCTCCACGCAGCCCAGGATGAGCACCCAGCTTTCATCCTTGGCTTTAGTAAACCTGGGAGCGTGGACTCGTTTCTGCTGTTCTCTACTGGCTAAGGGTCCGCCCCTAGTTCCCTCCATCCCAGGGGCGGGGCGCTTAGGTCTAACTCCTCCTCTGGCGCCGCTGGCATTGTCCTGATCTCGCTCCAAAACGACGTGTAGCGTGTAATCTTGCTTGGTAAAAACCCGCACCCAATTATCCGGATCCTGCAGTCGGAAGGTTTTTCCGGAACGGATGGGTCGTGTGGGGAAATCCTGGGCCGGCGTACCCTCTGGATCAGGTCCGTTTAAAAGCAGCGTGGTGCGAATAACAGGTAACCCACCTAATACTTGATACGCCTATTGGATCGAAACCAAATTCTTTTTAAAAAAACATAAATGACTTAAAAGTATTTTACTTGTTGGATTTGCCTCTCATCCAAATCGCTACGCAAGGCTTCAGCAAAGTCTCCGTAATTATTGCGACATGCTTGCATTAGCTGAGGTAACAGGGGCATGGCTATCGTGCCAGGGTAAAGGGAGCGTTGTAGAGCCGTTATATGCCATTCTTCAATAAAGGGCAAAATCAAAGGCGCTGGATCTGTGATCCAACGTGCTTGAACCACCATTTGCATGACTTGAATGATACGTAAAGCTGTGTTCAAGAATCCTTGCTCAGCCGCAACGTCCAGCATGGCCTGTATGCAACCAAATTTTAAAAAAATTCGCCCAAAATTCTTCAAAAAACACGGGAGTATACCTGCATGATCCTAAAGACAGAATCCAATACGGTTTTCGTGTCGGTCAAGTAATCGGCTACGGGTAAGGGGAGACGACTGAAATGGGATTGTAACAGCAAATGGGCTTTGGTATGGGGTGAATCCATGCTTAACGGAGGTACCGCGATGGGGCAAAGTTTGGCTAATTCTCTGTTGATTTACAGTAAATACACGATTAGTCAAATGCGTTCCCCCCCACACACGAAAGAAAAGCTAAAGACGTTTCCCCTAAGGTCATGCGGGGGACTGAATGACCTCGGATTGATCTTCATTCATTCGATAAGCTTTTTTCGGACGAAATATTTCATAAAACAGTTTCATTTACTTTAAAATCAAATCCGTACTTTACTTTCATACTACCAAACATTTCTTAAAAACTTCACTTACGCATTAGTCTGGTCTTCGTTATGGCGTACGGGCAACTCTCCGTATTCATGACTATCGGTGAGTAACGTTAATACATCTTCCAACGAGGAATTAGCTCGAACCCCATTCCGGAACAATTCCATGGTCTGGTAGGATAGGTAGTAAAATGAAGCAATTCGGCCTAGACTGGTGCACGAAACAACACCTTCTTCCTATTAAAAAATAACATTGAAAAAACAAATTAGCCATGTAATAAGCACACACATAAAGAAACACACTTGGTATTGATTGGCTTTTTTTGTATAACTAGTAACAGTTTCTTCTAAAGTATTAATAAATTGCACGCGACAAAATACCCTGAAATTGCCTTTAAGGCATAACTTTGATGGAATCTTTGAGAATAGGATTTATTAGTATAATTGGAAAATTGAAACAAAATGATCTTCAGAGCACGAAGATCCTCATAGTATAGATGTTCCTCATACTATAGATTCTCCTGATCTTACACAACTATTTCCCTAAGGCACTTGTTTATCACTAGACAGATAACAGGAATTGAAAAGTCTTACCGTGACCGTGAGGCAAGAAGCTCCCAGTAGTTTACTCAACGAGGAATCAATGAGTGAAGACAGGTAAGTATTGACAGTGGCCGGCTCCACCCCTTCCAACCCATAATACGTCGGGTTTTTGAGCAGCCTTCGAAAAAAGTAAGTCCATGTTAAGTAGTCCAGCGCATCTTGGCGACTACCAATGGTCCCGCCCACCACTTCGGCGTTCATATGATCCGGCAATACCTGCAGTAAACTGGAATGGAAAAACACGGCCCAAAAAAATAAATCAATGAAGCTCACTTAGTGTGACACCTTCTTAACATTTTAAATGTACCTGGACTCAACCGGAAAAGGTTCGTACAAAAATTTCTTATAGAAATGTTTCTTGGTGTCATGCACATAAACGACAGCGACACCATGATCGTCGAACTGGGGTCGTCCAGCGCGTCCCATCATTTGAAGAACATCCGTGATGGGCATATCCACGTAGCGCTTGACTTTGGCGTCATAATACTCGGTTCCTTTGATGATGACTAAATGGGCGGGAAAGTTTACACCCCAGGCCAAAGTAGCGGTTGCTACGAGTACCTGGATCTTGCCCTTCACGTACAATTCCTCTACCACATCGCGATCGCGCTCTGTTAACCCGGCATGATGCAAGCCAATCCCGAAACTGAGCGTCATTTTCAAGTTGGTGTCTTTGATTCCCACCAGTACGTGTTCCAATTCCATATCGTCTATGTGCAGCCACATGTGCGGATTGTCTTGGCCGGCAAGGCATCCGAGCAAATCCAACGCCGTCAGACGCGTCTGACGTCGAGAAGAAACGAAGATCAGCGACGGCTTCTCGGGGGCATATTGCTGGATGGCCAAATAGGCGGGACGATTCATGGTAGCCATACGGGGACAGTAGTGTTTCCCCGGGAAACCGTGAATGTGCACTTCCAAGGGTACGGGCCGCACCGAGGGTCGGAAGTTGTAGAGTCCCATGGGTCCGATGCTTAGCCAATTGGCTAGATCGCGAGCATTCGCAACCGCAGTCGATAGACCCATGAGTCGTACTTGCCGCTGATCAGTGCCTCCTACGGACGTCATATAATTGGCTCGGGAAACGATAACTTCCAATACCGGACCACGATCTTCGCCCAAGAGATGGATTTCGTCGATGATAATGAGCCCCACAGAGCGCACATAGGGCCGGTTTTGCCAAGAACGACTCACACCGTCCCATTTCTCGGGGGTGCATACTATCAGGTCCGCTTGGTTCAGCATCCGGGCGTCAGGAGCCACATCGCCAGTCAACTCGACAACTTTAAGACCCAACATACCCCCTAATCTGGTTTGCCAATCGCGCATTCGCTCTCGTACCAGAGATTTCAACGGTGCAATGTAAACGACCTAAAATAAATTAAGAATGAATCAGTTTAATAAGGGTAATCCCGGTATTTTCTGAAGGAAAAAGTAGGCTTGGATGGTAAAATAGGTGCCGATTTCTAATAACAGCCAAAGACTTACTTTGGAGCTTGGACTTTCGTTCAAGAGGCGAAACATGGCGATTTCGGCAACAATGGTCTTGCCACTGCCAGTTGGTGCTCCCAGAAGCACATTGTTGTCTGTGTGGTACAGGCAATGGAACAGCTGCGTCTGAATGGCGTTGAAATGCGTAAACTGGTACAATTTGGAAAATTTCGGGCCTAAAGTCGTCACAGGTAAGGGCCGCAAGTCTAATAAATCTAAAATTCCCCCAAACCAAAACGTTATCGTCCTTTTATAGAAACAGTTGCTAGCAGCTTCTAATTCACCTGTATGTGGCGGGTGATCATCAGGCAATATTAAATGCTGGAAGGATAACGCACAAGTGTGCTCTGCTTGCAGCCAGCGGTCTGAACTGACGCGAATGTAATACTGGCTGGGTAACGGCTCAAAAATCGGGATGGTGAAGACCATCGGTAGCACTTCTTGGCGCGTGACCACTTTCTTGGTGAGTAAAATGGACTCTTGATGGTACATGTGGTTCGTTTCCGGGTCTTCCACCCAAAGCCAAAAGGGTTCTCCTCCTCCATGGACTTTATCATTCCATCTGAAATCGGCCGAGATAGACACGTGCACTCGCAAGACGGTCCTGGTAATGGGCTGCACATTTGCTTCAATTTGCAAAACTGGAAATTCTTCTACACACCGTTTGAGCGTTGGTCCCATACGTTGATGATGTACCAACAACCCTGTTAGGACAAAAAGAATACCAATGAATCTTTTTACTTTTTAAAATTCTATTTTATTATTTAAAGAAAAAGCATTTATACCAATCTCCTTTCCGTCCATTTCTCGCATTCTTGGTAAAGTCAGTGCCCGATTGTTCTCAATTTTGTCCATAATTTCCGGCCCCAAGAAAGTGAACTGCCTTAAGGGGTGCTGCGAATCCCACTGCTGTCTTTCCAACATTTTGGCAACGCGGAGTACGCGGCCGGCCATGAGAGGCCATCCACGGCGCAAAACAATGTCGTAAAGGGCTCGTGCTATACGGACCGCGTTTTGGCTCACGTAGGCTTGATCAGAAATGAGGGAAAAGGAGGAAACTCGCCCCCGACTAATATGAGTCTGTAAAAGGCAGTTGACTTTGCCATAGACATTTTCCACACCGCCCGCTACGGGCAACTCGCAGTGGTAATGCACTAGGTCATCCAATTCGTCCATTTCATCGTCTCGCACTTTTAGCTGCTCGAATTCTTGAGCTTGGGAGATCATGGCCAAAATTTCTGCTTCATTCATGACAGGACGCAAGAGCTCGTTAAATGTCTCGATCGTATCGTATTTGATATAGAAATCGCTGGAGGTTCGTCCCAAATCTATACGGAAGGATTCCGTTTACATATATTTTTTCAACTAAATACAATTCTAGAACATCACCTGTGGCATGAAGTTGACCAGTTCTTTCGTCGAAACGAATCATACGTGCTTTATCCAACGCACGGGCAGCTGTAACAATCAGTTCTCGATGCACCTCATGCAGCATAGGATCTTCCTGTTTATTCAGAAACACCATTAAATGTCCTTTAAAAAAAATAAAAAATAAAATAAAAATACTTGAAGCTGTAGATACTTGATTCCGTACGCTTGAGGATTTTTGCGCATTCGAACATGCAAATACGTGTAACCCAACCATCGTACAGCTTCCTCTACGGTAGTCACTGTTCCGGACGAAATCTTTGGAAAATAAATGTGAAAAAAGTGTCATTTTTTTTTTTCAAGAAACTTTCCTAAAATTATTACTCACCTCTGCGTTGAGGTTATCTGTCAGGAACTTCGTGAAGTTGCTCTCAATGGGATACTGGGACGTAAGTAAAGAAAGATAATGCGCCAATTTATCATGTGAGGTGATGATCGTTCCATGCCCTGAGGTGTCGAACTGGGGTCGTCCAGCCCGTCCAAAGATCTGCAAGACGTCCAAGATTCCCAGATCTACGAATGCACCGTGGCTGGCGTCGTAAATTTCCGTTCCCTAAAAACAGTCAATAAATAACTCAGTTGGGCAGTTTTTGTAGGCAAATTACATCTACCAGTGGGTGTTTTATCGTCTATCACTGTCTTTCATAAATAACTTCTATAATTTTAAAACTTTTCAATTATTTTTATGGACACAATTGAAAAGTTGAATAAATGTGAATGATTCAATTTTTCAATTCATATAAATTTAAATGAATACATTTAAATTACAATAAAATTGAATGATTCACTGAAATTAATCCTGAGTTTTCTAAGATTGAATCGTTTCCCATTCTAAAGTTGTTATTTTTAAGGTACTTTACTTTAATGACGACAGCGTGGGCAGGCAAATTGACACCCCAAGCTAAAGTGGCTGTGCAGACCAATACTTTGACCAAACCGTCCCCAAACAACTTCTGCACTAGATTCCTTTGAGAAGCAATCAAAGACAAACATTATTTTCCACGATTTGTTTATTGTGAAACAAGGATACCTGTCTTGGCGTAACATGCCGGCGTGGTGAACCGAAAAGCCGTCTCCAAAGAGGTCGCCCAGGTGTTTATTACGCGATTTGGCCAGCTGCTGAACAGCGAAGCCTAAGGCAGGGCTTTCAGTTGGGCGAAATTGTGTAATTTGCCCTTTCTTCTTAGCAAGCTCTCGTAGTATAGTGGCTGTCCGTAGCGTAGCATTACGGGCATGGACAAAAACCATGACTTGGTGGCCTTTCACGACCATATCCGCCACTTCGTCGTAGCAGACAGCATCCGAGTCTTGAATTTGCTGCATAGGATTGACTGCTTTCACTCCAATGAAGGTTTGGCCCAGCGGAACGGGCCTGAAACGCGAATCGAAAAAGAAAAGGCCTTTATAAGGGTTCACTCGCAAAAACTGGGCCACGTCAACGTAATTCGGCAGCGTGGCGGACAGGCCCACTATTCGTATCATAGACTGGGACGACTCCACCTACAAAAGTAGTATCCAAAATAATTAAACGAATTTTACCTTCCGAATGTGTAAATGCTATTTTACTTGTCGCTGGGTACGGGCTACTAAAGCTTCAACTACTGGACCACGATCGCCATGCAACAGATGTACTTCATCAATAATAAGGAGTTTAACTAAGTTGACTAAAGCAACATCACCTGAAATATGTCAAAAGAAACGTTTAATGAAAAAAAAATATCAAGTAGGAAAAGTAATTATAAGTTTTTCCGTGGAAATAATTACCGGTGGATTTTCGGGTAACTACGTCCCATTTTTCAGGCGTTGTGACAAGAATTTGGGTATGTAAGATCTCTTGTTTAGTTAGCTGCATATCACCAGTCAGCTCACGGACTACCACACCCAAAGGGGCTAAGCGTTTACTAAAATTAGCTGTCATTTCTCCAGCAAGGGCTTTCATAGGAGCCACATAAACAATCTATAGAATTCCCCAATGTAATTTTAGGAAGGCTCCACATCTCGAAATTTATCAAAAGCATAAAGACAATTAGAATTACTTTAAATTTGTCAGCTTGAAGAACTCCATTGTGCACATATTGCCTGAGGGTATATAAGATGGCTAGCATGGCTATATTGGTCTTGCCAGCTCCGGTGGGTGCGCAAATCAACAAATTTTCGTTGGTATTGTAAGCCGTATCAAACACAATAGACTGGATTCGGTTTAAGGTCTTGCACCCTTCAAAGGCTACTTGCCCCATCTGTTGAAGGTACGATTCGGGTAAGAAAACAGATGATTTTTTTTATTATGTACCTCGTCCAGGCTGGAAACGGGCAACAGGGGCTTGTCTACAGGGGCTTGGTTCCGATCAGGGGCTGGAATAACGATTTTCTCAAACATACGTTCATTAATACGTTGTAAATTAACAGGTAATGCCATTTTGACCCCACCCACCAATCCTATTCAAGAAATTCATGATTTTTTTCTTAATCTTAAAGTGACAAGATAAATGTAATATACCTGCGGATTGCTTCACTGCTGCAAAAGAATCATACACATGTGGATAGTGGATTTGCTGGGGCGCTGACCGATGTAGAACAGGTAAGCTGGAAGCTACAGCCAATGCCGCTTCCCTATAGAGAACTCTTGTTTAAGAAAAATAGGAGAATACATACCATTTACCGTTTTCTGTAACTGGACATGGCTTCCTGCTCTTCCTCTAGATCTTGCTCACCCATACTGTTCCAAACTTTCTTGGCTTCTTTCCGTACGGCTTTTCGTAGCTGCTTCTCTTGCTCTGACTGGATTATTACTTGCTGTGCATGCACGGGACATTCGGGAGCCACTTGACGAGCTTTATACCAAATAATATGAAATATAAGGGTGACTATAGTTACAACATAGTAAAGTCAGTACCTGCAGCTTGGACTGATTTCTTAAGCAGCGATGCTTGGTATGATTGAGATATGGCAGATCGATTTTGCAAGAGGATTTGAATTAACTCAAAACGTTCGAATCCCATTAAATCGAACAACTAAGATGAAAACATACATAATGTAAAACGCGAAAGAAGAAACGAGAATTAACATGGAAATTTCTTTCTTATTATCTCGCTAGTCCTACCTCGGCTTGGAGCTCATCGTTTGACTTTCCTCCGGCTAGCATTTCCATTAAGGTGAGGGCAAATTCGTTTGACGAAAGCCCGGCAGGATCTTCTGTGCCGTAGAAGACTATTAACTGCTCTTCCAACCACTTGCGGTCAAACTGCGAGATTAAATCATTAAACAAAAACAAAACTTTCTAACTCTACTGAGGAATAGTTGAAAAATCGGTACTTTTTTCCCAGCTTTATCTTTAGTTGCAATGTGTTCTGGAAGATGGAAATTCAGGTCCAAATCTTTCTTATCTTCCCTATCAGAAGGCCATATTGGTAGGCATTCTATCTCAACAGGGATTGTAAAAGGAGCGAGGTCAACCTTGAACTTTTGGCCAAATTGAAGCGAATCTGAATCACTTTTGGCATTTTGTGTTTCTTTAGAAAGGGCAGAGAATATTTCATTGGTAGCCAAGCCATCGGTTAATTTGTTAACTATCTACAGATAAGGAACATTATATTAGTTCATTCCTAGGACAATGTCAATTCTGAGTTTACTTTTAAGATTGCGTTAGCTTTACTACTGTCTGACAAACCAAGCTTCTCT
The DNA here is from genome assembly GCA_023053545.1 of Lepidurus packardi. Lineage (NCBI taxonomy): Eukaryota > Metazoa > Arthropoda > Branchiopoda > Notostraca > Triopsidae > Lepidurus > Lepidurus packardi. The sequence goes on from JAKZAN010000004.1 coordinate 3,599,967, forward strand.
TTGAGCTCGACTTGTTGGCCCTGGCTGAAAAATTTTTTTCCAACACAAAACTCGAACAAGTACACTGCAGTTTCATCTACGGTCTCCGCTTTGGATTCCTTTCCTATAATAATATTTTAGCGAGATCTTTGCGCAGATTCTCAAAGTAGAGAAAAAAAAAGAAACGAATTAATTCATTACCTAGTAAGGATACAACTTCATCTCTAAATGCTTCTAAATCAGTTCCAGTGCTAGGTGAAGAATGGAGGCTTCTGATAGCACTTTTCAACTGCCCCCATGTTAATCGACTGCAGTATAGAAGTACGGTTAAAGGTTACTATTATTTTTGCGTTTATATGCGTTTAATAGAATTTATAGACGAACTGCATATAACGTGTGCAGCTGGATGTTGCATCATTTTCTGTTGCTTTTGTAAAGCGGGATACTTACCGTTCAGCGATCTGTCTTCGCCTCTGCAACTGTTGGAAGTAGCCACCTGATCGGTACGCATCTGATTCGGAAACTTTTACCGGGGCACTCAGGCCCGCAAAGGCCCGCAAAGCTCTTGTTAGACAAGGCAATTCATCAGACTTATTCATGTTTTATTCTACAAGCCAGATTTCTTTGCATTCAATTTAACACGTTGATTAGGTTACTAAGTACCGGCACACAGAACCACTATGTTGTTTATTTTCCTCGTATATGCATATGGTTGGGTAAAAAGCAAACGGCGAACTGGTGAAAGACAAACTTTCTGTGGCGGCGAACTTGTTGGGTACACGTTCAAATTCAAATTGGCGATTTAAAGTGGCAAATAAAACACGGCTCTAGTAGACGTCGTTAGGACGAAATGTTTAGCAGGATCAGAATACCACTTAATTTAGAGACTATAAGATAAAAAGCTTATTTATTCTGTAGGGTGTTTTAAGATTTTCTTCTGAGCGTGTATCGGCATGGCCTAGGTACTGGTAAGCTTGGCATTGCTCGTGTACCGGGTTACTTTGGCCACAGTATAAAGGTTCACACAGTACGATAACAGGGCTATCTTCCAATGTTAAGGTTTTCCGACGACCTTCTTGGTCCCCAGAGTAGTATTCAAGTAAAAGGCTAGAAAATCAAAGGGTACATTCGCAAACCTCACAGTGCAGTTCAAAAAAGGTCTCGACGGTTTACAAAGCGCAATGCAGATTGGATCTTACGGCAGCCGCAAACTCCCTAGAGTACCCGAGAGAAAGGTCGCCAGCCCACCGTTTTGTGAATGTTTGTTCTTTTCTCGAGCCCTTTATCTAGTAGATTAGGAATGCCTACATTAGTTGACGATGGGCAAGTCTGGGAATGTATCCCGCATGTAAATTTTCGTCCCCACCGATCCTCTTGGGACCGAGAAAGTTTTCAGAAAATCTTAACATTGGAAGGGTACCCCTGTTACCATACTGTGTTTGGACCCACAAAAGCATCAACACGGAAGCCGTACAATAGATACAAAAAACAGACTAATACTTGTGACGGTGTAAATTTCTACATACACTTTTCTCGAATTGGTCGAGGGCCGGATCCGGCCCGGGGGACGCCAGTTGGACAGCCCTGCTTTATAATATTAGTCCTATGGGGCTTCTGGGGAGCAGGATATTCTTTCTATTTTATTGGATCGGCGTCGTTTCTTTCCATACCACGCAAGATGATCAAAATTCCAATTCTTATTAAAATGTGATTACGGTTGTTTCCGAATGTTTCAAATTTTTTAAGGAATTTGTTTCTTTTAAATTTTATCAGCTGAAGAGACAAGTTTTCCAGATTTTATAGTCCCCTGAATAACATATCCCCATAATAGTAACTCTTTATTGCCCTGCAAAAAAATCCAACAGTGTTTATAAAATCGAACTGTTAAAACAAATAGGATAGTAGTTGCATGAGCAGAAATAATTACTTGTAATCCGCGGGTTTTGAACGCAACAAGTTGTTTTGAATTGGCGCCACTGTAGTTAAATTCCAGATCATATTACGTGTTACGTGTTACGTGTTAACAAAAATGGACAACTTTACAGGGCAAAAACTGTGCTTAAAGTGGGATAATTATTTGAATACAATTACATCAGCGTTAGAAGAGCTCCGATCTCGCAGCGAGTTTGTTGATGTGACATTATGGTGTGAAGGACGTGCTCTCCATGCTCACAAAATTGTACTTTCGGCCTGCAGTCCATATTTTCGTATAATATTTGAAGTATAATGACCCATCTGCGTGCGTTGCTGTTTACCTTTATTTATTTCCTGAACTTGTACCATTTACAGAATTTACAGGTTCACACCGCTGTTGTACTCCATGGTATTCCATATGCAGATTTGCATAAAATCCTGGATTTCATGTACCTTGGTCAAACGTCTCTTTGCGAATCGCACCTAGTATCGTTCCTGAAATCAGCTGAAATTTTGCAAGTCACGGGGCTCAGCCCAACCAATGCTGCGACTTCGGAACCCGTAAACGCATTGAACATTGCATCCTTGCATGCATTATACTCATAAATTTTCAACTCTGCAGACAAACCCCGATGAGTATTTGACTTCAAGCTCACCTCGCCTCGTGCCAGAAACGCAGTTTCTCGCTGCAGCCTTACGAAGACCCAAACCACCAGTTTTGTCTTCTCCCCCTTCTCCTTGTGCGGTTTCAAACCCCACTCCGCCAAAGAAAGGTTTGGGAAGCAGCGGTAAAATGACAAATTGTACCCCAGTATCAATGGAATCCAGCAAAAGGAAATGCCCAGACGATACAAACCAGCCAAGTTTTGGCGGGTTCTTGAGTATTCCACAAGAAACGCCGTCTCCTTCGTTTCAACAGACCGCACCATCAATTTTGTACATTAAAGAAGAAGAAATATTAATCGAAACTGATGATAATGACAGATTATCATGCGCGTCCGATTTAGAGACTACGGAGAGTCAACCTGAGAATTCTTATCGTTCTAATCAAGAAAAGGAACCTCTTAAACGGAATCCATGTTCCAGCATTTGTCCACACTGCAAGATTGACAATTACTCCCTTTCAGCTCTACGATATCACGTGCGAACCATTCACTCGGATCCCAGTAAGGAATACTTTTGCTGTTATTGTCCGACTGTTTTCTCGACCCGCATGGAGCTAACCGCCCACAATCTGGCATCGCACAATTTCAAGTTTTAGATCCATTTTATTTATGTCTTGGAATAATATCCTTATGGCAATTCTTGGGATTACACATACGCAAAATTAGTTTTAGACAAGTACTAATTGTTCATAAAGCCAAAAAGTTTGTATTTTACTTAGTATTCTGGAAAATGGGACATACGATATAAAGGGGCAGAGCCTTTGTTGTTAGCTAAGGCCAGATATCCGCCGTGAGGGGAAAAATTCAAACACGAAATCCGCCCCAAGTCATCGCCATACGCCGGAAAGTTCTTATAAACAGTCAGCGACGGCAGATGAACTAGTTTCACAGCGTTTACTTTACTTGAAGATGCCATCCCGAGAATCTCAGAGGATGGATGAAACTGTAGGCTATTGACTTGCGTTACCAAGTTCATAACTGCCTTAATTGGGCGTGGGACTTGCGTTCCTTCTAAACCAGCTACGTTGTATACGTTAACCACGCCCATTTGGGATCCGCATGCCAAATACTGCTGGCTCGGCGAAATTGCAATGCTAGTACCTTGTAAGCAGCCTTCGTCCACAAACTTGTGTATACAGCGTCTCTGCTTGACATTCCATATGAAAACTTCCCCTTCGTCTATTATAGAAATGAAACATTAGTCTTCATATAACCTAAGGCTGCTGGAATATAAATTGTAAAGAGAAAAATACAGAAAAACAACTCAAGTGTTGTGCAGGTAACTGAAAATATCCAACTTAAAAGTACGTAACTGAAAGAAAGTAAATTTACCTCCGTGTGAGTAAAGTCGAGAGCTATCAGGACTAAAGGCTACGCTCCATACTTGGGCATTGCTTTTCATAGTCCCGACCCACTCCTTGGTCCGGGCAGACAGAAGGTAGACATTCCCGAACCTGCCGGCAGCAGCCAAAAGCTGGCCATCAGGGGATACGGTAATCTTCTTAATAGTTCCCGCCTCCACTGACTGAGGCAGGGCAATCCTTGTCACAGCTCCCTTCACCATGTCATAGGCGAATAGATGACGATACCGATGGGAAATGGCAAGAACTTCATTACCTTCTCGACTAAAATGCGCTTCCTAACAAAACTAACATTAATACAAAAACATGTAAAAATTATTCAAGAAACGTGTCAATTTTTTTGGGCGGGGAGCTTACTTTGATAGGAAAGTTCTCAAGTTGGATGGTCTGAACTTTGGGATTCTTCTTGCCATCAACTTGGAATAGAGTTAAGAGACCGGCGTTACCTCCCACTAATCCTACATGTTCTTTAGGATGAAACTCGACTGCTGAAATGTGGCTGCCTTCCTGGCCAGTGCTGCGATTCAAGGGATGGAGTGTTTTGAAGTTCAAAGAGCCCGGCAAGAGCAAAGTGCTCTTCTGGATCAAATTTCTAGCCTGTTGAGTTAGTGGCAGAGAGCCTCCCTGACTTGGTTCGTTTTCGTCTTCAGAATCAGCGTCTGAAATGTTTTTATCTTCTTTCGGCTGTGCCCATTTTGGATCACCGTGAATGGATGCGAACTGGCTTCGTAAGTGATGGCTATATTGGGTTGTGGAAGTATCTTTGCTACCGTGTCTCCCTGGCGCTCTTTTATACGTAGCAGCCACATCTTTCAACCTACACAAAACGGAAAAAGTTAGAATAGGTTTGGAACCATAGCGCATACGCGACAGGAGCATTTACGTAATGGACTGGTCATCAGGATCTTCCCATGCTGCTTTTCTTTTCCTACCAAACAAGGCGGTCCCGTACTCATCTTCTGGAACAGCGTCTACTTCTTTTTCAGGTATTTTTACATCAAGTTCCTCGACGACGACGTCATCAAACTGAACTGTTCGTCCTGCAATTTTTGCTGGAGTCGAAGAGTCTGACTTTTCTGTAAGGTCGGTCTTCATTTTAGGAGCTTATCTTCCATTAACTGAACCTTTAAAGGACAAAATAGTATTAAATTAAATAACATACTGCACAACTAATGAGTAGTTACCATTTGGCATTGTGAAAGTTAACTTAAAACTAGTTTACCACGTGGTTTAACTATTTGGTATTGCGTGTAAACAGATTCTCCGTTGTTGTCTGATATAGATTGTTTTTCTTTTCTTAATAAAATAAAGATACAAATTAACTGAATCAAATTATAATACGAAAAATTGAATTTTTACTTTGAAATATAAAAAATAAATAAATACCATTACATTATGATACTTGACGGCGTCGCTCCAATCTTCCCGCCTCTTTCGTTGTTTCGCTCGGACAAAACCGCGCAAATATTTACTGATTCCTAGGTTCAGTTTCTTTCAGCAGCAAACGGTCTGCGAATCTTCGCTTGGTTGACGGTTTTATATTGGTTGGGTTTTCCGAGAGAATACAAGTGAAGCGTATAAAATGGTTGTTTCCAAAAGCGGCAAGATGTTTGTCATCAAGCGAAGTAAGTTGAATCTAGATTTGATCGTTTTACCGCAGACAAACTACTACAGTACATTATTTGCACCAATGACGTAACACATTTTTTTTACCTTAATTTTAGATGGGCGTCCAGAAGAAGTCCACTTTGACAAAATTACGTCTCGCATACAAAAACTGTGCTATGGTTTAGACATGGATTTCGTTGATCCAGTAAGAGAACAAAACTTACCCGAAAATTTGCAAATTCTCTATATTTATCTTCTTAATATATTTTCTCTCTTAATATATATTTTCTTCTTTTTCTTGTAGACCCAAATTACTTTAAAGGTAATTAATGGTTTGTACTCTGGCGTAACAACAGTCGAATTGGACAACCTGGCAGCCGAGACAGCCGCTACTATGACTTCCAAGCACCCCGATTACGCTATTCTTGCTGCTAGGATTGCTGTTTCCAATTTACATAAAGAAACTAAAAAAAGTTTTAGTGGTATGTTAGTATCCGTGATCTTACGTTTCGAAATTAACCGTCGAACATACCAGATGTGATTGAAATTTTGTACCGTATGATCAACGAAAAGACTGGGAAACCATCGCCCATGATTTCTGATTTCCATTACGACGTTATCATGCGAAACAAGGACCGTCTCAACTCCGCTATTATCTATGATCGCGATTTTAGCTACAACTACTTTGGCTTCAAGGTAGTTTCCAACTCAAGTCACCGCAACTTTATTTCAGTCCAAATGTAACTTAATGTATTCCTTGCAGACCTTGGAGCGCTCCTATTTGCTAAAAGTGGACGGAAAGGTGGTCGAACGCCCTCAACACATGGTAATGCGAGTTTCAGTTGGCATTCATGGCGAAGATATCGATTCTGCCATTGAAACGTATAATCTACTTTCCGAAAAATGGTTCACACACGCTTCTCCAACTTTATTCAACGCAGCGACTCCTCGACCTCAGCTCTCCAGGTAAACTTATCAGATTCCACCTCCCCCGCTACCTAAAATTTGTTTATTTATAACTCGTCATGTTCCTTCTAATAGCTGCTTCCTATTGACCATGAGTGATGACAGCATTGAAGGCATATACAATACATTAACCCAGTGTGCTCTTATCTCCAAATCCGCGGGCGGTATCGGACTGAACGTACACTGCATAAGAGCTACTGGCTCTTATATTGGCGGTACTAATGGCATAAGTAATGGCCTTGTTCCCATGCTTCGTGTGTACAATAACACCGCCCGGTATGTGGATCAGGGTGGCAACAAGGTAAACTTTCTTTGCTCCATTACAAGCTTTTTTGCATGGATTACAAAATTTGCACATTTATCGTTAGCGTCCTGGAGCATTTGCGATCTATTTGGAACCCTGGCACGCTGACGTATTTGAATTCCTTGATCTCAAGAAAAATACGGGTAAAGAAGAACAGAGGGCACGTGATTTGTTCTATGCGCTTTGGATTCCGGACGAATTCATGCGTCGGGTTGAAAAAGACGAGATGTGGAGTCTTATGTGCCCTGCTGAGTGTCCTGGTTTAGCCGACGTATGGGGCGAGAAATACGAAGCCTTATACCGTCAGTATGAAACAGAGGGAAAATTTCGTCGTCAAGTCCGTGCGCAGCAACTTTGGTCAGCCATTCTGGATGCCCAAGTGGAAACTGGTACCCCGTACGTCCTTTTTAAAGACGCCTGCAATCGTAAATCCAATCAACAGAATCTCGGAACCATCAAGTGCTCGAATCTGTGCACGGAAATTGTGGAATACTCCTCGCCTGATGAGGTGGCTGTCTGTAACTTGGCTTCCATCGCGCTCAATATGTTCGTCAAAGAAGATAAGACGTACGACTTTGCCAAGTTGAAGGAAGTTACCAAAGTGGTTACCAAAAACTTGAACAAAATTATCGACATTAACTACTACCCCGTTCCTGAAGTAAAATCTTATAATTTTTGTTAAATGGAGTTTTTAAAATAGTCTATTTTTATAGGCTCGGAATTCCAATTTACGTCATCGACCTATTGGAATTGGAGTTCAAGGCTTGGCAGATGCATTTATTTTAATGCGATATCCTTTCGAATCCCAAGAGGCCCAAAAGTTAAATATCCAGATTTTTGAAACGCTGTATTACGGAGCTTTGGAAGCTTCGTGTGAATTGGCGGAGCAGGAAGGAGTTTATTCTACATACAAAGGCAGTCCCGTCAGCCAGGGGGTAGGCTTTTGTTCTGTTATGAATTTCTTTCTGTTTTGAAATCTTATGTTTGCAATTACTGTGGAACAGGTATTACAGTATGATATGTGGAATGTCACCCCAAGTAACCTTTGGGACTGGAATGCGTTGAAAGCCAAAATTGCCCAACACGGAATTCGGAATTCACTACTACTAGCTCCCATGCCGACTGCTTCTACGGCGCAGATTCTGGGCAACAACGAGTCTATTGAAGCTTATACCTCCAATATTTACTCTCGTCGAGTTTTATCGGGCGAATTCCAAGTTGTGAACCATCATTTGCTCCGAGACCTAACGGAAAGGAACTTGTGGTCTGAAGATATGAAAAATTTGTTAATAGCTCACAATGGATCCATCCAGGTACGTCTATTTTTAGTATTTTTTAAAAATAAATAGCGAAAAATGAAATATTTTGCATTTTTCTGTTGGGGTTGATATTTAGAATATTGAAGCCATTCCTGAGGACATTAAAGCGCTTTATAAGACGGTTTGGGAGATTTCTCAAAGAACTGTAATTAAAATGGCCGCAGACAGAGGCGCCTTTATTGACCAAAGTCAATCGCTCAACGTTCATATAGCTGAGCCCAATTACGGCAAGTTAACTTCCATGCACTTCTATTCTTGGAAGCAAGGCTTAAAGACAGGCATGTATTACCTACGTACCAAGCCTGCTGCATCGGCTATCAAATTCACAGTGGACAAAGCTAAAGCAGCCAGCTTCAGTAGCGCGTACCCAGCCGTGTCACAGTCAGAAGACGGTCCAAGCGGCACAGAAAGAAATCAGGCTGCCATGGCGTGCTCTTTGCAGAACAAAGACGATTGTCTCATGTGTGGTTCCTAAACTAAATCAATTCTTTTCTGACGACGATTGATTTTTATTGTTCTATGATGATTATTTCTATGTATGCAATGCTTTTCGTACTAAACACACTTAGCATATAATTACCGTGATGTACATTACATTTACTTTGTATTAACCATCCCCCGAAAAAGATAAACATGGACGCATAGCTAACTGAGGTTGCTGTGCCATGTTTTCCCGGCTAAAAATTTAATATAACTGCCAATTAGTGTTTGATAACAAAACAATTACTTCCAAAGGCATGATTCATACGTGGGTAGGAAATACTTGATAGCTACGAACGCGTTCGAGCCGCCTTGTTTTTCCAGTATTTGTAAGGTTTCCTGTATGCAGTCTCCCAGATTTTCCCCTTTGCGTTGTCCGTAATCTATGCCATCTCCGCTGTTATCTAGTAAGCACCATCGTTGAGTAGTGCTTTACAGCAAAATGTATGAAGTAAAGTTTAACTTACAGTTAGCGTGACAGAAAAGATTGAGCGTAGGTAGTAAAGCACGATAGTATGAAACTAGGCCACGCCCGACTTCTTTGGAAGACGATGCTAATTGCTGCAGCACTCGCAGCGTGTTCACTAAAACCCTGGGATTCCGTGTTTGTAAAGCTCCTAAAAGCCTCCAAAAAAGACAATATAGTCGACCGACTCTTTATAGGGTTATTTGTATACTTCGTATAGGAGGGATAAGCTGAGGGAGCATTGGTAGGATCTTGTCCATTCCTTGTGCGATCATAAATTCCGCTCCCTTGATGGCAAAGTAATCTAGAGGATGTTCAACTTCACATAATCCGTCCAAGAAAAGTGGTAAGCACTGTCCGTAGTCCAGCTCGTCCGGTTCCACCTAAAATACCGAAGGTTAATTATTAATCTCAGTGATGAAGACAGGGTGTCGAAACTTTACTTTCCATCCTAAGCGGAAATGATGACTTTCATGGACTAACGTCACGGGCAAATCTCCACGTGAATAGGCTCTGCGAAATGCCAAGGAAAACGTAGGATGAGAACGTACCGCTGTCGTACACCTTGGTGGGGTCGTGTAAGTGCCGGGTTTACCCACACGGAGACTAAAAGGTTCAACACGTCGAGGAGCACTTTTGCTACGCAAACTCTGATGTGCGGATGTCTTCATAACCGATACTTTTTGGCAACTGCGATCAGCATCGGGATGGCAATTCAGTAAAGAAGAGCAGAAGCTGTTTCGCTCGGATATAATACCGTCTGACTGCAGGTTGTTAGATCGATGGTCTAGGATGACAACTGCTTGCGTCGTCCAGGTGACCAAGATAACGTCAAGTATAGCATGTACACGCGAAGAAAGAAGCCCGCAATTTCATTACCAGCTGAACAAAGCATATGTTAATCTAACATTTTTTACAGCGTCTATTGATTTTTATTTACACGATAGACTTTATATGAACTTAACTTTATGGTTCTGCCCAAGATGACGCCAACGGCACTCCGTGACATCCAGTCAACTCCGAGTAATACGGGGAAAGGGCAGTTACTGACAACGACAAATCGGTTAGTAAGGTCTACCCGTCCGGCCTTCCACACAACACGAAGCTCAATCGTTCCCACGACCGGCATATCTTCTTCGGCTGTCCCGCCAAATGTCGGACCCAAATGTGGCTCTATCTGGTCCCGAATTCCATGTACCATGTCTTCTCGAACGAGCGCCACCAGAATCGACTGTAGCAGCTATTCCATCGGTAAAACCGCCCAACCTTGTAAAAGTAAACGGCAAAGTGGTTCGTTGATTGCCCAGGTAGGTCGTCGAGACTACCGGGATGGAAGAGGCTTCTAAAGAGCTCATGGCCGACCCTGCCCTCCATGGGTGGCCCGTGCGGTTCCCGACTGATTAACCCGGCTAAAACCGTCGAAGTTGGGGCAATTGCGACGAAAAACTTCTACGACTTGGGCAAACTCTGGCTAGATGACCATCTCTGCCACAGTTGAAACACCCTCTTCCTTCCTTTTTGATTTGGGGGAAGATCTGGTCGATGCGGTGTCGTGGTACCGTTTATGGGCGTAGCTTAACGATCAACTTTCGCAGATAAAGTCCGAATCACAGCGATTAACTCCCCTTCGTAACCACGGCTCATTGATGTGGACGGTACATTAGCCTCGTGTGAGGGAGAGCAAGTAATCTCCTCTAAACGTTGGGCCACATCAATAAAATCGCGTATTGTTTTTGCAGGGGAAATACCATAAGGGTAGCAGCATGTTCAGAACGGGCGAGACTACGGATTAGGTAGGGGATTATGGCCTCCTCTTCGATGCCTTGCGGAAATCTCTTGTTCGAAAACCTTTCCCAACTTGGACCGTCAATCCGTCCACTAAGTCAGGGCCTGTCCATCAGTTTCATGCCAAGATAGGGCCAAACCTTAGATTTTGCTAACCGCAATCCTCCGCTTCAGGGTGTCGTCCGATCCTTCCGTTTTGGATGACAGCTAAAGTTCAGGAGCCACAGTTGGACTTTATCCTCACCATTGTAGGTCGGTACCGTAGATACAGCTTTTGGGATAAGCTTCGTACTGGGGGAGGAATGTTGCGCCGCCAAACTTTGTGTTAATGCCGACAGAGCTTGGATTAAGTATTTGGATTAAGTATTAAACCATCCTTGTTGTATTTGACGATTAGGAGGCCAGATGCGCTCTGGGTACACAGTGACGGAATTAGGAATTTTTTCAACCATAAAATCCGGTTATAATAAATTTCGTCCATAGTGAAATTCTTCAACAATGAAACTCAGAATTAACTTGATGTTCTATGTGTAATTAAGTGTGTTTTTTTTCACAAGATAATGTTTTTCCAATAGTGGAATGTTATTGAACTGAATGCTATACTTAAAAATGATAATGATCGTGATTCATGGCATAACGAAGTACGCGGCCCCGTTGCATGCGTGAAATTACTCCATGACCCAAGTAGCAGACACAAAGTTCATAAACAATTTTCTGTTCCCGCGTTAGAGCACGCTTGTTGACAATCTCTTAGTACCAAAGCTGTCACAACAACCTGTGGCGCTGAAGAAAAATAACGATTAAACGTGTCAGTTTTGAATCCTGAAAATACCAGAGAAGTTTGTTCTAGGGAGCCTTTATATTATATCTAATAAGATAATTATAACGCAAAGACTGGTTAGGAACCCAAGCAGAAAATCGAACAGTTGTGCAAATTGAGAATGACTGGCCTTTCAAGCTGCACAAGTAAATTTGGTTTTGCTTTTTGGTTTGAATAGCAAAAATTCTATAAAATTTCTCAGTTTTAATATGTGTTTTCTAGACACTCTTCCATCGTTTTCCTGCTTAGGAGAGATCAATTCAAATGATCCAGCCTTAGAAGACACTGGTTATGTCAAGCAAAAAGTTATTTATCGTATAATCCGCCCAATGGATGAAGATGAGTCATCGACGTTAGGGGGCTTTTTACAGCGAGATTGTAAATTTTTTGGGTATACCTTTGATTATTTTGCGGCCTGGGAAAAAGACATTGAAACACTGCTGAACTTTGCCAGGTAATCAAAGAATATATGCTTAAGCAAAACGGCATACTCCTAACATATAATAACTCCGTAGGCTGTCTCTAGCGCTGCTTCATCAACAAGGAACCTCAGCTTCCGCCTCTATGCCTCGTTCTCATCACACGGATGTTTCTAACTTTCTTAAGCTTAGGAGCGACTTAATCGCCTTCCTTTCTTACATTAATGAATACGCTTGCAGGTAATTACAGCCATTATTCTGCAGTAGTAAACTGACCATTTTATCTTGTTATTAAGAGCTCTAGCGATGCAACTCTGTTCGTCCGAGCTTCTTCATTTCCATAAGCAGGTTGAGCTGATCGTAGCAGGTTTACAGCCCTTTGTCGCTTCAATAGAATTCATCCCAGTTCACATTTTAGCTTCCCCGGCCTCTCCGCAAGGAAATAAGGTACAGTTATATTGCATTTAAACCCTTGTAACGGAAGGATTTATTTTATTAGTGTCCTTCAGGATCTTACCATTACTTCCACGCTTACTTAGACGTACGGTGGTCATTAATTCAGCTGTTAAACACCTGTTGCCATCAAATTGGTAAGTCTAGTCCAACTGAAATGGCCAGCACGTTAAATACTTTAGAAGAACAAATACTGGAGGATCTGGTGTACTTAGCCTTGATAAGATTTGAAAAAGTAAATAGTTTTTACTTTTGCCTCATCTATCGTAAATTGAATTTTGATTCTTAATAGGTATCAAGTACTGATTGGGCAGGTACTTCTCCATTTAGCTGCACTTGTGTCCGGGAATTTTGGCTAATGCTCGAAATTTTGTTGGATATGAGAACGGATCACCAGACAGGCTCATCATTTTGGTCATTAATGAAGGATATTCTCCGCAAAAGAATTCTGGAACCAAGTGTCGAAAATATCCCACGGTGGAAGTGCCGACTCCCGGTCGCCTTTGCTTTATGGTTAGGCGTAAATCTCGGCAAACTTGACTGTTACACTATAGAAGGAGATTTCGGACTACCTACTAAACGAGTACCAGATTCATTTCATAAACGTTTGCACTTTTGACCTTACTCATCCATTTTTAGATGGAAGCGAATTTTTCATTCTACTATCCTTTTGTTAAGGCTTATTTGCAATCCAACCCAACAGAAAATGAATTGAGAATCTTAATAGCTCTAATTTTGGTAAGTTTCCAAACCTGGAAACCCAACCTGAATGCTTTATTGGAATGTTTGGAATTTTTTGTAAAGCGACTGAATTCCAATTTTGCTCTCTCTGGTAGTAATACTATTGACGCCTACGTCGAATTAATGTAAGTTTGCGTACAAAATTTCTTAATGCTATCAATTCTAAATAATATGGAACTTTTGGATTCTCAGGCGTTCGGGTTCAGGTTGGCTGGATAAATTGGGTCAGAGTTTCGATGTTGCCAAAAACTCGTCAGGAAATGTCTCTAGTTATTCGCTATTTCTCCGCCTATTAGGTGATTTTTTTGTTAACATAAAAATTACTTTTACCAATTAAATTTGTTTTGTTAGGTTTAGGTGTACAATCGTTCTACCAAGAAAACCAGCTGTCAGATTGGCGATCACTTAGAGGTCGTTTATGGCTAAAGTGCAATGCGAAAAGGACAAAAGAATTGAGTGAAATCGGCTTATATCACCTCTTCAGCATGCTGTTAACTTTAACGCTGGTGGCAGATTTAAACGAGGTGGTAAGTGATTAGAAGAAGAAAAAACGACGAAAAGCGCCCCAAATGTTACTTTGTAGTTCTATATAAAGTGTTTTTTTCATCAGGCCAGTAAAGTTACCGAATTGGTGGGATGTTTGCCTCCAATACCTAGCCAGAAACACTGGATAGGTTGGTCAGCCCATTTAGCTCTTCTCATTAGCCATGCGAGGCGCAAACAACCCATGAATCAAACCGTTTTGGACATTAATGAAAAGTTTCAGTTGATGACCCGGGAATTACAGCTTCAGGACCAAGAGAAACGCCAGTTTCTCATTAAAGCCACACGGTTGTACATGGAGGCATTACAAGATGTGTTTGATGCCAGCACCGCTTTGAATTTAGGCCAACATTTGCTTCTAAGTACGTTGAAGTATCAGAGTTTGAGAACCTGATTTTTTCTAACGAAATTAGGTCCCGCTTTAAGTGCCTACGTGGTCACTTGTGGCAGTGCCGATCAAAAGTTCACATTGAACTTGCTGAAGAGTATAGTCGAGAAGATTCTCTTGCTTGTCCATAGCGATGGTAAGAAATTAGAATCTTGGAATAAATTTCTTCTGCGTACATGACGCTTTAAAAAAATTTAGAAGAGCGTAATGTGTTTACGGAGGTATTGAGCAAATACGTCGTACCAATTACTAAACAACTAGCCTGGGTTTCGCAAACAAGCACAGCAGTCAACGCTGGGGTAAAAGAAATAAGATTGATATTTTGACATACTCAGGCAACTAAGTTTATCACCTAATATTTCAGCTTTTACGCTTGGCGCCTGCATCAGTTACCTCGTTGGCGGCATTGGGTGTACAACTGACATTGTTATGGCAAAAGTGGAATGATTTGGAAAGATGCAGGGATCTTTTTACCTATTGTGCCTATGGCGAGCATCTCAATGTGAGGTGATGTAAAAATCATGAGAACTTGAAATGGGTCGAATTTCTTTATCCCTCCTTTATTTGTAGTGTGTGCGCCCACTATTTAAGTTTGCTGTTGGACAAGCACAACTTCTTGCCTACGCTCGCCTTATTTGTCGACCAGTACCAAAGTTTCATTATTAGAGCTTGGTTCCGGTAAGTGTGCCATCTATGATCAATTTGAACATGCCTAAATTGATTCTTGTATAAGATTGGCGTTATTGATAGTACCATTGGATGAAGCCTATCCGGATCTGCAAAGTATCCAGAAGCTCATGATACGGTTACCAGAAGTCGCCGAACTCTTTCTTAAAGCTCAGGTTAATCCACGCGAGCTAAACCTGGAAACTTTCATTGCGGCTTCGTGCACAGCTATGAAATTAGCTAGAGTAAGATTTTTTTCTCCTGAAATAAATTAATTGCCTTATTTTTTATTTTCCCATATATGTTTTATTGGCAGACTTCTACTGAGCGAAGTATCGCCAGAGATCAGTTTACGAAGTATCTTGGACCCATAGACAAGTACTTAAGCGGAATTCTAAAGAAATGGCAACCGGCCAGTACCGTCACACATGTCTATCAAGCACTGGCTTATCTCTTTCGCTATGGAGCCCCTTGGCTCTACGTCAGGGTAAATATATTTCTTATTTAACTGAAAAAATTGCTTTCGTAGTTATAATGCAATGCTCGTTTCCAGGGTAAAGCGGATTGTATGTTTTGCGTACTAACCAGCCAATTACTCCTCCCAGCGATATCCTTCGACTCCTCAAAGACATTGCCTCCAGCGCTGAATGCCGCTTTAGAAAGTCACCTCAAAGATGTATGTACACGACATGCATTCCGAGAGTTGTACAGTAATTTTGGTATTAATCTATACGTTTGTGTTGTAGTTTCTTACTGGATTTGCGTCGTTAAATTTGACAGACCCGTACGTCAGGCGCTGCGTGAAAGATCTTGTTCTCAACTATATGCCAAAATTCGCTTACAACGAAAAGCATCCCCTGATAGTACTTTTCTGCGATAATTCTGTAACGCCTTAAAAAACGCTAATTAATTGTAAATCGTAGGTCTTTTATCTCGAGAGTAGAACAGTTGATAGCCAGGCTATTACGCCAGTTCAAAAGCTGTTTTTGGATATACTCAATGAGAACTGCCTTGTGAAGAAAGGAGGTCAGTTTCCTCCTTTATTAAACCAAGTAAATCTACTATTTCCTCCAAAGAAGTTCAGTCTAACTGACGTTTTTGTATTTATAGGCATTAACGTTTCTGACATCTTTAGCCATGGCTGGGAAGAGCCTCAGAGTGTTCATTCAGTTGCGTGAAGTTTTGGGTGTTGGGTTGCTAGAAATTTTGCTAGTCTTGGAAGACATCGGTACAAAAAGAGTAGCTATTGAATTAGGGCGACAGATCTTTCAAGCTGATTCAGAGTATATTTGGTTATAAGTCGTATGTGAGGGAGATTAAAGAGTTTTTTTTTATTATTGCAGAAGTTCCATGTCGGCAATGCCGCACCTTGAAACGCTGATTTTACGCCATCTGGCCTTTAACGCGGCGAGACTCTTTAAACTGTTGGAAACGTTGACCGTAATGGTCCCTGATCTTGTTCGGGGAAGCTTGTCTTGTCTTGAAGGAGAAGTTTTGAGAACGGAAGCAAAGAGGGGCACAGGAACAGATCAAACCTTAAGGTAATGATTTCCCTTGACAAACCAACATTTGTTATGGTGTGTACCTTTACAGGCAGGGCCTACAGAAGCTGAAGATCAGTTTGGGTGCTCCGACATGACACATGACTGTTTATTCTATAAATAAAGGGCGTATACAGTAATGTTTACTGTACTGAGAATATTTTATTGCAGTTATGGCCATGAAATTTCTTGACGAGGCCTCTTTAATATCGGTTCTACTTCAGCACGAACTGGACTACTAACTCTTTTGCCGTCCACCTTAATAGGACCATTTCTTACCAGCCTAGCTTTGGAAGGTTTTGGGTTATCTGGATCATCATGGTCTTCAACTGGATCTCCGTTTGGCTCCTCCCGTTTTAGCGATGGAAGTTGATGTGTTCTATAATCAGATTAAGCAAGTAGGTAGACTAACGAATTCAAATAGTCTAGGTCAAAGCACAGTAGCTTACTTAAAGCGCAGAGAAGTGAATCTATTTTCCTGGATTCTAGTTTGTGTATCCTTCTTGGACCTGGTCTGCCAAAAGTTTCGCTGGGGCAAAGGCATAACCATGCGTCTGTATAACTCAAGCAATTGAGGTTTATCCATCCTTTCGACAGAAACGTTTTTCTACAAATATATATATGCTCTTTAGTTCTAGTGTATACGATTATTTTTATTGTTACTGTTATTGCATTAAAACGGCTCTGAACAAGAGAATGCTGGTAGCATTATTACTGTTATTATACAGCAAAATCAACCGGACAGCGGCGAAATGAGTTGTACCTCGAGGAGTCTCTCTGTTAATTCTTCTCGCGTCAACAATTCGGGTAACATCAAGTCCCATAATTCTCTTTTTCGGTTGTGCACTGTTTTTTCACTGGAATCCCCGTTGCTAGCCATTCCTGTTTACTACACGTGTGCACTTTTGGCATATGCTTTCAGTCAATAGTACTGCGCCGCCTTTGGTGGGTTTGTAAGAAAATTACCAAATTCAAATGCGAACACTGGGTTTGGAGGCGTGTCCCTTTTTACGACAATTGCATTTATGTTTTTACTAACCAACTGACCTTATATCCCCTTTAGAATGAATATACGATATTTTTTATACGATACAAACTAAACTAAAAAACTAAAATTAACTATACGATAGAAAGTAACTCTTGCAATGCTGAAAAGCGTAAAAAAAGAGCACGCCTCCAAATACATCGCTCTTCTGCGAGCTTCACCAACGGTAACGGACACGCCTCTATTGTACAAAACAAAGTTAACACCTGTAGTTTTGAATGTTGGCAATAACGTTTGCAATACGCGACGCCAGTTTTGAGTGAGGGTTTATATTAAGTGAAAATGGATTCGTTTCCTTCTTTGACACCTCGCCTGGTTGATAGTTTGTGGTTTAAAGTTGACGAACCTTGTGATAATGAAAGGGAGTTGTTGGAGCTTGAAAGCAAATACCAATCTTGGGTAAAAACGGAAAGAAAGATTGTATTACCCTTGGGAGCTTTTTATGTAAACGTTTATCGCAATTTAGTTCCTAAACTCTACGTTAGTTTGTAGCATAGCTTTCTTTTACTGCTTGTGATCTTTTGATAAGATTTGCTGTCTGTTGCACTATATACAACCCATTAATGTTTGTCTTCGTCTTATATAGTTAACAGGAGTCGGCGGAAAAGATTGCGATCTGGTTCCCATTGGCAAAAATTCTGTTGAAGTAAGTTTATAATTATAGCTTGCTAATATGCTTTTTTTTTTATTGGAATGGCTTAGATTGGGAATTTTATTATTTTAATGGCTCACTCGATTGTATTGGCTTTTCTAGTTTTTGCATAACCACGATCTTTCTTTACGTATTACAGGACATGGATACCGAGGGTGAAGAAGAGGACGAGGAAGAAGAGCAAGGTAAAGTAAAAAAGGACGAGGGACTGTCAAGAAATTTTACGTGTCTCTTTTTGTATTTTATTCCTGGTCCGCCCGCTTACCAGATGATGAAAGTCCCGACGAAGAAGAAGACGGCGAGATGGAAAGCGACATGAATTTTCGGGAATCTCCGGTCATCTTCAACCCAACTTCTGGCCAGTAACAAGTTTTTCTGTCCCGTCCCATCGTGCCGTGTTTTTCGCCCTTGGCCAGGCCAAGTTTCTCAACGTTTATTACAGGTGGGCGTTCAAAGTTTTTGTATACCAATACATTTTAAGTAGAAAAGCTCTCCGAAACATCCCCCTTTATCAGAGGATTTGTATTCTTATTTTGCTTGACTGGTCCTTCGGCCCGCCCGCTGAAGGTAATTTGAATTAGAAGTTCCTCCAGGCACTTTAAGCTTGGACATTGGGTAAGACCCCCTTCTTTATGTTCCAAGTCCAAGGATTAAGTCCCTTCTCTCTCTCTCTTTCGCCTCTCCCTCCCTGCCTCAGCTTCCTTTCTTCAGTTTGTCTCTCCTTTCTTGTTTTTGCTTGTACCAAAAGTCCACTAGCTGAACGTGAAGCCCTTAGCTTAGTAGCATAGAACTGGTCCCGCCCCACAACACGCACGCAAAACAGCTTTCTTGCTCTCAAATTCCCGTCTTTACCAAACTAAGATTACTGAGTTTGCTCTTAAACTCGAAACTACATGGGGAAGTCGTCAAGTTGCATTTTTTTAAATTATTTTTTATTTTTTGCTGGCTTATCGCCTTTTCCCCCTGTCTAATGTTTGAGCTATTGCATTACGGGATTCTCCACAAAGTTTCCTATTTCCATTTCGCCACTGACCGTTTGCCATTTAGCTAATTGCTTAGGTCCTGTCTTAGTGGGTGCCACAATGGCAAACCGAGACAAGAAACTTGCACTTTTCGATACGCTGGTAAAAAAAGGAGCCCAAACATACTTGTTGCAGCTCCCCTTTTGTCTTAACTATAAAGATCAGCCAAGCGTGAATGTACTGGAGGCTGTATAATGAAATGTTCGGTCTTTCAGCGCTTGAATTGCCACGATTTTTTTTTCTCTTTTGGATAATTTTTTTCTCCTTTTGGATATTTTTTTCTAGCGTGAGCGCGAAGATCAATACGCAGTAGTTCTAGTCTTAGGCTCACTCTACACCCTTGAACTAGACAAACTTTCTTATACTATTATTATTGCTACTTTTTATTCGGTTTTTCACGACTCTACCGGATCAGGAGTGTGGATATAAAGGAGATTTCCTTGGCGTTGGCATCCATTTACCCCCTTGGGGCGTTTGGGTCCATCAGCTTCCACCTTATACTTTCATTTCGATGGAAGGGTTAAACCAAACTGTCTTGTATCTACTTAGTTGTATCTTTTTAGTGTGCTTATCCGGATGACACTTCTCGTTTACGAAAAGCTAGTTCATCCAAACTTTGCCTGCTTTTCAGAGACGTGAATTGGTTAGCCGCGGGGACTAACGGACTCGCAACTGGGTGAATATCTATACTTTGTAGTGCAGTAAAGAGTTTTCGTGCTGGCAATTCAAGCTGAAGTGGCGTGTAATCAAAAGGGACTATTCAAGACTGTCCGAAGTGTTCTGAATCCTCCCATGCAATTAAACTCAAGTTTACTCTGCTTTGTCTGTCCGGATTGTCAGGATGGGGCTGTTAGTGTGTCCTTGTTGCCTTGGCAGATGAGATAGCTTGACAAATAGTGCTTCAAAACGTTCACATTTTAGTTTTCCCTGGAGTAATGGAAGCACAACGTAGAAAACTTTGGATTAAAAATAATTCACTGTTGTACGTTTGACCATTACTAGCGAAACACGAGTCCAGTTAAAATTTCCCATTCTGGAAGGGGCGAAGAGCCAAAGAAGCGTTCTTACGATCAATAGAAAGAAAACAGTACTGATTTATTTGTTCTAAGGTAATTCTGAGCTTACTATTCTTTGCTTTAGGTCACGTTATTCGTGGAAATAGACTGCAAGTAGCCAAGCAGCATAAAAAACGTTTATTGTGTTTAATGAAATAAAGTTGCGTATTGCTAAATACTTTTTTTAATTGGTCTTTCATTGTGATATTTCTATGAGGAGTGAATGTTATATTATTTTGCCAAGCGCCATATCGAGTATTTTTTTTATTATTGTCGCATTTTGTCTTTTTAGAAAAAGGAAAGCAAATCTCTGCCCCGGCTAATTTCTTGTCTCAACTTATTTTCTGTCATGATCAGGAAAAAGAAAAAGAGGAACGTCGTTGGGCTGGATGTGTTATTAAGCGCCAAGTAAAGCATTTCACCTGGACAGCGTGCGGAAAAACTGGCGCCGTGGTTTTCATCAGAAGTTCCCTGATTTCAAGACTTGGAAACCTGCTTGCCCCCTTGCCTAAATATTGGTCGGACTCGATGTGACGTGTCGTGTTATGTAGAGTGGACTTAAAAACAAAGCGGAGCATATCGAGAGCATTTTGTTGTGCCTTTAAAAAAAAAATTCTTTCCTGGAATTCTGGATTTGTTGGTGCCCAATTCGAGCCCAAAGATAAGCTAAAGGACTCTACCTATACTCGAATAGCTGTTGAATCCACGTAAATGGGTTTCACGTGGTCTTTTTTTTATACGGTAGCATCCCTACGTTAGCCCTTCACCATTGAGAAAAGATCGGAGACAAAGCCAAGGCATTGTTGCTATACGTGGCGTATGAACCTCGTGATAGCCCACCGTGGGAGTCCTTTTTTTCTGGCAGAAAAGTGGTCTGAAACTACGTAATTCTTAAAGAACCTAAGAAGGAAAGAGAACGAAGTAAGGAGTGTGGACAAAACTTGCAAGCCCGGAGATTTATGAGCTTCTGTTATATAGCAAAGCACTTTGTCAGTGTTTTGCATGATTTCGTGTACTGCTGCTTTTCGCTCTTTTTTTTTTGTCCGTATTTTTTCTTGTTCTTCTTCTTATGCTCCCGCTATACTGCTGCTTCCTCCATTTTAAAGCAATGCAAGTACTACGAAGGGGCTAAATATAGGCCTGCTGGTTCTGGCTAGCATCCATACTTGAGCGTCCACCCTGCGACCGAGTGACTATCTTTAGTTTTTCCGTCCCATCCCATCCCACAAACACAAGCCATAGCATTTACAGCCACCATCACCGCCTCGGCGCCGCAGTTGTCACAACCCGACAACCGTCTCTACCCAACTTTTGCCTTCAGGTTCGCTGGCTTCGTCAGTTTTTATGCGACTTCTTCGCCGATAACAACTGTGGCTTAAGTCCGTGCTACTCTGGGGGGATGGCAGTGTCTTCTTTACCCGGCCTGGAAATGAATTGCTTCCCCAGTGTGCTTCGTCCAGGGGTTATTGTGTGTTTGTGATTTGTTCGGTGAATGCAAATAGAACTTTAAAACGGGATCCAATTTTAAAAAATCAAGGGCAAAACTGAGGAGTAAGACTTTTCTTTCGTAGCGTTTTGAACGTGTAAAAGTGTTCCAGTGGGCCTCTATGGTGAAAGAAATTGTGGCCCCAACTGGCGGTGAAGTATATCATCATGCGGGTGCTGCTGTTGCGGCAGACATCTCACAAGCCAATCCCACCAGCACTAGTGCACTGGACCGTGAAGCGCATTCCCTGGACGTGACGTCAGCAGCGTTAGTGTGCAAGCCATCCAAAAAGAAGAGGAAATCTTCCGCTCTCTGGCGACAAGGACGATCGGACGCGGATTGCCCTCATACGACTCAAGAACTTCAGCTGAGCAGAACTATGAGTCGACAGGACAAAAATGCAGTCCTGCCATGGAAAACGGTGACAAACGTGGCAGGAGGGGTTTCCTCGGAGGAGTCTTCCCTATTTGCTTTACGTTTCCGGCTGAGTGGCAGAGACCGTCGAGCCCACAGCGCCGACAGACCGCCGTCACCCTCGTCTTCGTCTTCTTCGTCGTCCGGCTCCGTCTCTGCTGGTCATTGTAACACTACGCCCCGTGCTAGCAAACGCAGCACGAAGGTAGATAAACTGCGGGAGTTAACGGAGCGTTTGCGACCGCCTTCCTTACCGGTAGCACCGCCGCGAAGTCCGCGCCATAAAAAGGACACGAGCAGCAGTAACAGCAATAAAGGTAATGGTAGTAAGGCTACGAGCTCTTTGAAACTCAAAAAAGATGCTTCCGTATCGCCGACTCTCTGCGAAGGTGAATCTGAAACGGTGCTGTCGCCATTACTAAGGACGCAATCCCTGTCACCGCCCCCAAGGACAAGCACACCACCTTCGCCGAAGTTGGCGTTGATGAAGGTAGTGCCTCAGCCTTGCACGGCGACGTCAACGGCAACGACGATGCCGCCGACGACGACAGAAAAAATTGGTGACAAGTCCAAGCTGGCTTTCCACAAACAGTCGCTCTTTGCCGGGTTGGACGACCATGGCTGCACCAGTGGATATAATAATAGTAGTAATAATGCTGTCACCTCGGATCAGAACCAGCCGGCAGACAGTAACGTGAGCAACTTTGACGACGATTTCTTTGATGATACGCCTTCCAAACTCAATTCCAAGATCCTAGTCGGGATGTACCATCAGCGTACCATACCTTTTCGTAGTGCATCGTTTTCCCAGATCGACGTTCAAGTCGACGGATCCTACAGTCGACGACCAAGGACCGCCTCCATTTCTTTAAAACCTGTCACATTTAGCATCAAGAAAGACACGTCGATAGGAGGTGCAGCGACCTTACCGAGGAAGAAGTTCGGTGAGCCTGCGCTACTGTCTTTAGCGGAAGAATCACCATCTCCCAAGCCCAACAGTTTACCTTTGTCGCTGTCGAGTCCGGGAACGGACGTGCTGGTCCAAGTAACCCAGCCGACGCCGTGTGAAGAAGAAGTCACCGACGAAGGTCTACTTGTACCAGAGCCGCAGCTCCATACTTCCACGGCAGTCATCCAGTTAAGCTGTCAAAACACGGATAGTCGTCCGAGACCTGACCCTAAGTCACTTCCTGAAGAGGAAGAAGAAGAAGAAGTAGACAGTGAATACGGTCTATCAACCATACCAGCTCCCTTACTCGGACTTGTTGAGCAGTCGGTCGAAGGGGGCAGTAAGCGATCCTCGAGTCATAGCGATTCGGGCTCTGTGTCGGTTACCGCCCAAGTGGTCCTAGCACCAGCCTCGGAGTCGATCGAGCGAGAGCAGCTGTCTTTTAATGAGGCGGAGACCGTGGCATGTAGTGAAGCATTACCAACGGCCGCATCGGCCGAAGAAGAAGTGCTCGGTACATTGCCCCGTATGAAAAGCAAGCCTCTCCCTGTCCTAGATTTGCTGGAACTGAGCAACGAATTGTTGCGGCTGCAGGCTGCGTCTAGAGATGAATATCGGTCGAGTTTGGAGGAAGAAAGCGACGCCCTCCTCATCAACAGCGATAAAGGTTTACCCATCTTGAGCTGCGGTGAGGAAGAGGAGGAGGAACAGAACGATTTTAGTCACGAAACGCTCAAAGCTGATCCCAACTGGCTTGTGGAAATGATGCAGCAGAAATGTGACGACGACGACCCTCTCAACCCGAGTTCCACTTGCAGTTCTTCTGACGAAGGTTGTGTAGCCGATTCCCTTATCACGGATGATCCTTCGCCCCTCCCCAAAAACTCTCTGCGTAGGAAATCCGCCTCGGCCATTCTACTGGACGGGATGATGTACACCAATAGTATTTCGGTCAAGCTTGAGGAGGACCAGCAGAATGACAGTCGACCTGGTGACACCTCGATTGAAATTGACACAACAACTATTAAACCCCAGGATGAAAGAGCAGAAGCCATAATTGGCGAAAGCATCAGGCCGTTATCATCTACGTTCAGCTCAGGCTCTTTGGCAGACAGCCATTTGGCCACTTCGGACTCTCTGTCCTCGTCAGATACCTTTGTCGACGCGCTAGACCACGTGGTTGCTCTTCTTCCTAACGAACATGGCACAGGCTTGCTTCCCAAGTCGAAGCCAGAGCAAGAGGAGAGCAATCGTTCAGACAGAGTTCATCACGTATCTGAAAGTCATCTGGATGAACTCCCAACGCCGCGTAATACCATGCTTCATAAGAATAGTGGCAAAGGCATAAGCCGTCTTCATCTTGATACCGTTAGCGATCACGACACAGCTCCCGTTCAGCATCCGACACGCAACGCGTCGCCGATTCCGGTGGAACTGACATCTCCTCAGTTAGACAAGTGGAACCAGCGCAGTCCGGGCACCGTACGACGCTATGGGGCCAAGCGCCGGCCCTTACGGGGCCCATACGGGGAAATGCTTGAAGCCGAAATGAGCAAATCTGAAATGAGCAAACTATACTCGAAACGGCAAACTCCTTCCATCAGCACCGCCAGCAACAACCATTTCACCAACGATGATTTGAGCTTCCTGAGGGATATCCGAGACGCCAAGTCCAGTTCGCCGTTGTCACCCTCTTCGCCGAGTACCACGGGTCCGCCAAGTCTCTTACTGCCCTGCACCAATAATCGACTTTTCAGCGGCAAAAATTCGAGTAGTCAAAGCAGCCCCCCGACGCCGGTGAATAGCCACGTGCCCGCCGCACTAGTTACGTCGACCTCTTATGTGCCCTTAAGTCGCACGATCAATAGTGCTAGTGGCCTGCCTCAACGTAAAACCAGTGCGTCAAACTTGCCCTACGTTCTGTCAGACAGCGAGTTAGATACTGCTGCCCGTGCATTACGCGAAGACACACATTCCCATTCCCAGAAAGGACTCCAGATTTGTTCTTCACCCGCCAAGGAAGCAGGCCTTAGCCACTACAATGAAAACTTTGGGCTCACCATATCCCACCAACGGGCTGCGTCCAGCCCTTGCCAGTTGACCTATAGCACCACGGATGTTGTGCCTTGTACGACGACCAAAAAGGGTGACTCCGAAGAAGACACAGATTTAGGCCACACAAGCAATCCGCAACCTCCTCTCAAAGAACCGGTATCTCCAAGTTCTTCAGGTTCGTCGGCCACCACACCCAGCTCTCGAAGCGCAGCAACAGGCCAACGCTCCTTGGAACTAACTTTGGCGACGTTAGGCGACAATAGTGGTGGTTTGGCAAGGGCGGCTTCTGTCAAACGACACCGGGTAAGTGGGAACTGATTTTCATGCTGGTTTTAATAGCACATGCCGCGGTCACAATCAGGACAATCACTTTCAATAATACGACTAATACTTGGTATCCAATGAGCTTTTTATTAGTACTAGTTGCACAAGTTTTTGTTTACCCTCTTTCTGGACAGAAGTCTTTTTTATGGAACACAAATCGTTTATATTGCATAGAATGTGCTTACTCCAAACCACCCGCGTCTTGGACAAAGATGGAAAGGTAAAGGTGAAAGAAATTCAGAATTAGAATCCGCGGGGTTTTTATTTCAGCCGTAAAAGTAGGCGCCGTTAGGTCTGTAGTCCTTGGCCTGGAAAACCTTCATATCTTCCGAACGAGGAAAAATTTAAAAATAGTTTCCGTCTCTGGTCGTTTTCGTTTTCTCGCCTCCCTCAATGCAATTCACTTCGCTATTTGTGATAGCACATTAAATGGCAACAGTGAAAAAGGGATCCGTGGCAAAAGTATACGCAGCTTGCCACACTCTCCTTTCTACCTTCCCCCACTTTTACTTAAAATAAAAGGAAAAAGAAGAAAAAATAGACAGTTAAAAATGAAGGCAAATCTTCGTGGCTGGGCTGCCCTATATTGCTGAAGTAATGTAGGACAAGGCATTGGGAAGTAATTCTCTCCTGACCGGAGCTCGGCGCCACTCGGTTGTTGATTCTGTCTTGTGTGTGTGTGTGGAACCATTCGTCTTGTGTCACCTCCATAAAATTTAAGCAATGAGCTTTTGATTTCCCAACGTTGGCCGTGTAGTGTATTATTTTGCCTCTTATTTTTATTTACGTTTGATACCCACTTCAGGACCTTTTTTCTGTGCCCCCCCCCCCCGTCTCCATAGACGAGGTTGTTTACGTTTAGTCTCCCAAAAACACTCCTGTAATATACACATAGAAATGATCAACTTTGAAGGATAGTTTAATTTAAGGTACTTTTCGTGTCTCATTAATGTCAACGATCGATTTTTTTCTGTGATCGAAAAATCAAAATGGGCCCTTGTCGCTTCAAGTTGATGCAAGTATCGACTTGAAGCGACAAGGGCCCATTTTGCAATCCAAATGTAGATCAAATTTTAATTAAAAACGTCCTTGTTGCTAGGCAACAGGCTCGTGAGATGGAACTAGTTGTAGGGTAAACTTAAGTCAAGAAGCGTTTCCATGCAACACGGGCATGTAAAAGAAAAAAGTACATCCTTTCAAAGGTCTTTTAATTCACCTATTCTCATTCAAACATGTATAAAGGAACTAAGAGCCAATGCCAATCAATTTTTTTTCGTTGGTTACGCACATTAGGGCTTGTCGTCGGTAAAAATCGAACGTTTTTCTTTATCTCGCTATACAGTGCTTCTGTTATGCGGCTGTGGGGTTGAATTGTCCCTCCCCTTTCTGCAGTTTATACGTATACGTATATTGTATAAGTCGGTGTACGATACGCGTAGGTAAATGCATTTGTGTTGCTGCGCAGTGCACGGCAATAGGTAGACAACAACAGAAATGGGGCCGAAAAGCGGCTGGAGCTTGTGGCCAGGCGCTGTTGAGACGCAACAATTGTTAGCGAACCTCCGACCGAAGCACTTGACTTGGGTTCGAAACGTTGCTGTATATTTTTTCCCTCCAGTTGGTGCCCATATGGCCTAGCAATTACAGTATATAAGGGGTCCTAAATGAGAAACTTGAAAAATCTTGGCCTTGATGTTAGTGGAATCCTTAGTAAGTGTGTGCAGTGCTGCGACTCGAGGAGGGAGCATTGACGTTGCCATGGCGAAAAAGAATTGGACGTTGTCGACTTCTACAACTTCTTCGAATACCTCGCAGCAGCAGCAGATGCAGCCAGCCCGCGGTCAACTAATCACGGAAGAAGGACCTACTCCAAGTCAAACCATGAGACGCAAGTTGACACTGACCACTTGCCAAGGATCGGAATTACAAGGTGGGCCTAGTATTATGGGCCAACATCCCAAAAGCAGCAATAGCTCTTCGTGGATGAGCCGGAGTTTATCAGAAGATCACGCTACTAGTTCAGCACGGACTAACACCTCCGAGTTTCAGGCTGTCGCCGTAGCGGTGCAATCAGCATCAGGCACCGGCCATGTGTCCAGCTTTGCAGCACACGATATAATTGGGGTAATTTGTGGTTCTCAGAGAAAATGAAATTCCATTGGAGGCAGTTTTGTGTGTGTGTTTGGTGTATCCTTTTGTATTAGGTCATTTATTAGAGCTTGGCAGTCGCAGGTTGTCAAAGCACTTGGCAGGCTTTCCTGTTGGCTGCTGCAAGTGATGACCTTTGTCTGGTTTTGACACGATGCTGAAAAGAATTCACCATCTCAAGTATTGAAAGCACGAAAAGGCCAAGAAGCTAAAGCGTACCATTATCTTATCGATTGCAAGGCTAGTTTTGCTCCTGCCCCCTTTTCGCTCCTTTTCATGTCTGTCTTGGGCTGAAGAAGTCTGTGTGTGGTTTTCCTCTTTCTTTTTTTTTTTGGCTCCGTTCTTTTGCGCACCTCGCTGTCGCCCTCTACACCTATTAGGTTCTGAAGGATTTAACTTACTTTTTTTTCTTCTCCCTCGTTTCTTAAGAGTCTGTTCTGTCCTAATTTGTAAATGTCGTCGGCCTGACTGGCTGCTCAGCTCTTGTTGCTAGAAAGTTCACATCTTCCCCCGAGGATGAATTATTTATTCGAGATTTATGACGTGGAGCTCCGAGAGTTTGAAAGGTTCTTGCGACGATTTACAGCACAGCGGCGAAAATGTTGAAGTTACAGTTATTTTTTTTTACTTTTTTACAAATTAAAGATTAGAAATATCTGAGCGATGGAGAAAGCGTGTCATTGTTTCTTGTAATGGAATAGTATGATAATTGTGAGATGTACACCATACCCATATGAGAAGCGGGTCCGCAAAAAGCTGCAATGGCAGGAGAATACGATGTTTATTGTGGTCGTTCTCATCCCGAGCCTTTTTTTACTCTTAAAGTACCAGCGGAAGTGGGTTAGTTTCGAGGAGGCGAGAAAAAGAACTACAAATGGGCGCCGGATTCTATTATCAGGCGCCATGTGAGAACATGAGGATGGAATATTTCCCAATTGACGCCTTGATTAAGCTAAAATTAGCGTGGCCTGTCAAGCGAAAGTGTTTATAGGGAAAGTCTGAAATAACCTTACTATATCGAGCGCTGGTTTGGTTATGGAGAAAATTCTGGCCAAGCCAAAGGCATGCGACTTGAAGGATTTAAACTCTGTTTTTGTTGTTATCTCCTTGCAGGATACACGGACTCATGTAGTAGGCGAATTATACGATACTGAACGCTCTTACGTCGAATCCTTGCACATTTTAGTCACAGTAAGTAGCTGATTCATACTTCCGAATCCTTAGGAATGATAAAACTTGTATCCGTATTTCTTTCTTTCCCATCCATAGAAGTATTTGCATCCATTGAAAAGCTCAGATAATGCCGGGTTAGTTGACGCTGGTTTGGTGGATGAAATGTTTTATCAGATTCCTGCTATTCTGGCACATCACGAGGTATTTTTGGAAAAGTTGCGAAGGCGCTTGGAACATTGGGACGCCCAGCAATGTGTGGGCAACATTTTTCTTGATGCCGTAAGTTTTTTGCTCTATTGCTTTGTGTTTGTCTTCAGTAATTCATTGATAATTTTAATCAAGAACAGAAGAGACAGGCTTTGTTTATAGTAGAAACAAAAAGATAAATAAATTAGCATACATTTTTGTTTTTAAAACTTACTCGTAGCATATACTTTTGCTTTATAGGTTTCGACATACATATTTTCGAACTTACGTCCCAAAGCCTGTAAAGATTTTCCAGCTTGCTAAATTTAAAACTGTTCCTGAAAGTTGCCCTTTTTGTTCTCGTGCGTCGTTTAAATATAGCCTATTGTGTGTATGTGTTTATTTTCTTAGTTTAGCAAACCGCCAGTCATCGAGACTTATACGGCCTTTATTAATCACTGGAAATACGCCAAGGAAGCTGTGAAGTTAGCATGCCAGGCCAAGTCAGCTTTCGCCAAATTTTTAGGGGTAAAATAGCATAATTTATGATAACCAGTGGATTTTGAAGTGAAAAATATATTTTATTTAACTTCAGGCAATGGCACGGGAACACAAAGGCAAACTTGCTTTGGATTCCTTACTCATTATGCCTGTACAGCGGATCCCGCGTTACGAACTGCTCATCAAAATGCTGCTCAAGCACACGCCCCGTGACCATCCAGATCACCCTTTACTTTTACGAGCGCAAAACGAAGTTCACGACTTGGCTGTCAAGATCAATTGCGTGGAAAGAGAGGCCCTGGGAACCGAGCAACAGCAAAACACCTTACGTGAATTGGAAAGCGTAGTTGAAGGCCTCGGACCCGGTCACTTGACCTCTCCTGAACGGACGTTCATTCGTCATGACTTGGTTACGATGCCATCTGCCTTGGGAACACGGAAAGAACGAGCTTTCTTTTTGTTTTCCGACCTTCTCGTCATTACTAGTGTGAAGCGAAGAAGTGGAACTACGCGAAAAGCCTCCTCGTAAGATTTTATATGTTAAATAGAAAGGTGATTTACAATAAAAAAGCTTTCTTGGCTTGTAATGTTTTAGATCTTCCCCCGGAAGTTTTGCCAACACCTTGGAAGCTAACAAGTTTAAGCTACTGATGCGAATTCCACTCGATGATTTGGACCTTGTGAAAGGTAAGTTGAAGATTTCATCATAAACATTGCGTTGTAACTAAAAGCGGCGTCTTGTCTCCTTAAAACAGGTAAAGATGAGATTACGCGACGAGGAGGCAAGGAATTGGACCATTTAGAGGAAGACGTAGGCACGTTAGCTCAGTTGGTGGAACTTGCCAGTAACTTACACGTGGCGCACCCCAATTTGGATGACGTGCTGAAGGATTTGCAAGGCCACGTGCAAAGACAACTTACTGACCGCCAAGGGGGCGACTCGCAGCTGGCTGCCTTAGAATTGGCCGTATCTACACAGTAAGTGCAGTACCTTTTGAACTCAAGTACTGTAAACGCGATACAGCGTTTTGACTTACTAGTGGGTATTCATTCGATTTGACTCTTTTCTTACAAAAAAGGGAAGGTACAGAAACTCTATCTGTGGCTTTTGCTAGCGGCGAAAAACGGGGATCTTGGGAAGAAGCATTCAACGAGGCCAAACAAAAATTGGGAGGTGCGTATACAGACTCGATTCTAACCTTATTTTGGGAGCTTGATTTCTCTTGTTCTCTCTCTCTCTGCCTCTGTGAAAACATTATACAATTTTGGCGGCTATTGCCCTTTCAATCGTAGCACGAGAAGTCAATAAGTCAGGGGTTTTACAAGTTCGCCTTAAATAAAGCCTGAATGAATAAAAATATCTAACTGATTTCTGTTTCCCTAGTGCTTTGTCCGAATAGAAGACCGCCTCCCGAGTTTCTGTATCCGCTGCCCATACGGAAAACAAGAGCTGGATTGCAATTCACTTGTTCAGCGGCTACGCCTACTCTCTACCCACATCTGCTACGGGACGTGTGGGTGTGCAACAGCGACGGTTATGTCGGCCAAGTCTGCGTCCTTAGCCTTATTCCAGAGCCAAATGTCACGTCCTGCAATGGCGTTTGTAATGCACGTATTCTGTGCGTAGCTGCAATCCCAGCCGCGCCCCAAGGGTAGGATCTAGGAAATCTCTTTCAGGAATTCACAGTTAGTCATGGAGTCCTTGTTTTTAGGAGTATCGATTCAAGCTTGGCTCGTCGAAAACTCTTAAAGTCGGAGGGCAAGTCGGGCTCCAACAGCGGCGCGTCAACTGATGAAGGCAACGAGAATTCGGGCAACTTGGAATTAGAAAGGTTGGTTTGGTTACGAGGGTTGCTATTCGTAGCAGCCATTTACAAAATATTTAATTTTTCTTTTTTAAATAGCAGTGAATCGAGTGAAGAAGAAGATGAAGACGAAAGCGGTGAAGAAGACGGATCGACCCCGGTTCGCCAACGGGAAGATTCAGTGAGCTTTCAACTACCTTCATCGGCCCCATTATCCTTGACGGATTTTGACGGAGAAAGTACGTCGCAAGCTACCATGTGGTTGGGCACCGAAGATGGCTACATCCACATCTACCACTGTGGCGATAACATCCGGATTAAGAAGAACCGCTTGAAGCTGCAACAAGGAGCAGCCGTTCTCTGTATCGTGTAAGTGGAACTTTTCTGAAATCAAACGTTTTCTATTTAAATGGCAAGACATAAAAATGATAAAACACTTTTTTTTCGAAACAAAGAACGAGAAGCTAAATTGTAGCCTCTGATCTATTTACCGGTTTTGCAAATTTCAGTTAAGAAGTAATTGACTAATTAAAGACTTAGTGCTTGAAAGCGCCCAGCACTCAGCTTTTTCATCGTAGCATGGTTTAGTTTGACCCCATGTTGCAGAAAGTACGGACGCCATATTCTACGCTGTAGTACCCGGTACACGGGATCAAAAGCAGAAATAAAAAATTAAGTAACATTTTGCTAGTGAAGCAATGGTCATCAGGCCTTCTAAAACAGTAACTCAAAACTTAGGCATCGGCATAGTTGGAATAAAAAGTTCACTGTTGCGAATTGTGCAACAATGAAATAACAAATTGTGCAATAATGAGCTCTCAAGATCATATTTAAAAATGTAGCGAAACCGTAAACTTGCCATGTTTAGTTGTAAAAAAATAACGAGGACGAAAATTGTAAGATCTTTCAGCAGAATGACTAATTGACGTATATTCTTGCTATGCTACAGACACATGGATAACCGAGTGTTCGTTTCACTGGCCAATGGAGAAATAGTCATTTATAGTCGAGATTCAAGTGAGTAGATATTTCTCAACCTCGACACGAGACTTGGCTTTCCTTTTTTAACCTCTTTTGGTACCTCCTAGGTGGCGCATGGAACGTCGCCGATCCGTCTGT
Organism: Lepidurus packardi; assembly: GCA_023053545.1. Taxonomy (NCBI): domain Eukaryota; kingdom Metazoa; phylum Arthropoda; class Branchiopoda; order Notostraca; family Triopsidae; genus Lepidurus; species Lepidurus packardi. The sequence goes on from JAKZAN010000004.1 coordinate 3,632,319, forward strand.
TTTGAGCGTGAGCGGTGTAGTCTCTCCCGTTACCAGATTGCTCTGCGTGGGCGGTGGCAAACTGTGGTGTGCAGTGCAAAATACCATTCGAATCGTCAATACTACCAGTTTAGTCGTAGAGGTATATTTTAAGACTCTTTCCCTTGATAGTCATTCTAAAGGAAGTAAATTATTGTATGTTCTTTAGGACCAATTCCCCGTAAGTTCCGATTCACAACGTTCGGTACTATGCATGGTGGGAGCGGGACTAGGCGTGTGGGTTGCCATGCAAGGATCGGCTGTGGTGCGGCTCTTCCATGCGACCACCCGTGAGTGTATCTGCGATGTCAATCTGGCGCCTGCCGTCACTAAAATGCTCGCAGGTACTGATAACCTTGCTGCTTGTGCATATCCTTTGTAGTAACGTCTTTTTCCCTTCGTGTCCTTATGGTCAGGCTGCGATGATATTATTCGACAACACAAGGCGGCATGTTTGCGGGTCACGTCTTTATTGGTGTGTCAAGACTTATTATGGGTGGGCACGAGTGCAGGAGTCATTTTAACAGTGCCCACACCTCATTTGACATGCAGCTCCTCCCGTCTGTCTACTCCGCCTCCCGTAACAGGTACGAAAGAAAAAAATAGTCACGTTAAGGTTTTCTTGTCGAATCTTGACACACGTTTGGTCGTGAATTGTAGGTATTCCTCATGGTCATACAGGACACGTGCGATTCTTAACCTGCGTAGAAACCACGCCTGAAATTAGGACTAATCGCAGTCATCACCTTCACGCTGGGCATCGTTTCATGCTCAAGAACAAAGACGCCTTGTCCCTGAGTCAGAGTTCCAACAATCCGCGCTTTCTTGTTATATCTGGTGGCGATGGCTATGAAGATTTCCGGCATGTATCCTTTTCCGAAGCTGTGGGCCGAGAAGATTCAACTAATCACTTACTTCTCTGGCAGGTGTAAAAAAAAAAGCAAAAATAACGGAAAAACACAGCATATCGTCCACGAATATTTTCTCTTTAATTTACAAACAAGTTTTGGTGTCGACGCGTATTTGTGACTCGCACAAGTTAGTGGTGCTGATGTCTGTTGATTCAGAGTTTGACGATATCTTTACTTGATCTCCATGTGATTTTTTTGTATTAAAATTAGCAACGAAAATTAACGAAGTTATTTCAAGAACTTTTATAGCCAACGATCCCCTCCATATTTTTACCGGTATCTAGTCAAGCGCGTGAACTCTAGGCTCGCAGCCCAACACGTTTTATTTTGCATTGAAGATGTAATAACCAAATTGACATCAAACCCAGGCCTATTTTCAAAATATTCGATCAATTTGAGTCCCTTGATACCCTCCACCCTTTTATTTCTCGTTGGACTTGATCTTGGGATTCAAATCTGTTTTGTTTCTTTATCACACAGAGAGCAGTTTTATTTTCTCTGTACTATCACTATATCCAAGATAAATTCGTAAGTAAATACTTGTTTTTTATACTGCTTTCAGGATTCAGCGCCAGGTATTACGGTTTTTGCAGTCTATTGGTTTGTAGATTAAGGACAAATAAGTTGCCTATGAGACTTCCGGTGTACATGATGGAAGATGGAATTCAACGGCACTTCAGGCAAATGTTAATGACGAACTTTCGATCCGTCCAAAGCTCTGTTTTCGTATGTCAGCCTTTCAATGTTTGAAAAGAGCGCCTATTTTTAGTTGTCAGTGACTCGCTGGATGGCTCTTCCATAGCTACATAAGCTCGAAATTTTCTTTGGATAAAAGTTGTTGTGTTGGTTTAGTGTGTACATTACTGCAAAATCCTGTTTTTGTTCACCGTTTTGGACACAAATTGTAAGTACAGTTTTTATTATGCGTCAATGTGTAAGCCACAGACTAGTTTACATCAACCGAGACCGTGCTCCTTGAAAAGTTGTTTGGATTGGGTATAACCAAAATGTCGGGGGCGGTGTGAATACAATGGCGGGTGTCTTGTTTGTTGACGTTTCTCAGAGGTTTGAGTCTGAGATAAAAGATTACGTATTCCATGACGGGTAGAAACCACATGGCCAACGGTATGTTCTTGACGTCAGAACCAGTATTGCGGGGCTTTGGTATCCCAACCTAGACACGTGAAAGGGTTGCACAGACTAAACTTTTTTTATTTTTACGGATACGTATATTTATATAGATAGTGTGAAACGCCATTCTTAGCTCAGCTTGTCTCTCTGTAATTAGTAGCCTTTTCCCTTGTTACGCTCTGTTTTTTCTCTGTAGAATATATTTCTGGGTCTATAGAAATTAATTATTGAAGATTTAGTTATTTAAAAAGAAAAGAAAATTCGCCGTCCGAACAATACGAAGATCTGCTTATCCTCCCCCCTCCAAAATAGACTAGATATAATCTTTTTTTTTAATTCCAATAAACTTGCTCCCTTCTTAATTCCAGTAAATGAGAAAAGCTCTCTAAAACAGTAAGTTAACTGAACGTAAACCCTAAAAAATGACGTGAGTTCCATTTGAAACATCGGTGCAGTTTTTTTTAATATCTCTCCAAATGCAATCCATAGAAACAACAAAATTACAATTCCTCCTTGCACAAGACTGCCTTTTCGTCATGCATACTTGTGTTTGTGTTGCTCCCTGCTAGAATTCCAGGCCATCCTTCCATCCATGTTCGAGGCTATTCACAAATGACGCACGTTAATACGATGAGTAGCATTGCATTCCTTGATATGGCACTCGCGATGATACGGGGGGGGGGGGGGGGGACAAGTATAGCTTCTCTCGCTCTCTTTTATAGTAGCATGCAAGATAAATAACATGATTGATGGGGAATCTTACTTTGTTGGTTAAAAAAATGACTTAAAAAATAATGTGAAGAAAAAAGTGCGTACGGTTCACAATTGAAGTTACTACTTGCCACTTTTTTTTTTCTTTTTCAGTCTCTCCCCTTTCCGGAAAAGAGCTTTTACGAGGGTACAAGGTTAGGTTAATGCAAAAATAATCATTTGTTGTTGTTGTTGTGTGCACTGTGCCAGGCCATAGCTTTATATGGCAACTGAAATAAAAATAAAATGAAAAAACAGGACTTGCTCTACAATATTTGGTGTGGGGTAACTGCTTTCGCACGTCACAAAAGCATGGGTTTATCTTACTACCCAACGCAACAAGTTGTCCAACACAATCATCACCAATGTCCAAAAAGTATGATAGACTGTTTGTTGTCGTGTTTTTTGTGTAAAGACCAAAAAAACTCGCCCTCCCTTTTCTTTTCCGTGCTGGGTGGTCTAATAAATACCTAATTATTATGACAGCGTTAAAAGGGGGCAATGTGGGCTCTGTTAATACCCGCACACTGTATCGCTTGCACTCACGAAAAAACCGGCCATCACATCGTCATATTTTGAGTCGACTGCTTTTTTCCTCTTTTTTTTCTCCAAAAGAGAGGGATGCATTTTCAAGTGTCTTGATTCATTAGCAAATAATGCGTCGGTTAACTCTTTGCAGTTCCAGCTAACGACACAATAATTTCAAGTAGCGTAATGACTACTTGGATGGATAACATGGCCCATCTCTCAATTTTTCTGATTTTTTCTTCGATTGCCACTTTGTTCACTAGGGTGGTTAAGGGACGACACACATGGCCATGGCCTCTTTTCTTTTTCGCCAAAAAGTATGCCATTCTCGAACTCGGCATATGTCTATTGCTACTATGCGGTAGTTTCACGTTTGCTCCCCCCCCCTCCAGTCCTTGCAGATTGCTAGAAAGTCGCTGGCCGAAAATCCCCAATCGTGTGGATTTTTTATCTCCCATCCGTGATCTTGCTTTTCGGTGGACTGACCTCCATGTGGATATACAGCGTGTGTCTGTACATAACTATATACAATTCACCTACGATAAAAATTTCCTCCTGGAATTTCTGTTTTTATATACACTACAATGTGTGCGCTTTTGATCCACTTAGTTAAAAAAGGAAGAGAAATTATTTGAAATTCTCTTCCACAAAATAAATTTCAATTTTTTTTTTAATATTCTTTCCTCTCCTTCTGTCTGTGTCTCTGTCTCTGCCTCTCGCTTTCTTTCGAATCGTTCTGTTTCTCTGGCTTCTGTTTTCCAGCCTCTAAGCGACACGGGGCGTGGCCATCTCATCGGGTAAGATGAGTTCGGGATGGACCCGTATCTTGCGATGAGCATGTCGCACTTTATGCGGCGGCACCAGTAACTTGCTACTTGATGGCTGCTGCTTAATGGACGCCACTCGACCACTCGCGTCCACTTCTCGGTCTGGGCTGAATTGATCCAGATTAGTAGGACGACGTCGACCTTGTCCACTACTCTGCTGCTGCTGATTCTGTTGCTGAATCCTGTTCCGTTTGGCAGTCACGATGGTCGTCGCAGTGGTCACAGGACGAAGCGGAGGAGGCGTGTTCTTGGTTTTTTTGGGCTTTTTGGTAACCTTGCTCTCCGTCGCATCCCCTCGGTTCCTGTGGTTCTTGTCGACCCTTTCGACGTCTGGCCTTTTGGTCGTCGGTCTCCTCGCATTGTGTTCCTGCGCTTTAGGTTTGGATTTCCGCGTTTGGGGCTGAATACTGGACGCACTTGAGCCAGTAGGGGTAGGGGTGTGATGGTTGCGTCGACAATGCTTTGGTCGACGACACCGCTCGCCAGCTAGTCGCTGACCTCCCGTGCTAGCGACGTCAGGGGTGAGACAGGGTGGGCATTTGGATTTCTTCTTAGTAGTACTGGGGCTCCGGTTGGGCTGGGGACGGGGAGAGGGTGTGTGAGTACTGGGACTGTTGGAAGCGGGAACTTTGGTGCAACGGTCGGCGCAGCGCGAAGCCTCGGGCGGGAGCACATAATCGGCCGGTAAGAGAAGGGCGTGGTTTGGGTGACGATGGTTATGGTGGGGGGCGGAGCTGGCCCACTGCTTGCTGAGACTAGCGAGATTCATTCCTTCCGGTAGCGTGACATTGCGTACGGGAAAGAACTGGGTGAATTGGTCGTTGGTTCCCAAAGAGCTAATGATCCGGCCCTCGGGAGACCGCAAGGTATGCAGCCGTAATTTGCAGGCCGAACCCGTGCTGCTGCTCAATGCCACGTACAGCGCCTTTTGCTCCGTCGAGTAGCGGCTCGACGTGTACGTGTTGTACCAATTGTTTTCGATGTTTTCACGTAAGATGCACTCTTCGGACAAGTTTCTCTGTCAAAAAGAGAAAGAAGAGCAAATTTAGCTACTTGAGTTCATAAAACCATTAGTCATTAAGTCTACTTAAGCTTATAAAACTTGGCCACTAAACGCCTGTCTCGACATCTGAACACATTTCGTTATATTTACGTTTTAGATCATTGAAACGCCTTTTCGATGACCACGCTCTTAGTTTCCTTCAAAATTGCATGCGTGTTAATATGATGCATCCGTTTTAACCAAAGTTCCACTCTGTAAATGGGATTTTTTGGCCTTTTCGAATCTTTAGTTTTTCTTCACTTCTTTCATATTTTTTTAGTTTGTAATTTCATTTTATTTATTTTTTTTTGTTTACTAAAGTTTTACTCTGTAAATGGAACTTCGTGCCAATTTTTTAATCTTCAATCTTTTTTTATTTCTTTCATCGTTTTTGGTTTCTTTTAGTTTGTAATTTTAATCATTTTTAGTATAGAAAAATAAAGGGGGTTATTTGTTTACGCAAGTCTTCTGTCAGAAGCAGGTTTTGTCGGGCTGAGGGAAGTCTGGAGTGTAAATTGCCTGTATTTAAGGGGAAAAGTTAAGGAAATTTTGCTGTGAAAATTGCGACCAAGCGACTCTTTTTGTCAGTTTTTTGTCTTATTTTCTCCCCTTCTCTAATAGGCAACTTATTTTTGCCATAAGAATTTCTGGCGGAGAGCTTAATCACCTATTCTACGCAGGTAAGAAAAAGATGCTCTTCACCTTTACTTTCCCTTCATCTATCACTGTCGCGGGACATTTTATGTAGTTGCGCTGCTTTTCCGCCTTGCTTGTCGGTATTTTTCATTTTTCAAAGTCAGAATTTTGCAAATGGCCTAATGAACCTTGCTGGGGTCTTTTTCAGTTTCTTTTTCTCTTTCTTTTCCTTTTTTGTCCTTTTATTTAACTGAAATAATTTGGTCGGAGGAGACAAGTGAAATGGAAACATCATTGGCACGCGGTTACAATATCTAAAAGCTAACATGTCCCAAGTGCGCGGCCCGGTTCTCTTAATCACACAGCCGCCAGCATTTTTCGTATCTGAAAAAGCTGGCCTGGCTTAGCATGGTGTCCGTACCGGCTACTCGTTATGCATATTGGAGAGAGATTTTGACCATCATTTTCTCTGCATTTTCCTCAAACCAAGGAAAACCAAAAACGATCAATCCGTCTATCGTCACTCCTTTTGTGTTACTAAAAAATGGACAAGTTTCGGGGTATAGGAAGAAAACAAACGTTGGTTGAATGTTAAAGATTTTGAGGACTTTTTTGAGGAGTTCTTCGCGAAGGAGAGAAAAAATAAAGGAGTCTCAAGCATTGTTGTCTGCTAAGGTTCAATTAGTAGGGGGTCGACGATTAGCTGCTGTCACGTAAGACAAAGAACCCCCGTCAAGCAACCTGTATGTATGCACAAGACAGCATCCCGGATCCGGATGGATTCATATTCTAGTTTTCTTTTTGTTTAGTTTAGACTAGTAGAAGTAGACACTTTTTGACAGAAAACACAGTAGACAGTTTTTGAGGAAGGCTTTAGGTGGCTCTATTATTTAACAGGAATTCCTCACAAGTCTGAGGCTTTTAACTTGGTTTATTTCCAGCGACTTAACTCTTTTTTTTTGGGGGGGGGGGACTTGGTGGAATCCATCTAACTTGTTAAGGCAACAGGAAAATGAAGGTAAAGTTAGCAGCAGCGTTAATTAAGAGCTCGCAATAGTTATTGAACATTGAGCAAGCATTTGCGTTGCGTTGTGGGCCGAGCCTGTGTGAGAAGAGTCAAGCCTCCCAAGGCGTGCGCTCGTAAGATATTGCATCGAGTGACGTGCAGCTTGCGTGTGGTATTTGGTAGGGAAATATAATAATATGCGAGACCCAGATGACTAGACGAGGAATATAAGAAAAGCTTAGAGAGAAAGAGAGAGAGAAGGGGGGGGGGGGGGGGGGGATTGTTGCATACCTTGTTGTCTAGCAAAAAGAAACAAAAAAATAACAAGGCAACCGGCCTTGCCTCCGGTCTTTAGGTCGATTCTACACTATACACCTGGTTTAGGTTTACCAGTGTTGCCTATACATACATGATGATACATGATGTATTCTAATATTCCAAAATTTATCTCTCTCTCTCTAATATATTCTCTAATAGAGAGAGAATATATTAAAGAGATAAATAAATAGACATATATGTATATATAGATACATGCATAGATGTAGAACACGTATAGAGAGAAGATTTCTTCGATCTTCCGTGTATTTTAAAATTTTCCGTGAAGAAACGAAAAGTGTTAAGACTTTTTTAGTTCAAAATCACTGCGTGTGATAGCGGCGTTGAGGAAAACGCGTCATTATGCATGCTTGCAGCGCAGTAATATACCTCACGCAAGGTTACAAGACCTGTCAGCAGCTTGATTTTCCTTCAAATCGCGATCCAATGTTTTTTTTTTTTACATTTTTTCTTTCTTTCTTTCTTGTTTGGCTAAATATTCCAGAAAGTCTATACTTTGCTGTCTTCCGCTAGAGATTTTTGGAGCTTAAGCCTTGTTATGGGAACCACGTGATGTCCGATTTTGTAGTTTAATTGGCTGTTACGGTTACCGTTTTATGTTGAATGAACTTGGCGTTTAGATGAACTTGCATGGTTTTATATTTCGAACGTAAAGCAGGAATTTTGATGCAGATGGCTGAATCACGATTTTTTTTTTTACATTTTTATTTTATTTTTTATTTTAGGCCCCGTCCCGGGTGGAAATTAGGGGGCTGGGAGTCAGTATTAGTATAAGACCAGGTGTTGCAATAGGATTGAGATGTTAAGTGGGATTTGTTTCGCATCTTAAGTAGCCACGGTCAAGTTTTGTAGTGGATGCTGAGCGCGGAGAACCCCAGCCAAGCCAGAGAGACAGCGAGCGAGAGAGAGCGAGGCAAGATATGCAAAGAGAGAAAAAGAAGAATATAGAAAGGTTGGGTCTGCCGCAAGCCAAAAAGCCCAAAGTCCGCGCAGTATAAGAGGACCACACAAAATGCAACCTTCTTGGTAATATACACACACTCATGCAATGTTAGTTTTCTTCTACAGTTTGATTTCAGCTTGAAAAAACTGAATTTACACAAAAAAACGCGGTAGGATTTTGTTTTCTTAAACTTACCGATCCGTAGAGCATGCCGCATTTGTTGAGGCACAAGTAATGTCGCGAAGCAATTCCCCGTATGTACACGTGGCCAATCTTGACTGCCGATTGCTCCAGGATGGCTATGATAAAATAAACAAGAATATAAAAATTAGATATTGCAGTGATTTTTTTAAGCGACCAAGTATGTGGCTCTATTGTACCCCTAAAGATTTGCGTAAAGGCGTTCAATTTGAGAAGAAGCTGTGTATATGTGTGTCTATATGTGTGTGTGTGTGTGTGTGTGTGTGTGTGTGTGTGTGTGTGTGTGTGTGTGTGTGTGTGTGTGTGTGTGCGTGTGTGTTGTGTGTTGTGTGTTGTATTATACCTGTTCTGCATGTCAATTGATCCTGTTTGCCCTGCTTGGGCTACCTGTCATTACGACCAAGAAACAACTTATTTTTCGTCGTCTCGGTGTATATCTTTTCCATGATTCGTCGTTTTGCTTTTTGCTTCTTGTACTGTACGTGTGTGTCGTGCTGTCGTTCGTAGTGTTCGTTTTCAATCGTGTTTTTTTTCTTTTTTGCTTCGTTCTGTGCAGCTGTTGAGAATTCGCGGAAAAAATTATGGGGGTTTCTGATAAATTTGGTGTATTTTTTCTTTTTTTGGGCCAGAAAAAGCTGTTCCGGGAGTTTAATTAAAGGGAAAGGGGGCACTCTGTATGGAATTCTTCTTTTGCGAGGCTTCGTTGTTGCCTGGAATGAAGACAACAGACGAGGTTGAAAAGGGAAGCTGCACCGAGGGGCCAATTTATACATCAGGTGATGTTGGCGATGAGCGAGTTTGATAGCATATGAGCAACCTGTTTGGGCTGCTCGAGAAGGTCGCTTCGGTAGCTTTAGTCATGTCAGTGTTAAAAGCCCTGTCAAGAACTTGCCGAAGTCCTCACTCTATGCACGCCCTGGCAAAGAATGCACATATATTGCACAGATGCAAAGTTATATTTCTATAAATATGAAGGCCCGCGCGCGGTGATGGGCTGGCTTCTTTTTTTGACACCTGGCGCGTTTTACAACCACAACAAGGCTTTCTATTGTGAAAGACCCATTCATGGCCCATTTTCGTCTTCTTTTTTAACCTCGCTCTTTAAAAAAATATATAAAAAATTTATTGGGTTATCATTCTCCTACGGGCATTTTTACCAGATTTTAACGTCTTTTCACCAGATTTTGTCAGATTCTGTCCCGTGTTAATGTACATGTGGTCCCAAACATGCAGTATTTCAGGTTCAGAACATTAGTTTCTCGAAATCTTGATCTTTTCTGGCTTTTAATTTGGTCTCCGTGTTTGAAGGTTTGTTGGGCGAATGTAAGAGGAATGCATTCTTGCCGCGTGTCGGTGATGAAAAAAGAAAAGGCTCAGCAAGTCAATACAAGTTCTTTTTTCGCCCCATTCTTTTTAACGGTATTTTACCTCGCCGATTTCCATGCATTTCTAATGAGAAGCCATCGCAATATTGGATCTGTTTTGCCGTCTGGGGCACCAGTCATCTCATTTCTAATAATGTAATCTAATAACACGCGGCAACTTTTTAAGTTTAATGTTCTAATACTTGGCGTACAGTACTGAACTGCACTGTACTATATTTTGCATGTAGTAAGCTTAGGACCCAAAATTCACTCCTTTGAGTCCGTTTCTCTATTTTCCCTTGCCTGTATGGTTTTAGGTAAAGTTTTGTATGTGAACATCGCTACAAGAAGTAAATGAGAGCAAGAGTGGTTATTTTTCTTAGGTATTATTTTTCTTTTAAATTGCGGAGCTGTGTTCTCTTTTGGCGAGTCTGGCAATCTTGAAAAGGAGCACATGGTTGCAAAGATACAAGTCCCCGCCTTTATTTGCTAACCGGTGCATGTGTCCAGCGCAGAGGCGGATGTGAATATGTTAATAGGGAACTCGTTTGGCAAGGCTGCAGCGACTTTGATTGAGACGTCAAAAGGTGCTGTAATGGAATGACCCTCGAAGCCACTCTGTGTAGCTAAATTGACGACAGCTTTATGTTAAGTCAGGACCCCCAAAAAAGTGAATTATAAACCAAATTACATACCAAACAAACCTACCTAAATTCTCAACTCTTTATATGTGTGTGTGTGTACGCTTAGAAAAAATATAGATTACAAAAAGTCCTTTCTGGTCTTAGAGTTATCTTAATTGGAGCTGGAAGAAAACGTTGAATTTGTCATATGAAACATTTTTAGGAGGCGGAAACCAGCTTTTGTATAATAGACACACACACACCAAAAGTCTATTGTCTGCGCACATATACCCAAAGCCCCTAACACCGCTATTCTTTAGCCGTGTTGTTTTGTCTAAACCGGTTAGCCGAATTCAAAGAATTCATGAGTTCAGGCCCAAGCGAGTTCTAAAAAAAATCTACCTATGTAGTACAGCTGTGCAATATTTGGGCCTCTTTTCAACTCTGCGAGATTTATTTGCGAACCTTGAAATTGCCCATGTGCTCCACACTTCATTAAGATAGAGAGTGTGGGGTAACAGGATTGGAAGTTTCTATCACGATATATTTCTTTCTTTCTTTTAACCTAAGTAACACGGCTTTTGAATTTCGGTGAGTGCCACACGCTTGTCACGGACTTTGCTGGTTGAGAGACCGGGAAAGAGAAAGAGTGTATGTGTGTGTGAGATAGATAGACAGAGAGCAAGAGAGAGACAGAGAGAGGGGGTTGGGGGGGAGACTCATTAACCAGCCCCTTGTTCTCTTATTCTCGGAGGGACTTTGCTTACGGATCCTTTTTTCCTACTTCGGACAGTCCTTGTGACAAGTCATGCACACCTGTTTTTGTTTTGCTGTATTTTTGCATTGATTGGCACCAGGTAATCCATATACATTAACCGTAGCAATAAGTGGTAAGAGGCTTTAAAGGACCGATAAAAAAAAGCTGGGAGCTTTTTCATTCTTGCCTTTGTCGTGATGTTGATGCTAATCATGGACGCGTTCATCAGTAGTATTATGTATTGGAAGAGGGGGAGGGGGCTTAGGGGATGGGATCTAACAAGGGTTATTCCCAATGTAAAAGCATTGTATTGTATTGAGAGAAACAAGAGAAGGAGAATAGGAGACGATGAGGGACCATGAGGAATTAACTCGTGTACTAACAAAAGAAGGCAAAAAGGAGTCTATCCAGCAATATTAGACAGAAGTGAGCTGAACTGAACGGTTTTTGCTTTTCGGGGGGTTTAGCATCGCAGCTGCCCATCACTTTGTGGCGTCTCATTCATAGCACGGCTAATAGAGCGGCGAGGGAAACGACTCTTTATTACCCAATAATACCACGCACGAGTGGCTACCCAGACCAGACCAGCCCGGCTTGATTTGATTGGGTAAAAGAGGACCATAAGTAATGCACATATGTACAGTACATTACCGTACTGCACCGTAAGTAAGTAAAAAGGTCTGTATCCGAAAATCCCAGAAACAAAAGAAGATTCCTAACGAAGAAAAAAAAGGGAGGACGTGTGTATTTACTTAGTCAGCTTAGATGATACGCTTGTCAACAATAGGTCTGGACCAATACACACTCTGGGACTCGTTTGGAAAGCACTTGATTAGCTGATTTTGTCTTGTTTCCTTTTCTTTTTTTTCGATTTTATCTTACTGTTTTCTCTTCTCTTTGTTGTTTTCGTTGTATGCAGTGTTTAACTAATATGGCAAGTTATTAATACATTGGAGCGCTGATGAGAAGTTAGTTGTATCAGTTTTGGGGCTGGGTAATTGAAGGGAAGAATATTTGGTGGTTTGGAGAAGAGGAGAAAATAGTTGCATGAAATTTAACAGCTGTGCGCGCAGTTTTGGGTGCCCCAGCTTGGCGGGAAATTTAGCCCCGTGCACTAGGGCCGGGTGGGCTAACAACCCGCGGTCAGGGGTATAAGCATCCCATTACATGCTCCATATCGTTTCTATAAATAGGTGGGTATTTTCCCAAACGACAGATAAGACAAGCCAACAGGGGCCAGCCAAAACTGTTCTGTTCGCCAAAGCATTAGCGACCGCTCAAGCTCAACAACAGATTGAACTGCTCTGCGCTCTAAGAGACTTGTATATACCCTATTCATACCTTCGTTTGCGAGGAAAACTTGGGAAAGAATTCAATGCGTGTCTGTGTTTGTGTCTGTTTAGGGTGGGGGGGGGAGGACGGCTTTTACACGGGGCTCAATTGTTGAGATTTCCTTGATAGGTAAGGGGGGAAATGGTAACTTGATTCGTTTTTAAACTCACCACGGGCTTCGGGATGTTAATATATTATAGTACGCGCGTGCCGGAGTGGTACTTGAACCAGCTGAGTTATTTGATCTGGGTGTATGTTTGCTTCATGTAGAGGGTGTGTGGGGGGAGGACTTTTAGCAGAAGCTGTGGGTTTGGTTTGTACCCCCCTTTCTTGTCAAACTCTTTCCGTTTTAGGTGCCGATGTATCAATAGGACGGGGGTGGAATTTGAGGCACGACGAGACGACAGATTGTAGTTTGGTAGTAGGCGGATCAGGGCTTCTGGGGGGGGGGGAGGTAGGGGGACTCGGTATTTCCCATCTGGCGTGTATTGAGGCCGTTTAGGTACTGTGGTTGTACCTAAAGTGACCGTTTTGTGTGCTTCTGTCGTGAGTCTAATCTTTCATCAGGGCAAATTCTGCGTCAGAGCTCCGTGCTGGCAGATTTTCGCTCACGTTTTCGTTTTTAGGTTTGATAAGAACGTTGGAGGTTGTTAAGGTATGCCAGTATGTGGACAAGAGGTTTTATGTAGGTCACGTTTTTAAGGTTTGATGAGTTGTCCGTAAGGTTGTGAGAAGCTGCTGGAAATCAGTTGGAACGCCACGCTAATTCTGCCAAAATGGTGAATTTGCCAGGCATACTTTTCATGCGGTATAGGTATAGCTAGTTGTAAAAGCCAGAAATGGGTTGATTCGATAAGTTGAGAATCTCCCGGTTATGTATATCGGGTGCTGCCGTGGTACAAAAGAGCAAGCGAAGGAGAGAATGAAGACGTCAAGAAGGGCATGTTAGTTAGTTAATGGCGGAGAAACCTTGTGGGGTTATAGAGATTAGAACAGTTGAGAATATATCCGTCTTGCTCCGTCTGAATAAGTTGGCGTACCCTCCTCTTTTTGTTTGGCTTGATAGGATAAAATGGTGCATCTGTGTTGGTGTTCTGGCTGTTCCCAGGTTGTCGAGACCAGTCAGCACTTCTATCTTCTCTGTTGGAGAGCAGGAGCACGCTATGCAACGTTCCGAGTTGACGTTATGCATGATAATCAGTCCCGCTGAAACAGCTTTCTAAAAACGTTCTCTTGGGCCTCGGAAAGAATTGAGCCGTCAGGATCGGCGAGATGGTTCAATTTACTTTCAAAAGGTCCACTTTTCTTGGTAGGTTAACCTTCGCATATGGTTGTCATGAAAGCGTTCACTGAAAACGTTCGATTTGCCTTAAAAAATAAAATTTGACCAGGTGTGTTCTGTGGATGTCTTGTTTGTATATGGAGTTGAGTTGAGTAAGAAGCCGTACGGGGGCATAGTCCTGAAAGTGTATTTTACAGGGCTTTAATTAAGAAAGAATTCCTCATATACAACACAATGTTGTACTACCAAAACCAGCAGTCCGGGTCTTTCCGCGTGCATGGAGGAAAGAAAAGTCTTGACTTGACCGCACACCTTGCATTCTGTAACACCGCGTGGTGTGCGACTTGCTGATGGGAGCCACACTTGGTGGCCTCTGTGTGCAACGCCCAATCCTCATCGCATTGGACGCGGAGATGAGAACCAAGAGAGAGCGAGAGAGCTTGCTGGTAAACTAGCAGTTCATGCAAATGAAGCAGAAAATGAAACAAATCGTTGCTAGACTCCGGGTAGACCTCTCCATGTCCAAGTATGGCATGCGAGCCAACAAGCAGGACAAAAAAAGCGGCAGCAGCTGATGAAGATGTCTTCTTCTTCTTCCTTGAGCATTTTATATCCCCAGCGATGTTCCCTGTAGCCTCAGCCCGGTCTGGTCCGTTCCGTTGCTTTCGCAAGGAGTACTAATGAAGTCGTGCTTTCCGTTGTTTTTCTCTCTCCCTCTCTCGCTTAAGCTGGATCTCACATATCCTACTGCATCCCGTAGTGGGAACTCAGGTCCCAACTGAATCCTTTACTAATTTCAGTTTACCCCGCTCGAAATAAAACAGAAATCAACCTCAAATCTCAAAATATCTAGCAACTTGCTTAGCATTCATTGCTCCCGTACGAGCTTGAATGGCGTTTTTTAACAATTAAAAAAATTGTGTCTTTCGCAACAAGACTTGCAAACATTTGACTTTGTTATGTTCGTGAAAGTACACATGTGGCGCTTTTTTGTGTTTTGTCGAACGTTAGCGGGATAAAGAAATTATATAGGGAAAGGGTTTTCTATGCGTAAGGGTTTCTATGCGTAAGGGTTTTATAATTGCGTACAGGGTTTTCTAACTGTACCTATGTTCCTTGAACGGGTTCCCGTTGTCGACAAAGGGAAACCCTGCCGCTCTTTCTTACACCCTTACAAGTGTGTAAATATGTCCGTTGACGGTTGAGCTTTTGAGGAGACAAGCCACGAAAGGGAAAGAAGAGATATCTCTCTCGCAGGACGACAGGAAATAAAAAGCATCAACTTACCAAACGCGCTGCCTTCATGCGTAGTAGCCGTGACGGTGCCGTTGGGTAATATTTGCAAATAACGATAACTCTTGCTCATCAAACGAATAATGGATCCTTCCGGATTGCCCCCGATGGGCGGTCCGCTCGAGATGGACGAAGCCGCGGCTGCAGGAACCATGCTCTGTGCGACTCCGGAGTTGGACGTGGCACCCATGCCGCCACCGAGGATCCCAGAAGTCAGGCTATGACTGGCTCCCGCCGGATTGGAAGGGTTGTTGGGGTGGTGGTGTCCCAGCATATTCAGCGACGTTATGACTGGATGAAACGGGGGATGCGAAGGGTTAAACTCGGCTGCAGGTCCTCCACGCGGAGGTACTGGTAATGCCTTCAAGCGATCCGCGGAAATCATACGTGTACCGCGCTGATGTGATAACGGCAACGGCCCGAGACGATCACCGAAAGTGGAACTACCAACAGCAGGTAGCTGTAGGACCTGCCGCACGCCGTGGACGTGAGGCAGCGAGCAGTAGAAATGGAGGAAGAGGCCGAGCAGTACGATCCAGCGAGTGGAAGTGGAACGGGGATGGGACGACGACAACGACGACGCTTTCAAGGAAGAAGAGGGGCAGCAGCAGCAACAGCCGAGAAGAGGACAGGTCCCGAGGCCGCGCTGAGGGCCAGGCCTCATGACGGCCTCGCCCGCAACAACGTGTCAACCGTTCTCCACAACACACATATATATGATCGGATAACACGCGACACACACTTTTCGAGGCTGTTAGCTCCACTTGATTCTCTGCGGGTGAAAAAAAAAAGTGACGGGGACGCGAAGAATTACGGGTCAGTTTGGTAGTTCTTCACTCGAGTAAAGAAAACCCTAACCAATTTTTTCTCTGGCTGGAAAGCTTCCTTCCAAGTGGAAAGGATCACAACAGGCAGCGGACGGTAGTAGTCGGAGTCGCAGTTACTCCCAGACTCATGTCTGCAGCTAGCGTGTAGCAGTAGGTTTCGTAGGAAGGGGAAGAAGGTTTGCACCGGACTGGCGACGGTCACGAGAAGATCCGCTGAAGATGTACGCTCCGGCATGAAAAGCGGCGCCGATGTTTTTGCGGAGGAGGAGGAGGAAGGAAGAAGTAGGTGGATTAAATGGCCAGATTTTCAGTGGTGACAATCGAGGTGTGGGTGCACTTGCTTTCTTTCTTTAAACTATAACTACCACGTCAAACACTGTGGACAAATGACACGACGGAGGCGGAGTGTAACACGCGGCATAAACTCGGCCAAGCCAAGGAGGATTCCCGCGACCGCGAACACATATGCGCATGGCGAACCGCAGATGAACAACCCCACCACCTTCGCCACTTCTTTTTTTCCTTCAAAGGGGATTCGACGCCACACGAGAATATAACACCACTTTTGTTCAGGATGGACACAACGCCTACGAATACGAACGGGAGAGGTGGTTATAGAAGCTTAACAGATTTAGTGGCCCCAGAGTAAAAAAAAAGGACAAAAATTGCCCCAAACTACACCAGTTAAGGACTGCGCGGGTCCAGCAAAGCCACACACTTATAGTACCAAGCCGCTCCAGGACTAGTACCTACCACTACAACTCGCCAGTAGTATTAGCCAGAGTGTATCATTAGGCCGTCTTCTTCGGCACATGGCATGGAACTGTAGCACCAAAACCCTCACTGTAATCCTCGGTTGTTGACTGTTGTCGTGCGTGGCTGTACATTTAATATTGGTAACAATATTCCTTGGCTAGTGCAAAAACTCGCATGACTCCAGCAGGAATGCTTGGATATGACAACAATGCTGAAGATGCTCTTGGTGGAGGCGATGACACTGTTGGCTTGTGACCACAGGACATCTTGACTGCAATACTTCCCCTTTTTTCTTTTTCAAAAGGTCTTGGGGGTTCCGGGCGACAAGGCTTATTTTTTGTTTTGTTTGGGGAGTTGGAGGATTTTTTTTTTAAATACTTGTAAGATTGTTTAGGTGGGAATATGGATAATATATTTATATAATATATTGTATGTAACAATAGGATTCTTGTATGTATTGTAAAACTGGAGGACTTGTGAACAGGAGCACAGCAAAGACCCTACTGATGAGGCCCGGGGTCCCCCTCAATGTAGTTTGCCGACAGATGGGGAGGGGGCCCAGTTAAGGTTCTTGGCCATGGGTTGGTCCCGAACCGGGGATATTATAGAGAAGCTCTCACCGGCCTCCCCCTGACGGAACTTTTGACTGTAAATATCCTCGCACTCAATCTGAATCCTTTTTTTTTTTAGTATTTCATTTGGTGAGATTTGTAGGAAAGATTTTTTACTGGGCCCAAAACGCCCATACTGGCAATTTAGGAAACAATTCATTATCTCGGAAGACGTAAACTTGACTAGGAAAAAGAAGTTTAAAAATCAGAGGAAATAGAAAAGGAAACGATTTTTTTTTTTGCTCACTGAAGAATTTTTTTGAATGACGATTTCCGTTTTCTGGAGTAAAAAGGTGTGTCGTTATCTCGTTGAAATTCCACCTGGTCTGGAACTTCAAACGTGGAAGTTATAAGGGTACATTGGCGTCATTAACTAGCCAGGTCATGAATTATCTTTCTTGAATTATCTCACGGTTCAATGACGAGACTGTTGGAATTTTCGACGTGTTGGGGCTCGTAATCATAGTTAGGACTTTGCTTTTTAATCATGTTTTATTGTTGAGGTGCCGAGGATAGATAGAAAAAAAGTAGGAAAGTTATTTTTTTCGCGTTTTTCGTCGCTTGCTTTTTATATGTACGGTAGAAAATAATAGAAAGGGTCGTTGGTGGTATAGCATCGGTTTTTGGCTAGAGGCTGTAATAGCCCATTTGTTATGGGCGGCGGCAAGCTTTTCGTTACGCTCTTTTTCTTAGGGGAGAAAATGCAACACACAGGTGTTTGTTTTGTATAACCAGGTGTCTTTACAACTTTATCTTGTAACAGCCCTCTTCTCTCTAACCCAAAAGAAGTCCCTCCCGCATTATGTATCCCGCGTCACGATACAGAATGTACAGTACCTCATCCCCTCCTACGTTCTCCTCCGTCCTTTGGCTTCCCAAAAATGTTAACCCTTTACTTTAAGTCCCCCACAAAAAAAAAATTATAAGTTTCTGACATTGGCATTTTCTGGCCCAAAGCGTATATCGAGTTGGCTTTGGGGGGGAGAAAGGGGTTTATTTTATTTTATTGGAATTGAAACGTTTGTAACTGCTTTCCGCGTGAAGGAAATCTTGTTAGATCTTGGATAGGGGAGAAAAAAAGCCTATGGCCATGCATAGGTCGTCGCTTTGAAGATTGATGAGACAGTGCTAGGTAAAGATATTTTGCTCCAGAGTCGACTGAGTTGGTCGTCTTTGAACAGGATCGCGTAGACCAGACAGCCAGTGAAAATCAATTATGGTCCGGTATACCCTTGACCAAAGATGGGGTACTCCCCCCCCCACCCCCCTTACCGATTTTACTTTATTGTTTTAGATATTTGGCTCTTGATTTACTATTTTTGGTGAATAAGTTTGACATAAACGCTCTTTAATTGTAATCTTTTTTTTATATAGTAAAACGTTGATGGAGCTTTAATTGCAATCTTTTTGACATAAAAAACGTTGCTTAAGTTTTTTTGGGGGTTTTTATTTTGTCAGGAAAAAGGCTAACGAAGCCAAAAAAAAACGTGTAATGAAATCGTTCCTAAGTAGTTAGTGAAATTATAGCAGGAGCGAAAATAAGAACAGATATACAAGGAGCTTCGGATCCCCCGAGTCACGAAACCACGTCGGACCAAATACAATAATATTTAGGCTCTCTCCAACTTCAAAGCCCGTGGACGTCGACGTCTGCATTGGATGGTATAACAGCATCGTTTCTAAACCAAGAAGATGCTGCGCATCTTGTCTTGTATGTGTTTAGTGAAATGGTACACTCTCTCTCTATGTCTCTCTTTCTCTCTCCCGCTTTACGCCGTGGGCTCCCACACATCGTTAAATCAGAGCGTAACACATGTAAGCATATAGGCGCCGTATTGGCGCCTAAATGCTATATATACGCCTATATACTCTCTCCCTCTCTTTATATATATATATATATATATATATATATAAAATCTTCTCTTGTACCTGGCAATGAGCTGCTTCATGTTGATCTTACTTCATTTCTGTGCCATCACTTGGACCAGCCAAACACGCACACACACACACACACATACATACTGGCGCCCAAAAAAAATTGGAAAAAGTGATTATATCCGACCCGCCAAAAGGTGTCTGGTTTAGACTGCAGCATCTCCGCTTTAGCGCTTTGGGACGCTCATGCAAAACAATACTCCAGCTATTGTTATATTACTATATAGACTTGGATGCATGGCACCAGACACTGCTGGACTTGCTGGTACACATGGTTATGGCGGCGCGAGTCGAGTCTGGCGGGATTGAAGTCCAAAGCTTGGGGCTTTTTTTCTTCCTTTTTTTTGTAAAGTATGCCCCTTGTTCTGCTAGCTCTTGTTAACTCTTTTGTTAAAAGATCTCCAAAGTTAGATTCAGCTATCCGAGCGGGTTCATGGGTCAATCTCTCTGATGGGGATATCCCCTCCCCTGTCTTGTAACTGCCTGCATGCTACCATTTTTATTCTTATTCTTTTTTATTTTTTTTATTTTTTTATCTTTTGGGGTGAGTGAGGAGTTAAATTGCGAGAAATGTGTAACAGGAGAATAGAGTTTACATGTACGAGGCACTCGACAGCAAAGAAGTGTCTTTTACTATTTTCAAGTTTTTTTTTTTGGGTCTCGAGCTTCCAAAGGTTTACCTATTCTTCTATCGCGCGTTCTTGTCTCATGTGATTTTCTATTTGTCTTTTCCCAGGTATCGGCGTCCGGAGTTTCCGAATCGATTCTGAGCCGCTCTTTTGATAATCGATCCCAACCTACTTTACCTGGCGTATTGGTGTTGTGTCTTTTGTTTTCCAAGGAAAATCTGGCGAATGCAAAACTTTAGGAGGAACTAGCGAAATAAAAGTAAAGCTGTGAATGTGTACAAATTGTGGTCAAGCAAGTCCAAATTAAACATGGCTACCAGGAGATTGATGCAACCTCTAAAAATAGCTGTCTTTACTGGCAGAACAGTAACCTCCAAATCTAGCGCGAAAAAGTCTTGGAGCAGTTATCTGACAGGTGCAGCAGGAGCCCTCGTTGGTGGTACGTTGATAGCAGGATATTACTACAATGGCCAAACCAATTCCAATCTTATATCATCCGGTAACTGGACGGTAAAGGCATCATCGTCATCCAAGAAGGTAGAACAAAAATCTTTTGCAAACACTCTTGGGCATAGCTTTCGAAACGTTACTGTTCTCGTATCATGTGTATTTATTATTTCGTAATATTTTTAGTTTGCATACATTGTCTGTTCATGGCTAAACAAGAGCCTTTATTTATAAGAGTTCAGACAGTTTTTTTTTGGGGGGGGGGGGGGGTGGCGAGACTTCGATCTGGCAAAAGAAAGGGGGTAGTATAGTTTGTATGTATAGGCAAGCAGAGCCAATGAGATTCACATCTCATTCCCAAAGTGCTTGGGAGATAGCTTTTGTGGTACTGCTTGTCAGCAGAAATTGTAAAGGGAAGCGCAGTTTCCTTTTTCCTGTGCTTCTGTCTGTCCCTCGCTCTCTTTCCTCTTTTTCTGACTGCAACTAATGCGGTGGGAGACGAAAGTGGAGACTCGCGTATGGATTTGACGAGTCATTATTGATACATTTTCCCCACGCTGCCTGGCGTGCCCGAACTCCATTATATCTATATGATATACTATATAGGCCGGGATAATGATCTTAAAAGGCGATTGGAGGGATGCATTAGAAGTAAACTACTTGTACAGAGCCAGGAAGGGTGTACTGCACAGTACGTCAAGACAGGAAGCCACCCTCGCTTTCCGTACATACCCCCTCCCCCTCTCTCCCCGAAAAAGGAAAAACAGGTCGTTTTCAGGGCTCCCCCCCCTGCGTGATCAGCGAATTAATTAGTCTCGTGAAGGTGCACAGTCCAGTACGAAACACACATAACTCTGGCGCGCTCTCCACCCACGCATGTTTTTTTTTTCTTCGGCTTGTGTAAAGGCGCTGACCGATTAGCTGGTTATCTCCGCCCCCGCCGCCAATTACCCCGTAGCCGTCACTAACGTTTTGATAATGATGTACAGTGAAAAGTGGTGCGTGGGATGCTAATATGTTTGGTGTACGTCACCCGATTCACACCTTGTGACTCCCTCTATTTTATTACTGGAATTCCTGGCTCTTTGGACTCTTTTAAGCTGGGGTGTGAACTTTATAGACTTTATAGGTTGAATGGTCCTCTCCCCTCCCGTGTTTCCGCCTGCCATGTCACATAAGTGTCACCTACCCACACCTGTCGTTCCAAAGGTCATTTCCATACAAGCTGGTATATAGTATGTGGGGATGGGGGAGATTGGTGCATGCCACTTCTTAAGTCTTTTAAGTGGAGCAAAATAGGAAGTGATTTAGGGATTTCTCCACAAATGCGTTTATTTTTAGCTTGCAGTTGGGAAAGCGTTTTCGAAGCTAATGGGGGGAGGGGCAAAAGTCAACGCAAAAGCAAAAAAAAAAAGCACAAAATATCTCGTTTATTGCACTTTTTATGCCGACCTTTTTGAAAGAATGTGATGAAAGAAGACATCTTAAGTTCTTCGTTATGAGTGCAATGTGAGAGAGCGAGACAGGTGTCTTGCTCCATCGAAATGAGGTTGTTGTTGTTGCTTTTTTGTATGTTCTAACATCTTGACTGTAGGATGCTGTTTTATTTTGCAGATGGAGGGGGGAGGAAGGAGGGAGGAAAAGGGGAAAGAGGGGGGCCAAAAGGTACAAAGCTTTCTTTATGCTGGCTGGGCAATTTTCCCGGCGTTGTGGCCAAGGCCTGGCCTGACGGGCTTCTTCTCGGACACCGCTAAGCGCTAACATCAGAGCGGACCGGACCGGACGGACTCTTTTGCTTATGGGGCTCTCTTCCATCACATGTCCCATATTAGGGCAAAGAGATAATGAACCTGGCACACACGTAGAGAGCTCTTAACAACCTGCAGCATATACAGTATAAAGACAGACCGCCCCTTGCTGAGCTTTTTTTCTTGTTTGGGAGGGGGGGGGGGGGATTTGGGGTTGCTATTCTTGTGGAAGTTCGATATGATAGAAGCAAAAGTCCTTTCGAACGAAAAGTAAGAGGTCTTCGTTTGCAATAACTGTTGACTGCAAGAAAACTATGCCGGGTTTTGGGGGGTTGGGAACCTAATTAATTCCAAGTCGATCAAGTGGTCAATGAATGCGATAGCGGATGCGAATTTCCCTATAGGAAAAAAAATAGGAATGGCATTAGAGATAATTGAAATGCAGACCGCGTGTGGCACTGTCAAGGCTGGGAGGGATAAATTAATGACTTGATCTGCAAGTATGAAAATCCAGTCTTCTTATAAGCCAAGCCAGCGAATTTTCATTTAGAGAGCTGGGAAAAAGAAAAGGGCGTTAGGGAATAAGAAAGATGGGAGAAGAAAGAGAGAGAGGGACAGGGCAAGGCCGTTGAGTTAACAATCCTTGAGGTCTTCATCACCTGGTCAAGGTGGTAAAGAAACTGTGCAGATGACTGGTTTTCTTGACGATGGTGTGCGGTCCAATGTGCGTGTGTGCGCGCGCATCCCTGCGTGTGGTTGTGTTGTCTTGGATGGGGAAATGTCTTGATTATGGCAGAAAATTTCCTTCTTTTTCCTTCCGCTCCTTCGCGTGTGTGTGTATGTATATGTGTGTGTGCACAAGGACCGAAATCTTTATGCGAGAGTACTTATGGAATGCTTGAGAGAAACTGAGTTGAACTTGAAGATAAAAATATACACATCTAACGGGGAAGAATGTACTGCAACTTGTTTATTCCGGGGCGTCAGATTACCATGGTAATTTACTGGCGATCAGGTTGTAAGTTCAATTATGCAGCCAGTCGGCCCTCCCAAGACGCAAGGGGCCTTTATATAAAGGGCAAGTATTAGCCAAGACGAAAGAAGCGATACGAGGCTATGCTGTGGCATGGCAGGAGGGAATCCCAACTGGCTTCGTTCTAAATTACGACGTGTATGCAAGTTTTTTTTCCTTTTTTTTTGTTTCCACTCGACCAAAAAGTCCCTGTTTAGTAGCATGCCGCGCGCTTGGATTACGGTTACCTGCCGAGCAGACCAGATTGAGATGTTCACATTTCCACCTTGCCGGAACGCCAGCAAAAAGCCCCTTGAAAGGGGAGGGAAGACAAGCCCCCCCATCCCAGAAATCACCTCCACGCAGGAGGAAAAAGCACTAAGAAAAGGGAGCCAAAGCAAGGTTTCTGGTCACCACCCATGCTGTTGGCGTACTGGTTTGCTGGGAAGATGTATTAAGAGTATAGAGTACGGAAGGAATTTTTGGTTAAGAAGCTTTTCCGTGGGATTGGGATTTGTCTCCCTTCCACGGCCAGGAGGACCAAGGAGTGACAAAACTTTGGGGTTGTTGTCTGTCAAGCTTTTAGGCACATTTTCAACTCTTGCTGACACGTTTACAGGCCGCGATTACGTGAAAATGGTTACGACTTTGCCTTGATGAACCCGAAGCTTTTGAACAACTCAACTCACAGCATTCCTCTGTTGGTCATCCTAAAACAAGTGTCACATGGAGACAACTATCGAGTGACATACCGTTTTACAACAGAGTCACGGAATGCGCCAAAAGCCCGGATGGAGGAAGGTGTCATAAAAGGTTGCTAAAGCAGCCCGAACTATTTATTGGGGGGCTTCTCATAAGGTCAATGTTTCAATGTGTTTCTCGTTTCCTTACCCCCGAAATGGAGACGTTTTTTAAAAAGAAGACAGAAGATTCTGGCAACGAGGTATTCCTAAAGTTGTTAAAGTTTGTCCGTACTAACGTTGGACGGGACATTGTCGGAGGCGATATTCGGGAACCGTGCTTTACCTTCTTTTGTCGTTGTATATATTTGAGCAAAGGTTTAGGGGGCAAAAGGCTCCTGCCGAGGACCACCGTAGTGGGCTGAGAGTTGATGTGGTTGCGGTCTTTTCTACAACTCCTTTTGACTGCTTTGAAATGTGGGTTATTTAGTAGTGATGGGCCAGGTGAGATGGAGAGAAATTTGCAGGTAAAAAGTCTCGGGATGAGGGCTGATCATCAAAGTACTTGGCATTTTGATGGATGATGACGTTTAGCGGGTCTTTTCAATGTTGTCCCCCCACCATGTGTCCTTTTTCTGCCTCCTTATCCTTTTAACCAGAGAATATTTACTCAAGCATACTTGACATATTTGGCGATTGAAGCGAAAACGACGTGGGAATATAGAAAGGAGAGGCGATTGGCAGTGGTTGGCTAAATGTTATCTTGTACTTTTTTTTTCTTTTCTTCGACAAAATGTAATGGAAACATGGCGATTATTTTTTTTATTATTATTTTTTTTTTTAAGCGCGCTTTGGATCCCATTGCTGGGGCTTCTGTCTTGGCCAAACTGTCCGCCCGGGAACGTCGATTCGTCCAGTTTGCCTCCACAGAACACAATGGACAGCTCTACATGACACCGCAAGACTTTTTAGAGAGCGTTATAGAAGCAGAGCCTCGACGTAAGTTGCTAGCTGCTTTTATTCTATTTTTCTTCTTAATTCGTTTTGGAATCATGCACAGATTCTGGGACTTAAAATCTTTTCTTTTTTGTTTATTTTGTACATCGGTGACAGCTCGGTTGAAACGCAAAGCGGTCGGAGAGCCCGATATCCTTCGCATGCAGAAAGCCACGCCTCCGTTGAAGAAGGGGTCAAATAGGACATTCCGAGATTTACGGGATCACGGTATGCTACAAAAGTTGTCCCTCATTCTACCTTTTTCAGTTTCTTTAAGTCATTGGGAAAAAGAAGCAGAAAACAAGAGGCAAAAAATAAGATAAGTAAATAAAATAAAATAAATAAATACAATAGAGCCTGGGGAAAATGTGTCGAGTCGCACAAGCAAACTCTTTTTTTAGTTTTTTCTTTTAGGTTTCTCAGAATATGTGTGTGGTAGATTTGGTATAGAAGTGTTCTCTGTATGCAAATTTGTGTCCAAAACTCTCGTTTGGTATTCTAGAGGAATGCTGGTCTACGGCGCCTCGCTTTTTCCCAGAAGGTGTTGAGCCACTTGGAGGGTTGCTAACAACCTCTCCTTCAAGACATTGATGACTTCTTTATTTTAGTTTTTCCTCTCCTCTGCTTCTTCTTCTTCTTATTATTATTAGTTGTATTCTTCTTCCCTTGGATTCTTCTGTTCAGCTCTTCCTAAAAGCTTGGGAAGATGAACCTCAATGAATCACATTTTTTTTTCTTTTTTCCAGTCTTATTCATAATACCCATCTGGGCCAGACTGAGAGGTTACTCGTGCGGAATGCATAATGACATCTTTTTGGGGTTGGGCAAACTGTAACGTGTAATGAATGTTTGCGTTCGTTCCTTTCTTTCTTCCAGGCATTATTTCCTACACCGAATACTTGTTTCTGCTCTCTATCTTGACAAGTGAGTAGTATTTGGCCTCTTTGCTATTATTCTTTTCCCAAGCTATGCTTGGCTACATATTCCTGTATTTCAGAGCCACAAACTGGCTTCCGCATCGCCTTCAACATGTTTGATACGGACGGCAACGCTCGGGTCGACAAGGAAGAATTTCTAGTCGTAAGTGTATCTAAATTTTTTGGAATATTTTTTTCTTTTTTTCTTTTAGAGTAGAGTAGGGATATAGTATCAATGTACAGCACCGCATTTTTAAGGTTGCGTCGATGGTGAGTGCACGTCATTTTTATCATTACGTATCATTATGTTTTCTTTCGAATTAGCATTTCAGATTGTAGGTTGACCAAGAAAAGTTTCATTTCTGTGCATTTCAGGTCTCTTTTTAAATCACCCTAATTTAATTTGTAATTAGTGTTTCCGTTGTTCTTAAAATTCCTAAGTTCCACTTTACGCCCTTTGGATTACCAGCTTTTAGGTATTATGTGCCATCGGTTGTACAATGAAGACACGATGCGAGGCGTGGATCCCGCACTTGTGAGTACTTCCGTCTCTAAAAAGCAAGGCTTACATTGGTAGCGAAAGATCTAAATGCATAATTTGAAGATGAAGTGATGTTTACCTTTAAAAAGAAACAACAAACCCTAAGAAAAAATAAGAAAACCTTCACGGAAAAGAACAAAATTCTCTCTGCTGTGGGCTTTTTTGATCGGTGTGTGTTTCTTACAAGCATATCTTGCAGGTTGCCGTTCTGCAGCAATGGTTGGGATTGCCATATCCTGCGTACTCTGTAGTGAACCCTTACTCCCATTCCTCAAAATCTCTGCTTGGTTCTTAACAGTTGAGGCACTTAATACGTTGCTTTGCCTTTATCAAAAGCATATGCGTTGTACTTCGTGTTGCGTATTTTTTTTTTGTTTGCTTTTTTGCTCTGCGTTTTACCTAACTGATACTAATGAAACCGTCCATGCTTGGCATGGGAATGAGCTTTTTATATTACGCTTCTTGTATTAGGTTAGAATTTTCTTGCGAATGTATGTGCATTAATAGTCTTACGATTCTGCAGCTCGAAAAGATCTTTTCGCACACATATCGTGGCGGCACCGCGACCGAAATCACGAATCCATCCTCGGAGACGACTAAAAGCGAAGATCAAGGACTGAAAGTGGTAACGGACAAAGCCTTACGCCACGACGCTTTGATTGCTGCGGAAGGCCTGTATCGCAGAAACAAGCTGGATACGACGCTCTTGGTGCATTTATTTGGCAAGAGCGGCAAGCGCGAAATCGCCTATGAAGATTTCTGCCG
Source organism: Lepidurus packardi (assembly GCA_023053545.1). Lineage (NCBI taxonomy): Eukaryota > Metazoa > Arthropoda > Branchiopoda > Notostraca > Triopsidae > Lepidurus > Lepidurus packardi. Next base: position 3,659,163 of record JAKZAN010000004.1, read on the forward strand.
ATTCATGGAGAACTTGCAAACCGAAGTACTGGAGCTGGAGTTTCTCGAGTTTTCAAAGGGCTTAAGCACCATCACCGAATTGGATTTCGCCAAGATATTATTACGATACACACAGTTATCACCTCACGAGTGAGTACTATTGTTGCACCACATACGGACATAACAGTTAGTCCAGAGGGTTAATATTTTATTTGTGTTTTAAGGTATGATACCTACTTAAACCGGCTTCTGGAAGGCGAATATGAAGAAAAAGGCATTACCTTCGCAGAATTCAAGGATTTCTGTACCTTTCTCAACAATCTCGACGATTTTGCTATTGCCATGCGAATGTATACTCTTGTGGATAAGCCGATTTCGCAAGGTAAGATTGTTCTGAAATATTTTCTAATCTATTGCGCTTTTCTGTCTTATTCATCCTTTGTTCTCTTCGATTTTCACAGAGGAGTTTCAGCGAGCGGTGAAAATCTGCACTGGGACTTCATTAAACCCACATTTGGTGCAGACCGTATTTCTCATATTTGACGAGGATGGAGACAACCGATTAAGCGATCGGGAGTTTATCGCTATTATGCGGGATCGAGTTCATCGTGGACTCAAATCCTATGCCAAGACCGAGGGGTGGGAAGCGTTCAAACACTGCATGAAGCATGAGATGAAATCTACTTTTTAGATAATTTTTCTTTGATCATATCGCTGTTCAGATGAAAGTTAACGTGTCCGTTTTGTTTTTGACATTTAAATAGTTTATTGTTCACATATTGGTTAAGTAAGCATGTCTTAAAGCAGTTGTTTTCTTCTACATAATACAAACTTAGCTTCTCTGACACCAATTTAGCTGGGATCGGGAATTGGTCAGTGCCTTTTTTAGGGGATTCGTGGTACGGGTACATCAAAATTAGGATCTTTGGCAGAGGTGGTACGATGGCGAACTAGGAAAGCTGCAACAACCTCTGCGACTCGTTCGGGAACATCTTCGTGCACAGCATGGCCACACTGGGGCAAGACTTGCATCTGAAACTTACCTTGCATCTGTCCCACCATCAAGTCTTTATCCAGTCGATCTACCCCAGCTAACAAAAGCAGTCTAGGTGTCTCCACGTTTAAGAAGTTCTGAGACAAGCCTTGAAACCAGCCTGGCCAATGCTCTTCTGTTTCGGTGAGATCAATCCTCCAGGTGAAACTCTCGGCCAGGGGAACAGTTTCCTACAAAAAATCAAGTCATTTTATGTCTGCTTGTGAATTACGTGAAAAAAAGGCGTCTTGTACGGGTGGTTTGAAGGCAGGCACTACGTCATCATCTGGCGAAGTAGCAGACTCGTCTTCCTCTGCGATTTGATCTCCACGCACAGGCAAAATTGAACGTTCTTCCTCCATTGTCTCGATTTGCTCGGGTAAGACGAATTTAGTGGCACTTTGTCCCGTACTAGTACTATCTCGACAAGTTAACATGGAAAGTAAAGGACTCTTGCAAAAGTACCTTTTGAGTTGGGAAGGGAAGGAAACACGAGCCGAATCCACATTCCGAATTTGACCACTTCGTACACTAAGCGAATATAAACAAGAGAAAGAATGGAAATATAGAAACTATAACACTTTTTGCAAGATTCAACCTCCATTCGATAGCTTGTTCCAACGTTGCAAAACTGCGAGGGCGGCTTCTTAAGAAACTCTGCATGCTTGTTAAAGCTTCCATGGCGGTACCTTCAACGACGTCAATGACCACCAAACCAACAAGTGAACCAATTTCCTCTGTTGTTGCCACATGTACAGCAACAGCACCTCCCATGCTATGACCCATCAAAACTATTGGCGGCAGATCATCCTCATACAGTGCCCGCAGGACGCCGACTACGTCCCTGTGAAATGGGTGTTTTAATAGAGTAAAATGATTATCGAAGAAGAATTACTCTGCCTGTCGAGCGGCAGACAAGTCTTTCTCGTTACTTGTCTTGGTCTCTCCATGCCCTCTTAAATCGATAGCCATAACTTGACAGTGGATTAGTTCTGTAATGTGTGTCTGTTAATGTAAGATAACAAGAGATTTTTAAGAAAGAGCAAGTTTTTACAAAGAAGGGTTACCGCAAACAAGGCCCAAGTTAAGCCAGAGAAGCCTCCACCGTGTAGTACGACCAGCAGTGGACCGGAATCTCCTTTTAGGTAGCAATGAAATACATCCTGGCCTTCATTAATGGAAACATCCCTGCTTCCATCAAAGTAACGGCTCCAGTGAACGGGTGTATAGTCCTTTTTTCGCTTCATTGCGAGACTCATCTGAGCCCTGGAAAGAATAAATTATGCCAGTTACACAATATGTATCGTTTGAAAACCCAAACTTCAATGAACCTTGAAGGACCAGGTGGTCTGGGAGGAAGCCTAGACTTTAATATCATCTTCTCTAGTGACGACATTGCGGCAGCAGTTAAATCTGTCAGAGGTGATTGCTAAGATGCTCCGATCGAGTTCCACTTGGCAAGATTAATGTTTTGTTTACTTGTTTACATCTGTATGATAGAAGACTGCTAGTACCGTGCCAGCAGCGCTGGTGACCTAAGCTATAAGGTGCATTAATCGTGGAAGACAAGACACATCCGTGGGTCTTGCCAACGAAAATAATTATTGTATCTGTTTTTTGCTTATTAACGCACTTTGGGTTGGCATGACACAGAAAACAGAACTACTTTGCCGAATGTAATATAACCTTGTAACAGCATAAGGTATATTTATTATTATTGCTTATAGTATTAGGCATTGGCACTGGGGCGCTACAGTCGTGTTGGTTAGTGGATGTTTTGATGCGTGTACCGTACGTTCCAGTTCCCTGCAAAAGTTCGGCCCATAGAGAAAGATGTATATAAAGGGAACATCCATGTGTAGAAGTCTGTTTCCAAGAAACAGACCGAAAAATAGTAGCCAAAAGTGGATCCGATGGAGCCGCATCGGTTCCGCTCCTGGTTGGCCGTTAAGACAGACTGGTGTCGCTTGTCAGCCACATCGATTATAAACAACTTAAGTGTGAATACTAATAGTATGGGAAAAAATCAATTCCTAGGGAATTGCTAGGGATTGACAAGGAATCCATATATCCATATGCTATCGGTTTACCATTGCACCTCATTTTGTGTTTCCCGCCGTGCGCCAGGCATTGGTCAAACAGGCTGACCAATCCTGTCCTTTTCAGGGAAATAGCCTGCAACTTCGGAAAGTGGTAAAGGCCCATAAGGAAGGGGCTACATGTCCCCCCCCCCCCTCTCTCTGTCTCTCTCTCTCTCTCTCTGTCAACACTAATGTCATTCTGAGCTTCATACGCAAGCTTATGCAAATTAATTAAAGTTTTTAAAGGGCAGACGGGACAGTCAGTAGGTGCTTTGGTTAATTTACAAGCTTCATCATCAAAAATCGACGTTTTCTCCGCGCGATCGCCGTCCTGCCGGGCCGAGACCCGCGACCGAGAGCCTTTGAGAGCCTTTGGGCCGTGGTAGAGGAGAAAGTCGTAGAGCTGGAAGGCTAGAGAACAGACGTGAGGTGTGAGGGCGTTGCGAAAGTACAGAGTGTGAGTGAGCGCGGGTGATTTGAGAGAGAAAGCGAGTGATTTGGAAGTGTAAAGATGGATACTTAAAACAATTGCCAAAGGGTACGTTATTTAATCTAGTTAATAACACAGGAATCAAACGCAACATTTGGTGTCAGAAGTGGGATTCTGCGGTAATCCTGGCGTTTTTCCGAGGAGTTTTACGATTTCGAGTTTTGGCGATTGGATTCCACGATTGGAAATAAAAATTATTTGGTGAAAAAACTTAATTGCACATGAAACATTAACTTAATTATAAGTTTCATTGTTGAAGAATTCCACTGTTGACGAAATTCATTATAGCCGATTTCACGGTTGAAAAATTTCATAGTTGCGTTACCGTGTACCCAAAGTTTTTATATCAGTAAAGTCATATAATGAACGTCTGAAATGGTCGCAAGTTCTTGAGATGTCAATTGAGGTCCGGTGAGGTAAAAAGTTCTGAGAAATCGATGGAAATGAGAGCGAGTCAGGTCAGATCAAGAAATCGTGTTAGAAAGACGAGAGGTCATAAAGTGAAATTTCAGAAAACGCAACAAGATACACTCACTTAAATAATTACTTCACGTACGACGGAAGTAAAAAATAGAAACTTAACATTTTGCTCTATTTTTAAAAACAATGTTGTTGTTTATGGCTCTTGCCTTTTAAAGATTATTTTCGTGTGAAGAAGGGAATCTATTAATGAATGCTCACAATTCCAAAAAAATGCACAGTAGGGACAAATTAATATACATTACAGAGATACTGACTTACACCAACGCCAAAAAACAAGTTCGCTAATAAATGTTATGACAGTAACCACGAATCCGATGCCGAGAATGACAAAAGCGCTTAGTAAATCTTTTGCCGATAAACTTTTGCTTACGGCTAAACTGTTCTGTTTTGACAAACAAGGGATATTTTGAACAGAACCGAGTTCACGCAGATATAGAAGACGTACGATTCCAAATTCTGATAAACTCATAAACCTGTAGAAAGTTCGGTTATATTTAGTAGAAATGACTACAAACTTACTTCATGGATAAAGCATCTCTTAAGGGACTTCCTTTTGGAATCGGAAATGATTCGGTAACTTTGAATAACTCATGTTTGTCATAAATTAGGCTAAAGCGACACCGTTTGTATTTTGCATAATCTCTTGCAATGTAAAATTGGAAAATGGTCTCCCCCTATATGATATGTAATTAATCATATCCGTATAAATAACGTCAAAATAGAACTTACACCAAAATAGCCATGCTTCTCAGTCAACACTTTGTCAATACCTTCGTCTTGGGTATCCACAAACTGCTCTGGCTTATTACGAATGCGGTCACCCAACTTCTTATAGACTCCTTGTTCAGCACCCTAAATATTACCTTATAATCGTACAGTTTTCTAGAAGAAATGCTAAGCTTACGAACAAAACCAGTTCACTGGCCGAAAATTTCTGGGCTATTAAAGAGATAGGATACCGCTCTGCTAAATCCTCCATGGAATCCACCACTAGGGCGAGCTTCGGTACGGTTATAAAGGAAACCAACTCGGAATTATACGAATTAACCAGAATGACAGACATGGCAATAAAGGCGCTGATGAGAAGCCTTGCAGCGTGCAACTCGCTTAAATAATCAGACGCTAAATATAAAAAATAACAGGATTATAAGGTTTTTTTCCCTTTGAACTCTCAAAAATAACCTTGACATGTCACAATACGAAAGAAAAAGAACGTCTGTTCTCTAAAATCTGGTCGAGAAGCAGGCCGGTCGTTGGTCATAACCAAAAACTGTAATCGCCAAGCTGTCAAGGAATAAAGCCACAGCGCTATGGCGCAACACAATAAACTGGCCATTAATGCCAACCAAACCTACACACGGCGGAATATCAAGAGGAAAAGCTTTTTCTTTAAACAAAATTACGTCACGCTGGAAAGGTTCTATAGTTGCCATGGACTTGTCTTTAAACCGAGGAGGAGGTACCAAAATAACTACTACGGTTTGAGTTAATACATGGAGGTAATCCACTACCGCACTACGAGCGTGCGTCATTGCCATGTTCGCAGCCACAAAATCAACCTCCTATTAAAATAAAGAAACGACAATTATTCATTTGGTTCTATTAAAAATCTACTTCTCTAGCAGCCATGCCAACAGCGCCGTTCCAAGTCCCGTTTTCTACCGAACCCAACTTTTTATCTGCAGGCACTACTACGGAATACTCGAACTGGTAGTAATCTGCTAAAGCATTCAAGATTCTGAATGTGAAACCCGTATATTCCACTACGTTTCCTTGCTTATCCGTTACGAATTGTTGAATTGGGGGGTACTTAAATTATTTAGATCATTATTAAAAGGTTTGAGTGAATATAAACTAGAAATTACGAGTCAATTAGTAGATCACGATTAATAGCATACCTCAATTGTAGCCAAATTTAAATGCCGTCCTTTTAAATACCGAATGGCAAATTTGAGTGAATCCACTGCTAAGTAATCATTTTTCGAGACAGGGTATTTGCATGGCAATTCCTTTTCATGACGTGAATTTAGTAACGTTAGTTCTTTATTAAAAGCAAGCAAATGTTCCTGCAAGGCTAAAGTGGCTACCAATTGTACCCACTGTTCCAACTTCTCACGAAATCCCATAACATTGGACTACATGAATGCAATTTAATTATAAAGCAAAGAAAAATGAATGCGTTTACTTACATAAGCCCATTTTACTGGAATAGCCTTACTTTGGTCACCACTACACAACTCTGCTGCAAACGTCAAAATTTGATTGGATTCCAAGTGCGAATGCTTTTCTAGATGTAACCGAAGAGAATCTGCTCTTCGACATCTCGATAAAATCAAGGCACCCACTATTTTCTTATCATTTAACGTTTGCCTAACTAAGAAAGAAGCAAGTTTCTGGCTACTTTGGCTTCCAGCTCAAAGAAATTGCGGAAATTTTACTTGGATTTGGAATTGAAACACGGATAAAGTCCAAAAACGGGTGCCGCCGTAACGAATCGCGCATTAGATGATCTAAACTTTCTATCCACAGTGGTTTGATCTCCGTAACCAAGGTATCATGGAGAAGTACTGAATGAAAAGGCTATATGAATGAATTCGAGACAAAGAGGCACATAAAGCGTACTTATTTTGTATCCGTGGGTTTGGCCCACAAGATGAAAAAGGCCAATGAGGTAAAAAACGTACTTCATTTTTCCTCGATCCCAGGTTAAAAATGATCTAGAAGTTTGTGAAGCGTCCTCTATAAATACTGTTCTTGCATTCGTTTAAAAATTCCAGAATCTTGTATTCCTGCCGATTGATTGACACTTCCAATTCTTCTAGAACTTCCAGGACCTGATTCCAATCTTTTCAACCCAGGAATTGCTTGTCAAATTCCAATGCATACCTGATCTGTGATCTGTAATCAAGTTGAGACAAAAAAGGTACGGAAACTAGGCAATGACTATGCATGCAGAATGGCATGCAGAATGGCATGCATAATTTGAACTACCAGTCTACGAACGTTGTTTCGAAAAATTTTGCCCTTTGAACGCTTTTTTTAAGATTTCTTAAAATTGTTTATTTGCTGTTTATTAAGGTACCGCCGCACCCAAAGCTTACTCACTTCTTTTCACTTTTTCAAATTTGAAGATTTCCTATCAATAAAAGGTACCACCAAGACCACAAATTCAGGCGAGCCACATTTACGGATTCAAATACAATACCAAAAGAATCAGATTTTAGAAAAGAAAAACAAGCATATTGTCGCACTTTAAATTTGCCAAGGGTTTAATTCTACAAACTGGGCGCTTGTCCGTAGGAATGGTGGGGTTTTTAATGTTATGTATTTAATAGTTCTAAGTAAGTAGACTTCTCTAAGAGATACTTCTTTCGTGGTTTGGGGCCGTCCACAAATGGGGCCACCATTGGAGAGGGTGGGTGGGTTCAGCAAAAGATGATGCGAAATGACGAGAGGGTGGGAGGAGTTGGTAAGAAAGTGACGCTATCCTGTAACTCTAAATTCAAACTTGCGATTATTTGCAAACCATGCTTGCGTGAATGCAAAAATAAAATATTTCCTCCCCAAAACGGCAAAAATATTTCCTCCTAAAAATTTCTTCCCGAAAAGGCAGAAATATTTCCTCCCAAAAAGGGCAAAAATATTCCCTCCCAAAATGTTTCTTCCCAAAAAGTTTATAAGGGTTATTCTGTTGAGAACCCTGCGTAAACATAGTAGTGGTCTGGAACTGACAGGATTGATGGAAACGACAGATAAGCACTGTCATTGGTCAATTTGCAAAGTCCATATAACGATCAATAGTTTGAGTACTTACTACATCTCCAAGCTAAGTGCAAAAATTCTGGCTGGCTTTTTTACAAGTAAACAAATAATAACCTCAAATTACCCCACCCGGAATTTATGAATTAGATCAAGTTTTTATTACCCTTGAGCTTGGTTTATTACACAGAGGAAAAACTAAAAACTGACAAACTGTATGCAAAATAATTTTCTGTATTGCTGTCTGGCAAAACGAATTTTTAAAGGGTAAGAAATGTTTACGTCGCAGACCGGTGCATGTTTATCAAGTACACATCTTCCGCCCGGTTTATTATACCGGAGAAATGGAATGAAGTAAATAACAAAGAAAAATTTTTTAAAATGATTAGTCTACAAGAAATTTGAAGCACATTAACCCAATTAAAAAGAAAAGGCAGTGGAACGGAAACGTACAAAGGAGTCAGGCCGGTACCATACAAATAAAATTTAAAAAAAAAAGTGATCAGGATATTTAGTTGTGAAGATTTTACCCTTGTAAAGGACTTGCTTATAACGCTCGAAAGTTTTTTTTACAACTTCTAGCATGGGAAATAACGCTAATACAGCTAATCAAATGAATGAACTAAGTGTACCGAACAAAATCACAGCGCTTGTCCACCAAATTCGCGCACGTCAAACAGGTACAAATCTAATGCTTAAGAAATCCTGGAGTACTTTGAAAGACAGTAAGCTTCGAAAAGAAAATGAAACATATGGCGCGAGTGATTGCTTGAAAAGGAGAACGAACAAAAACATATTTCAGGGAATATTTCGATCGAAAACGAATTTGACATTTAGCTTACACTGAAACCGCTGTTAATGCAGGTTTTGAGGCAGACAGATAAGCTTATGCTTGAGCAAGGTCCAATCATGTCTTTGACACCCTTTGTGACAATACTTTGCTGTATGACAAACAGAGCATCTGAACGTTGCACCTCTGTCGCCACAATACCGGCAACGGTCACTTAAATCTTCATCATGAAATAAAATAGATTTTGGATCATCAACGCGAATTATTGGTTTGCCATCCGCGGCCATCCTCCAATAAGGATTCATGATAGATACCTTGGCGCCATATTTCAACCTGGGATCATTTCGGGTATTATAAAAAGCTCCACGTTGTATATCCTTTTTCTCATCTTCCAAAAGAACGGATATTGATGGCACGCCATTCGGTTCTAGGCCGTCTTCAATCACGACAACATGGATAACACAACCCTTATAAACTTGATCGGCTGTATGATTCATCTGCGAAAATGTTATTGGTTTCAAATCGACCGTCGCACGCGGTGCAACCTGCACGAAGGGAGCTGCAGTCGTAAAGGTTATTTGAAGTATATTCGTAGGAGTACGAAGTTTGATCCAAAGGGAAGCCCGGTGATCGACTATCATTTGCACGCGAGAAGGGGCCGTCAGTCGAATCGTTTTAGTTTTGACGCTTTCGTAATGTTCAATTTTCCGCTGATGAAGTCGGAGAAAGAATTCAATTACGGTCTTCAAGTCTAGTGTTTCATCATAGGGGTCGAAACGCGGCAACAAAAGCTTTTCACTTTCCAAACCTTTCTGATAATACGTGTTTGCTTGTTCTACATTAACTTTGCCACCCACGTCATCTCGAACTTCTAGGGAGAGCAGGGACAAGCTATAATAGGCTTCAGGGACAAGGCGATAATCTTTCGGAGCAAAGTGGAAAAATAGCTCATAGTCCTTTACGATTTCACAGTACTTTCTTCCTAGCTGTCGACCTGCTGCCGCTTTATTATACAGAAGCAAATAATTGTTAGGAAACAATTTCAATGCCTTCTGCACGATTTCTGCACCCTTCTGAAACTGGTGAACCGAGTTGTGCACAGAAGATAAGTAATAGTAGAAATACGGAACGTCCGGGTATTTCTCAATGCATTCTTCAAGAAATGCGCAGTTCTCTTTGAGGGAATCCAGCTTTAAGTACGTCCAACACTGTCTGGTATACCGGTCCATAATGCAGATTTGTCCCTTCAGAAGAACGAGCTTCTTTTTCAACAGTTTCTCGACTACAGCACGCCAGTATTCCGAGAAATAAGCTACGCGGTCAGCCGTCTCAAAGCATGCCGCTAAATTGCAAATGACAGCGTCCCCAACAATCTCTTCCTTCCGCGCATCAAACCTATCCAATAGCAACATGGCTACAGAAAAGCTACGGACCGCTTTTAGCACAGAGTGGGCATAGACCCGTCCTTTCCAAGCGTACTCCTCAATTACTTCAATTACTGCAGGAACATACTTAATTGCTTCAAGACGTTCGGATGGGGAAGCTGGGGCACTCGCGTTTAGCAGATAGGTGCTTGTCAATGTTTCTGCCATTTCGTACAAATTAGGACTCATGATTTCGTAGTACCTTGTTATCCTATCTTGAAAGGGCATTCTACCGCAGAGATCCCGCTGCTTTTCCCATTGCTCTATCTGAAGATCGTTCAGCAGCTTATCTTCTTCTTGTTTACTGGCCTTTATGAACTCCGGAGACATCTCGTCGTCTAGTTTGACTGCCACCCTCATAAACTCACGAGCTTGGGCATTACAATCGCTTTTAAGAGAGTGTCTTTTCAAGGAACACGCTGCACCAGGCACATTGCAATGAGCAGCCACTGTCCAATACTTGACGGCTTTTTCCATATCCTTTTCGGGCACACCGTGTCCAGTTTTATACATACAAGCCACGTTATGTGCCGACGGACCGAAACCACAGTCAGCTGCTTCCTTGTAAGCCTCAAACGCCTGTACAAGAACAGATAATTTAGTTAACTATTCAGACCATTCAGACTAAAGAGCAATAGCAAGAACAACTTTGTGTTAAAAAACAGAGGTTACAATCTGGTCTCTAGCGATAAGTTTCTCTCCATCATGTGCGAAGTACTAATTTACTAGCTTTCCATGCCAGGATAGTACGGCGAACGGAAAAACAGTAATGTTGAAAAACAGAATTAAAAGTTAATGAGAAACAGTAATGGCTTTACAGTAACGTTGGTAACGTTAACACGCAGGACAAAACAGTTTTACGTTAATTTTCGCCTTCACTAATTTGAAAAACGCAAATGAATTTTTCACCTAGGCGAAAAAAGCAAAATCGTGAACCTGGAAACTGTCATGGCCAAAAGTACAAATTGCACATTGTTCATGCAAGTTGAGTACGTGGTATAAAATTGCACTGTTTCGTATGTGGAAGGCGACAATGCGCAAGGCGACAACGCGTTCGTACGCGCAATGCGCGTATATGGAAGGCGACATGCATTTATATAACACTTCTAAGAAGTGCGGAGACCAAACCAGTAACCAAGTACATTCCTGCAACACTTACTTTTAAGGGAGAATTGTCCACTCCAATACCTTCGGCGTGCATATTTCCAATGGTGTGCAATGCCTCCACGACACCTTCCTTAGGAACTTCGATGGAATACAACCGTCGCATCTTAGTAAGCTCCTTCAATAGTTGGTATGCTAGCTGATGATCCTTCGTGACCCCTTCCCCGTTTTTAGTCAATGCGGCAAAACTGTACATTCCCTCAGCGTGTCCTTCATTGGCAGGAATTGCGTAGTGCTTCACTGCCAGCTCGTAGTTGACAGGCGTATTCCACCCAAACCGATGTCGATGGCCTTGCCAGACCTGATCAGTATGATTTCCCATTTGAGATACTTTGTCAAAATAGGTGTTCAATAAGTTCCTCGCGACGGGCGTGTACATGTTATTCTTTTCCATTAAGTTCAGAAAAGCTGCTAGCGACTTGGGGTGGACATCTTTCGTATAGCAGAGATCATGGTTTGGAGGTTTGCCAATCAGTTTTCTACACTCATCGCGATACATGCGCGTTTCATTCAAGGGTGGACTTAAGTTCAAAATTTCTTCGTACTTCATAGCCGCTTTCTCAAACTTTTCCAAAACTTCATAGGCTTGGGCAAGACGACAATGTGCTTTAGACCACAGTGGCTGCACATCAATGGCTCGTTTGGCATCCCTCTTGGCCCGCTTGGCCAAAGTTTGGCGTTCATAGTCTTGATTTTTTTCGGCCAATTTTAAAAATGCAATCGAACGATTTGCGAATAACGACGCTTTTTCTTCTTCTCTGAGCGAGGCCACTTTTAAAGCATTGGTGAATATTTCCACAGCTTCCAGGTAGTCACCCTTCCTGAAAGCTATGGTGCCTTCATCTTTAAGCTTAATAGCTTCTGCATTGGTGATTTGGAGGGCGGGACACGAAGAGACATTGTGCACTGGAGGCATAATTTCTTTTTTTACTTGGGTTTTTCCAAGGTTAAGGCAGATGAGAATCTTGGTCAGCGTCTGGCATCTTTGGGTAAACTCTTTTTGTGGGATAACTTTGGAAGGGTGGTGTACGACACAGTCTTGCACACTTAAGGCAGTAAGCATATATTGCTGTAAATCAAGGGATAACGATTGGTCGCCAAATGCTTTTACGACGTGGTATATCGCAGCCAGATTCCAATTTGGCACGTCGCCTTCTTCGATTAACTGCCGAAAGGAGTTGCTGGCTGATTTTAAGTAACTTTCTCCGAAAGTTTCCTTCAATAGAGCTACACATTTGGAGGAGCCATCGAATTCATAACCGTGAACCGTCTTCCACTTATCAAGTATTAATTGTCTCAGTTCCAACCTTATACAATCCACGAGAAAATGTAGCTTGATCCAAAACTCCCTTTTTTGTACCTCTTCGTCGTCCATTGCTCTCCCTATAATAGTAGTAAACTAATATTAGTGCGGTATACTTCCAGAATGAAAATCCATATTATAAAGCTATTCCTTTTCGCTTTCAAGATTTTTCCGGCACTACAAAACTATAGCTACTGTCTATAGGATGCTAAGTTAAAGATCTTTTTTATGAACTTAGGGTATCTGAAGGTATTTCAGAGCACATTTAGATTTATCTATCTAACCGAACCTATACGTACTGAAACTTTCTATACTAATCTACGTTATTAGCTGAACGTGCTGTGGAGCAACACTATTTTTTTTAATATGTAACCTCAGCGTGAGCCTCTGCTCTTTTGCTAGTCACTTACTTACTTGTTGCCGACGATACTAATTGATCACACTATTTCTTTATGACTTTATTAATAACGACAAAAACAAAGTTTCCCAGTTTCTAATGAATGGTACCTAAAATGTTGTATAGACTTGCACGTTGCGGACTACAGTCTATTGTGCTTTACCAAGACGCAGAAAAGCGCAGAATTAGGTTGCCCTTTTCGAACATTCTCTGATTTACTTACCCAGCACGTAGGTAAAATTTGGAGTAAACAATTACACTTGCATAAATACAAGTAGTCGAGCTATAACCTTCTTTTATTGGAGCGTCTTTTCACTTTGTGTATACAAATTGTAATATTTTTGCAAGGTTGATAACGCGACACGAACGGCTTTTATGGAATAGGAAACGAAAAGAAATACTTCGCGCGTTAAAGAAGGGTGAATTGAGCGAGTTCCCGAAGTACAAGTGTGACACCTAGTGCCTAAAGATGAACTCCTTCTATAGCCTTTTAGCATTCAAAGCATGAGAGGCACACTCGAAGAAGAAAGTTACGAACCAAAAAGCAAAACGTTCTTCGGATTTAGTGACAAATTGGTGTAATGTATTCGTTGTTAAAACGACACCAGTGTGTCGTTCTTCGAAGAGTGATTTTTTTCAGCCAATGGAGTGAAAGAAAGTTGATGAGAATCTTTAACCTAATCTAAGGTAAGCTAACCTAACCTAACCTAATTCATTTTCAATTCAACCAACAATTTTCAACTCGAATGACACCTTCTTGTCCCAGTTTTACAACAACATGACACATTTGAGTGTCACTTTGACCTCAGGATTTAAACCGAAGAACGTGTTGTGCCAAAAAGACAAAAATTAGAAGACATCTTCGAAAGCTCAATAGAACCTTTTCATCAAAACATTTTGGCGGAAAGCCGTCAAAGCTTCTACGATCATAGTAGCTATAAAATGACAAAAGGCAACACTAGCTTACATAACGAAAGTAAGGAGATACAAACATAAAGCTTATTGTAAATTCCTAACCAGGTTTGGTTCAGCTCATTGTTATTTGATTTATTGTTTGCAGATAAATTTATGTTTCAGTAATTTCCAATCCTGTGTTTGGCAATACTTACAACACTTGTCTTTCTTGCAGCTGGGGCAATTCCGCTCGGCATTCATATTGCTGCAGTATCTCGACAACGGTTAAATATTCATCCCGAAATAAAAGCATTTTGGGTTCGTTGACACAAATTGCCGGTTTGTTATCCACGGCATCAGGAGGCTAGAATTTGCGTGATATAGATTGCAAGTACTATTTAACCTTTTTAAAAAGAATTTGACTATTAATAATACTTTAGGCTACGGTGCACCTGAGCTGTAGACCGAGATCGTTCAATAGATGGCGGGGCAGTCGCAAAATATTTTTGTTTGCTCACCGTGCTATCTATTGCCACTATTCTATAGTCTGCCAGAGAGCTCCCAGTAGACGGATGATGGTAACGCCTACCTTGTGTATGTAGCATTTGGATGTATACAAACCTTAGCATTTAGTTGACAAGAGGCTAAATGACGCCTATTCGGAGAAAATTTTCCCTCAGCATGTGGTGTCACCTCCTGGAAAAGAAAGCGAATATGAAGCTTAGAATTTGCAGGAGTATTAAAATTAGGGTGCGTTTCTTGACGCCTTTTCGGATGATATCCACAAGTTATCTGCGTCGTGTATTTAGGTGCTCCTTTTGATGCCTTTCGGAGTGAGTCGCCAAACCTAACCTAATCCCTGGACAATAAAAAAATAACATCTGTAAACGGGAACTACACTAACTAGAAGAAACATCTACATGACGTTAACTTGGGGGACATTAATGTCAGTTAAATTCAGTATTCATTAGTTCACGTTCCCAGACAGAAACTGCTCTCGTTATACCCAAGCACGCCACAGAATGGTTAGCGGCCAAGCTTTTGAGTACGCTTTTGATAGGTTCGATCCTCCGAAAAGGCGGGACTTATTTCAAAATTTCCTAACGACATCTAGCCAAGCCCGCAGGAACCCAAGGGGCAGCCATTATCGGGCGAAACCTGAGGAAAGTCCCGAAAGCTCAATGTAGATTAGTTCGTAACTTTCCTTTTGTTTTTCCACTATGGATGAAACACTATTGACGAATACTACCTCAGATTACAGAGGAATTAATGGAATAATACTTTTCTTCTCAAACCTCATCGGCCAGGCACTTTAATAGGAGTGAACTTTTCCTCAAAGACCGCTACCCTGTTTTATGGTTAAAAGCTGCTATAGTACATACTCGAATATACCGTGTGCTTCTTTGACAAAATTTTTAGCAAAAGTAGTGGTTCGCGTTACATTCGAGACTAGTCCGGGTTCCGAAATCGCGATAGAGACAATCCGAATTCGTGAGGTAACTCCTTACTAAGCTACTAGCTTAGTAAACTTTTTTGAAATCAAAACTTTGTATGTTATCTTTATTAAGCTACCACTCTATGTAAGCTACCTACCACTCTTAAACTAAGATGGATAGTTGTGTGAGTTTAATTCATCAACATAAGATTAATTATTCGCTTGAACACATTGGAAATATGGATGAAAATTTTGCTAGTGAAGAAGATTAGATTTTTTTATAATTTTTTTTTTACTAAAATCTTTTTTTTGTAGTAGATTTTTTCTTTTCTTTTTACTTAGCGTCTTTTGGGCCCGAAAAAATAACTTTAAACTCTACTAAGCTACAAGCTTATAACCATAAAACAGGGTATGTTATGCCGTAACATACCCTGATACGGACCCTGTTACGAGATCCAAAGTCTCCGCGTCTGGGGAAGAAATTCGCGTTCGGTCAAAGTGCAACAGAAGCTTCAAGAAAAACGACGACCCACACAAAGTTCTCCATAAGACATTGTATTCTTCTTAAGACATCTGCAAATATTTCAACTTACCTTAAAGTTTGGCCCAACATTTTATCTTATTCTCAATGCAAACTGCCTTAGCAAAGGTTTTCGATTGAGTTGTAGTTGGTTACGGAAAAAGGTCGGAGTCAATTCGTGGTGAATCATCGTACGATTCCTTTTGGTAAAGTGATACGAATACACAATAAATTTGCATCTGGCATAGTATAAAAAGTTCGAACATTTTATACGTTTCTTGACAACCGTTCAGCCAAACTTGTCAATAATCGCATCGAAATCATCGCCTCCGTTTCTTCACATGCAATACTTAGTAAAGCCAAAGCTGAATGTCTCTCTTCTCCCATTGATGCTCTCAGGTACGAAAGAATTATTTTGAGCTTGCTGAAAGATCTTTCGCAGCTGGCAATAGAAACAGAGATTCTAAGCCTGATCTGGATAGCAACCCGTATGTTTTAAGTCTAGGTTTAACCTATATACAGTACCTATAACCACAGTATAAACGTTTACACAGTAGGAAAACAGGTGTATCTTCCAATGTTAAGGTTTTCCGACGACTTTCTCGGTCTTAAGGGGATCTATGGATACGAAAATTTACATGAGGGATGGATTCCCAGACTTGCCCAACATACCCTCAAGTAGGCATTCCTAATCTACTGGAAAAAGAATTCGAGAAAAGGTTCGAGCTTACCCGTCTGACCACTAACCGTTCTGTTGCGTGCTGGGGGGTATGAAGAGAACAGTTTCTGTCTGGGAACGTTAACTAATGAATACTGAATTTAACTGACATTAATGTGCACATGTAGACGTTTCTTCTATTTAGTGTAGTTCCTGTTTACGTATATTATTTTTTTCTTTATCCAGGGATTAGGTTAGTTTAGGAGACTCGCTCCGAAAAGGCATCAAAAGCAGCAACTAAATGCACGAAGCAGACAACTTGTGGATATCATCCGAAAAGGCGTCAAGAAACGCACCCTAATCTTCTTTCTTCTTCTTCTTTCTTGGTGTAGTTAAAGACGACAGGCGAATTGTCGTCGCATCGTCGTCTGCAGCAATCCCAATAGGTGTCGCTATTTAATTCTCTTCTGTTGCTAGTTTCCTAGGACCAATCACGAATTTACATGATCTTATTGGATTGGGCGTGCATATGAAAGTGCTTGATAGTGGAATAGGATAGAATCTAGACCTTCACCGTTCAATTGCTTATAATTTGTCGACTAGTCGTTTTCGCATGTCCACATCTCAGTCGAAAGAGTGCTACTGCTACTTTCCTGTTTTTATGCAATAGCCATGGCGCTGGCCTAATGTTAGTAGCGGCTTGTACAAATTTTTTAGTCGTACTGTTTTTAACCTCTGAAGTATATTTTGCTCTAATTTCTGTTTGAATATGGCCGAGATTTCGTGTCTAGTGAGTGCTCTTAATTCTTTTTGGTTGGAGTTTTTGCCTATTTTCGCCGCCGCATCCGCTTCCTCATTCCCTGCGATCCCAACATGCGATGGCACCCATTGCACCCATTGCATTCCTGGGATCAAAGTCCCATGGTGGTAAGAGGTTCTCAAAAAAATCTCCGTCTTTTGCTTTCGCAGTTCCAGATGGCTCGTACCTAAGTTTGACTGACGACCATATCGAGGCACTGCGGTTGTTGAAAACCCTTTGAACCACTAGGTCGTGCTTATGGCACTCGACCATTCTGTTGATGTAATTAGTGGTTAACAGATCCCTTCTATCACTCAGCGGTATTACGCCTGTTGCGCATAAAAGCACTGCTATCGGAGTAGTTTTGACAGCTCCTAGGATAATCCTTAGTGCTCTATTTTGGATTGTCTCAAGACATTGAAGTTTTTTTGCATTTATATCTTTGAAAACTATGGAGCCATACTCCAGCTTTGGTCTAATTAACCCTTGGTAGAGGGTCACCCTAATCTTAATACTCTTGCAAATTCTAAGCTTCATATTCGCTTTCTCTACCAGGAGGTGGCAGCATATGCTGCGCGAAAATTTCCTCTGAATAGGTGTCGTTTAGCCTCTTGTCTATCTGCAGAGTGGAATTGGGCTAGGACTGGACAAAATAATATCCGGAACCGTCTAAAATTCTATAGTTCGAAGACGTAACCAGACTTGGTTAGCGCAAACGGGCGCCGTTGAATTGCGAAAATTATTGCAGGAGATCATCTTTCGACGGACTCGACAACGGTATACAAACCGGATCGGAATTTTGGCGAACGGAAGAATGCAATCAACAGGAGCCGTAATAGGTCAGGCTAGTGTCAGTCATCAAATAAAGAACCATCCTAACCCAAAGTGAAGCAGACCAATCCTGTATTTTGCACAAACTGTGCTGCTCTAGACTGTTGGAGAAAAGTTATTAGTTACAACTCATTATAGAAAACCGTTGCGTTGACAAGAAAGTCTCACGTGTTTCGCTCGTTTAGAAAACAAAGGGATGTCTGCCTCTGAAACCCCGCTGATAGCCCCATCTTCAAAATCAAGGCCCACGAATTTTCTGAATAGTAATATCTCAAATGCAGAGCACATTCCTCTGACTGATTTTGGGCCTAAAAAATCTGTTAGCAAATTAAAACCGGCGGACAAAGCTCCTCAAGATGACGAGAAGCTAGTTGATTCAAAGCTGAATTTCAAGAAAAATCCTTCCAAGGCCACAATTGCGAGCACATCAGCCTCTACTTTTTCTGCCAATGCTCCGAAAGCTAGATATCAGGTTATAAATGAAAAACAGAGCGTGACTTCTGTCAAAAAAGAGTCTTCTGGCAGCCAAACCCAGCCCAATATTCGTCTCCGATTAGGTTCCACACCCGGCGACAGAAAAGGTAAACTTTTAACCTGCTTTCTGTACTCCGCGTTTTGCTTCGTGTACCATTTTTTTTAGTTGCTTATTGTTCGTTCATATCCTTGGTTTTATTTCAATCGGACAAGCTGTTCAGCGTCCTGTTCTCCAACATACTTTCATCACAGATGGAACGGATATGCGTAACATGGAACAGTCCTTGCTTCAGCTCCTAGAAGACTTCCATGTGGGCAAGCTGCGCGCATTTGGTAAACTCCAAAAATCATTTGTATGGCTGAAATTCACAATCCTTCTAATTGTTAGGGCAAGATTGCAGCATGGAAGAAATGGAAGCTATCAGAGCCCAGCAAGAACGTTTAGCCCGTTTGCATTTTGAATTGGGAGCTCAACAAGAATTATACCTGCCTTTAAGTTCCGAAGGCTTACGTACCTCAGCAGATCATATGCAACAATTAGTTAGTGGGCTGGAGCGTTTATCCTTGTCTATCGAAAGACTTCATTCCCATACACAAGAGCCTGGAAGACCATGGTCTTCATGAGATATCGCATTTGTTTAGGAAAGCGAGTGTTTACCGTGGGATTTTTAACCTGGGATATCAATAAGTCATGTACAATAAAAATTTTCTATTCTCTGTTATAGTTTTGCGCTCTCAATTTTTGGTTCTCGACAGTTTTATCCAAATAACTTAGCTATACAATTTTTTTCTTAGATGATTTCAGGCTTGCTCTGCGTCGCGTTCTTATTAACTTCACTTTTCGTTCAGCTTATAATAGTACAACGGTAGGCTACTAACAAGACCCACAGCAGGTTTGTCATTCATCCAGAATACATTTCCTTTGGGATCTGCGCAAAAAATCTAGTCGGAAGTTGAACGCGCGCCATAAAACAGTGGTGGCTCTGTTGTTCACTTTTCGGTTTGTTGATCAATGAAAGTTGGGTGATTCATGCAAATATTTTTATTCACCCCACGTAACAACAAAAAATGGAGAATTAGGCACAAATTTAAACATCTGCGATGGAGATATCTATATCTGAAGATGCCGAAGAATTTCCTGGAAGGCTGTTGCATCAGGTCAATTCTTAATTTTATTTTGGCATGTAATTTGACAATTTCATTGACATTGTTGTGAATTTCTTTATTTTTAATATTTAGGCTGCGTTGTGGGATAACGCGGAACTTTTAGAAGACTTACTCCATGCTGATCAGTTACGTCACATTAACAGCTTAGATTCATGGGGTAGAACACCTTTACATGCTGCTGCGACGACTGAAGGCTCAAGCTGTCTGAGGATTCTTCTGCAGTCAGGAGCAGATCCGAACATTCCCTGTGGTCCTCGAGGAGAATATAGAGTAAATGATAAACATCACTCTGCTTGAATTAAAAATTGATGAATGAGTCTTTCGCAGACTGCCTTGCACGTTAGTGCAGAACATGGACATGGTGCGAATATTCGCCTATTATTGGAACACGAAGCGTTATTAGAGCTAAGAGATGGTTTGGGATTATTGGCCGTAGACTTGGCTATAAAAGGAGGTCACACAGACTGTGTTTCTATTTTACAAACAGCTTTAGGTAGATAATTATACTTTTTTTATTTATTTTTTCATGGCTTTGCTATTCTTAATAAAATCAACCTTCAGCATCCCAAGAAGCTGTACGACTTGAAGCGTTCACCGCATTGCATGAAGCTCTTTGCCAGTCGTCCGTGCTAGAAAAATTGATGCTGGAGTACCGAGATGAATTGCCACATATAATCAATATCGCTCCCAATGGCGCCAATACTCTTCTCTTCAAGTGATTTAATTGTGTCCCATATATCTAGGCTACAAACACATTAACTGTGCTAGCACACACAATTTAGCTACAAATAATTCTTTGGTTAACTTCTTTCCTATATCCGTACAGAGCGTGCGAAGCTGGTCAGTGTGACTCAGTGAAACTGTTGCTGGATCACGGAGCAGATTGTCGATTGCATCCCGTTACCAAATACTCACCTTTGTATATTGCTTGTTATTATGGACGTAAAGACGTCGTAGACTTACTCTTAAAAGTAAGTTTGCTGTTTCAATATTTTGCTTCGCTTTCATTGCTAAAAAGGGTTACGCTAATTTATCTCATATTTCTCCTTCTCTGTAGCGATTCCCAGAATTAGTCCAGGTTAGCACAGTTGAGAAATGGCTACCCATTCATGCTTGTTGCATCAAGGGCCATTTGTCAACTTTGGAGCTCCTTTTGCGATATCCCTACCCGCCACGTCTTCTCCATAAATACACGTAAGTTGGCTTTGTAACGGTTTGTACTATAATAAGTAAGAAACTGTCTTGCGTTAAATTCTGTTCGGTCTAAAAAAGCTACCGAACGACATAACGTCAAGTCAGAGTAATCGGACGAATCCCGCTTAGGACCCGCATTCGCTCGTTACGTTTATTTTTTTATTATTTTTTTTTTTTCAATCAGTTGTCCACATTCTGTTAGTTCAGCTTTCGGTTATTAACCATAATTATTTTTAGTTATATTTAATTTCTCACTGTTTGCCTTTCCCAGGGATCCGACGGGGCAATGGGAATACGAACTAGCTTTTGACGTCAATACGCGCGATATATCAGGCCAAACCGCGTTACACATGGCCACCTGCACGAAACACCATCCCATGGTCGACGCTATGCTTAAATTCAAAGTCCGAGCTAAATCTACCACTTCACCCTCTTCTGCTTCAGTTCCCGGTATCGGTACCCAGCCTCAAAGCCAAATAACTTCTCCTACGAAACGCCGAATAGCCTCAGGGATTCAAGCGTTAATGGCTCGTTTACATGGTTCCGCCAATGGGAACAGCCATGATTCACATTCCAGTCCGGGCCAGACTTGGCTCTCGCCATGGGACGTGGACGTGTATTGTGGCTCGCAGACAGCGTTACATGTGGCAGTCCTTGGTCGTCAGTTACACACCGTTTCCTTGCTGCTAGCCAACGGCGCCAATCCCAATCTACCCATTAATTATGAAGAAGATCTGCCTTCTGGTTCCTGTTTGGTGGAGTCTGTCAAATTGAGGGATTTGTCCATGATCGAACTGCTGTTAAAATTCGGCGCGAAAGACCCGAATGCGCAGGCGCTGCAGCTTGCTGTAACCGCCCGTGATGATATCGTTATGGCAAAGTTATTAGCCTTGTTGGCCCATCCGGATCCGGATCTTAAGATCAATAGACGCGCTGGTTCACCGCTAGGTGACGCGCGCTCCGCGCCTACGCTTTTGCAACCTTCCCTGGCTGTTATGATAAATTGGCACGGCTTGCAACATTTGGAATACTTACAGCATGGTTTTCTAATCGACGCAGCCGTTGCAGTCAATACCAAATTAAAATTAACGCCCCGAACACAACCATTGGCATTACACGTCATCACGCGCATCGATATCTCCAACAACATACTAACTGAAGTGCCTTTGATGCTCTTCCAGCTCCATAGTCTCAGATACTTAAATTTGGCGCAAAATAAACTGGCAAAATTGCCCACGCCCACCAATTCACCTGTTCAATACCAACAACAGACTCCTTCATCGCAGTATCAGTGTCCCGTTTTGGAAGAACTGCATCTGCAAGATAACCGTTTGGACGAAATTCCACCGGAAGTATTCGCTCTACCTTCCTTGATTTTATTGGATGTTTCCAACAATAAGCTGCAAGCTATGCCCAAGGCTATGTGGGCGGCTCCCAAACTAAAAGAGTTGAACGCGAGTTTTAATTTACTCAAAAGTTTACCTAGTTGTCAGGATCATGCGAGTTGCTATGAAATCCGATTCGATTTGTCGATTCCCTTAGACAGGACAAAGCAAGTTTTGAATTTAGGAAAAGAAGACGAGAATAATGGAGAAGACGATGCGCGGATGATGCGCAGTTTGCAGTTGTCAGCTTCGAATCTCAAGTATGGGCTAGTCTTTTTATTTACTTAATTTGTTTAGAATTTTGATTTTAATTGAGCTAATTCTGTCAAATGAGAAGACGGGCTTATTTTTAAGACATTTCTTGATTAGTGTATTAATTTGATTAATTTGATTATTTAGTTGATTTATTAATTTAACTGTTCAAATTGTTCGCAAGTATTCAGTATTTATTATAATTTTGTTTTCTTGCTCGCGTATTTAGTGCTCAGGTACTGGTACATCCTACTCTATGGCGTAGAACCGTAGAAGTTCAAGCCGGTTTTCCATTGGAAGCTTCCACAGAAGGGGCGTTTCCTTTGGCCCATCTGAATCTGGCCCATAATGCTTTTACGGAACTGCCACCCTGTTTGCCATGTTTAGGCGTGGCTTTAACCCGTTTGAATCTCTCATACAACCAATTGACGCAACTCAATGCCCCTTCCGACTATCCAGCCGCTTTGAAACACTTGGATTTGTCCCATAACCAGATTTCACAGTGGACTTGGGTCTCGGGACATGCTTCCAATGTTTGCTATGCTTCCAGTGAAGAAGTAGTACGAACCCCGATCACGCCAGGTAGTTAATTCCCACGCGTCGTAGTAGGATTGATTCCTTAGATTTTTTTCCGATTACATTTGTAGGGAGAAAAATAAGCGGGAAACCACGTCCTCCTGTAATCTGCGCGCATAAACAGCATGGAAGATTAGAGGGCTTGAGGACTTTAGTTTTAGCAGATAATTTGCTGGTAAACTTGCAGTTGTTTGGAGAAGAAGAGTCTACGCATTTAAGCTGGGAAGACTTCACTTCGTCTGAAGAAATAGTTTCTGTAAAAGCAGATTTTCTGTATTATTTCGTCTTTCTGTGTTTCCTAATAATGCTCTGCTTGTGAAGGAGAAAACTTGTCGCAGCCGTTTGCTGTTTCACAATCTTAGTATGTTGGACTTGAGTAACAACAAGTTAAAAGAAGTACCCCCTGGTTTGCCAGAATTATCGAATCTTTCCGTCCTCAACTTGTCAGGAAACATAGGTCAGTTTTCTTATTTACAAAATGCTCAATGTTAGAAATGTTTTAATATCGGTCCGTTTCGTTTTGTTGGATTGGGCTTATGTCGTTTGAGTCTAGATTGAAGTGGAATTTTTTTTTATGCATTTGCAGAAGTCACAGATTTGCCTCCACAGTTGGGTTTGTTGACGCGATTATGGAATTTGAATACCAAAGGTTGCGGTTTACAGGAACCTTTAAAGTCCATGGTAGCTTCACCACGCTATAAAACCTCGGATATTGTTGGCTATTTGCGTTCTGTATTGGAAGACGCCAAACCTTACGCTCGTTTGAAGCTCATGTTGGTCGGATTGCAAGGTATTGGCAAAACCACTTTGCTCGAAGCGTTACGCAGCGAGGGCTTGGGTCGACGCAAACCACCCGAAGTACAATACATTTAGCCCCAGTTTAATACTATATGTAAGTGTAATTTTGTGCTTGAATAACAGCATTGGGCAAAACGAATGGGCCATAAAAGTATTGGAAGGACGAATCGCGGGACAATCTTATCTACGGTAGGCGTGGACATCGGCGACTGGGTCTACGAGAAGAAACTCCGAGGGCAAAGCCACGGTCCGGTTATTTTTAGGTAATTTTTGTGGTTTCCTATGAATAACAATAGGATTAAAATTAAATTTTGTAGTCGGAATTTCTGACTTGTTTACGCAAATCAGAAATCTTGGTAATAAGCAATTCGTTCTGAGTGTTTGAAGGAAAGATTTGTATTTATTAACTTGGCGCTACTTTTTCTTTCTTTCTAGAACTTGGGATTTTGGGGGCCAGAAAGAGTATTATGCAACACACCAGTACTTTTTGTCCAGACGCAGCTTATATTTAGTCGTGTGGAAGATGACAGATGGCGAAAAAGGCGTCCACGACATTCACCAGTGGCTGGTCAATATTCAAGTATGTCACCTTTTGCGGAGATACCTTATTGGTTATACAGTATGGTTTTTCTCCTAGGTCCGAGCACCCAATTCCCCTGTGGTTATTGTGGGCACGCATCATGATCTAGTCCAAGATCCCGGCTATACGGAAGAACTGCAGCAGCTAATACGCGATAGGTGATAATTTTTGTCCGTTCATATTGCAATTTTCTAAAAAAAAAAAAAATCCCTATTGTCAAGGTAGTGGTTAACGGCTTTGTCAAGACAATGGATATAATCAAGTTAATTTGCTTCCAGCTTAATCTTAACTATTCTGCTATTGTTTTATAACGTAGTATTTATTTTATTTTCGTTTCCGTGTTTTCAGATTTATGAATGTGGTTGACGCGGAGAAGCTAGGCTTGCCGAGAGTCTTGGACACAGTTCCTGTCAGCGCCAAAACGAGATACAACATCAAAGCACTTTGTAACATTATTTACGATACAGCGCACAGTCTGAGATTGCCAGGTAGTCCTACGTTGTTTTTTGGTTTTCTGGGCTAGTTAGTTGAGGATAATTTATTGTTATAAATAGGGAGCAAAGAGAGAGTTTTGGAGCAGAAAATTCCGGCCTCGTACTTAGCATTGGAAGATGTGGTCAGTCATCTCTCGTCGGAAAGACGGATAGCAGGACTGGATCCAGTTCTGAATGCCGAAGATTATCGCACGAGCGTTACCCTCGCTATGCAGTCGCGTCATAAACGTTCGTTCCGGGACACGGCCGAGTTAAACCAAGCGACAGTTTTTTTGCATGATAACGGTAATTGTAAACTCTTAAAAGATTTTGAAATCCATTTTCTAATCGAGTTTTTATATAAAGGGGTTTTACTACATTACGAAGATGCAACACTCAAAGATTTGTATTTCTTGGACCCGCAATGGCTGTGCGATATGCTGGCACATGTGGTTACGATACGCGAAATTAATCCGTTTGCCCGCAACGGTAAGCACTTGATTATTGTAACAGTTTTGAAGGTTTCAAATGCTGTCTTGTTAAAGGCGTTATGAAATTGGACGATCTGAAGCTTCTCTTCAGATGGTCGTCGGTTACAGGCGGTGCTATAGACGCCCGAACTTACGTCGTATCCTTGCTCAACAAATTTGAAGTAGCCTTGACGTGGGATAACAGGAGTTTGCTTATTCCTTCACTTTTGCCCAGCGAAGAGCAGTTACTTAATAGCTCTGCATCCGAAGTCACCATTCCTGTAAGCAATTAAGTTTTTCTAACCTTTAAACTCCCGAGCGCTTACATGTCTGTCAGAAACTTAAACTCCCAAAGGGTTCAAATCACTTTTTGGGGTTCAATTTCATAGATTCCGGTGCGATCTCGGGGTCGATCTCGCTTACCGAGGTACCCTGAAGCTGTAAATCCTTCAGCGTTGCCTGTTCGTCCATCTCGAGCTAAATCTGCTCATCCAATCATTCAAAGCATTGGTAAAGTTACGCCTTACATTATAACAGTTATTCGGAAAATTTGATACGTCTGCTTAATATAGCTATGTGTGTATATTAGGCTGTCCATTATTGTTTGAATCGAAGGCAGCTCCACCTCCTTACCAGATCGAATTCCGAACCAATGTCGAGGCTGGTCTGTACCGTATGTTCTTGCTTTCCTACTTACCCTGTGGATTTTGGTCCCGTTTCATGACACGCTTACTAGCCCATGATGTTATAATCGACACTCTACGTCACTACTTCACATTTCCAAAAGAAGTACGTAACTCGGTTTCGTTTGCGATTGCGATACTACGAGCGCAACTTTTCAAGCTTGTTGTTAATAGTTCAACGTTTTTTTGTTTTGTGGAGTTTTTTTTATTTTTGTTTTTAGTTTGAAGGAAACTTTATGGAGTTTTTTGTTTCCTTCTAGTTATCTTCAGATCCGTTGTTATCAACCTCATTGGAGTGGCGTGCAGAGTGGAAGTTATGGCAGACCGGCCTAGAATTGGTCTACTTAGGAGCTGTTTTATTACGTATCAAAGAGAGCACGGCTCCCTTTGGTCTTCCCGCCAGTGGCAAATTATACGCGAGACAGGAAGGAATCTGGATGCCTGTCGATCGCTTGCAGGGACAAGTGTACATCGAAATGGTCCTGCCAGGTGGTAGTTTGGTAGTCAAGAAACCTCTTGATGGCGGATACCAAGCGTTAGCTGTCGAGCCCAATCTGGAAAGTTTGACACGACTGTTGGCCGTCGCCACGGATCATTTGGACACGCTTTTGGAGGATTGGTACCCGACTTTAGGTGAGTAGTTGAATTTGAAGACATCCAGTGGCGTTAAAAAGGTCGTTTCCACTCCGGTAGTATGATCAT
The DNA here is from genome assembly GCA_023053545.1 of Lepidurus packardi. Taxonomy (NCBI): domain Eukaryota; kingdom Metazoa; phylum Arthropoda; class Branchiopoda; order Notostraca; family Triopsidae; genus Lepidurus; species Lepidurus packardi. Next base: position 3,685,957 of record JAKZAN010000004.1, read on the forward strand.
CGAAACAAACATCGCATAAGAAATACGTATGATGTATTTGCTTGTTGTATGTTGTAGGATTTCAATTAATATCCTGATAATCGATAATATGCTTTAATAATAGTCTGTTAATAATATTCCTTTATATAATAATATGTCTATGAGAGAGACAAGAGAATAGCGTAATAAGCGGGCTAGTGGTAAGTTATTTATACACTTTTGGAGATAAGTAATATTTATCAAAAGTACTGAAAAGAAACAATAAAACGTATATAATTCAGGTACGCGGTTTGTGCACACATCTGAAGGCAAGTTTTTGGTTACGCGTTTGGTTCCGTGTCCTCGCTGTTTGTGGGCAGAAGACGAGTCACTACGAGAAGACGACGACTATGACATTGTACCACCACCTATAAGCCCCGCCTCCAGGTCACCTAGGCGTTCACGAGGGAGCGTATCTGGAGATAGTGGAGTTGGACAAGAATCTCCTGTGTCAAGGTAATTTCCTTATTGTTAATGAGTTTACTTTAGTGCATTTTATTTTTAGTTAACTCTTACCGTAAATTTTGTTAATTTTACTAACTTTATTCGTTTCTTTGTTAGTCGAATGGCATCGATGGAAGGTATTAGGGAAGAAGAATACGGACATGGAAGGCATCCAGATTGTGTAACCTACGCATTTAGCATCGAAGAATGCATTCTAGCGGAGCATGAAGGCGTGGCTTTGCATTGCCCCCTTCACCGTGATATCCAGCTACCTCTGGTTGCTCCCGATGTTGTAAGTTTGGTCTTAATTTAGATATTTTCTATATTTAATCTTAATTTTGAAAGGCCTTCCTCGACTTGGGAGAGAGATACTTAGTGAAGTCCGATAATGTTAAGAAAGGCGAGCTATTGGGGCGAGGAGCTTTTGGCTTTGTGTTTCGGGCCATGTGCAAACTTAGAGGAAATGAAGAAAGCCGGCAGGTAGCTTTGAAGATGTTGCAGCCTGTGGACCCCGGTTCTGACGCTCGGTCCTCTGCGTCAGCAGCATATAAAGTTAGTGGGACTTTTTTTTTACGTTAATGAAAAATTCTGTTTTGACTTTCCAGGCAGCGATGGCAAAATGGGAAAGAGATGCTTTGCAGCAGAGCTGCAAAGCTTACTGCACAGCTCGCCAGGAGGTATCTATGCTTCTATCCTTACGGCACGCCCATGTCGTTTCGTTTTTGGGGCTTCTACCCCGCCCACTGGCGTTAATCCTAGAAATAGCACCATTAGGAGCATTAGATCATCATTTGAAGCATTATCGACGATCAGGAGCGAAGTTGTCACATTTCACCATCCAAAGCATTATTTTACAAGTGAAGAATCATTAATTTTCATACAAAATCGCTGTCTTTTTCCTAAGGTTTTGTTTTTTTAGACTGGAAAAGCATTGGAGTATTTGCATCAGCGTCATGTGATCTACCGAGACCTGAAATCGGAGAACGTTTTAGTGTGGCATCTACCAACTCCAGTCGGTATTTCTGACATCGGAATTGAAGTCCAAGTCAAACTCGGTGATTACGGGATTAGTAGAGTGGCACTGCCCTCGGGTACAAAAGGCTTTGGTGGAACTGAGGGATTTATGGCGCCAGAAATGGTGCGGTACAACGGCGAGGAAGAATACACGAGCCAAGTGGATATTTTTTCGTTCGGAATGCTTCTTTACGAGCTCTTTACGTTAAGACAGCCCTTCCAAGGCTATGATGCGGTCAAGGAAGTGGTATTAGAAGGAGGGAGACCACCTTTGACTGAGAAAGTAATACTCATCACCATTCCTCTAATACTTCTTCGCTTGTAGAAACACATTCTGATTTTTGTTTTTATAAGGATACTTTGTACCCAGTCTCCATGCTGGATCTAATGGCCTTGTGCTGGAGCCAAAGTCCCAAAGACCGTCCGTCAGCTTCGCACATAGTTTCGGTAGCTTCTGCTCCTGAATTTACGCATTTGTTAGACGGCGTATTACTGCCGCATTATGAAGAAGCTGTTATTGGCATTACATGTACTTTAAATTTTCCTGGTAAGTTCAGAGTTCTGTATATTCTATGTTAGGAAATTTAAGCTCTTAAGCTAAGCGTTATTATAGGTTTGTGTGGTTCATTTGATCAGCATTTAACAAAAATTGTGAATCCGACATTGAGACCATTAATATTTGTTATTGTAGAAGATGAAGGGGGAATCTGCTGGGAAGTTTGGTTAGGTGGTCACGCCCCTCAACTCGATCTGATGCTTTGTGAAGCTGGAAACATTCTAGAACACCATTGCTTGGCGATTGAAACCTGTGCTACGCCCATTACTGCAGCATGTCTAGTAGCAGAAGGAATCATTTGGTTAGGTGATTCACAAGGTCAAATCCATGCCTTTAGGTACGATGAAGTCGTAGTTTGTTAAGCATTTTTTGTCATTTTCTCCCCTTATTTCTCGGTATTTTACTGTCGTTGTATCCTTAATTGTATTGTATTTTGCTCCGATTTTTTTTCCCCAGTACCAAATCGTACCATTGCTTGTTCCGTTACCAGTTAGAAGACTCTTCGCCAGTCAAATCCTTGATCGTTCTACCAAGTCTAGGGCGTGTAGCGGCAGCCTTAGGCAACGGCAGAATTTTCTTGTGTTGTACTGACGTCATTCCAGCCACGCCTACCGGTGGCGAAGGTACGTTTTTGGTCACTGAGCTTGGCACTCCATCCTCCGGCGAATCCAATGAGGATGTCCACTGTATGGCAGCGGTGGCCCGCAAAGAGTAAGTTCAAGTATCTGGTTCAAAGCATGTTTTCTTTGGTACTCATTTGTCATGTAGGGAAGAGTTACTTTAAAAAAACTTAGCAAATCGCGCAAGTATATGTTACCTTTCTCTTTTTGCGCTATCAGGACATTAGAGTTGTGGTGTGGGCAGTCGGAAGCGTCGATCTGTATCTTTATCCTCAGAAACGGGGTTGTGACATCACAAGACGTTGTCAGTCATTTCCCTGCGTCTTTAGCACCGTTACAAGTGCTGCACGTGACAGCTGCTCTTTTATGCAAGACAAAGGAACAAATCCAAGATCCAGAAGAGCCGCTCGAAGACATCAGTGACGTAGAAGATGAAGAAGGCGTGGCTGTTTGGTCTTACGTGTACCCTGGCTGCGTAGTGTATCGTTGGGACGTGACCCAACGTCGAGTTCTACATCGTCTTGATTGCTCCAAATTAGCCCCGTGCTCTGAATCTCTACAGTCCATTAGTATAGAAGAGCATCTGAGCCCTGGGCGTTGCCAAGTAAGAGAACGAGCATGCACATCGCTTGGAAAAGGGCACGAGTTTAACAAGAGGTTTTTCTAGGTTCGCAGTTTATGCGTTTTGAACAGTCTAGTGTATATCGGAACCACTTGGGGCTGTCTAGTCGTGGCAGATGCAGCTACTTTGCGTCCCATCACAGTATGTCGACCCTACGAAGCTGATTTGCGCTTAATCTTACCTCTAATTGACCCTCGGGAGAAGGGCAAGCATCAAATGATGACAATAGGGCGTGGCTACCGTAGTCTTTTGACGCGATTCGTAGGAACGACACCTGAAAGCAGCGTTTCAAGTCCTTTACGCAAACCCTGGCATGCATTACTGTGGTCGACTCATGCGTGGGATTAAAGTGTTTTAAATTAAGCGTCTCATTTTACTTTTATGGTTGAAACCCTTGTTTGACTAGTCTAATTGTTTTCAGTAACGTATGTAGATTTTGTATGTATATAATAAGGGATGAAACAGGTTTTGGAGTAGGGCATTGATTACGAGATTTTTTTTCTGTGCCGGGTGTTTCTCGGCAACCGAGTTAGGCTTTTAATGTAATCTTTTGCGGCACAAGTGCTTACCATGGTTACTTACTTGGAGCCAAACACATTTCTTTTCCTGGGGGGGGGGGGGGGGGGGGGGGAGGAGGTAGTTTACGAATCGCATGTGACCGAGTGGCACTTTTATCTCTGATAGTTTGTGGGACACCGTACAGTGGCATCATGAACTGCAGATTTTGAGGAGCAGATGGAAGTTGTCAACCTTTTGGGAAAGACGTGATAGGAGGATGCATTCGCCTTCTCAGCGAACGATTTGGACCCCACGATTAAACTTAAGTGCATTACTGGTCTCCGAGTTGCAAGTCGGTGTGCAACAATTGCAACGCCAAGAAGAAGTTGAAAGACAGCGTCGAGTCAATTATCACTGGTTAATCAGCAAGCCTGCGGAATGGCATGTTCCTACCAACTTGATGGCTTTCATTGAACGGGTTTGTGCTCAGGTGAATTCGTCTCGTTTATTAAACTTGTCATTGTATTTATTTGAGGGGGAAATCAAAACAGTTTATTACATAATTATTTAATTTAGTCGATAGTGCGGAAGATTTGGAAGAATGTATTTGTAATCGTGTAATAAGTGGGTAGTAGCGTATTTGTTTAATTTCCAGAATGTTCGTTTTTCTCTTTGGATTGTTGATCATTTTTCAAGGTTTTCATTAGAAGGTTTTTTTAATAACATCATCTGAAACGTTCAGTTCGAAGTAGAAGACGTAGCCGTGATTGTGCATCGATTCCGCAGTCAGTTGGCCGATAAAACTTCAGTGGATGCCATAGTTGACTGGATGAAGCATGTTGCCGTGGCTTACGTGGAAGAAAAAGAACGCATCGCATTACTTAAGTGAGTTACGTCATTTTAATGAATAATTAACTAACATGTCTAGTCACAAACTAGACTCAACATGAACCAGAAAGGGAAGCGGAGGTTTAGTGTGGTTTATGCCAACCGGAATCGCGTAAATCCAGGGGAAAGTAATCCCGCTATTTACCAAGATCACGGAATAGCTCGTCCATCATTGTTCGGGTTCGGTCGACGTGCAAGTATGAATATCCCAAGTCAAGGGAAGTCCAACCCGGTTTTTCTGATTGAAGAAGTGTAAACACTGAAGCCCGACAAGCTGTCTTAAGTTAGATTGTATTTTTTGGGTGAAGGAGAAATAGAAATACATGGGATTAGGAATGACAGATGGAAGTTAATCTTCGCCTGCTGGCATAGCGTCTTCTAATCGGCGAATGTATTTGACTTTGATTTCTGTGTTTGCATCGCCTTTCAGTTGGTCCTGAACAAACCAGCAAGCTACTTCCAATTGAACCTAACCAAATTTCCTTAATATTGTAAGCTGAATATTAAAACAAACCAAGAATACCATTTCGCAGGCTCCCCTTATAGCGCCACAAAGCATATTATTATACTTTAATCCAGCTAGATTGTCTGGCAGTTCCACGAACTCGGCTATGGGGTTTTGATCCAAGACAAGAGAAAACTCATCACCGGCTGAGTTCCAGTTCGATACACTCGGATTGATAGTAAGATAAAGTTTGAAGGCTGTCTAAAAAAGATACATACATATTTTTTTGTAATAAAATCGATGGACATGTTTCGCTTTATAGCTTACGTACTTGAATTTTTTCTGCCAGTTCCCTAAGATCGGCACATCTTGGGCTGTTGGTCCTAGCTAGAAAATCTTCGATTAGCCTTAAGCCCAGGTTATAACCCAACCGGTCTAGCTGCTTATTGACATCTTCTACATTTTCATAGTCCTTGAAAAGCTGGGCAACTAATGCTCCATAGGTTAGGGTGAATAGTTCAGCATTCTAAAAGGGAAAAAATGTATTATCTACGCGTACGTATCACAACAGTCTTTCTAAGATAAGTACCACTTTTTTGGGGTCCGGAACACGCAAACCGGGTCGAGACATCCTTTGTTAGCACTAGGGGGTTTTCAATAATTTCCTCCCTTTTTGGAGAAGAGTTGTTTCCATGGAATAAAGTAAACAGACGTTAAAGTTCTCTAACGCCACCTAGCGGAATTGTTAGGTACTTCTGGTTACCTTATAATACCCCTTGGAGCGCTTTAATAGATGTTTCATTGTTTTTCGCGCAGTATCTGCTACTTATGCCCTTCGTAGTATATTATCTTTACCGACCGCAGGGTGGGCGTGTTGTGCTGGAAATGTTTTGGAGTGAAATTTAGTACATTTGGATTCATTCAATGCGTTATTCGTGTACTCAAGTCGTATAAGTATAGAAACTGAGGTAACTCAAAACCCCTTTGCTTTCAACCTTCTCGTTGTTTTCGCTTGGGTCGATGCCAAGCTTCGAAGTCCTACCCTTGGCTTGTTTATCTCCTTTTATGAACGAAATTTGCACGCGTTTGTACGGCTATTTAGTCGTAAACGCCCTTCTTTTCACTTTTAAAAAGAAATAGCCCACACACTGGCTCCAGCCTTCAATTCTTAAATCAGGTTAACGTATTGGTATACAGTCAGTGAAAATGCGTGTAAAGTAATGGTAATGATTGCTAATGTTTTGTTTCCTGGATGTGAGGCTCTATTTACAACTGCCTATTTCCGTTCGTTTTCTATGGCTCAGACCCTTGCTCTACGGATTCTCGCTATGTATTTATATTTGAAGTTCTAACAAAGTTGTGGTTTGAGTGTTTCTCATGTTTTCTTTCTTTTTCATATCTTTCCAGGATTTATGCAGCAGTGAATTCAGTTCGTAGATGTGCTACAAACCCTAAAGAATGCCACTGCCGAAGCGAGTGGTATCACCGGTGTTTGTATCCCGGGATACTTTACCTCCCCATTTATCCCTGCCCAACGATCTTGAAGGAGTTACCAATGGCACCTTAGCCAACGTCATCCGCCAATTATCAAGTTTTTCCCGCCATGCCGAAGATTTATTTGGCGAACTCACTCGCCAAGCGCAGAATTTACACGTACGCTCTGGTCATTTACAAGCTCGCGTTGACCGGTTGGCTCAGAAAGTCACTCAACTCGACAGCACGGTTGAAGAAGGTAGATTTTCCACCCTTACTCTTGTTAATCACGCCCACATTGCTTTTCCCCTGTTTATGCATGGTCAAGCATGTCTCCTTTACCCATCACGATTTCCTACAATTGGACTTGTTGTCTTTCTTTGCAGTTTCGCTGCAAGATTTACATCTACGGAAAGCCTTCAGGAGCAGTACCGCCTTCGACCAACAAGTTTTCAGTCGAGAATCATTGCCAGCGGCGCTTGATGAAACCTATAGGCAATGTGACCGTCCACCGCCATTGGAAAAACTTAATTGCTACCGGTACTCTAAATACCTTTTTTGATTTCACTTTTCGTTGCTCAGAAGAAATAACCAGATTTTAATACTTTACATTTGTAAGCATACTTTTGGGGGGAATTCACGCATTATGTGTTTAAAATTTAAAATCTACTAGTAATTTGAAAGAAACGAAACTCAGTTTAGTTAAAAAAATCATGAAGTTTCGAAAACTTCATGAGTATTTTTTTTGTCCTAAACTGTTGTGTCGTAATGCGTTGCGTCTTGGAATGCCTATTTTTTATATCTTCTACTATCACGGATATTATAGGTGATAATCCCGTTAAGCGGCACTTTTTAGAAATGTCTCGCCTCTGGTTATTCGGCCAGTGGTCAGTACGGTCTTGAGAGTTTCTGTTGATTGTATAATGTGACCCAGTTGCTTTTTTCCGAGCACCTGTTGTCGCCTAGTGACCGCGTTTTGATGCACCAATGAACGCCCCAGTCTATAGTGACTGACGATTCGTCGGATCGAATCGTTGAGATAGATGCTTTTAGTCTGCATTTGTAACTCGGCCATGGCGTGTGTCCAATGCCACAAAGATTTGCGCAACAAAGTTAAATCTTGTGCTCAGTCAAATCCGATTCCAGAAGATTCAACTGCCAAACAACCTAATGAAGAAATCCGAAAATTAAAGTGTTGGTTTGCTGAAGGCGTGTACTTCTGGGGCTCCCTGCCGCCCAATCAGGATGAGTGGATTTTTGGATTAGAGGAAACAAGTCAGACCAAGTCCCCTATTGTTAGTGAACCTGAATGGAATGATTTAAATCCACAGTTCGTGGCATTTCTCAAACAAAGATTCTTAGCCACGCCCATTAAGCCCCCGAGGGGCATGAAACCTTATGGACACGCCCCTCTGCGTCAGTTTTCTAGTCAAAAGAGTATTTGTGTCTGTGCAAGCACAACCACGCCCGTTTCCCCTCCTGGGGGCGTCTTGAAATTCTTGCGTCGATTGGTTCAAAGCGTCTTGTCTTGTGCTTTACCTTACCGAAGGTTTTTACTTGTTTATGAATTACGGTGTCTATCTGTTTAAACATAGGATTGTGTCGATTTATAATCGTGTCGTAAGCAAAAGTTTCCTTTGAATAACTTAAGCTCGTTTTCTTTATTTTAACAGTGACGATGGAAGAGATGGTCTCAAATTTTACACGGATCCGAACTACTTCTTTGAGTTGTGGCGACAGGAAATGCTCAAAGACACGGAAAAAATTATGCTGGATAAAGGCAAAAAGGTATTTATTTCTCTCTCTTTTTTTAAATTACTTATTCCAAATGGATGTTTTCTTACCAATGCCGTCCTTAAACAAGCATACGGAAGCAGCGACAGAGGTGCGGGTTTTAGATTCTTGGCTTTTTGAATACTCAACCTAGATTTTGTGATTAATGGCTCCCTTTTTATTGTGTCCCTTTGGAAAAACTTTCGCAGCCCCATCGACCACGGACATCAGCCGAAGGGAGTGGTGGTCAGCGAGCTAAAAGACGTGTGCGCCAGCCTAACAATACACGTGACCGGCAACGAGAAATTGCTATTCGTAAAGGAGAGTATATTAGCCCCATGAATCATGGGTACACTGGTTCGCCCGCGTTGTATCCGCCTTCGCAAGCCCTTGAAGGGGATCTTAGTGTACCACGCCCACCGCGACCAAATAGCATTGAAGTGCAACGTAATTATTACACTGACGAACCTACTTATGCCGAGCGCCCCTCACGGCCCTCTCAAACACAAGAACTCCGGTAAGTTTTGTAACTTTCTTTGGAAAATCATGTTGATAAGTGTTGTACATGGGATGAGTGTTTGTGTTCAGAATTCAGTTAATAACTTGTAGGTTGTTGAAAGAAATATTTAAAGAGCTGTTGAAGTTCTATATTCATTAATTACGCAAAAATATCCTTTCGCTTGGAAGAATTAGCAATGCTTTGTGCATGCAACCTATCAATTTTGACAAAAACGCGTTATATTTCAAGTATTTACCGATTTAAAAGAAACGGAAGAACTAGTTGCTACTCTAGAAAATCTATGTGATTTGTTGCGAAATGTGTCGCTCTTGGGAGTCTAAACTTGCGGCTGACCTGAAAATAGGTCAAAAATCACTATAATCATCAGATAGACTGATTTGTGTGTTTTGGTTCCTTCCTGACAGAGGATCATTTCCGCCTCCGCCTTACGATGATGGATATCCGCAGTATCCGCCTCCCCCGTATTCTTCAGGTTATGGAGAAGGCAACCAAGGCACGCCGTTATCGAATTTGGCTAATCGCACCCTTCAGCGAACCTCATCGCGTCCTTCTCAACCTCCTCCAGCACCACCAAGCGGGTAAAATAAGTGTTGCATTTTCGCAATGTGCTGTATTTATCTTTTTGCTTTTTATTCATAGGACTACAACGCCACAACGAATGGGTACTCCTACCAGGGCCACTGGTCTGCTGAACGCGAGGGAGTCGTTACCTCCACCGCCGCCCCCGCCTCCCTTGTCCGAAAACAATGTGAACGTCAACGTTCATAACAACCATGGGCGATACCACCCGAATTTGTCGCCGCCTTCGCAGTTTGTTTCTAACGTAGTCATTAACGCGTCGCCCTTGCCCCCGCCCCCGGCTTCCCCTTTCCAAGATTACGATGATCGAGAATCCTCGCTGGAACGCGACTTACCTCCGCCACCGCCTTTACCCGAAGCCGCCGCGCAACAAGCATGCCCCACCCCCCCACTAGCTCCTCCGTTGGTGGCTCCCATGACGGCGGCCCCACCGCCACCGCCCCCTCCACCACCACCGCCGCCTGTACTGACTAATGGACCACTTGCGTCTACATCGCCTGTCCTGGTGGCCAACGGGAACTTGAAAAATAACTTGACTTTGGTGTCTTCGTCGCCTAAAAGCTCTCCTGGAAGAGATGTCGATAAGAACGTCGAGCGCAGCAAAACGGGATCGGGTGCGCCTGAGCCAGTATTGGATGTACGCAGCGATTTGCTAAAAGCCATTCGGGACGGTAATTGGATCATTTTTTGTTTACTTAAATTGATTTTTTAAATGAAGTTGTCTGTACGTTAGTGATTATATGTCTTACCATTCTTGTAGGTATTTCGCTGAGGAAGGTCGAAAAAGGTCAGCAGAGGGAAGTGGAGAAATCGACAGGATTTCATGATGTAGCGTCCATCTTAGCAAGGCGCGTAGCAATGGAATTCTCCGAGTCGGAATCCTCTGACTCTGGTTCCGAGTCTGACGCTTGGGATGATGAAACTTCAGCGTGAAGTTGATAACGAGATTAAAGAGTATAAAGTAAAAGAACCATGCCTGCCGGTAGGCCAGCACAACGCAAGGTGGTGCTAAGGGACGCTTTGTATAGCTTCAATGCTTGTAGTCCCTCTAGCAGCAACAATAGTAAAAAATGTTGCAAGCTTTCATAGTAATTTGTAAGTCTTTTCGTTTATTTCTCATTCGTCCTTCCTTTCCCTTCCAAGTTTGGCTTTAAAAGTTTCTTAAAAGACATGTCCCCTCCATCCATTCCCCCCCCCGGAGAGAGATCCAGCAGTGCATGGAATTCTTTGACCCTTTTCTTTTCTGCAAAACAATCCCAACCAATAAATTCCCCTTTTTATTGGCCTCTAGTTTCCTTTTGCCAGATATAAGCGTAACAAACATGTATTCAATTCAATTCCAGGATAGAGATTTAGTTTGTCTTGCGTGTCTGCGTGGTGTGAAAAAAACTGAGTGAATGTGGTTATTTGTCTCGTATCTTTCACAGTTTTACTGTGATAAGTGTGGGAGAAACAGCGGACATTAGAAGCGTTCTTTGTGCATTAAACCCTTTTGAAGCATTACATCATTATGTCATAAAATAACTAGTGGGCTATTTAATTGTACTGATTAAAAATAATCTTGAGCACAGATTTGGAAAATCTAAAGTAATTTTTGTCGTATCCGTCTGGAGGCGGTACTGTCTTTCCCTTCGAGAAGAATTAACGGAAGCTCGGACAATTTCAACCTCCTATTTGAAATGACTTACTCCTGACGGGGGAAAACAGTAGCGTAGTGCAAATCTTTCGTTTCTCTCATTTAAAAAAATGTCGGTACTAGAAGAAGATAGCGAATTGAAAGATTTAGTTTCTCTAACGTTAGAAAATAGTGGCCTTCTTCATAAAATTCGGGTAATTAAATTGTTCAAGTTATTAAACAATTCATTCTGAATGTAATATTTATTTGCTGTTTGTACTTGTAGGCTCAGTTGAAAGCAAGTGTTTATTTGGCTTTAGAAAAACACGATAAGAAAACTATACCGGTTGTCAATTCTAATTTGAGGAAATGTCTTTCTACCAACGAAGGCTGTATCATGGCAAGTTTGGTTCGTGATTTCCTTACATTCCATTCCATGGACTTTTCTATCTCGGTATTTGATTCCGAAACTTGTCATAGTCAAGTATATGAATCAGTGGAACGTTCTAAACTTGCTGCTTTGCTAGAAGTAGATATTGATCCTGGTAAATATATATTCAAGCTAGCTGTATTTTTGGAAGTATTTCCAAGACTAAAGTATTGTTGTTTGTTTGTTTTGTAGAATTGCCTGTATTGGCAAGTTTACTCCGGAAGGTTGGACTAGGCAGTATTTCCATTCCTACCACACCTTGCAGTCAGAATGCCACGTTTATTAGGAACAACAGTACTTTAAACTCGCCTTCCGTCTCAGATAAGTCTCATTCCCACGAAAATTCCAAGTCGGCAGAAGCATCAGCTTCAGAAAACACGAACCAACATCACTCAACCCCCATCAAAGAAAGTGTTGAAGAAAATGTTGAAATACCGGCAACAGTAGCTTCTTTCGCACTTCAAGAACACCAAGTCCGGGTTGAAATACATCAAATGGACGAGTATAACGAAGACTTTTCTTCTGCAGCTTCAGTATCTCAGAACGATCTCCCCTCCGAAGACAACCGGCCAGCCAGTGACGTTAAAGAAGATGAAATAGAAGAAGAACTTGAAGAAATTAGCGATCTCTTACAAAGCAGCACATCTTTGGTAGAATTATCTTAGTAATTATATATATTTATTCCATTAAATTAATTATTATCGCTAGGGTGAAGAGGCTACTAGAGACCAAACCGCCTCTACGATCTCTCATGTGGGTGATTTTGCTCAAAGTCTGTAACCGGAAAATTCCCTTGTAACATAAACTTATTTCCATTACTAGCCTTGCTTGTCTTTGAATAAAACTACCGCATGTTTTTCTGATCAAAGGGGGTAAAAAGCACTACATTTTTTTACTAAAAACTCCTTAAGATTTATTTTCTATTGATTGACGTGTAGTTTCGTACTCTTGTATCTTAAATCTTTCCTATTTTTGAGGTAGCCGCCAAATGCGACGAGATGAAAATTTTTAGTGCGATGAGGAATTAGCAGATGGCGTTCATGTCGTGTTTTTAAGAATAATACAGAAGTGGAGGAGGTGAAAGTTGTGTTGATTTCGTGCCAAGATACTTTTTATTCTAGTTTCTTTGTAACATTAATGCGTGTGAGACTGGGGATTGTATTTTCCCATGAGCACTTCGCATCTCCGGCTGCAGGCCAAACTGGTTTACCTCAAATGGTGAAAGTTTCGAATTTTCAGCCTGAACCAGTTCGAAGTTCGGTTTTGGTTGCTCTCACTTAGACATCTGTTTTATCTCTAGGATTAAACACGGATGGTTCCTTTCAATGTTGTATCCAATAAATTGCTAGCAACCCTACCTAGCTTGTTTATTTATATATAGTGACCTCAGAAATTCGAGTTGGATTGTATCTTGGGCCATGGCCTGCAGTACACCACGTCATGCACTACTTCGTTCCAAGAAAGCCTAAATTGAGGAATTGCCATTGGTATTCACGTTTTTGCTTAAAACAGGTAAAGAAAATTCACGCTGTTCTTTCAAAAGATAGATTGTGTACTGTAAGAAACAGCTTTGATTTTTTTCTCTATAGACAGCATTGGTTTTATTTGTCTTATGTACGCACTAACTGTTTTGCAAAGTAGATTCTCACGGTTCTACTGCTTTCACAATCATGACGTCACAATTTGCATTGTCAGTCTGACAAAACCCTCCGTTATTATTCACAGGATCGACCCGCCTGCGAAATGGAATGACAAGGTCTCGTTGGAATGACAGTTGTTCAATTTACCTATTGATTTTGCCCACCTCAATAACATAAAAACGGGGGAAGTTGCTTCTTCCCCTTACTTTCCCCCTACAGCTCTATTCATGAACTTACCTTGACACATGTAGTCTTGTCAAAACGACCCATTCGATAAGGACAAACACAAAAGCAAAGTAATAATAGTGAATCTATCTTTGAAGAAACGCCAGCACCGTTTAACTTTAACTAATCTTCTAACTTTCTCATGGTAATTTTTAAAATTTCACTTGACGGGTTTTTAAACTTACTTTAAAATGTATTTTCATTTGTTTGCTGAGGGAATTGAAAAGACACTTTTTTGCGGAATTGGATAACTTAATTATAATACACTATCGGTATCTACAAAAGCGATTCACTACTTTAACGCGCAACTTAAAACTGGTTCGTTTTGGTAATGTGTCGTTTTGCCCGAGTAGTTACGGACGTGGGGCGTTTTGACCCGACTCTGTCTTGTCGACCCATTAAGTGGGTTGACATTTTCCTTGCATTTTTGGCTCTTTATTCATTGCAGTTGCTTCTGGGTTTTCCTCGTCACCTTCGCAACTTCCCACTATTGATTAGATTGCAGAAGCACCTGGCGACCACGACTTTGCACGTAAAATGAAATTCGCTACAAAATAAGAAAGATACTTTGCCTCGGAGGCATAGTCACTCGTACTGGGCCATAAATGTCAGTTGCCTGAAACGAAATAGAGCAAGAAAACGTCACTAGGTCTCCATCAAAAGTCCTGCATTTATCCCTGCTATCTTTTTTTTTTTTTGTTGCTTATCCCGGTGACGGGACTTTCTATAAAGTAAGATAGCGTTCCATTCTTTAACAATGACTTGTTTATCTTGTCACGCGGTCAGAGCAAAAATATTTTGTTATGGCTTGACTATGGTATGAAGTTTTCTCAGCTTTTTCTAAGAGCGATACGTTCAACTGCTTGTATAATTGACCGCAGACGATTCTCTAAGCTACCAAACGTTGGTAGACTTAACTCATTTGTATGAAAGAGCGTAACGTTCTGAGTTTGTATTGCGTTGCACGTTCATGGAAATGAAGGGATTTTGAAGCAGAAAAAGGTTCTTCCCCGCGAACGGTTGAACATTTTTTGGCCCAATTGTTGCATGACGAATTTCGTGACGGCCAACAAAGACCGGATATTATCTGCTGTTTGAACACGCAAGAAGTGTTAGTACAGTAGAGACTTCCATTCTCTTTCCCATGGCAGAAAAGCATTCCCCTTTGTTGTGTCAACAGTTCGTTAACAATATCGACTTCTTATGCTTTGGTTTCAACTAGCATTGAACTTTTTTGTTAGCACATATTTGCTTGACAAGTTATAGTGACGAATCCATGCATAATTGCTGTGTTTCCCCCTTTTAACTCATTGTTCAGGTATGCGGGTTAGCAGTGCATCTTGAGGAGTGTCGCAACCACGCCCAGAACTCCTGTGCCAAAGGAGGCTTTCCGGGATTCAAAAATATGACAAACTGAAGCCAAGAAGCCAAAGAATTTTTTTTTCGCAAACGGTAGCATCGTCAATGGGAGATTTGATTGGTGCCAATAATGCTCTGGTCTGCTCTGGAATGGATTCGCTTGCACATCTACAAATTGTTACTCTCTCTGGTCATCATTCTGGCGGCCTTACAATATGGACTTAGTGTGTATGAAGAACAGCTGAGCGGATCAGGATGGCAACCGTATTTCAGTTTCAATATTAGCCACGCAGCTTCCGCTTTCCTAAGAAGTACCAGTACTAGCAGCCTTACTGGCCGGAAATTGTGGGCTGAAGGCTCGTGGGCACTGTTATTCTCAAGCAACGGCAGCAACAGCAATGTGACAGTCAGCGCCCTAAATAACGAGACGGTGCTACCCGAAGACAGTGTTACCATTTCCAACGAAACCTCTACTACTCTACTTACCTTATTGCCGTCCCTGTTGGAGCTGAACCTCACGAGCCCCAGTGTGTCAATATTAGCCAGTGGCCTACTTAGCAACACAACGAGTGAAATTCATTCAGACAATTCTTCAATAGTCAATGGGCTGCGGTTCTGTCCTGAAAAGTCGCCTTTGTTGGGTAATTAAACGCCACACATAAGTGTGCTTACTTTTTGTTTGTTCCCCAAACTCATATTTTTTTCGGCAATAGTGGGTCCGGTGGTTGTACTCAAGGAAAGTCCCCGTTTGGAAGAATTAGAACGGAGATTAAGCCCCTCCCTGGAAGCCGGTGGGGTGTATCGGCCACCAGATTGCCATGCTCGCTATAAAGTTGCAATCGTGGTGCCCTTCCGGGACCGTGCGCATCACTTGCACTTGTTTTTGCAACACATGCACCCGTTTTTGCAACGCCAGCAAGTTGAGTACGCCATATTTGTTGTGGAGCAAACCGGTAATGGGCCGTTCAACCGCGCCATGTTGATGAACATCGGTGCGTCAGAAGCAGTGCAGCAAGGACCCTATCAGTGCGTCGTTTTTCACGACGTGGATTTACTGCCTGAAAATGATCACAACATTTATTCCTGCCCGGAGCAGCCTCGGCATATGTCGGTGGCTATAGACATCATGAATTACAAGTGAGTATTTTGAAAACATATGAACTCGTATTCAAAACTGTAAAAAACGAAAAAGAAACTTAACATCTTAAATTTTTGCAACAATTCAATTTAGGCTGCCCTATGAAGGATTGTTTGGAGGAGTGAGTGCATTAAACAAAAAACACTTGCAAATGGTGAATGGCTTCTCAAACTTGTTCTGGGGATGGGGTGGCGAAGACGACGACATGTATAATCGCCTCAAGTTTTATAACCTGACGGTCAGTCGGTATCCGCCGACAGTGGCTCGCTATTCCATGTTAACTCACAAGAAAGCCAAACCAAATCCGCATAGGTAACTTTATGTTTCCGATCCTTATTCTGAGGTTGAGAGTTAAATTGACGGAAAAGAAAATTTGAGCTTTCAGGAAAGAAAATTATATAATTTTTGACGTTTTTTTGTTTTTATTTTTTTCTCATACCTATTTTTGGTTGCGTGTCTTTTCCCATTTACATTCTTCTAATAAAAATAAAGTAGGACGTTAAGTCTCACTACCGTTTTCTTTGTCTGTAAGATGCCTTGTAGCAATCTTGGACACGCGAAGTCCCGTTAGGGTCAGATCTTGCATCTCAAGGCAGTCTATTGTTGAAAGCTCAAATAACTATTTCCTTGTTAGTTTAATTTCGCGGTCTGTATATTTTAAGGTTTGATTTAGGTACCGTGTGCTGAGGAATGGAGCGCAAAGATCCAAGTTCGATGGGTTGAATAACTTGAAGTACAAGCGTGTTGATCTTGTCCTCAAACGCTTGTATACGTGGATTTTAGTGGACATTAGACCGGGACCGGGCTTAGGATTGCCACTTATAAGCCGTTTGTCCTGACCCGGGGCGAAAAGACGACTTTGAGACCGGCGACTATGCCACTTTGCTTAATATTTTCCTTTCTTATTTATTTTTTTTAAAAAGAGGGAAACAATCTCGCATTACTGTGCCCCTTTTTTGCTTTAGCATTGTAAACTACGTCGCCACATCCAGTGTACTTAAACAAGTTTCCTGACGTGATAAGTGAAATCAAGGAGTTTCTAAGGGTGGTCAAGGCAGGAATGTAGAAATGTTTTATAGGATTCTTTTTAAAAATACCCTTCATAGTTTTATTAATATTACTCGGGAGAAAACACTGTCTGTTCTACTTTTCTTGGCCCAATGTTGTTCCACTAAACTGTTCCTTTCGCCAAATTTTAATGTTATAATGAGCCATTTTCTGTCCGTTTTTAAATCCCGGTTCGGCCTAGGTTGTGAAGTAACAGCAAACATTTTCAACCGTTTTTCTAGTCTTAGAAGCTAAAAGTACTTTTTTGCTAAGAAAAACATGTATTCAAATATGCGGTCACACCGTAGAAATGTAGCCAAAATATTCAGATAAAAGCATTTTACGCTGATAAAATGGAGCTCTATTAATTCCCGCCAAGTTTGACTAATCGATAACTGATCGCTAAGTTTGATATCTTACCAATCGATTACAGCAGAGCGTCGATTTATAATCATTAAAGTGCAAGTCGTGAATTCGGTGGTGGTAGTGATGATTCGTGACCGGGTTCCACTCTCCATTCCAACTTTAATATGGTAGTTAATTTTACAATTAACCACCTGTACTATTACCCGTGGGAGAAAGTGGTGAAGACACATTTGACCAAATATCCTACAGTGAAAGAACCGAACGTATTGGGTGGGGAAATCATCGAGCGAAGAAAAGGTACTCTCCTTATTCTCTCACTTCCAATGTGTACTTCAATGTCAAGTCAATTTAACAATTAATGTGACTAAACTTCATTAAGTTTTCTTTAGATAAAAATGGAATTGAATACATAAAACTGATTGTTACGTGCGTCAACGTAGTTCCAAGTTTTCTGCGAAAAGTAAGGAAAGAATAAGAACGACTACATAACATCCTGTTTAATGCGATATTTGGTTATTATAGTTCGAAGCACTTAATGTTCCTACTGTTCAATACGAAGAAGAATGTTGGATTGATTTCCAAAAGCGTCACATGTCAGTCAAGAGCCGCAGTTTGACTGTCACCGAGTATGCCACCATGACGGAATCCTCCACTTTTACCGCCTCTCCCAACAAGCCTGACAGGTAAAAAAAAGAGTCTCGTGTACCTGTCTCCAATAGCATAACAACAGCTATTTGCATTTATTTTTATTATTTAGCACGGAATTCTGTCAAGAAGGGGAAATAACCATACGAGGGCTAGGTAGATTTTGCTGGTTAGTCGAGCGTTTCACCAAAACTTTTTTTACGCGGGGAATGAAACGCAACTTGAACTTAATGGAAGAACTTATACGGGAACAAGTTTGAGTCAGTAATATTTTCCTCAGGCAACTCCATGGCTAATATAAAAGAATATTTAAACCATTCATATGATGAATGACAGTGATAGTTCCGAATGGGGGGCTTAAATGTAGAGAAAAAGTTGTTGGGTTATGCAAGTGAAATAGAAAAGATTTTATTGGAACATTCAAAACTTGTTAACTGTTCTGTTAAGTGTAGTACCTGTAAGCACGTCGCCCTTGAAATTGGGACAAATGATCCGGGTAGGGATTAGAGACGCGGCTTCGACGTGAAGCGTTCTGCTGGTAACCAAACTGAAGTGCTGGATAGTAAACTGTCTTTTCTAGGTAAGCAGGATTGCCTGCAGACTGTTCATAGGAACGCTTGATTTGGTACTCAGGCGGAGGGTGATAAATGGGAACGGATGAATACGTTTCAGGTTCGGATTTGACGTTGGAATAGTAGTGACTGATTTCGCTCTTTGGAGTGCCATACAAGGGAGGGCTGTGCTCTTGCTTGGCGTATCGAGAATAGTGGTTATATTCTTCGCGTGGGTATGCAGAGTATTCTTTAGCTTGATAATTAGAACTGTCTTGTTTTGGGTAATAAATGGATTCCTGGTATTCTTCGCGAGGGACTGAGTACTCTTTGGCTTGGCGGCTGGAGCCGATTTGTTGCTTCGGGTAACGAGGATATTGCTGATACTCTTCACGAGGTAATGATGAATGAACTTTAGCTTGGCGGTTAGAAGCATATACAGTTGATTGGAAGGGATCGTGAGCGAAGTAATTCCTTACGATATCATGTAATGCGCGTTCTCGTAGTTTTACAGTTGGCTCTCCGTAATCGCTATGGCTTATTGCGCTACTGAAGAGTGTTAAGAAGACTATTGTAGAGATCTGAAATAAAAAGAAAAAAATAGCAATAACCATTAAATACAATTACTATTAAAATACAATTTTCTTTTCGAAGTTGTAAAATATCGTTACCATTTTCGATCCTGAAAGATATCTGTCGGAAATGTGACTGCTAACGAGAGAGTAAAATGCAAGCTTTATACAGGAGAGAAACTTTCACACACAGCCTGCTAACCGCAACTTGTCATCTCGAACAACAATGTGTTCGAGCGCATCCCGGAATTTCGCGCCATATGGCTTACCTCGATTCTTCGTTCCTTTCTTCCTTTCGCCTCAATACGAAAAATGGGATATGAGACGTCTTTTATTTTTTTATTTGCAAGTCCACGTTAGTCGAAGAAAAAGTCACTATTTTATTTTTAATTTTTTAAGTTAATCAAACCACCTACAGATCTGTTTGAGTACTCAAAGAAAAATAATGGTGCCGTCCATATGAGTCTAGGGATCGACTTTGAATGCTCTCGTAGGTAAAACATTAAGTTATAACATTAGGTTATAACATTGGTCATTAGGTCATTAGTCATTGGTCATTAGGTTATTAGTCATTAGTTCATTGGGTAATGTTATAAGGATAGAAAAATTTGAATTTTGGTGGAAAGGGGCGATTACAAGGGACAATTTACAAGGGGTTCTTCAGCCAGAACACTTCATTTGGTCTCCTCTATAAGGTTTTTTTTTTATTTTTTTTTTGCACCTTACCCCCCCTTTAAGTGACGGATGGGATTCTCAAGTCGCGTTTGAGAGAATTCAAATCTTTAAGCGTATAGCTGCTGTATACTATTATTTTTTATTCAGTCTATTTACTTGATGTCATTATTTTTTAGTGCCATGAGTATGAAACGATGTATTTAGTTCTGAAGACAGAAAAAAGACGAGCCGATGCCCGAACTGAGGATTGAACTCAGGACCCCTGGTTTACGAGACCAGTGCTCTGCCACTGAGCTATTCGGGCTGCGAAAGGTATGGCTCCTATTAGTTTCTGAAAATAAAGGCATGGGGGAGGGGCTTGGAATATAACTTCTTTATGATAATGATACACAACGGGAATGTGCCCAACGAGAATGTGCCTGTTGCAGGCATATCTAAACTGTATAGGACGTTTACTTAGTCCAAAACAGTTTTAAGTTATACAAAACATGGTTTACATATTATCGAAATAAAAATTCTCTTGCTGTCGAAAATGAAAGGAGGTTCAGAAAAGGTTTTTCAAGCATCTGATTTGAAGTGCTTCAAGACTTTACTGTGTTTGGGAAAGCTATTGTTACGAAATAGACTCATTTACCCTGGACATTCTTGGCCGCTCAAAATGCTCATGTACACAAGTTATTTTCTCAGGCTTTAATATGGGCAATACATGCGCGGGTAAGCCATTCAGAATTCCCCGTAACGGTTTCAATAGTGACACTGATGGTTCAATAGTGACATTGGCACCAAAAATAGGACATCTCTGCATACACCGTCATCAGCTTTTGACTCCTCAAGCTTTTCTTGCATATAGCGCTATTGGGAGTTCACTGGCATCTTGTTTATGAATCGTACATTTCTTTGAAGAAATTGAGGATTGCGGATGTTCTAAGTAAAAGTATTTACATTTTTAAAGTTGCTTTTTCGTTATTGTTAGATTCTGTTCTCAATCATTCTAATAATCGTTTGAACGCAATATCGAACGTTCGAAACCAAAATCGGTGACAAAATTCTTTTTTCCTTAAAATATAAAGAACTATATAACTCTACTATTAGATGTTATACCGTACAACATTCTTATTAATTCAGTAGGCACTTCTTATTTTCCTCCAGATTCTTATTAATATAGTGGTACAAAAAGGAAACAATAACGATTTTAAGGCTTAGCAGTCGAACTGCTCAAAATGTCAGTAAAGTTTTCAGGCCGAAACATCATACGCGAGGATTTCAGAGAGTAATTCATTCCCAGCCAATCTTTCCTGGAAAATGACAAGATATAGTATACAAGCAAGCATCTTTGCGCAAATTGAGTAATACTCTAATTACCAAACGATCCCTTCCAGAACTGCCTTTTGGACACCTTTCAAATTGACTCCGTTTAAATTGACGGTCGTACAGCTGTTAAACCACCAACCACCCTTATACGAGGAAAAAAATAGAGATATAAAAGAAAATACTATTGACAATTCGTCCATACTTTATATTGATTGGCGCAATTTGAAGCGGAAGCATTATCGTTGTCTTTGTCGTAAGTACTAAAACGTGATGCATTGTGGTATGCCAATGAATTACCAGCGTTCCCTTTATAGGACTCTCCTCGAAAGAATAGCGGAAAGCCTTCAGCTTCCGTGCCCACTCTAAAAGAATTGTAGCGAGCGAAACGTTTGTTTCCATCCCAATCTTCCACTTCAATGTACAATTCGTATACAGTAGTCTTGTCGGAATTTGTCAAGGCCCACAGGAGTTCATTTCCCAGCCAGTATTCTCGGTCCAAGTCCCCAAACCCGCTCTTTTTACGTCCGGGTCTTTTATTTATTTACTGAAAGTAGCTTTCGTATGTTTTTATGCTTACCTTGAAATCTACCCAGGGCCGGTTAAAAGCTTCGACAGGAAAATAGTCGCCACGCGTTTGGAATTCCGTCCAGCCTCCACCTTCAAACTCCATATCGCAAACAATACGCCTGCATTGGCCGTTGGCCAATAAGGGCGGCTGTATTATGTACATGCCCGACTTACAAGCAGCTTGCTTGCGTCGAATGTCGTGACAACTGTCTTCGAGTAGGAACTGACCTGTTGAAAGAGTTTCTACATTAAAGGAAATCAATTCCTTTGTTGAAAGATTTATTACGTTCGAAATCCATAACCGGACGGTTTCGAAAAACTTTGGTCTCGATTAATGGGCCCGGGCATAGATTAATCTTTGTAGTCTTGTTGGTTACATTGATGATCTCCAACAATATCTTTTCAACGTACTTTTGCATGGACCCACACTGAGCAGATCCCGGTATGACATGGGTATGGTCATCTAATATTTTTTGCTTGCTTGCTGCCAAAGTAGCGAAAATTTCCTGTAATTTTCGTGTCGAATTGGCTTCAATTTCCAACATAACCTTTTATTTTTGAAGAATTAAGTTAAGAGCCTATATCTTTTGGGAAAATTCAGGTTCTTACTTTCCTCACTTGCGTCAATAAATGACCTGCATCGCTGCGTTGTTTATCCGCACTTGCACGAGTCTCGAGCATGAGCTGTTTTCAGAAAAAAATTAACCGTTTTAATGTCTTAAAAACCTCCCTCGTTGTGCATTCGTTATACATTATGCACAATTTAACATTTACAAATAATCTAGGGACAAATAAAAAAACTAGAGTACCTTCTAAATATTGTTAGTTTTTGAAACTACCATTCAAACATTACGAAGTGAGAGCTATATCCTTACCGTTTTAAGTTCCATTAATTCTTGAGCGATGGAAGGTACAGTATCTGCAGAGGGATTGTCACGTTGGACTTTGAGTGGTATATTAAACAGCGCAGTGTAATACTCCATGTTTAAATCGATAAGGGCAGGTATGGGGTCCAAATTTATTTTTGTGAATACATCTGGTTTAACAGTAAAGATCTTATCCGTATAAACCAGATACTGACGACTTTTTCTTAGGTAATCAGCAGCGCGTTTCATTTGGAAAGCGTTGTCCAATTCATTCTGCACAATATCGTGCTTATCGAACCCACGAAAAGTCCTTTTCGACGTTAGCTCTGCTTCAAATTCTTCCAACATGCTTGGCCAAGATCGCAGCTTGTTGTCGGTGTGAAATAAGCGTTCCAAGAAGCTTTTCAAAATTTCTGGTATTAACTTGTTATCGTAGACTTCTTGAATATGCTTGGCCAACTTGTCTGGACGAGGTACATCAGATTGGTCCCAGAAAACTTCCTCCCAATTTTGATCGGAGAATTTGAAGGTCATCCTTCGTTCTTCAACGAGAAAACCATTTAAAAAGGCCAAAAGTTGGGTGGTATGAAAGTGACTAGCTGGGAATATCCATTCCGACTTGTGTTGGGCTAGAACCAAATCTATAGATTGCGTAACAAGTAATTTTTCATCGTCTGCTGTTATATACACAGCGCTTTGGTTAGGAAATTCTTGCTTTAATTGTCTATAAAATGCTCCTTGAGATAGGATGTCCGAGTGTATAGCAAATTTTCTTGTTTGTGATTGCTGATTTTGAAAACCGAAAATTAGGCTGAAGTTGTTAAACTGTTCTGGGTGGGTTTTCAACTGCTCAGCGAGTTCGTCGCATCGCTTGGCAGTTGGGCAAGCTAAGGTGAGGCGAGCTCGACCAGGGGACAGAGTAGTGGCGCGTCTTGTATTACTATGGAAGCCAAATTCGCGACAGTCCACACAACGCAACGCCATTATTTCGACGGGCAATGCTTGTACTTGGTGGAGCTTTAAGGGTCCTTCGATAATATTTTGCAGGTAATCCAAAACAGCTTCTTGTACAGCTCGGTCCCACAATCTTATCTCGAAAGTCATCTCGAATTGGAGAGTTAAAGGATTCCAAGCACTGGAAGCTGTGTTCGAAATTAGTTCGCATAAAGGAGCGAAATAAAACTTTTGTTCAGTCACAGGGAGTTTAGCATTTTTTACGTTTTCGTAAACAGCCATCTGGCTTTGACCATTTTCAAAATGATAGACAGGAATTGAAGAAATTCCAACTTTCAACCAGGTATCCTCTCTAGGCTCAGAATACGACAGTTGCACTTGATTTACAAATAATGTTGCCGTTAGTAGAACTACTAATGTGATGTCCTCGGCGAGCATCTTTGCTTCTTGTGGGGACACTATTTGAAACCTTACTAAGCTCTCGAATGAGATGCTCCGTTCCTTCCCAATGTTTGTGATGTGAAATTTATCTACAACGGACGAGATGTGCGTTATGTTCGCTGGATGAACTCTGTAACAGGATACCGTACATAGTTTATCGTAATACATGCTTATGATACGCATTGATATCACATTGCGGATAGTTTTTTTTTCTATATTACCAGTTGGCTCGGTTTTTATGTAGTATATACTAATTAATTATTTTCGTAAAATTCCTTCGACTGAAAAAGTCAAACAGAGAGTTAGTCGCTAGGTGGAGAAGCCTTCGGTTCCTAACAATGAACTTGCGCGATCCGATTCTACACCTCCAAATCTCCCGCCGTCCAAAATTCCCTTTGCCAAAGCGTATGTATCTACGGTGCTGCCAACTAGAAAAACTACGCCACAACTACGAGCCTCATCGCAAGTTTCGTTGCTTTGCCACCTTTGTCAGTATTCCGCGTTTGCTCACTGTTTGTAAACATTATAGAACGTAAATGCCGGACGAGTATTACTGTGAAAAATAAAACAAGAATCATGAGCGGAAAGTTATCAAGAGACTTGCCAGGATCTATGGACGTTGAAGACGAAGCTATGCAAACTGAGATAGAGCTCTCTCGTCTCATTGAGCACTGCATTTTGGCAGAGCGCTCTCAACAAGCAGATGAATCTGGATTCAAAACCGAGTCGACTGCTGAAAAACCTGAAGATCTGCCCAAATCTTTGATAGCGACTAACTTACCGCGATGTGTATTTCAGGATCTTACTATCAAAGTAACTAAGAATTGCGTGACTTCAATTCAATCAATTAATGAGACTTAATGTGACTTAACTATATATCCATTCCAGAGGGAATTTGAAGATCTGTTCATGGGATATGATAACACTGCAACTTTCCATTACCTTAAAAGTTTCAGACGTGCCCGTATCGATTTCACTTCTCCTTCTGCAACTGCAGCTGACGCAGCCCGGATTCATTTGCATCAATCTGTCTTTGCTGGCTCTCCAATCAATGTTTACTTCGCTCAGGTAACTTAAGAAATTGACTCCCAACAAAGAGCAACTGTCGTTCTTAACGTTCGGAATCTTTACAGCCTATAATCCTCAAGAGTGCTACAGCTCAGCAGGCCTACTTACAACTACCACCACCAGTACGGCAATTCTTAATCTCCCCGCCTGCTTCACCTCCCGTCGACTGGGCTCCAGGTCCTGAATCTGAGCCGATCATAAATTACGATTTGCTAGCTGCATTAGCAAAGCTAGGACCAGGTAGGAATTTCCCCTTTCTATCTTTCCGCGATACTAACTGAATATTTCTAAAACCATTTTTCAAAAGGTGAAGCCCATGAATTGCATCCTTCTTCAGAAAGCCATCCAAGCATTGTAGTCCACGTTTGTGGGGAAGAAGTGGACGATTCGTTGACTGGCGGTGGTGGCAAGATTGCCCCTACGAAGTGTCCTCAACGCAAGTAAAATAAGAAGAAAAAAACTAAAAACAAACCCTTCTAAGTCATGCAATGCAAATTAATGTCTAAAATTCAGCACTGGGCTAAAAATTAACCCGGTTTCTTTTTTTCTCGCCTCCAAATACAATGTTCCAAGAAAACCTATGGCGCTTTCACTTTTTGTGTTGTTCACAATATAACATATTACATTGGTTCATGACAAAAAAATTCCCTTGTTTTTTTTGTTTTGAAAAATGTAGATGGGGGATTTTGTTTACAAAATTCAAGGGTCAAGACTAAAACTTAGCTTTGCCGCACATAGCATAACCGCCCCCCTTTTTCAAGAATACCACTGGACTTTTCAAGTTTTTATCTTTCTTTTCATTTTGTAATCCAGTATAGAAGCCCTAAGATAGACTTGGACTTCACAACTTCCCCAAATCTGAAACCTAACCTGAACTTTCATTCGCCGTAAATTCTGTAACATCGAGATCCACAGAAAAGTTTATAACTTGTAAGCTTGACTCTTTTACATTATATTTTTCTTTTTTTTTCTTTCAAGTTAGGTTTAACCTGAGGGACTTTTCACAATAGATCACATTCAATAAATCAAAGAGAATTGCAACGGGAAGGGGAGGGGGGTGGTTGGAGGTTTTCCGAAATTCACAAACACAATATCGCAGCCTCTTCACAATCTTCCATTAGTTTTTTCCTTAAAGAAGAAGCTACCCCAGCATCACATTGGCCTTTCAACGACTAAGAACGTGCAAGTTGATTTCCTTATCCTTTGAAATTCACATGAAGCAAAAGGGGCCAAAGATTTCCAACCCGGTTTTATTTTGTACTACCGGCTTGAAAACGTTAAAATCCATTACTAAGAATAAATGAAAGACTTATGTCGCAGCCACGTTACTGGCCCTAATGAATAATATAATGTCCCTGAAGTGAATTTGTTGGTTCTGTCCGCACCTGCGTTTGCTGCTTTACTTCATATGCAATAAAAGGTAAAAAAAAGTCTGAGAGGTTCAAAAAATGGTTTGGCAATTTTTCCACAGCCAAAGCATTGATTAAGAGGTTTCAATGAAACAAATTTTGCTTAGCAGGGACAGACCTGAAACCTGTTTCTTTCTTTTAACAAGGGACTCGTGTGTTACTTGCTTATTATGGGATTTAAACACAAGAATGACGCGACGTCGTTGGGAGGTTTTAAGAAACAAATAAGACGTAAAAATTCGGACAAACAATTTCCTAAGTCATATGTTTCATGACCGCTCGTAGAGCATACAGCATTTCCGCTTGCATTCGAGCCTCTAACATCATGAGATTGACATGAATCTATTTCCAAAATTAATCATTTTAATTAGAAAGCCATTACACAAATTCCATAAATAAATATTACTTTTTCCGAATGGCGGAATTCCTTCAAGACGCTATCGTAATCTTTGCGCGTTGCACGTTCCGGATAACAGACCACGCTTTTAATATATGCTTTAAGCGAACGTTCCAGCAGTTGATTGACTTCCCCATAATCGTAATCGTCATGCCTAAAACGAGGTAATTCAATGAATTAGAGAATTCCCAAAACATGTTTTGGAAAAGAGTAAATTATTGCGTTTCCAAACGCAAATAGCCATACAAAAATCGAGTTCATCATCTTTTTTTTACAATGAGCTGGTTTAATTGTTTGAGTTTTTTTTTTTTACTTGTCAACAAATAAAAAATATTTCTTGACGTGTTGCAATTGAATTGCTTTAAAAACTCTTCCTGATCCATTTTTTTTAAAGGTAGAGCAGCTATTGCCTTTTTTTGTATGTCACAGGAAACTCTCAAAGTAAATTACCTAATCCCGAACATGCATTGAATGTAATTCCAGATGGCGCGGCGAAAACGGGAAGTATCAACATCACGGCGGGAGCCCATGGTATAATATGTGAGATGGTACGTCAGCCTGAACTTGTCGTCAAGCAGATAGCCTACGTCATTGTAGAGCCGGTTGACAAGGGAAAAGGCATGATCATCCCAGGAGTAATCTTGAATACGGAAAGTGGGAATGTCCGACACTTCACCTCGCCGGGCAAAGTCCTGGTACTGGAAACCCGGTTCTTGTATGAGACCTGCCCAACGCGAGACGTGCGGCCGGGAAGTCGTCAACGACACCACAGCCAATTCCGCATTCTGACTCTCCACATTTTCATATCGTTTGTTCTGTTCTTCGGGAGTGCATTCTTCTTGCCTTTCGGAAAGTGTTTTCATCCTTTGCATTAGCGTGTCAACGCCCACTTCAAAGTCCGAGCCAGTCGGGGACGAAGAAACGCTACGGACAGGCGATTTAGGTGACCCATTGGCACTCGCAATTCCTTTAACTGCTAAAAAAAAAATTGGCAAAATCAATCAATCTATATCTCTTTACATCTTTTATTGAGTACGGTGCAGGTGAATGGAAAAAAAAATTATTTGACGACCGTTCAAACACTGATCCGGAATAATTACCATAGACGGCGTTTCTGGGCGAGGAAGACCTGTTTCTGGGGGAGGAAGACCCGTTTAGAGGTGAGCTTGCAGCGTCTGGTGATGCTTTGGTAGGCGTGTCTGGATCCTTGGGAGGTTCGGCTTCTCCATCGCCAATTCCACAACCGAATACGAAGGAAGACAAAGCATGGAAATGTGCTAGCAAGAGCAACGCATGAACCAGTTCTCCTAACGACCAACTATCACTGCCTTTGGTCAGCCTCTACGTTTTTTTTTTTTTTTTTTTTTTTTAAAGAAAAAGGGAAAAAACGCATTAGTTAAACCGCGGTATACATTACTTGAATTATACACTAAAATAGCGTGCCTTTAAAACTTAACCATAGCGTAACTGCCAATTTTCCTTGTTTACCGAAATATAAATTAATTAATTAATTAATGCGAGACGCCGCTTAAAAAATGCGCAAGTTGCCAGCGTTAATAAAACCTCAAAAGTTAAGCAAAACACGAATAGCTTTTCTCGAATCCCCCTAGCCCAAACGCTGGCACGTCCAGAAATCGTTAAATAAAAATAAAAACAAAATAAAACAGTTCTAATTTTATACAAACAAGCGTAAAAGAAAAAAAAATAGATTTAAAAACCATTTTAAAGCTGTACGCGGTCAAGTTTGTGTAAACTGTCTTACAAAAATAGTTGGTTCGACGACTGTCTTTTCTTCCATTCCATTGAATGCTAAATTCTCCTAGTGAACCCCGTAAAGTTCGAGCCCAACTCGAAACCCAAACTCATTTCAAGTCGAGGCCAGGAAAATAAAACACAGAAAAGGATACAGGCCGCCCCCCATCCCCCCTTTTTAGACTGGGTAACCAAACTGGATCTAACAAGTTTGGATGACTTCAACTGCGTCTCGCCTGAGTTAGCATGGTCCACGCGTACGCGATGGGTATACACACATGTCCGATTTGACTTCTTTCAAACAACTCCAAGGATGCGCAAATTCTTTAATTAACTTTAACCGCTTTTCCAAACTTGATTTCTAAAGCCATCCCCATCCCCCTCAACCCTAACAAAACTCGACAATACTTTGACGAAAAATTAAGAATAGAAGTAATCATAAGAGGATTACATTTTTTTTCTTGCAAAAATGACTGTTTTCTAGTTTTAAACGTACTTCAATGTGTTTTTTGTTGATCAGCCAAGGTCGATGGGCTAAAACCTTATTCACTTCATACAAATCACGGAGTTTATTGGGGATACGGTCCAAGCCTTTCAGCCATTCTTCGTCGCCGCCCTGCGCGATGAACTCTTCAGTTTGTTGTTCCATCAAATACGTACACTGGTGACGTCCAGCCGCCTAGGAAGATAAACCCATAAATTTTAATTTGTTTTTCTAATCGGTCAAACAGTCAAATCGGTCTAACCCCACAAGTCCTAACTGTAAGACCCAAGAATTTGTTTTAGGCTATCCAAGCCAAATGGCTAGTTTTTTTTTAATACTTATTTTCATCTTTCCAAAAAAAAAGAATAAAAACCTAACCGGTTCCTGAACTTTTATTTTATTCAACTGCGCAATTCAAGCACAAAGTACACCCCTGGAATCCTTGTAACTGGCACAGCTGCGCTTCAAGTCGAGTAACAATCTTCGGAAAAGAAAAAACTTAAGAAAGAGAAAAAAAACAGCAAACAACAACTATTGCAGCTGGCATCGTTGATGACAAAATGGTGTCAGCTTAGTAGTAACAACTTGGGAACTTGTAACGTGACTTTGGAGCATGCCAAAAAAACGAAACTAAGATACCACAGCACAAAAGCTACCAAAAAGTAAAACTATCGGGTCAAGTCAAGCGTGAAGTGTCGAGAACCAATTGGCAAAATGATTGTCTCTTTAAACTCTCGTTTTTATTGTATGGCGAAATCCGGATTTCCATTTCTCAACTTCAACTGTCTGTAAGAAACCCTTGCGTTTGTGCCAGATTTGATTGCGGCTCCACGTTCTGCTCCATACGGGACTCTGAGATTACTTCTCAACGTCTGTCCTTATCGTTAAAAAACACAGTCTATTAAAAAAGATTTAAAAAAACCTATTCAGTGCCGGCCGACAAAATACTTGGCAACAATTAAGGTATAAAGTTTAGAACGTCCAAGGGTTCACAGATAACTCCATTATGTAACTCATCCCATATCAGGAATAAATGCAGTTTTAATTCATTACTTCCAGGCCGTTTTAAATCACGGAATCATTGAATTATATTCCTCACCAAATTAAATAAGAAAAATATTCTTGTCATATATTGTAAAAAAAAAAATGGTTATTCCGATTCTAGCTCAAGAGGTTAAACTTTGAGGTAGTCGAAGAATGTCAAACGCTGTCGGTTTTATAAACCTTGGACCCAAAAGTTGTTTACAAATTTTGACCACGACTTGACGTCCTTTTTGATAACGGCACTTTTTTAAACTTTTTTTTTGTCTGTGAGAATGAACAAAATCAGAAAATATTCTGTCTCTTCGACTTGACTTAACATATTAAGAATTACCATAATAGCGATGTAGTGACGATAAGGAAAAGGCAAGGGCCCATCTCCACGTAAGATGAAGTTGTGCGTTCGAAGAAAGATTTCCAGGTATTGAGGGTGGTAGGCCATGACTTGTGATACTCGTTCTGGACGTCCAGGACAATGCATAGGATCGGGCATTAAAGCATGGCCAGCCTATAGAGGGAAAGAATGAAAAAAGGATTTGATTAAGAATGTGATGGACTGAAACGTATCTGACAAAGAATTATAAACTTTCATAGGTTATACCACAACTGCGTACTTTTTTAGGTAGGAAACCGAAATAATGTTTATCGCATTAAGACACGTGGAAGCTAATGTCGCAATTATGTTGTTGTTGTCGGGCTGCGCAAGTACATGACAACGTGGTACACGTTCTACTTTCAGTAGCTCTTCTTGGCACATGTTCAAGGATATGGACATAACCATGAAACAAGGAAATGCTATAAAAAATGCTGCTTGTTGATCAGCAAAAGACCTTCAACGGCTAAGCCCGCATCCGATATGTATACAAATGCAGCATCCGTAATTAAATATTAAATTTAATCGCACTAAGGAATAAACCGTCAAGGCGACTAGGTTTCCATAATCTTAATTTCCATAAAGTTTAATCGACTTAAAACCTTCACATGAACTGATTTATATCTAAGAATCAATGGTTTGGTGGTTATACTTCAATGCTCTTATGCATATTTGAACCAAAAACTGTTTTGGTGAAATCGGACTATTCAAACTTTGTCTTTCAAGACATTTGCATGAACGTCCCGAAATTGAATGCTATGTCCTTGATGCAATATCGGATGTGTATACGCCAACCCAGTTTACCTTGTCCTCCATACAGTCCAAATCTCTTAGGTCTCTCTTGTGAATTTGAGTTGTTACTAACGGGCAGACTATCCGTCAAACCAACCAGGAAACAAGCAATCAGTTAGCAAGTTAGGACATTTCCTGCTGTTCCAGGCCGACCTGGAAATCACCAAGGTACTAATCTCTGCGGACACCTGAACACGCTTCAACACGTTTGCCCGTATATAAGCCTTGTTCATTCCTGCCTAGGCCCCAATTGGAGTCTCACAGGACATTACACGATGCTTCCAACTCTTCGGACATCAGGTCATGTCTATACACTTTGCTTAGTTGCCGCACCCATGCTCATTTGCATAAGCTTGTTCTCCTCAAGAGAAGAGACCGGAAGTTACATCTACAGAATAAATTTTATCGCCAATTAGGGAAAAAAGAGGTTCTAAACATTCCTATCATTTGCGTATCAAGAAAAGCATATGAATTTTTTTTAAGGAAATGCAATTTTCCTACAGTAGCGGTTTGATTTCTTAGTTGTGCTTAATAAGTACTGCAATTACAACATTTGATCTTAAGGCATTCGCCGAATTTAAGTCAGGAAAAAAGTAAAAAGGTTGTCATGGATTGTATAAACTTACCTTTGGACATTCATGTATTCTATTACATAAACTGACCCAACATACAGTATTTCTGTCTGCCCGTTTCAGCCAAGTTCCTCCCCCCCCCCCCCCCAAAAAAAAAAAAAAAAAAAAAATAAACGCTCGCACCTAGCCCCTGTATTCCCTCACTGGAGAAATTACCTTTTAAAAGGCTTATGCAACTGTCATCTACCTTTTCCTCATCAATTTTCCCACAGAGAAACTTGAACTTTTAAATAAAAAAATTGAGAGACCAATTAGAGCTGAGACTAATTCCATCTGGTTTTCCTTAGCGAGCAAAATCTGACGCAAACGAACAGCTAGGGAATTCCCTCGTTACTTCTTCTAAGTTGACCAAATATACAAGGACTTCAGACATAGGCACGCGGCAAAGATAAAGGCAATCCCCCCCTCTACGTGGGGAAACACTTCTTAAGACTGGCTGTAAGTCCAAACGTGACTCAATTTTACTGGTGTTATTCGTGCTAACATGACGGACAAAGGCGATTGACAAAGAGAATAAGCTAAAAAAAACCCACAGAAAAGCTCCGTTAGGTCCGATACACGCTGACTAAAAAAGTGACGCAAGCAAAGTGAACTTGAGGGTTTCGAAACAAAGAAACAAGAGAAACGCCGGCCACTTCTCGCTACTGCCAGAACTCTCGGAAAACCCACCAGGGCTTAATTAGAAACTATTAAAGTTTGCACGGAGTATCAATGCAAACTTGTGTGCTTATGTCGTCGTTCGACTTACAATACGGAAAGAAATACTATGACAAATGAAACTTAAAAATGGTCCCCAGCTACTATAATAAAATCACAAGCTGATCACAAAATACAAAATTTGTCTAGGGACAGCTTTAAAAGCAGGTCAAAAAACTTACTAAAGCTTTTAGACAAAATCTATTAAAAATTATTAAAGCTTTTAGCTCCAGAAGGGACTTTGGTCTTTCGTTTTCAAATTAGAAGAACGGCAACGACCGAAACAGAGGGATTCTTGGACAATCGATTTCATACAAAGAATCGGTGATGTTAAACGTTTAATTACAGCGCTATTATTTGCTGAAAAAGTGTTCATAATGGAACAAATAATTGACAGTGTGGGCGATACGTGAATCGAACGTTTTCTCGTTACTAGGAGTCATTAGTAATGGAAGGCAGTAACGTACGGTCTACGGTAGGCCGGTTGGCCTTTAGGACATTTTGTTCTCCTTTGCTGTTACTAGGCAGACCACAAACCTTTGTGCTTACCTCAGAATGCCCCATGATTGTCAACGTTTTGGAATCCACAAATCCTGACGGTTTAAGAAACGTTCCAACACTCTCCAAATAATACAGTTAAATCACGCCAATTGGAATTGAAACAAAATTCCTTTGTTAACACCAAATGGGAGTTTTTCTTCCCCTTCTTTTTACGTAATGTAAGTAACTGAGCAACTTGGTGACTGCAAGACGAATTCTTGTACCACTTGATCTTTTCCTTTAGAAGCCCGTCACATTTATTGTTCACTCTTCAAAACAATTTCAAAACTAAGTAAAAAAAATCGGCCCCGAAAAGTTATTAAACTAACAGGCTCTGAACTAACGCTCTGACATCAACAGTCTTTCGGGCAAGACTGCACAAGGGAACAAAGACCCTTGCTGAAGAGCAAAGAAGAGCCTTGGATACTCGCTTACCCAGTCGTACGATCCCTGGTTCGGCAGACACTTGTGACGTCATCTGAAGCATAAAGGAACCTTCGCTTTAAACTACCAACTCGCAGGGAAACCTCTAAAAGCATTCAATATCTAGTATAAAGATGAGTTATCATTTATTCAGAAAATCTTGCCTCCCTGTGTAAGCCGTGAAGAGAAATGTTCCAACATTTGGGACAAATATTGCAACAAATGGAAAGGCCACCGAACCCTGTTTTCATTCCGGCTGCTGCAATCGACTCCGCCTGCCATTGGTCGTAATACCTTCCAATGGAAAGCAGTAGAGAGACCAGGGCTTTTGCTGGAACTATGGGACAAAGCAGCCCTGGCAACGACCGAGAGTAACGAATGAACTTGGACGAGCTGTGCAAAAGAATCAAACGTTCCCAACAAAGGCCAAGGCTAACAATACGATTATCTTTCTTATTAACTTCCATTTAATTAGGGTTTACATGTTGGCGGATTAAAATGCAAGATATGATATAACCTATTATTTTCAAGTTGCAAACAGCAAGGGTTTGCCAAAAGTTCGCGAGCGTAACTAGCCAACTTTGGCATAACCGAATGTTGCCGAAAATCTTTCTCCTTCTTCTTCAGACATGGTTATAAAAAGTGAATAAAAAAAGAAGACGATAAGTAGGATAATGAATCTGGAAATTTACTACTTTGTTTACCCGACAACTCGAAGGTAGACAAAGCAAGGCTATTCCATGCTCCCAAAAACAAATTCGTTCAGTACACGAACAAAAGCAGAACACCCTTGAAAATGCCTTAGGCAACGTGAAACAATCATAGAAATTTAAAATACTTGTACGGAGACAGAATAAAACCGAGAAGACTTCTATTGCAGTTTTTCCTCAGCAGACATAAAAGCTTGCTGGAGTCACCCTAATCTCTCGCCTGGGCGGAGTATAAAAAGTGCTTCATCATTTGTTAATTTTTTTAAAATCTGGAGGCCTTACAGTAAATTTTGTTGGCCTAGACAAAGCTTCTGCTCCCAGTATCATCAAAACTTGGACCTAAAGTTTTAATTGACCTTGAATGAAGATTCTGACATATTTCAAGCTGGGTAGCTTTCTAGATTGTAGCTTTGGTTTGGCTCTGCATCAAGAAGAACGTCTAAATCCGTAACATATTTGGCAATGGGTCCCTTTCCTTCGAATACCTTGATTTTCCCTACCGCACGTTGACTCCTCGCGTAACTTTTAGGAACGCCTCTTAAATTCATTACGATTCGTAACGTAAGCACGAGAGGGTCGCGAAAGAGAAACAAAAAGCTCGACAGTCACATGTTGAGAAAACGCAAGTAGCACGCAGTCCCTTTTGCTTCTTGCTTCTCCGGTACAAACTTGCATGTTATGTCGATCAATACGGTAGAAAATTCGCCGCATTGGTAACAATTTCCTGCATATCCCCATATAGCCACCCGCATGAGTGAAGTTGCCAAGTGACACTTAATTGAACAACTATGATTTCAGTTCACTTCTACTGTTGGTCGTAGATCGTTTTTGGAAAACGGTTTCGGATTTCATGCTTATAATTACAGATATATACAGGTGATGACGTAGCACATACTTTATTGTATATACGACAGTTTTTAAGCTTGAGTTTTGGTATCCATGGATTATGGAGTACATAAGGATCAGTGCTAAAACCAGATCAGGGATTTATGAACGTCGTGGTAACACAAGATTTGGGAATTTCTTATACTGGACATTGAGAAAGCAATTCACATTTGACACACTTTTTCAAGGAAAACACAATATACCGAAATCTATATTCACCTATGATAAGAGAACCAATTTAGTCCCTCTAATACTTGCGTCTCGGATTTAGTGATAGGAAGGTGCGAAGTTGACGATTATGCTTTGATATAGGTCAGGGTCCTCGAAACCAAATACCGTGCTTCCTTACGTGGATTGTCAATTCTAACATTCACATTGAACCCTCTACCCTTTTTTTTCTCATGCTAAGTGAAAAACTATTTACCAAGCTAAAAATACATACTGATAAAGGTTTCTGTCTTTCAAGAGCACATTTATGTATATCTATAGACACAAGGAAGACAAATCAACCTTCTCAATACGGAAAGTCAAGCGTTTATACCGTATATAGTGCGTGCAACGCAAATTTGTTGCCGTGCCTCTTGCGAATAAGTCTATTTTCCATAATTCATACGACGTTGCCAACTTAACGTTTCCCCAAACAAGGATGCTTGATGGCTATGCAAAACCAGAAAAAAATAATAATCCAACACTGTAAAAAAAAATTCCACAAATTTACACATTAATTTGTATTACAATATTCATTGTAGCACCGTTTACCACGTTTTAATTGTAATAACACATATTTCAACAGAATGACGAATTATCTCATTATGTTGTAATGTTACGATTTTGTCGTAATGATATAAAGTCTTTCTTGGCAGAAAAGATCCCAGAATTATAAGAATGTTTTGCATCAGGGTACGACCAACGCACTGTCTTCATTAAGTGTTTTCTTGTTGTTCTCGCCCCATGACGTACTGTAGATGTTTTGCTGAAGAGAAGAGCAAAAATACTTTAGAAAAGAAAGCCTAATGCTAAAAGCTAACCCCTTTTCATTTTCTAATGCAAAAACGTAATTACGTAATCGTTGACGTTCCTTACGACCCCATGGAAAATGACGGCGGAAAGAACCTTGACAAGAGTTATTTGATCACCTCAAGGCGTCTTGCAGCTTCTTTGCTTGTCTCAATGTACAGACTGCTTCTCTATCAAATAAGATTACAAGAGAACTACACTTTTGCTAGAAGGCAAGATGATTGTGTTGCTTTGCGCTATAACCTGCTTCCAAATCAGAGAAGCATACCCAAATCTATCCGAACCAAGAGAAAAAACTAATCCGAAGCAAGAGAAAAAATCTATCAAAGGAAAATTTTTATTTGCTTTACATACTAATTTTACCCAACAACACACAACTCATTTCTCATCAGGAGTCATTTGGCTAACGGTCATGGTAACGGCGTCAATGACGCATGAATTTAGGGAGTAATGGTAGTTTCAAATAGCAAGCGAGATCTTGTGCAGCAGAGGCCGATTGTTATAAAGTTCAGAGAAATAACCATCTGCAAAGCAATGTGGAGTCAAGTCGTCCAGTAGCTAAACAAACACAGAAGCAAAGCGGTAAGAGATCGATTTAACCTGGTCATAAAAAGTGGTTTTACGAGCAATCCGAGATCATTACTTTTGTTTGGCAAATGTGTCATTCTACAACCAAGTCAAGGGTATGCAGGGCTTTCTTTTTGTCACCTCGATTTCCACTGTTTATAAAATCACAACGCTACCTCAATACATGAGGCACAAACATAGCTTTTCTTTAACGAAAACTAGTTCATAGTCCAAAACCCCTATTGCTATTGTTCAGGTAGTGCCTGACATCGTTAGATGTGGGAGGGAGTACAATTACGTGTACCTCTGCACGTGAGGTGCCTTTTCAATCCCGTTTCAAGATGAGCCCTTAATT
Source organism: Lepidurus packardi (assembly GCA_023053545.1). NCBI lineage: Eukaryota > Metazoa > Arthropoda > Branchiopoda > Notostraca > Triopsidae > Lepidurus > Lepidurus packardi. The sequence continues at coordinate 3,722,950 of JAKZAN010000004.1, forward strand.
CACACAACCAGCAGTTATATCAACCATACTTTTCACTCCCCCCAGTAAATCAGAAAAAATGAATTAAAAAAAAATCTATCAAAGGAAATGACGGGTTCGTTAGCGTCATATCCTTACCAAATCGTCTTGGGTTGTAGCTATAGCTTGCAACCAGCTTTTAGTTGGGGAACACCTCTTCAAACCTTCGTTTGCGACATTAGCAATGTGACGACTTGAACTAAACATTGTGGTTTTCTTTCCTTTCGCTTGACTCATTTCTGAGCTTAAAAAAAGGCTATCTAGCATTCAAATCCGAAGGGCCTTTAAAACAACCGATTCTCAAATAATCAGAAAACAACACAACAAAACTTCGGTGTTCCCTACAACATAAAAGGAACCAAAATAGTAGTGAACAAAATGTTTGTAGCATTTGCCAAGCCTTTTGCCTTGAAAAGACGAGGAAGGTTCTGTTGCTAAGCCAATCCCTCATCTCACAGACGTACCTCCTTTTACTTCGAAGATACGCCAGAGGAACATCACCTGAAAGGATTAACAATGATACAAAATTAGGGAATTGATTAAAATCATACAAAATTACTTGGAAGGCTTTCCAATCCTCTAAGGCGGTAGCCCAGCAACAGTGAAATTGAGCAACAGTCTTGCACTGTATATACGTATAGTATTCCTCGATCAATATCTTGGTTATGCACTCGGAACCCATGCACACTGTCGAAGCCAAAATTGCTACAGAATTCATGCGAATGAAAACAAGGATGTCTTCGAGTTGCCATGCAGGGGAAAATACTGGCTGCTAGGTTTGGTGAACACCTGAAATGTATACAAACAAACAGAAAGCAAAAACAAGCTAGGAAAAGGAAAAATACATCCCATTACATAACAAGTTCCTTTGGTTATGGATATCAGATTACCTCAGCTTAACTACCTATTCACGTCACATTTCAAATTCTTAACTTCTTTCAGCCTACATCAGTGGCGATACTTCAACTCAAATTGCCTTAGAAATAAACAACAAAACTATAAACAATCCTGGACGATAAAAAAAGGTAAATTGAATGAGCATTTAAAACGCGAGACTTTGCATTAAATTACACGAGGAAGTATACACATATGTAAGAATATTAATCAAGGTCAAGGCCAGCGACCACGCAGCTGGTTATATATGGCTACGGCTCCAGTGCCCAAGGATAAAAAGATATAAAAAAAAGTAAGAAAAACGGACTCGACAAGCATGTTTTGCATACGGAATATAATTTCTTTCCCGAGAGTACTAAAGAAAGTGTTCTATAACTAAACAATAAATAAGACTGATGCCGGTACCAGAATGCCAGGGTTTGATGAGTAAAAAGTAAAGAATAGATATCGATATCCGAAGGATAAGACCCTATTAAAACTACTACACAAAACGGACGTTTCTTTTTATTAGCCTAATATGAAATATCTGTTTTACTTGGAGATCAGTTTTTGCCAACTAATCTATCATTGAACTTCGTACCCAATCCGGCTCATTATAGTGATGCTTTGGGCTTTTGTCTCCAAATCTAACCTTCGACATGGATAATAGTGATAATAAAAATGTAGATATTATGACACGTGGCACGATAAGATACTTGACAGAGCCAAGAGATCAAAGACATAGTAGTGCATAATTAAAAAGTTCAATGTTGGGCCATTGTTTTTTAGCTGAAAAGGCTCATTCGTTTCAACCAAGTTCAGTTTATTGGCTGCTTACACAATACGTTCTCACAATTCCGGATTTCAGCTTAGAAAGTTTTGCAATAACGAGTAGGATTTCCTCTATTAGTATGAAAAAAGTGGGGGAAAAGGCCCTATAAAAAAAATCGTTAAAAACATTCGACACCCTTTTCCGGTCTGCGCCCCCCTTTAAGGCGCGTCATAAATTAAACCTTACCTTATTCTATTATGTGTTTCCAAAGTTTTCAATCTCCTAATATTTAAATTTATTATTAAAAAAAAGTTTCCCTTACTTCCTAATTTTGTTTTCAGATAACGTGCAACTAAATTAAGCTCACAGAGGGTAGTAGATATGTATAATAAAAATTTCCTTTATGAGTTGTATCATTCGTAACAGTTCGTGAGTACGAAGAAGTACCACACACAAAACTGACGACCACAAGAGGGAACATAACAAATGGACGTCATCATGTACCCCTCACGACCGCATTATACAGCAATGAACTCCGTCAAGAATATATTTCTGTTCTTTACACATTTTTTCTGGGTCTTTTCTATAACCCACAAAAGAGATAGTGAAAGAAAGATAAGAAAAGAAAAAAGAAAAGAAATAGGCAAGGTTATATAGGCATAAAAAGATTTAGTCCATAGGACTCCGTTAAAATGAACGCTTCCCTTTTTATGTTCAATGGCCAAATCTTGGCAAGGATTCCTCGATTCTTCGATTTGACAACATTGATTGTGCAGTATTAACCGATTTTAACGCCAAGCCTCATTTCCATCACAATTTTTTACCACTCCAATAACAGTTTTACAACTCCCCGAAACTGTCGCCCAAATATTAACAATTGTCATTGGTTTTTGGTTTTTTCATCCACTGATTTGAAAAATGCAAATTAATCTTTCACCTACGCGAAAAAACGGAATTGCACATTTGAAAACTGCCATGTCCTATCCATTATTTTATTGTATTTGTAAGAGAAAATCCTGCTTGACGTTTTATGCTCAGAGCAATGCGCGTTCATATCCACCCATGCAGAGCACTGCGCGCGTCTCGCGGTAGATTGGGTGTAACAGGTTAAGCTATAATACAGGAGTCAAATATTTGTACACTTCTTAATTAAACCTTAATTTAATTTCAGCTTACACCTAACAAAAAATTAATCAATGTACTACAGTATAAGGACGTCAGAAAAACAAAATTATGTCTTAGCCAAAAGTATATATGTAAGCTGACCAAGTTGAATGAGAAATATATGCTCCCAAAAATGTGCGAAATACGCTATAACTTAATCGACTCCTAAACTAAGCTTGGTGTGCCCTCGTTTGCGCTTTAGATCCTGCTAAAATTCACAAAGTATGATAAGCGCAAGCTAAAGGGGCAAAATGACAAGCTCAGAGCGAAGTGCCGCTGGTTGCATATACTGACGTATATGCAACCAGCGGAATTACAAACCATAAAATGTCGTTATAAGTACCAAAGCCAAAAGTTAACAAAGACATAACGGTGGACTTTATAAGCGTACCAAACGTGTCCCAAAGCTGAAATAATATTTTTCGAACTATACATTAAAAACCAAGCAGGCACTTTTTAATTAATGGGACATATTGCTAAATCTACGAGTCCTACTTGTTTTTTCATTCCGTGTTTTACGTGTCTACTTCAGTCTGTTAGCTCAACATGTACAACTTTTTCCTGGAAACTACTATAATGTTTATCTCTGTCCGTATTTTAACAAGCTGTTTAGTAACTTTTCATGATATACAGTGATATCTAATCTTCAGAGCATGTATTACAACCTGTTGAGAATGCACTATAATCTGGGGGGAATGTATTACAATCTGCTGAGAATGTTGTATTAGTTATACTTTCCAACTCTATGTTTTCATACGTAATCACATCATCAGACTGACAATCTTTGGGCGAAGATTCCTCAACAATCGATTTTGAAAGGTCCACATCTTTAACCTCGCTATAACTAGTCTAAAATAAAGGCCTGAAGTTAGTTTCACATAATGCTTTTCTATACTTGTTTGAAAAATGTGGAGAGGGAGTAACGTGGTGCCTGGCGTGCTCGCCTCGGTTCTATGTCTTCTTTTCGTTGAAACAGTTCGCAAGGACAAAGGTGCCAATATTGAGCACTAAGTGCAAAAGCAATACCTACAAAATGCAAACATTAATCCTATATACATATCGTTACGTGATTAAAAACAAATAAGATAAACCTACCTAGAAAAACCAATAGACCTGCAAAAATAAAGAACTGCAACATGTCTGCAATGCTTACACAATTTAAGTACCTGCAGTGCGTACGCTATTTATTTAAAGTTACAGTGACTGCGATTATATTTACTTGCGGAAATGAACTTTCAAAATTAGCTCCTTTGGAAGCGAACATAAGGATCACTACTGGCACGCGAGTAGTTTGATAGATCTTTCTTGGTTCTGCTGATTTCACCTAAGCGTAGAAGAAAAAAGCGCAGAAGGAAACGGAATTTGGTTTCCTGTTCTTTGTTCAGGAGCTTGACTTATTGCCTAAAACTCGGTTATCCACTGCTCATGTCACATTTATATTCGTAAATGGCTTACAACTTACTAGTGAACGCTATAGATCAGGAACCACAAGTAACACACAACTCAGTTTGTATATTACAATTGAAAGATACTCAAGAACTGGCAAGTTATTAACGAATTACTGCAAGTTAGTAACCCGGCCGATAACTTCTATAGCTGCACGGCCGGGTAACAAGGGAGCAAAATACAATTAGTCTAGGTGTATTATCAAAGAGGTGTATTATCAAAATCGAAGGTCCGATTTTCAATACGCTAATAGGTTAAGGCGCTAGCTCTCCGGCCAGCTGTCCGCCCTTGTTATAAGAATAGGAAAATGTGAAAATTGGCGTAAAGGGGCGGAGTTTAAACCGCTAAATAATTAATTACTAGGTTAATATGCATAATTGTCATAGGCAGGCCCGTACCCAGGATTTTTTTTCGGGGGGGGTTTTAACCCGAGAACTTGAAATCCTATTTTTGTCGTATACCATATTTCCGGTAAGGAAAGGGGGATACGAAAAAGGAGAAAAGTTATCGCGTTGTTCGAGCTTCAAAAAGGTCAAACAAAACCAAAGCTCAATTTGAAATAAGCTTCTCAAGTACATATGCTAGAAAAACGTATATTTTTCATTTGCGGAAACATTTCGGGGGGGGGTTAAACCCCCCGAACCCCCCCCCCCCCCCTGGGTACGGGCCTGGTCATAGGGGTTCTTAAGCCAGAACATGTAGTTTAATCTCTTCTATAACACATATTTTTTCATTTTGAAACCTTACTCCCCCTTTACGGCTTTGGATTTTACCTCAAAATACAACTTCGTAAATATTGCATTGTTTTATACTAATTTTTTAAAGTTCGCCATTTAAAGAAAGTCGTCATTCACAATAAGAATTCATGACAAGTTAGCGAGAAGGGGGGCGCTGATTTTCCCTTTGCCCTGGGCGCCGTCGACCCTCGTTACGCCAGTGTCGCTAACCGCTAGTCGGTCCGTTAAGCTCGCAAAATTTAATTGTAGTAAAATCCCATAGTAAAATATAGTCTTGATTAAGAGCCTCAATGATTCATTTTCTTTGGATTAGTCTTTTCGCATCGCTTTTCATTTCGTTATCGTTATTTGCCATTATTATTTGCGAATAGGATGCACAAAAATGCTGTTGCGCCAGAAGGATTGTGAAGAAGAAAATTTGTGACAACTTATTATGTATTTTAAAAACTTAATGAACTATTTAGTGTATGTATGAGTATTTTATGGGTATATGGTTGGCTTGTATGACGATGACTTTTGTAAAGTGGTTGTTGATTACTTATGTTTCTTGTTTGTATATTCTTACTATGGTTTTTGCGCATGTTTTTGCGCTTTTACATTTTGACTTATCCATATTTTTGCATTTTGTCTTTTATATTTTTGACTTGAATGTTTTTTGTATGTTTGACTGAATGTACGGAGAAAACACAGATTTTAAAACAATAAACAAAATCAATAAATAAAATATACGATATCCCCCCCCCCCGTTTTTCCTTTCCCCAAAACCTGTTCCTGTACCCCCCCCCACCCTTCCTAGCCCTATCCTTGTGCTAGTACAATTTTTTTAAAGTAGTGACAGTGTACAATCGTATATTTAATTATTTAATAAAGCCCGAAGCAATAGACGCGAGCCTACGCCAGTTTACCAATGAAAGTAAAATATACGGCTTAAAAATTAATATCCAATAATATTTCAGTCGGCAAAAAGTAGAGAATATAAACGCTAATTTATGGCGCTAAAAAAAGAAAAAAAAAAGCTTTTTTGAGAGTTGGAAAAACCCGATTTTTTTGGGTTTATATTTACCCCATTTTTGAGAGTTAGAAAATACCCATTTTGGGGGATTATATATATACCGTTCTTAGGATTGAACCCCCATTAAAATTTTAGGGGTTTAAAGTAACCGCTATCTGGTGCCTTCGCTTTTCTGTGGTTTTTTTCCCTCTATAAAAGGGGGAAGTTTTTAACAGTGTGTGATAAACTCACTTTAAAGGACACGTTTACAGATTCCACAGCGTTATTATTGTACGTGTCATATTATTCATGTACATAACTTAGTTCAATTTATCTTTGTAGTGCTAGAATCAGCAACCGTATGGATTATTGCACTATACCTAGGCGGTGGTTCTTCTAAGTTTGAATTGGAATTGTCCCATTCTTGTATTTCGGCGTAACTAGGCTGTTAAGCAAGATTTGTAGCACATTAGGTTGTTACAATGTTCAGTACTTAGCTTACTTTTCTGAAGAACGTGTACATGGAGTAACGTGGAGGAAGGCTCCTTCTTCGATTTTGTACTTGCTCTTCCAATTGTTCCTCGACTTGAGGTACTGTACAAGGACACGGGCAGCAGAATCGAAAAATCATTAGAATACAAACACCTGAGAAAGTGAGTATACTGTGACGTTAGTTACTGTCTTAAGCTTCACTACACAACTTACACGTTGCAATGAATAATGACGCAATTAAGTACCAAGTGTCTGTACTATATAAAAGCTCGGTTAGTGTTTTAAAATGTACGTGAAATTTCCTGTTTTTACATATTGTCCATGGAAACTTGTAATTAATAATTCGCAGTCAAATTTCGTTCGTCGAAGACCAATACAACTACAGAACCGACTTACAAACCATATTCACACGAATGGCTGTGTATCTTTACACATACGTGAAGAACGAACAAAATGCCAGGAAACATATGTGGTTTCCTGTGCGTTACGTACAATATCTTCAATCCAATATACACCAAACTGATGACATTTACAAACTGCAAAAAAAATAATCCTGGTACTAGTTTATGCCAACAGAAATTGTAAAATTACAATCAAAACTTGAATAATGTAATACTGAAATAAAGTGGGAAGATAATTCAGGACTGTAATTTGAGAAATTACAATACAGACTTCGTAAACGTAACGAGACTGCAACGTAAGAAATCTCAAATGGGAATAGCATATTTGACAAACACTACAAAAACAATACCTTTCTCGTATTTGTGAGATTTTATGTCCCTGCGTTTAATCTCTAATCCAAAGAGTCGGAGACAAATTACGGCAAAAGGAGTTAATTTCTACACAGCAAAGTTTGTGTGCTGAAAAAGTTCCCGCTAAAACGGTTTCAAACGCCATCTGGCATGAGCATCCGTTAATGAATTGTCAGTATATAACATTGTTATTTCGACAGCAGGTCCAAATATTTTTAAGCTTCGTGTACATTATAGAAAATTTGTTTGTTATGGCACCGCCGGTTTTAGCCCCCTTGCCTCCAGTTCTAAAGCCTATTCAGCATTATCTCAAAACTTCTAGTGAGCACGATGGCCGTGATCCAGTTATTGCTTACTGGTGTAAGTTGCATATATCTTAACACTAACAAAAGTTTATCTTACGGTCGACCTGTAAGTCAAAAGCCTTGAAATATTTATGATTTATCATCTAGGTCGTTTGTACGCTTTGCAACAAGGATTGAAATTGGACAGAAAGTCGAAAGAAAGTTTGGCAGTTCTTTTGGTTTTGATGGATTGGCTTGAGCAAGAGAAGAAAACTATTCAACCTAGCGAAGCTGTCAGTAATGAAATGGTTGCGCAAGCCCATCTGGAAAATCATGCTTTAAAGCTTTTTCAGTGGGCTGATTCTGAAGATCGAGCTTCTCATTTCAACAAGTATTTTAAAAAGATTAAATACTTTTAAAGGCATGAAATAGTATACAATTCATTGATGAAATGATAGAATGCATCGTATGTTCTACCTTGTATGTTTCTCTTTAATGTGTATTTTGGAAGCTATTAAAAAGAAGTACAAAAGTTAATGTATGTATCTGTAGGAATGTGGTCAAAGCGTTTTATACAGCTGGGATGTTGATGGACGTATTGACAACGTTTGGAGATTTACCCGAAGACATTGCTCATCACCGCAAGTACGCCAAATGGAAAGCCGCCTACATACACAATTGTCTCAAGAACGGCGAAACTCCGATTCCAGGTCCGCAAAGTGACATGGAAGATGAATTTTCAGGTTTGGATCTCGGCAATCCGAATTCTAACGAAAATCGAGCTCCCCCTCAGCAACCCCAAGATCTTGGTTTTCAACCTTTTCAACCTTACCCTCCGAATCCTGCAAAACAACCATCGCCTACTAATTTTGAACAACCTATATTCCCTTTTAATCCGCCTCCCCGACCGCATATTCAACCTCCTGAGACTGAAACATGTAGTCATGTGACCCCTTCTAATACTACATTATCTGCTGATCAGTTAACACGAGCTGGAAAGCTATGCAAATTTGCAGGGAGCGCTTTAAATTATGAAGACGTACCTACGGCAATTGAAAACTTGGAGAAGGCCCTGCGATTGTTGAAAACCGGTCATGAGAATTGAGCCTAAAATGGGGTATACTTTTTTTTCTTTGTCCCTATACTACATATTGTACAGCAGAACAGTATAACTTGTCCTGCTTTTAATTTTCTGTGCGCTTATGTGATACATAGTAAAATAAAAGCATCCACGCGAAATTTGTAACGAGCTATTTCAATAAACTTAAAGCAGTACGACAGAACAAAACATACTTTAGGAAGTGCTGCCCCATGTGAGACGTTCTACGTGGTCAGTCTTGCGTTTGTAAGGTTGTATGAAACCCAAGAGTTGCAATGTTGAGACGCAACGCATAAATCGAGCCCTAAGTGAGGTTTAATTGGTAAATTAATTCATAAATAAAACAAAAGATGTTTGCTAAACTTACTGTAAAGAAGGGTCCACTTGACGAGCGTCTTCTTCGTTACGATTGGGCTGCAATACTACACTAAATGCCTAAATTGAATAGTCCGTAAATACGCAACAGAGAATAGATACGAAGCAAAATGTAATTCTAGATTACTTGAAGCCAATCATAAAGGTTAATGAGTTTACCACACTCCAAATGTAACTTATAGGCAATCGACAGATCCGGCATTGTTGCGAGTACCGAAGTTCTGTCTTGAACTTTGCAGCAGGAACACTAACCAAGATATTTTTTAAAAAAAGAAAAAGTTAACTTCATAAATCGCAAGGCATATCAAGTAAATGGTACTTTACCTGCAGGTAAGAATGGGGATCTTGTAAAGCTTTTTGCAAAGCAGCACGAGGAGCAGGAGTTACGTAGTTTTTTACACTGGCAATGTTATCCATAAAGAAAATTTCATAGAAAGGCAAGCCGGTAACCTGCGGGAAACTTTCTAAGTATTCCCTAAGACTGTCCAGTAATTCCTTTTTCACGACCTCGAACACTGTAGTTGGCTTTTTACTCTTGGCTGCTGATAAGAGTTTCTGTTCAGAGCATTTTTAGATCAGTATAAGCTTCGCAGCAAAGCAAACTTGCTTCTTGAACTAAGTATGTACCTCTTGGAGTTGAAACCGATCCATTTTTTCAGCTTTTTTAAACACAGGAGGGCTGCTTTTGGGTTCGTCAGTCAACGAATCAAACTTGCTCAGAGCAACGGATAAACGACAGAGCAATCTTTGCGTTTCGGGATCAGTTTCTGTACCTAAACAAGACTTAGATTGCTCCGGAAAGATGTTTGTGTAGAGGAAAAGAACTGAGAAACATAGAAAATTCATATAACTAAGAAACATACACTATATTACTTGGCAAATCTTGAATTATCGACTGAATTCTCTCTTCCAGTTCAATCCGAGAACTCATTTTCAGCATCTGCATCAAATTAGTATAATCTTCCGAACCACACAACGGTTCGGCTAAAATGGAGCAATATATTTCTCGTAACTAGAGACCCCACAAAAAGTTTGGATTATACGCGGTTTAAAGATGAAAAATATTTTCAAACCTGCTTCCCAAAAGGCGGGCCCGGTAAACCAGCGCAAAGCTTGTGCAAAACCAAAGCTACGAACTTCATTTGGCCAAATAAAGGGTAAAATCTCGTAACTTGTTCACTCAGAAAAGTCTACACATGTAAAACTGTTAAAATAACTTTGCTAAACCAATTAGAAACTAGAAAAAAAATTCACTTTAAATTTGTTATCGTCAATCAGCAAACAGGCTTGCTTAGTGTTCGCTTCAATGTATCGGCGAAACGAACCCAATTGCCGGAATAGTTCAAAGTCTTCTCTTGTTAAGGAATTGAGCCGGTTGATTATCTTGTTTTGGGGGCAGCATAATATCGACTGTGGTGAGCTACAAAAGTGTTCAAACACACAAACCTGGGAAAAAAATTAATATTGTGAAATTAGTACGTCGACGATATATATAATGATTACTTTCAGATTGCGAGTGAAAGTGTTCACTGATAAGTCGTGGTACAGAAACACGTCTAAAAGGAGGCGAAGGACTTTGGGTCCCAACTTCACTTTGGAATCCGGCTCCATTATGATCGTCTCTAGGATATGATTGAGCAAATGTACGGACGGTCGAGCACTGAAGGCCTGGCAAGAAAGACTAGATGACACTGAAGAATGCAAATTTCTTTGGACCAAAGATGGCGATGTAGCAATGCCGAAAATTAAAACCCAAGGCACTTTAGGGCGGTACGATCTATACAAATAAATATTAACTCAACCATGGCTAATTTTACTTTTAGTTTATACTTGAGAATCAGAATAAAATCCTGTAAAGCTTTAGGATTCAAAACTTCGAAGTCTTGCAGCACAATAACCACTGGTTTGTGATCTTTCAAAGCCGTATACCATGACACTAACGATGGCAATACTTGCCGCCTCTTTTTCGACTTGGTCCCGCAAGTAGCGAGATCCTCTTTGTCAACCTCATCGTCTTCGTCTTCCCAATCGTCGCAGTCGGCTTTCACGATCTGTACTACAGTCTGAGACACAAGGTGTTTGATGGTGGGACAGTCCTTAGCTCGCAGACAAGCCACGTGAGGAGTGCAGCGAGATTTGATTTCCGAGTCTAGTAAAGCTAACAATGCCTGATGATCCGATACGTTTACACCAATAGTCAAATATGCAGTTGGAATAGTTTCTTCTTGGGTATGATGAATTGATTGCACATATTGGACAACTTGTCCCAATAATTCTGCATGGCTTTGTTCTTGCAAATTCTAGGAATTAATCAAGGTTAGTTAATTGAGATTAACTAGATTAGTTAAGTCCAAACTTACCTTGATTGTGTCTTCTATTTCTTCCCAAACTTGCTTATAGACTTCGTACCGCAGCTTGGATTGCATTTCAGGACCTTCGAAGGCAGCAGGAACAAGTAGTTGTAAATCATGAGTCGGCTTGGTTGCAACAATTTTCCTCTTCCGACCATTTTGCGATCCTTGAAACAAGAAGCATCCCTAATTGTACAAATATTTTAACTGAAATTTAGGCTAACAATAAGCCGTAAGTACCTTCGAAAAAGAACTCGTAGCCATTATTAAAACGCAGGGAGAAAATTAAACCTTGCATATGTTGCGACCCAAGTAGAGCCTCTACCCGAGTTCGAACTCGGGTAACCCAAGTTCGAACTCGGGTAGCAATATTTGACACTAAAGTTCTCCACACCTACACAGTTTTTGCAAGTGAAATTAACAATACCGTTTATTGCTTTAGTTATCTTTAATTTGGCATTATTACCTTGGCAGTAATTTCACAACTTATTTAAATATGTATCTTCGAAGTTTACATGACAAGTTTTGTTTACAGTGGAGTGTAGACTACTTTACTTGGAGGCGTTGCATGTAGGAGGGGCTACTTAGAACTGCAGTTTACGCCACTTGTGTCGACTTTCATCACTAAAGAGTAGAGTTGTGCTTGTCACTCCTCAATTTATATGTATCATTATTTTTATTATTGTTTTTGGGGTACAGTACTTGAAAAGTTTGTTGGTAACTAATGTTCACTCATATAATAACAGTAGCTCAAACGTATAGCATGCAGAAGTTGGATATCCAGGTATGGTTATTATAATAATAATATTGAATTACAAGTTGGAATTTATGATTCACTATACCCTACTTATTTATCATCAACATCAAGTAAGGTTTGCCAGAGACGAAGACTTCGTCTCTGGCAAACCTTACTTGATGTTCGAAGTAGTTCAATTTGTTTTCTTGTCAGCCATCTAAGCCTCAAAAACATATAGATGATGGCAGGGAGGGCAAATACTGTGGCGGCAGTAATCACAACAGCCCAACAGTATAGTAAAAATTGGGTCAAGAAGCTTTGGGTCAGACAGACATACGAAATTTCGTCACTCAGATTATTAAAAATAGGTTTTGAATCTTGAACTGCTTTTTCGAACAACTTGTATCTGATTTCCCAATTTGGGTCTAATGTACTTTTTTTCTGTAGGTCTTCCATAATGTCTTTGGTAATTTGCGTTAATCCTTGATGATTTGGTTTTGGGAGTTGCACAACAGGATATGGTAAGTTAAAATCTAAATCGGAAAAGATATTTTTTACGTCTATAGTGCTGGTGTGGATTGTATAATTATTAAGTTTTTCCAAGTTTGCCGGAAAGGTCCATCACCCGGAGTGAGCTGAGCAGCCATCCGGTAGTTCTAAGATGCCCACATCATTTAGCTGGACACTGGAACTCTTGCTGTAGGCTTCTGGACGTCGTCTTCTGGGCAAGATATTGTAAGTTGCATTGGTTGAGGTATTGAATAGATCCATTTTTTTTTCCCAAGGTAATGACGCCATGGCCTGCCGTCTATTCGGACTGTCTTTTTGCACAATTCCGCAATCAAGACAGTATCATTAAAGAACGCAGCATACAAGCAAGAGCGCCCATGGATGCCACGCGTGAGGGCTTTACTGGTGGAGCAAATCTTCGCTGATCCTGTTGTACAAGTTTCTGCCAATTCTGAGGAAGTATAATTCAACATACTACTGTCTGTCGCTTGTTAAGCCGAGATAATCGTATTGTGTCTCATAGACAACTGAGAAATTCCCTCCAGGTAAAAAAGTCGGTAGAGTTATTAGTTGATAAAGATCAAGTGTAGTACTTAAATCTTGTAGTGGTATGTCCACGAAGATTTTCAGTGTGCCTTGGAGTGTTGCTGCTGAACGCACCCGGAATTCCTGATAATGGGTCCACATGTTCCCTGGTTCTGCCGCCTTTGTTACGACCCAGTTGCGGGATAGGTAGCGGCTTACTTCTTGAAGAATTTGCCATAGCTCTGTTGGAGGAATTATGTTTGGTGAAAGTCGTCCTGACGCTATTGTTGACAAGCCCGTGTTCATGTTATTAACGTTTTGGTGTAACCAAAGTATAATGGTACCAAGGGTATGATAAGCGTTGTCCAATTTTCGAGCAAAATTCCACGTAAACGCATAAAAATCTCCAAATTCTGCAATCACAGCTTCGAGGTCTTCAACACTACTGGCAAGGCTACTCACTGCTTTCGTAATTTTTGAAATAGCGTCCACATTTTTCCGGACCTGCAGGTACGTGCCGTTTAGTAATGTAGCCTGTTGTTCTTCTAAATGATACAGCATTCTATTGTCCTTTGTTATCCTGCTGAATTTTCGGTTAATGTCTTCTAGATCTTTGCTGCTAAGGGTGCCAAAAAGCCAGCGCAAGACTTCACCTCCACCGTTAAGGATTCCCCGTTTTTGCCTCG